>CM034404.1:16324949-17538699 GCA_019925095.2 Dendrolimus kikuchii | reverse complement strand
CCCCGATTTTGAAACATTCTTCATTGGTGCTCGGCTCCTATTGGTCTTAGCGTGATGATATATAATAGCCTATAAGCCTTCCTCGATAAATGGGCTATCTAACATTGAAAGAATTTTTCAAATCAGACCTGTAGTTCCTGAGATTAGCGCATTCAAACAAACAAACTCTTCAGCTTTATATATTAGTATTATAAGTAAATATATACAAATTTGTTAATCTTATACTAATATATAAAGCTGAAGAGTTTGTTTGTTTGTATGTTTGTTTGATTGAACGCGCTAATCTCAGGAACTACTGGTCTGATTTGAAAAATTCTTTCAGTGATAGATAGCCCATTTATCGAGTAAGGTTATAGGCTATATATCATCACGCTAAGACCAATAGACCAAAATCGGGCGGTTTTGAAAACAAATTCCACGCGGACGACATCACGGGTACAGCTAGTGATATATAAATTCGATTCCATTTTAACCCCCCTGAAATGCCATGAGAGAGGGAGATCTCCCTCTCGTAGTATTATAGGTAATAGAAAAATTCAATAATTAATAAATAATAGAAGAGCTCTATGCTAGAGAGAGCAAACAAAAAATAAGATACGAAAACCCAGCATTAATGTAATTGGCACATTTTGGCGTAACTGGATCCAATGTTGGTTGTAGACAAACACCGGTTGATATCGATCTTTGTCAGCTCCCCACGTCTTAGGGAATTAGGGCTTTGGAATTTATGTTAGTGGATTATATGCAGGGTTGATGCAGGGCGGCCTTAAAAGGATTAAAGTGGTTGATGGAAGGAGGCTCTACATGCGACTTAAAGGTTTCTTCTGCCAGTTAAATGATTGTGAATGTTTGCATTCTAGAAGTTCTGTTATAGTTTCGTACGCCATTTCCTCTCCTTTAATACGAAAATTCGCAATAAAAGACTTAACTGACATACATACATACATAACTTCACGCCAGTTCCCTTGCGGGGTAGGCACGAACAACATAGCGTCATTTAGGCCCATTCTTACACACCTCACTTGCTTCTTTGACATTCATAACTCTTGTCATGCACACTCGTCTGTTCTTAAGGCTCCTGACATCACCCTCCGCTAGTACACGATCAATTTGATCATGGAAGGTGTGTCGTGGCCTTCCACGACTTCTGCATCCATCCACTTTTGCATTGTATATCTGTTTAGTCATTCTTTCATCATGCATTCTTTCCACATGTCCGAACCACCGGAGCATTCCTTTCCTTACCTTCACCCCGACACTCTCTTTCAGACCAACTCTCTTTCTTACTTCGGTATTACGAACGCGGTCCGCGAGCGTCACTCCGCAGATTTTGCGCAGTGCTCGCATCTCAACCGCGTTTACTCTACTTTCATGCTCTCTCTTCCATACCCAACTCTCGCTTCCATACGTGAGCGTAGGTACCAACACCGCGTTGTGTATGGCGAGCTGGGCCTTCTGGCTGAGGTTCTTAGCGCCTAGAAGTTTACCTAACGCTCCATTCAAACTATTCCCCAAATTTACTCTTCTTTCTATATCAGCGGTGTACCTTCCATCCCTGCTAAAAGCACATCCAAGATATACAAACTCATTCACTTGCTCCAGCATAACATCATCGACCATTATCCTTGCATTCGTTCTGGTTTCTTCTCTTTCAAACACCATAACCTTTGTTTTCTTCGCATTCAAATGTAAGCCTCTCGCCTGACTTAACTGACGATCTGCAAAAATCGTCAGGATTCTTCTCTACAGCTAGGTGACATGTCATTGCTTATTATTTAAAACATATTTTTAGTCCAAATAATTTAAAAGTATTTAGTCTACGTATTATGTATTTATTATCCCCTTTTTCCTCACCGCGTACATCGCCAGATTAGCTAAGAACTTTCTTTCAATTATGTCCCCTGGAAAGTATTGTAATACTTGCAACAACTCAGAAGAGTTTATTGTAGTAAAAGAACAGCAACTGGTCACAATACTTTATAATCAGAGAACCTTACAGGTTTAACATATTACAGACACTAACTCTTCACACTCTAAAAGCATTTTTAGAACACCTCGCCATCCCTCCAACAATTTTACAGTACATGAAACTTAGCATATTGGCGCAACCGATAGCGGATTGAAGTCATTGATAAATTGATAAACTATTTTAATTAAAGAATTATAAATGAAAAGAATTTATACTTAAAGTTTTACATGTAATAAAATAAACCGAACACAGTATAAATCTATCGCGTCTGCCAACATGAAAATAAAATGTAGTGAATACCGTCTATATACAATTGAGACATTTTGAATTATAATCTACACAATGATCACGTTATACAAAGGATAAATATTGTAACGAAATTATTGTAAATTATAGACAACTACTCTATAGAAACCAGGCGCTAATCACAAAATAAATAAAAATATACTATTACTATTCAATTAAGGAAATGGCCGATTGTATCGTTTAGAAATAAGAGGGTACATAACAAAAATAATTATTAACATTGGCAGCGTCCCATCTTCCGGATACGGCTGTGGTGGCTGGTGCAGCTGCCGCCCGACAAGAGGACCTAAAACGCCGCAAATATGCATCCGTTGGTAGTGGATATATATTTGCGGCTTTTGGTGTCGAAACTCTCGGGCCATGGGGTCCAGAAGCCCATCGCCTTTATCGAGACCTATCAAAACGGTTGATAGATGTCTCACGAAACCAAAACGCTGGCATGTATTTTGGGCAACGCATTAGCGTTGCCATACAACGTGGCAATGCAGCCAGCGTTTTGGGAACGTTCCCAACTGACAGTGATTTGGGACCTATTTACTATTTGTAGTTTTTATCTTTAATAAATTAAGTTGTGTATATATATATATATATATATATATATATATTTTCTTCTTCGATGTCAATTTTCAGCTGTCACTTGACAAATTAAATTTCAGTGCAAACGTAATGCACGATTCCATAACACGCGCAAAGTCCGTTACTAAATAGATTACCGAATGTACACAAGTCTTGCCTCGCGGGTGGTTATCGCTCGACTGCCAATCTCTCCATTGTACCATTGCTTTATACTGCACCGATACAATATGTCTGCCCGACCGCGTGGGACCGAATTTCTTATAATCAATTCGACACACCTGGCTAATGACTGCCATAAAAGATTACAACACACAATGGGCTGTTTTCTAATCACAATTTTTAAACACAAAGTAAACAAAAGAAGTCCAAATCCAGAAAGGTAATAAAATGTGCTTTTATGGTATGTAGGTGTGAATCCACAGAAATCTGGCTGTATTGCCACGCTGTGTAGCAAAATACTTAGCCGCTGGAAGAAATAGGAGTCAGCATTCTGGTCACGGGTGGCATTGAAGAGTTTCTTACAAAAGTTGAAAAGTAATTTATTTTGATATAGAATGACTTATCGACTACGAACCGCATAGAGTTTAGCTTTCCGAGTTTCCTTTTTACTGGAAGATTATCATTTGTAGTATTCTTCTTATTCATAATGGTTATACAAGGTTTATAGCCTCGTTAAATAGTTACCAAAAATAAATAGTAATAAATAAAAGCTTGCTAAAGCAATGGTTGTAAGGTATTAGTAGAATGTAGTGTGCCTTGTAGAATATAAATAGCCAAGATAAAACAATAAATATGTACTTAGATATCACTAGTTTTAGAGTAAATGTAATATATAATGGCAAACAAATGTATTAGTATTAAGTAAGACTGTAAAATAATTTTGGAAAATTAAAGAATAAAAAGACAAAAAAGATAAAAGACAAAAAAAGAAAGGAAAAGAAAAGAATACATAAAAAAACAAAATATATATATAAACCCCAAAAAACGTAAAAAGCCCGGATAATCTCGTTCGTCCGGAGAGAGGATTAAAAAAAAAAAATAGTTACCAAAAACTGTCGTTCATAATTTAAGTGTTACAAGTTCAGATTTTTACTTCAGTCGAAGGGACAAACCTATATGACCTTTTGGTATCAATAAAAATATTTATATACATACATACATAACTTTACGCCAGTTCCCTTGCGGGGTAGGCACGAACAACAGAGCGCCATTTAGGCTTATTCTTACACACCTCACTTGCTTCTTTGACATTCATAACTCTTGTCATGCACGCTCGTCTGTTCTTAAGGCTCCTGACATCACCTTCTGCTAGTACACGATCAATTTGATCATGGAAGGTGTGCCGTGGCCTTCCACGACTTCTGCACCATCCACTTTTGCATTGTATATCTGTTTAGTCATTCTTTCCACATGCCCGAACCACCGGAGCATTCCTTTCCTTACCTTCACCCCGACACTCTCTTTCTTACTTCGGTATTACGAACGCGGTCCGCGAGCGGTATATATATTTATATATATACTATTTTATAGTGGTAATAAGTATACAGACTTATAATGGTCTGGATGCCCACATTATCTACCGCGCTATGTTCTGTCCGCCTACATTTCGAAATAATACTAAAAACCATCAAAACACGCAAGTTTGAACAACAGACAATACGCAGTTATCGGCTAAACAAGTTTTCGAGTGGGGACGCTGCTTATCTGTTCGGAGCACATGTGAGTTGCCTCGGGGTATACGACCACATAAATAGACCTCCCCCGCCTCTAGATTCGCCCATAAAACTGTACCATAAAGGGGAATGGGTGTGTTAACGTTGGGGTCAGGTTATGTTGGTGATATGTTGAAGCTCTCTGCCGATTATACGGATGGGTGGCTCGCGTGCGTTCCACATACGAACGTGATAATGATAAACGCACTCCTTGCCTCTGTTTTTGACTAGTTTTGGGTTTCGTGTTATTTCCTTGAAAGAGGGCTATTATTAAAAAACAATCGAAATGTGTGCTGGGACACGTAGTAGAAGTGAAACTTCAAACGACAAGTGGAAAAACAAATGGCAACAAAATTTTAACTTGAAGTTTTGCGGGCAGATTGTTAATGTAGTTGTCCAATTTGAAAACCTGCCCGTAAAACTTCAAGTTAAAATTTTGTTGCGATTCTTTTTGCCCCTTATCCGTTGGCATTCGTTTTTCCACTTGTTCGTTGAAGTTTCACTTCTACTATGTGTCCCAGCAGACATTTCGATTTTTCGCAGGTTTACTGCAAATTATGGTTTGGTTAGGTTAGGTACATTTTAATTAATGAATTTTTTATTTAAAAATGTTTTATTTTACCAAACAAAAAAACTGAATTCGATCTGGAACCAAAAAACGCTAAGTATACTCTAAAATTATGCCGCCTCTTATCACGTCTAGTCTAAATTTATGCCGCTCCTCCACGCGGCCGTAACGCTTTTTCGTGACAGAAAAATCTTAAGACCTCCCGTGTATATAGAAGTTTCACTTCAAAAGCTTCTTCCTATCCTAATTTCCAAAACTCACAGCGCGGAACACTTACGACTTGAGAAGGGCATGCTTATATAATTGACTTAAATATGACATAAATGACTACAGAGAATGTAAATTTAGAACTAAATTACAAACTACAAATTTGAAAGTCATAACAAACATAGATTTATCTTTATATATATATATATATATAATTCTTCTGTACGTGTGTTGACAGTGAACTCCTCTTAAAAGGCTGGACCGATTTGAATGAATTTTTTGTGTGTGTTCAAGTGGATTTGAGGATGGTTTAGATTCACAATTGGACCCGGTAGGTGGCGCTGCAATCGGGTTCTAAATTTTATTTCTTCAGGGCAGAACAACATCTCCGGGACAGCTAGTTAAAATATAAAATATGCACTATTTTGACTATACCGAATATTTTATTTACAATATTTCATCCCTTATTCTTAGTTAAAATCTTTAATTCGCTTCGTTCCAATGGTATTAATTACGAGTTATAATTTAGCACTCGTATAAGTTTTAAAAAGATGTTTTAACTAATAGATGTTAATCATCATCATCAGATCCACTTATCAACTCTTCAGGTGATCAGAGGGCTGGTGCCTACCTCGGACAACGGACCAATATGGCAATCCAGCGAGGAAACGTAGCCAGCCTTAAGGGCACCTTACCCATAGAAGCCGATGACCCAGGCTCAGTACTTACTTATAGTCTTGAGGGATTATACGTACAATATAATATAACTAAGTTTTCTTTTATTGTATTTATAATGTTTTAGTTTAATAAATTATATCTGCCTATATATATTAATACGTGAAGCTAAAACTTTGTACCCGTTTTTTACGAAAATTGCGCGGACGGAGGAGTATGAAATGTCGCATAGTTTATATAGAGAAGGAGTGCAGAATGTTAATATTTTTTTTAAATTATGCATAAAAAATACCTTAAATCAATTAAAAAAACATTACACACACTATCATGTATTTGACACACACACATATATATAATACTCTTTTGTTTATTGTTAAAGTCAAATTAACAGTGTAGCCTTGGCGAAATCTGTGATTATAGAAGTAAAGTCTTTGACATTAATTATTATGGTCGAATTTCGACCACGGGCGACCACTAGTAAGTTATATAGAAAAAAACAAGATGTTGATTGAACGTTGTAATTTTTGTTGTAAGTTTTATCCGTGCAGGAACGGAGAAAGAATACAATTTCCTGCGGCCGGGCGGTCTGTCGTAAGAGGCGACATAACAACCCACAGCCAGGTGGTAGGGCATTTGCCCGACTGGATGGCTACCACCCCTGGTCTAAAGTATGTCGCCATAACAACCTTGAGTTGTGTTCCACCATTAGTGACCAGGTTCCAGTCTCCCTTAAGAGAGCAGCAGCGCATTTGTAGCAACTTTGCTGTTGCAAATGTACATAGGCGATGGTAACCGCTTTCCATCGAGTGGGCCGTCTGCCTGTCTGCTGATCTCCTGCAATAAAAAAAGAAAATTGATTAGCCGGCAATGTCTTCGCCCGCTTCACCACAGAGGCCTTGCACTGTGATTGCATTGTAGTGTTGGTCACGTTTTTACTAGATTATTATCATTCCCTCTTCCATGGCGACATGTGTAGAACGCCGAACTTCAGAAAAATACGTTGCACGATTTCAACACTTTATTTCACTTTCCACATCTAAACATAATTTCAATCATCAACTTTATACTACCTTGTAACCTTTTCAGGTACACAAATCACGATCGTCTAACCCGATTTCAACGAACATTGCTGTTTTTAAATTTTTGTCCTAAAACCAACACCACCCACCGACTTCTATAAAAAGTCGGTGTCTCGAGTGGCGCCATCTTTAAACAGCGAAGGTTTTTTATAATAATACAACTACTTATTTTCACAACTGTCAAAGTTATACATTGTATACAGTTACTTACATAGTTTCATATAATCTAATCAATTAGGTATGCCAATTATCATACGAGTCATTATTACAACTATACTTTTATGATATTTCCTATAAATACATATTAGCTGCCATATATTTTAGGATGCCAACACATGGTATGTATATAGAATTGAGTACATTAATTTGTCTTCCAAGCGTACATAAAAATGACTGTAACATACATACAGTCAGTGATGGATAGGCCCGTGAGGCCGGGGCCTAGGGCGGCAAAGTTTTCGAGATGTCATAATTTTAAAGACAAAAAATTAATACATACATACATACATAACTTCACGCCAGTTCCCTTGCGAGGTAGGCACGAACAACAGAGCGCCATTTAGGATTATTCTTACACACCTCACTTGCTTCTTTGACATTCATAACTCTTGTCATGCACGCTCGTCTGTTCTTAAGGCTCCTGACATCACCTTCTGCTAGTACACGATCAATTTGATCATGGAAGGTGTGTCGTGGCCTTCCACGACTTCTGCATCCATCCACTTTTGCATTGTATATCTGTTTATTCATTCTTTCATCATGCATTCTTTCCACATGCCCGAACCACCGGAGCATTCCTTTCCTTACCTTCACCCCGACACTCTCTTTCAAAAAATTAATGACAATTGAAATTCAAAAATTGATCTGATTAGTTTGATTATTTTTGTTTGTTTGTTTTGTTTGATTATGAATGTACGTAGTTATAAAAAGATGGACGGCCGGAAATGGCAATTGCAAAAGGGTTCTGTTCGTGCTTGATAATTGATTCTTGTGTCGTAATTTTTTGATGGTCCCAAAGGGCGCTATTTTAAACTGGGCCTAGGACGACATCCAGTCTAAATCCACCACTGCATACTGCATTTATCTAAATATCTATAAACAGACGGATGAACGAACCGGACTAATTTAAAACTCTTACGTTTTTGCCGCGTAGTCTAAGGGTCCACTAAAATCGAAGAAACCTTCGCTACCAATTGTCTTTGTCACTCGTATATTTTTTCTAATTCCAAACGTATTGACATTTAAAGAAAAAAAAAAGGTCATGATATTGTGTTTCCTCCAATTTTTTCTTTGAAAGTGCACGGAAGTTACGGTTTGTATAGAGACAGAACAAGTGGTAAGTAAGAACTTCTTCTTTTTTCATTTTAACTGGAAAGATTTTTTTTTCAAGTGGGTCCTAACTCCTAAGTGACGATTGGCAATAAGGATGTGGACACATGTTAAAATAAATTGCAACAATCTAATCCTAATACATAATTCTCCTTCCTGACCTATGAAGGAGGTAAAATTGTGACCAAAAAAAATACCTATTAAATATTATAAATATAGTAGAACCTCTTGAAGTCGAAATTGAAGGGAGACGCCAAAAAATTCGAGTTATAGAGTTTTCGACGTATGGAGGATTTCGGCTTGAGCGAATTTTGTAAGGAATTTTATCCGTGCAGGAACGGAGAAAGAATACAATTTCCTGCGGCCTGGCGGCCTGTCGTAAGAGGCGACAAAACAACCCACAGCCAGGTGGTAGGGCATTTGCCCGACTGGATGGCTACCACCCCTGGTCTAAAGTATGTCGCCATAACAACCATGAGTTGTGTTCTGGCATTTGTGATCAGGTTCCAGTCTCCCTTAAAAGAGCAGCAGCGAATTTATAGCGCCTTTGGTGTTGCAAATGTCTATAGGCGATGGTAACCGCTTTCCATCAAGTAGGTCGTCTGTCTGTCTGTCTGCTGAGCTCCTGCAAAAAAAAGGAAACGATTTGTAGAGGTTAAAATTTATATATTACTAGCTGTACCTGGCCCACGACAAACAATGTCGAGCCTTTAAAAATTAAAATGCGTAGGTAAGTATTTCATGAAGTGGCATATACCTACCCCTTTTTAACGCTAGCGAAGCAGTAGGAAAAATTAGTTTATGTATAAAAACCAGGCTTTAAAATAAAAGTGAGATGATGATCATCTTTTTCAATAAATAAATCTTCCGCCTGACGGACAAGGCTGTCCGGACTTATTTTTCTTTTTTAAGTTTTTATGTTTCTTTTTTATATATTTTATTATTGTATTTATCTTTTCTTTATATTCTTTTCTTTTATGTCTTTTTTTGTTTTCATTTTCTTTTTTCTTTTCTTTCTTTAGTCTCCCTTTAGAGAGAGGCAGCACATTGGCAGCACCTCTGGTATTGCTAATGTCCGTAGCGACAGTAACCACTTCCCATCACAGTTGGGCCGTCAGCTTGACTGCTGTGATTCAGAAATAAAAAAAGACTATAATTTTGTTTTAAATTTCAACCACGTTTTCTCTGTCCCAAATTTTGGGTATATTCCAAAGATTTAAAGTCCCCAAAAGCTCCGCAGTGCAAAGTAGAATGTGCTAAAAACCTTTGTGTGGTGGGATAGCTATAAGTTGTGATTAAGCATAATGGTGGATGCGTCCGGTGGGGGTGATAATGGGGCTTGGTGTGTACCATAATAGCCAGTGGGCAGGTAGATCAGGTACAAACCTACTAATTGTTCTCGATGCAAATTTTTGAAACTCGAATTCAAATGAGTTTGAAAGTCTCAGTTAAATTCGAGTTACCAAGAAAGAGTGTTTTTTCTAGTTTTAATTTTGGAATCATTTTCTTGTTTAACTTTTCACGCAAATGTTGAGTGGTTTTAAAAGATCGGTGCTGTTTTTAATAAGCTAAGTACACATAATTAAAACTACGTTTTAACTGTTTTGAGCACCACCTTTCATTTGATATTTATTTTTATTTCAACGTATCATCCACTTTTGACTAGTCGCGTTATGTACTAGTCATGAAATTCAAAAAAATAATAAAGTATGTACGGAATAAAAAAAATCTTTCAATATTCCGATACATTTTATAAATTATTTTTTATTATAAATATGTGCATGGAATAAAAATGAAGCCTGTACAAACGCTACTTAGTGGTGAAAGTTCGTGAGTGACAAATAAAAGTTAGGATCTTTTAATTGTATTTCAACTTACGTTTCTTATTATTAAGCGAATGCTGAACAAAAATTTTATTTAACTATTTGATTTATATACTTACTTATATACATTATATGTAGACTACCTTATTATAATGTTATATACATATATACATTACAAACAAAACCCAAGTCAATGTAATTCATCGTAGCTAATAATTAGGTATTTCACCATTTCAATTACAAATAATATCATAAAAACTAAAAGTATTTTTATACCTCTTCAATCTTTCTAAATGTTATCATTGGTATAGATCTGCTTTCGTTGGTATAGATATAAAAACCAACACTATTCTTCAGCTGTATTATTATTGTAATATTTGCTAGTAAACCTTATTTTTTGTATGTAATTATTATTTTTGTTTTGTGAGCGTTGTTTTTTAATTTTCGATTATTTTCTTTCTATCTCCATCAAATAACTATGCGTTCGAGTTCATATAGTACGGCACTAAAATGAACTACCTTCACGAGGTAACATAAAAAATTTGTTTGTCTACCTTTAGGTTGATAATACAACGGAATGCTACTTTACAAAAATACGGATTTATGCGCCTTTCAATATCTACGTAGAAATTTATATACACAAGTTAAAAATTTATTGCTGTTCGTTGTTGTTTTTTTACGATAGCCACTCTTTTATCGACAATTGACAATGTTCTTGGCAATAATATTGCGATGGTTTATTGCTTGGCAATTTGCCAGTTTTTGAAAAATAAACTTATAAACTGTCAATTTTTATTTATTACCAAAAATGTTATTGATATAACTTGGCGGAGGGTCTAACTTTGGAGAATTTTCACTAGATGTTGTTACTAATACGAATTTATTGAAATTTTGGTTAATAACATTCTAGTGAACTTATCGACTTGCATTTACATTTACTAGAGGTCGCCCGTGATCGAAATTCGACCATAATAATTAATTTAAAGTATAAATTTGAACATTATTGAAGTTCTGTTGTCAAAGACTATAATACTTCTATAATCACAGATTTCGCCAAGGCTACGCTGTTAATTTCACTTTAACAATAAACAAAAGAGTATATATGCGTGTGTGTCAAATACATGGTAGTGTGTGTAATGTTTTTTTTTATTGTATTAATGTACTTTTTGCATAGTTTAAAAAAAATAGCATTTTGCACTCATTCTCTATATAAACTAGAAGTGTGCGAAATTTCATACTCCTCCGAACGCGCAATTTTCGTGAAACGGGGTACAAAGTATTTTGCTGTGTTTTTGCTTCACGTATTTCTTTCACCGTATTGCGAATAGTTACAAAGAAGTCGTGCTAATGCATAATTGGCTCTAGTACTGGGGCCGTGGTCAGGCATAAGTAATAACTGTCGACCGTGTAAACTCAAAGCACTCGGTCACGTATCACTGTTTGTCTTTGGGATCTTTTAGAAAAATAAAGGGTGGAAGCAGGTAAATGCGAGGCACGACTGTTAGGAAGAAATGCTTAGGTTAGTTAAATGTGTATTGTATATACATATACAATTACCCTTAAAAAATTATTGTAATATCCGTTACATTAAAAATCCAATATATACATTATTATGTAGAAACTAATCATACTTACAAATAGAACTTTAAAATGAATTAAATACTGAAAATAAACTATATATACAAATTAAAATTAATATAGAAAATCCAGTGCCAGACCGGTATCAGGTACGTTCCCGAATCCGAGTTCCCGGCCGCAATCCCCCTTGGGATAATGGCAACGCTAATGCGTTGCCCGAGGTATAAGATCCGCCTTTTGCTCACCCTCAAAAATAAATTTATGTAATTTTTTTTTATTTGGACCTAGGTAAAATACTTTATTCAAACTTAACATTGTTGTTTGAGTAATCAATAAAAGTTTGTATAAGCATCATTTTTCTTGCAATATTACAATACAATATTACGAAGAATCTTTGATTATTATTTAACAATAAATAAGCAATCTTTGAAAAATTACTAACTATTTTAAACGATTTCATTTTTTCATCTGGCAATATTTTATTGAAGAACTAATATTAAAAACACCCTTTGAGTTATAATTTAAAACAAACTGTGCGAAACGAATCGCTGTTAGGTAGGCCTGCAGGCATAGCTAGGGTTGGCCGCATCCGGTTCAACTTTGTTGTAATCAATAAATACGTTACCGGTTTTTCCTAATTCGATTGTTGTACTAACATTTTTATTTATATGAAATTTTCTCATCTAATCTGTCGTTCGCTTGGATGTTTTTAATAGTAAATATATGTATTTAATCAAAAAAGTATTATTCTTGCCATTACTATAAACTATATAAAATGGACTTAAAATATTATTACAAAAAACTAGTATAACTATATCTTAATGATGATACATTGCTAAATCCAAAATATATCTTAAATGTGCCTGTCAATAAACTAAAACAGATACGGGCCTTAGTGATACGTAATTTAATTTTATTCCTCGTTTTATTCTTTTATTTTCAAAAGCGTACTTTTATATTCTGGGAACATACATAATTATACCCCTGTTTCCCCACCAGGAAATTTCATTTGAATTCATCTCTCGACTGTCGTAGCATAAATAGGTCGGACGGAGGGACGTAGAAAAATGGATTTCTTTGCCAAGTTTCATTTTACTTAGCTATTAAAAGCCAATTAAAGTAAAATAACATTTCATTAAAATATAATGTTTAGTGACGCAATAGATAATAAGATATCTTTATCGATTAAAATTACTTAACACTTCTAAATTTAAAAATGATGAATCATTCTTTAAAACTGACAGCCCTATATCAATACAAACACAATTCGCTCGAAATTCAAACGCAGATTTCTATGTTTTACGACGTGACCAATTTATCGTGGTACCCTCCACCTCTTTAAATCTGATATTCGGCGGGGGCCCAAGGGGGGTGAGTGGGTGTCGTCTCGGCTCACTGTGTAATGGACATGTTTTATAACGCGCCCCCCACATTAAGGCGCGGGGCGCGTATAAAACGCGTAATAGAATTCCGACGATGACGAGTGCTGCGGGTAGGGTTGCTAAGAAAAACGGGGATTTGCTGAAATTTTCTCTAGATTTCTAGTAAGTACCGGGATTAAGTCCTCTCTACTAGACTTTGCAGTGTATAATTATACATCCGGATCGATTTTCGATTTATAGTGTTGAATACGATATAATTTTTCTGTGAAAAATCGGAATGACACAGTTTAATCCATTTTAGAGTCAGAATCTGTTTTTCAAATTATTATACTTTAATACTATTTATTGCCACACAATATACAGCTGATAAAAAATTTGACATGAAAAAAAATTACCGTAACAAATTGTAACAATGGTAGCAGTTCAGTATGCGCGGGGCTTTCAAGTGAACACAGCATTGTGATTCAGCTGGTGTCTACCATCTTAATAGTTCTAAAAGAAAACTTGCATTGCATGTGCTTCCCTTTTCATGACCTTCAATGCTATCATTCAGGATTAGAGAAGTCTTGCCGCATGGATAGCATTAGTAAGATATTTACCGATATAGGTGAGGTGACCGTGAGGTGTGTAAGAATGGGCCTAAATGGCGCTCTGTTGTTCGTGCCTACCCCGCAAGGGAACTGGCGTGAAGTTATGTATGTATGTATGTTTACCGATATAGTTCTCAGGTTTCCGTTCATGCGATGCTGTTGAAGTATATCCATGTGACGAACCCCGGAACTATCTCAGATGTAACGGATGCGGTCAACTTGCACACTGGGTAGTCAGCCGCAATACCGCGTAATGATTCAAAAATAGAACCACCGTGTGACAACCCTAGCCGCATACTAAAGTGCTGTACACACTTTACTGTTGGGTGTTATGCCATAACATTGTTATTGGCACGCATGCGCTGTGCCATCACGGATTATGACAATGTGCACGACGCGACGCGACTGGCGACACTAATGCGGAGATTGTAGAGGTTTTGCACGATTTCTTCGTACATTGTAATATTCTGGGAATGTTGTGAAAGTACGATGATTTAGTTCAATCCGTCATCATGATATTTTCATCTGTTGCATGTTTGAAGAGAGCCACATAATGCTTTCGTCACAAATGTTATCAGTCATATTTTATTCATTTATTCACATGTGTTACTTACCGCATCTCTAGGTTTGTAGTATGTATGACTCTACTCAATAAATAAAGTAACATTCAACCTAAACAAAATTTTCAAAATCTTAGCCTAAACAAACTTACAGATAAACAGACCAGTTATATCTATTGAATATATTTATGTATTTATATTTCATAAGTCCATCTTCATAACCGTGCAGAAAATGTTGACCAAATATTGAGAAAAAACGTGTGCGTCTCGGGACGCCCGACAGAAGTGATAACTCAGCCTGGCTACCCCTGCCGTATGCGTGAGAGAAAGGGAAGCCAGACAGACTGGCGCCGTAACGCGTTACGTAACGAAGCGGTTTACCCTCCCATAAGAAGTTATCACTTCAAAAATATCTGAGAAAAGTAGGACATCATAAAAAGTTGACTTTCAAGAATACATATAAGAACCATCTTGTTCAAACAATTTAATACAAGTGGTACACTAAAGTAGCCCTACTCGTAATTATGTCTTAATATAGCCCACGTGTACACTATACATTGAATTAAGTACATGCATATTTAAACTCTATCAAAATTGAATGCCGCTCTTTCTATTCGACAGTGAACTCGTCCGCTTGCGTGTAACGTGTATGATCTTTCGGGGTCCAGCGATTGATCTGGGGTCGGCGACCGCTCTCCCCGCGTTCCTAATTTGAATTCGCCGCGCATTATCGCGGGAGCACCGTAATTGGATAACAATAAGGGCGCCACTGTGCCCCGAGAGAATTGAAGCTTTTGTCTGTGTACACCACCCTTTAGGATGATTGGTCACTTAAGGTCTGTATTCTAGAATTTCTGATAAAGGATCGGTATAACTTAAATATCGCGCAGCACTTTGTGCATTGAAAAACACTCGTTAAACATAGCGATGAACTGCGACTTTTTTGTCTAAAATAGCAGCCTAGAACATAGAATGTGACTAACGAAGGTAGAGACTGAAAACCGCGTCAAATTTAAAAATTTCAGTATGGCAACTCGAAATTACCATAGAGTATTTTGTATAATACGTAAACAATATTATTATTATTTAGATACAGCGTTTCTTTTGTTGCTTTTTTTATTTGGAAATCATGCAAAACAAAAACTTTAGCACTTCACTTTCAATGACTTTGTTTGTGTATTTAAGCTCGTAAATGCTATGTATTATGCATTACACTAAAATAACAAAAGTGATAGTTAACAGTGTTTTGTTTATTTCCATTTGTAACAAAACTGCCATGTAAAAAGTTTCTGAATAATTCAAGGATCTACTTTCGTTAGGTAAACTGTGTGTACATGGTGATGATGAGAAATTAGAAAGAAAGAGAGAAAAACAATTTTTGACAAGAACATTGTGAGACAAAAAATATACAGAAAAGTAACACATGAAGTACGTAACAAATGGATATGGTAGTTCAGACTTAAGGTTCTTGTAGGAAGAAAAATAATACCTCACAGACTGCGGATCGGCAAGTGTTGCCCCCTTGAAGCTTGCACCGTTGGTGGTCACCACAAGGTTAGCCCTTAGCTACCCTGCTGTGTCTATCTTTATATCTACTTGAAGATTTAGCTTCATAACTCATTAGAGCCAACCTGCACACAATAACCACTGTCGTCCTCGGGTGGACGCCGCGTTGTCAACCAGTAAACCTTGTTGTGATAAACGAGCGAACATCGCATGTTCTGTGTTACCGCGTCGACAGTATTGCGTGAGTGAGGTGATCCGGTATAGGCCAGGTACCAGGTTGCTCTAATGAGTTAATCCCGGCTTGCATTTCTACTCAATCTTACTCGACTTTACACGATCTCCGTCATGTACTATATATATTATGGGAGCTGCATACGTCTAGTCATTGCAGTGGACAACGAACTACTGGCTAGCGCAACGCGGGAGCGCACATATTAATAGTTGTTCTATCTCGCTCGCACAGCATCCGTCCCGCTCACACATTGTGCTATATATTGTACTAGCTGTACGACTTGTTAGTATTTGTACTTAACTACCGTTTCCAAAATAAATTAGTTTAATTCAGTTCACATCCACACTCGACAGTGAATACTACTTTCTCTGTCATCTGAAGTATCATTTAACCTCTACCTCTCGTTGCTACAATATGACTTGACTCATTCCAATAACTTGCTTGCTTGCTTGTCCTATATACATACTTCGCACGTGCACCTATGCTTCCTTATATGGCCAGAGGTCTCACTTCAAGCATATAGCTATATAGTGGTACGGGGTTATGAAGTTTATAATTATGACTAGTTTTATTACGACAATATGTATTTTGCTAAATATAATATTATTGTAGCTGTAAAGTTTTTTAAGTTGAATTTTTTATCTCTTTTTTTTTACTGTAACTCGTATCTACCAGTTTGATAGCCTTCATAAACTGAAATAATTTGTTAAAATTAAATATTAGTTGTGGGATTTTTAATTTATGCAAAAATTGTAGGTATCTACATTTTTTTGGATGTAATCAAAATTTTAACGAAATTTTATTTGTACATTGTCGTAATAAGTGCGATGTTTTTCATCGGCCAAATATTTTTATAAACCTCTTACTAGAAGATAATTTAAAAAAAAATTTACTTATCACTAGCTAAAACAACAAAGCATGCGAAGCCATGTTCATAGAAGACTAATTCTCTTCCAGTTTCCGACAGTTGAACGAGCTTTAAAACATGCAGTAACTATAGAATTAATAAATTGTTAATATAATATACTTAGCTAAGTAAATTATACGAAAAACACGGTGTTTTTGACCGCGGGTTCATTGTCTTGGTTAAATTACAATATGAGTGCCATTTGCCCCGACTAATGAAAAATAAACAAAAAATATATGAATAATTCTTAAACATCTATTTCTACTGGAATTTCCCCTCGACTTTACACGTTTAAACTTCTGATCTATATCGCGTAGGGGTTCTTATCTTATATGTTGTATGATAAACAATATTTATACTTACTTATAGAGGATATCCGTAGAAGAACCCAGGTTACCTTACATAGCTTTCAAAATTACCAAGCTGAAGTGGTAATGGACCGGCCACATTTGTCGCCAGACTGATGGCCGATGGAGCAAACGATACCTCGAGTGGAGACCACGTCTCGACAAACGTAGTGTAGGGCGCCCTCCAGCCCGAAAGATCAACGATAGCGATCAGCGCAAGGTTGCTGGTTGGATCTGGATGAAAACAGCTCAGAACCGGGACAGGTTGTAGGCAACGGTTAGCTGACGACGATACTAATAAAGTTGAAGTGAATTTGCGATTGTTTTAATTCCTGGAATACGCAGTCATCTTAGTTACATACCAGTAATAACAGTACGACATCCGTTCGTTCCAGGGTGCAGTTGAAAACAAGTGTCAGACACTTGTGTCTAACGTTTGTTGAACTGCACTCATTGGGTACCATCGTAACATATTGTTTGCTATTTAGTGAGTTACATTACTATTTTTTCTAATATAAAAAAAACCGACTTCAAAAACTAAAAAGTATAAAATAACTTATTTCTAAAGCTTATTATTAATATATATTATCTAAAACATCTTAAAGTCGGTGCTTATGTTTTACTTTGCACCGACTTCAAGATGTTTTAGATAATACATATTAATAATAATAGCTTTAGAAATAAGTTATTTTATACTTTTTAGTTTTTGAAGGTTTTTTTAAACGAAGTTTTTTTATTTTATTTGTTACTTTTTAGTGTCTAGCTATGTATGGGTAGACCTACGAAAGGTGCCGCGCTCCTTAAAAAATATAGGTCCCAAGAAACGGGAACAAAAAAATGTTCGTAAAATGAAAACTACCGGGCCAAACTATGTTAAATTTTTAGGGGACCAAATGGCAACTATTCCGCATCAAACTAAACAAGAATCACGTAAATCGGATCATAAATCTCAGCGTAATCGGTGTACATATGGAACGGAATGGAAATTTTTTCATAAAAAATGGTCATAAAATGAAAACACTGGGCCAAACTATGTCAAATTTAAATCACGTAAATCGGTTCATAAATCTCTGAGTAATCGGTGAACATACATAAAAAAAAATCAAAAACAAAAAAAAAGATCCCGGCGAATTGAGAACCTCCTCCTTTTTTGAAGTCGGTTAAAATAGGTCTCGCAACGTGTAGTTAATAAATCAATCAATCAATATTTTTTCTTTCCTCATCTTCATCAATCAATAATGTTTTTCCTTTTTGCCCAGGAAGGAGAAGAAAAAAGTCGTCACGTCACAATATACTACACATATACAATATTTTATCTCAGCTAAGTTCACTGTCAATTCTCTTTTCTTTCACCTCCCAAAATTATTTGAGGTTAGTCTGTCACACCACAAATACTCATATTATCCTTCATACAATCCATCCATATCTTATTTGGTCTACTTTATATTTGTACCCATCAATCTTGCAGTTTAACATTCTTCTTGTCATGTGGCTTTCATTCCTCATTTCATGTCCGTGTCACTTTAGAAGACTCAAGAATTTCAGTCATGGGTGCAACTTTCAAAAATCCCCTTATGAACACATTCCTCGCCTTATCCATTCTTGAAACACCACGCATCCATCTCAACATTCTCATCTGAGCTAAGTGGACACATTTTGGTCTGTCACTTTAGTGGCCCAACATTTCGACTCCTGTAGAGAACGTGCACGACGAAGGTCCTGCCACCTGGTGGCATAAATCCAAATCTTTTACGCAAACAGTACTTGAGATCGACATTTTACGTTATAAAATAATCACATTCAAGACGTGAAAAATAACACTTAACTAAGTGAAAATGTATTGTTGTATTTTGGATACTCTAACACTTCAAACAAAAATAAGTCAAAGCCTAGTTACGTACTCATTTCTCACCTTATCCATTCTTCACTGTCAATTATCCAGTTATAAATTAATCTATAATATTTATTTTTATCCGTGCAGGAACGGAGAAAGAATAAAATTTCCTGCGGCCTGGCGACCTGTCGTAAGAGGCGAATAAACAACCCACAGCGGCGTGCTCTCGTTTCGGAGGCCAAGACTCACTTTGGGTCGCTGAGCCAACGGAGTTAGTTTTTTGTGTTCTAATAACTTCGAAATTATGTTACAATTGCAATTTCTTCAGCCAGTCCCTGTCCTACGCCCAGTAGGCCTTCCCAAGTTTACGTCACATATCCTGGTCTCCCGTTTTCCTCATCCAGCCCCTGCCGGCAACCTTGCGCAGGTCATAGGATATTGTATGGTATAATTGTATGTACTAAACATAATATGTACATACATATTTTAACGTGATCATCGCCTTATTTAAACAATTACAGTAAAATGCAACGGCTACTAGCACGCTGATTATTGATTGCACTTTGGGCTTAACCCTTAAGACAATTATCGATATACCAAAAAGCCGCAAGACTAACACTATCACTATCTCGTAATATACCAAGAAAATATACCCATTTCATACAAATCATACAACTCCTATATAAACAGAGTGAGACAACAACACAATTAACGATCACGTGCACAAACGCGATCTGCACTCTCATCGCGGACACATATGTGCTAATAGTGAGCTAAAGGGTTATTGTTTAAATATGACAGGTTTGGAATTGCTCGCCTTTAAGAGAAAATCATAATGAAATGACATTTTGAAAAGTCCGATGCACGCATATGTTCGATATGATAATTAAAATGATCAGACGGATAATTACAATGTATGTATATATTTCCCAGATCCAGTTTCAACGATTCTTACACTACGCTGATTTTGGAACCCTTTCTCTAAATCAAGGTGGTTTAAAAAGAAACAGAGATTCATGAATTGTAGAGTTATGCTGAATCATTATCATGTTTACAACTGTTAGCAGCTCGATAGGTGTGATACCACGCTCTCACAGAATATCGGCATGAAACCGTGATAACCTTGAGCTAATAGTCTTTGTGCGATAAGTGAAAGTACCAATCGCTCACTTTCCCCCTTTAGAATCATTGTGATTTGAAACTCGATGAAACGAAAAAGCGACACTAAAAATAGATATACACATAAATCTATAGGACTAAACCTGCGAGAGAATGTGATAGAATACATTATATTTAATAATGTAAACACTTCGCTCAAACATATAGATTTAGAAATATTTTGAAGTTTTTCGTTAATACTTCAAATTTCGTGTTTTAAAGCTTAAATATATTATAACTATATAATATATGAAATGTGACGTCACGAGATTTAGAATCCCAACCACCCCTTGTCACACTTTGTTTCACTTCTACTACGTGTGAACTACACACACCACACAATTTATTTATTTTTACCAGTAGTATCAGCTGCGCGAGGCGGAACAGTCGCGGCCGGTATGTGGGATTCACCTTGTTGGGGTGCCACTAGGACCCCTGTATGAATGCTATTGCCACGCCACGATTTGGGATACCCACTAAAACCCCTGGCCGATCATCAAACGTCCCTTATCCGGGCTATGGGCTCGCTTGCGCATTCACCTCCAGCCCAGACGGACCACGGCCGGCTCCTTTACGAACTGGCCTCTCCATTTGGTACTACTACCTCGGCTGTCGCCTTCCCCCTATACCAAAGGTTGGCAACGTGTTCGCATCGCCACTGGTGTTGCAAACGTCTATAGGCGACAGTAAGAAGTCGTGGTAGCGTAACAGCTAGCGCGCGTGTCCTAGACTCAAAGACCGCGGGATCTAATCCGTTCGGATGTGTCAAAGCTGTCAAGCGTGGTGGGTATACTGTCCGTTTCCCTATAGTGGGACACCCAAACCCAGCAGTGGGACGTTTATGGGCTGTTATTATTATAGACGACGGTAACCACTTTCCATTAGCTCGGCCTTCTGCCTCTTTGCCAGCTTAAAAAAAGACAATCGGAATTTATATCTAAGCACGCACGCTCACCCTCTGTGTCGGGACTCTAAATTAGTGTAGTGTAACAGGGGCTTCACAAAGGTTGTTATCAAGGAGCCGTTGACCCGCCAGCATAACAGAACAGCTGTCCGACAAACAGTCATTGCCACCGTACATTGCTGTTTCGTAACGAACAACCAATGCGAATGACCGCACATTTGCATTGTGCTAATGTAAATAATATCCGGGCGAAGAGACATAATTTATCGCTGGCGCCGGCGGGTGGTAGGGGTACGGGGGGTATGTGGGGGTTGTGGAAAAAACGCATAGCTTTCTATCTATCTGACGTTTATTTATTGGAAGTTTTCCTACCACAGATGTAATCGGATTGTATGAAACAATGCGAGTGTAATTTATAACGTCGGATATGCACAAAATGGCGGAATTTAGTTCATATGCACGGCGTAGATGCGGTTATGTTTATTTTGAAAAAGAATAGGGTTGTAAACACATGTTACGATCAATTCTAAAATTATTTACTAAAAGTACAGTTGGGGTATGAAAATGTTTGCCAGTTTTCAAATTGATTCATTTAACGTTCCGCGAGCTCATGTTACCTTTTCAAACCAAGTCACAGAACAGACTGTTGCACAGAAATTTATGATTAGCTATTTGACAATAAAGTTTAAAATTACTTAGAATAAAGTTGTTTGATTTTCTATCTTGTCTAAGAAGATTGTTTAGACATGTAAAACCATTTTTTTTTGTTTTAATATTTTTGTGTTAAGCGTAGTGATTACTTATATCCGCTTTGTTTCTTATTGTTAAACTCAGCGTCTATCAATGTCAACATTGCAATTTTCTTTTTTCACGTTTCTATATTTTATAAACGTAACATTTATTAAGATGTTGGCAGTATTGTTTCTTTTATTCGTACAAGCAAAAATCGAATTGAAGGCGACGAACATTTTCACTGCGCGACTGTACAAACGTTAAAATAAAAGCAGATTTACACTAATCCAGCTATTGACTTTAAATTCGAAGTAAAGTCAATACAGCACTACCAACTCACTGCTGACTTCAATATTCGCTATTGAATATTTTGAAGTTAGTCTGCTCTGCAAGTCAACCATTACTTTTAAAATATCATGATAATATTAATCATAATTAGTGTTTAAACAAATTACTTTCTTTCGTTAAATGTGGTCAGATGAGCTTAGAACAATCTTGAATTTTATTTGTTGTCTTGGAAACAAAAACTGTCCCAGATGAAGGTATTTTATTTGGATAAATAATTATATGTAGGTTTTATTATTTTATTTTTTCTTTTCAATTATGTTTTAGTTTTAATAGTAGCAGGCAATGAAAGAAAAAGTGTTTTGAAACCAAAGCGAAATTCGTTGTGGCTTGCCACACAGGCTCTGTTGAGACCTAGTGAGCTAACTTTGGACGCTCCTATAAAATTATCATCGTATTGTGTATTGTTTCATTGTCCCTGTACTCTTTATGTAAATAAATTTCATATATTAAATACATTTTTAAAAACTATTTTGAATTTACAATTGAGATAGAAAAAATAAAAATGCATTTCTCTTTAAATATTTTGCAGATATTTGTTTATACTGTTATTCTAAACAATACAACAGCATAAAGTTTTACGACGGGTGAAAGAACGATGGGTGAAACGAAGATGGAGTGATGGTATTCCATCACCTACAGAAATAGACGTGCGCCATTAAACAATACAAACGTAGGTGTCAAGTGTTCATACATTTCCGGCACCTGTGGCACGCAGGTGCGTTCCTTAACACGTTAACACCGCCCCTACTACATAACATTTTAATATTTCATAGCATCTAAAAAATGTTCGGTTTTATTTTCACTGGAATGTTGCTATTAGAAATCTTGTGACACAAAAGTCCACAAAAAAGTAAACAAAATTTGTATTTCATGTTTGCCTACCGACATTAGTGATTCTCCATCGTCAAAACAAAAGTGTATTACTGTAATATATTAGATACTAACCTATGTTTTTAATACAGATCATATACATACATACATACATAACTTCACGCCAGTTCCCTTGCGGGGTAGGCACGAACAACAGAGCGCCATTCAGGCTTATTGTTACACACCTCACTTGCTTCTTTGACATTCATAACTCTTGTCATGTACGCTCGTCTGTTCTTAAGGCTCCTGACATCACCTTCTGCTAGTACAGATCATATAATCTATATTTATATACTTGTTCCGTGCAGGAATGGAAAAAAAAATTAATTTCCTGCGGTCGGACGGCCTGTCGTAAGAGGCGGCAAAACAACCCACAGCCAGGTGGTAGGGCATTTGCCCGACTGGATGGCTGGCAACCCTGGTCTAAAGTATGTCGCCATAACAGCCTTGAGTTGTGTTCCGGCATTAGTGACCAGGTTCCAGACTCTCTTAAAAGAGCAGCAGCGCATTTGTAGCATCTGTGATGTTGCAAATGTCCATAGGGGATGGTAACCGTTTTCCATCAAGTGGGCCGTATGTCTGTCTGCTGAACGCTTGCAATAAAAAATATGTATTATATAGTATAGAAATATAGATTTTAACAACACACTACGGACAATTCAGAAGCCAGTTCCATACACTCAGACCAGAGTCAATAATGCCATTAACAAGTGTAAAGACCATTTGGAAAATTTACACTGTAATCGAGACAATAATTAAACAAAGACTTATTTCGTTATTTTATTACTTTTATCTTAACACTTATCTCTGCTTAATGTTATAGCAAAGTATAAATTTACATACACATTGGTTTTAATTATTGTAATGAATATAAATTGCAAATTTTCTAAAATACTTTTTGTTTTATTTATTAGTGAGGTCGTATCTCGCCATCACCTTATCTGATGTTAAATGATGTTTTTTTCTTTGTAAACCTTAGTTTAAAAGCTTAGACTACATTAATGGTCTAACTCTGTAAAATCTTTATTACCTGACACTGTATGAAATTTAAAGCATCCTGCATCGTTTAATAAGCACATAAACGAGGACGACGACATTGGCTCGTTTTCTAGAGTAAACGAAAGCATGAAATGATAATAATTATTTATGATATTAAAGTTTAATTGTTCTTGAATTCGGGTTGGAATAGTATCCCTATACCAAATAATCCAGGCCCTGCTAAGCAATAAAATAAAAATTACAATACAGTCCTGCACAAAAGTTACAGCCGACTGAATACGAAACAAGTACAGTCGTAAATAAAATTGAATAGCTCGCCGGGTACTGTTATTATTCGAAAATTTATGAGATTTACCGAAAAATTAGCCAGTCGGTTTTTATGATGCGCACACTTCAACCCGCGGCCATTTTGGAATTGTTTTAAATACGTTCTTTATTTAAATTCGAGTGAACGGCTCGGGTCGAATCGGTGATTCTGATCATTGTACGTTATTTTGCTTTACTAATAAAATACAAACTTCAATATTGGACCACAGTTAAATATATTTTATGACTGCTTAAATATATTTTATTACGACTTAACTTTGATAATATTTTGTACTATTTTCCTTTTTATTAATGAAATTTGTTTATGACAAAGACATAAATAGTTTATTATTTAAATACGAGTATTTATGTATAAGAGTATGCATGATGGTACAAAAGTTAAGATGCATCATCCTTACGCAGTTCGGCATAGAAAAATTACAATTATTATAATTAAAATAAATATCCTAAAAAGATTGTCATGATAAAAGTCTCAAAATAATAACTCACAAAGAATGTTATCAAAAAGATAAAAATAATTACCAAATTACCAAATGTGCAATTATTATTTTATTATGATATCAATAAAATGAACTAATTAGAGGAATCAGGAATCTAAGATGTAATTATATAAATTTAGCAACAGGACTATCAATTAAATCAAAAAAGTATGTAACTGGATTTTTTTTAGTCATCATATTTTATCGAAGTTATCCTCTGAAATCAAATTTCATAAAATTGTATTTATATTACATGTATTACATGAAGTAAAGCCAAAGAAATATCCAAACAAACACACTTTCACATTTACTTATTAGTATAGACTAAAATTATTTATAAATTCTACAATCACCGTCTTCTTAGATACGGTACATCGCCCACATCTGTATTAATAAATTCAGGTTTATTTTCGTCTACTATCGTGTTTTATTATTATTGTGTTTCTACGATGTTAGCACAATTTTACTAGTTAGATAATGTACACACGCCGAGCCGTATGGCCTAGTTTCAACGCCAGGTCTCAAAAACGATCACCACTTTCCATTAGTTTTATAACCTCATTGTCTTGCGAAATCGTCTTTTTTATTTAGCTATAATTATAGTTCAGGCTTATCGAATCGATACATTATGAATATTTAACACGTTTTCAACGTGCTTTATTATTAATGGTATGAATAAATAAATATATAGATATCAAGTAACATCTAGGTCAGTTTGTCCGATATGTTACAGTCTACAGTCTCTGAGGTTAGTATTAATAAACAATAACTGTCTTATTCATATTGAGTTATACTCAGTTTGTAGGCTACTTTAAGAACCTTAAAGAAGCCTACAAACTTGGACTAATTCAATATGAATAAGACCGTTAGAATATTTTTTTATCCCGATAAATGATGTCGTTTCTGTAGACGATTAAAGGTAAAAAGATGGCGCTGCGATTGCATTTTTTGGTAAGAATTTTGTAATAACTTGAGGTAAAGTTCCAGTCTCATAATTCGTACGAACTCTACTTTCTGATCGAACATTTTCGATTATAAATAATGTTTTCCAAAATCATCCAAAAGGTTGACGTGGCCTAGCCATAAATTCCGACCGACGATTTTATTTTACACCACCCCGATTTATAGAAGTGCTCCTAAAATCAACGTAATGTTATATCCGCTTAATACTTGTAAAATATTTACTAATGTTTTAAGTCCAAAATGACGTAAACATATATTTGCAACAGAATACAACGTTCTCAGATTCGGTAGTTTTACTAGGCTATAAAAGTCGTAATTTTAAAACGAATACATCAATTTGTTTTTATCAGGAGCGACGTAACAATTTTTCGTAATTCGCTTGTATTCTATACGAGTACCGAGTGTAGATTATCTAGGCGACTACCGTATAAAGTCGTATGTGTAAGTGCTCAGGGTAAATAACTTTGTATACAATGTTAGGAAAAGTATTTGTTCGAATAAGACATGTTAAACTTACCGAAAAGTGCGACTGTGTGGGCTGCACTTTTTCTTCTAACAGGCCTAGTTCTGGCTGGCCAGATCCAAAATGGACTTCCTAATCTAAAAATGCATATCCGGTTATGTGTTGTGGCCCTGTTGTACACGAGTGTACCTGTGAGCGTGCGGCGCCATTGCTCGGACCGGTTTGTTTACATTGATATCTGTAGGTCGAACGCCTTTGTGTGAGTCATCTCTCTTCGTCACTTTGTTTACATCTGTAGATGTGTGCGTTTTGTATATACCTGCTTTGTAATTAAGGCGATGGATTATCAAATTGTCATTACCAATTATTTCTTATAGGAGTAAATTAAATCATTGGCCGTTTTTTTTTATAATTTAAATGTTGATGTATGTGAAGCAATTCGTTTCTCGGTGAAGCTCTCGAACGCATCATTGTGCGCAACCATGTTTTTTTTAAAGTCATATAACTTAGAATTTATATGATTCAAGTAATAATGAGCATTAATCAATGTCATTGTAGCCAAAAATAATTAACTAACACGAGTTTAAAAAGTGGGGTTGTGGACAATGATGCACTTGCGAGTTTCACCATCTCAGGTCAGCCTCAGTTTGTCGGATGTATTTTACCAAATTTACCTATAACAGAAGCATAACTTGCTTGGAAATAGACAATTTGTATATTTGTCTGCTTATTATTATCGTTATTAATTTCGTAATAAAATCTGAAATTGATAGTCTACAATATTTTTGAGGGTTGACATTTTAAGTGTTCATAGATGGCGATAGGTATCTATTAAAAGTTAGTTCTCCTTTATTTTACCAAACTTGTCAAAAACATTGATTGATTCTTTGCTGTAATTTTTAACTTCTCTCATTCTCTCATTTCTTAGAGGCCGGCAACGCGTTGGCAACGTGCCTGGTGTTGCAAACGTCCATAGGCGACGGTAACCATCTTCTATCAAGTGGGCCGCCCGCCTGTTTGCCTGCTTCAGGCAATAAATAAATTCAATTATTCAATTGAAATTAAATAAATACTCGACTACTTTGTAACTTATGAAACGGCAATATGATGGTATGATGTGCTAAGAGGAAGGTATGCGGCAAATGGTGTAGTTGTGTCTTTTTTTATTTTATTTTCTATTGCAGGAGTTCAGCAAACAGGCAGACGGCCCACTTGATGGAAAGCGGTTATCATCGCCTATGGACATTTGCAACACCAAAGGTGCAACAAATGCGCTGCTGCTCTCTTAAGGGAGAAATCTCTTAAAATAAATAATAAATAGGTAAAAGAACAAGATTACTTATAAGTGGCTGAGTAGTCAATTCTTATATGTTTAGTCAAGGCGAACGAAGCGAGCCCTTAACACTATTCCACAACCTGTCCACGATTTGGTACACTTAACGAAAAAACTATCTGTTGTCTAGATATGGAACTGCACATAGTATTTCAAATTCAAGTCTAGATTGTCACATGTCGTTAACATATCATTAAATAAATAAACATAGATTACAGCTTACTAACGCCATCTGTTAAAAATTACAAATGTGCGTTTTTTTTTCTAATTCAATACATTTCTTAGTTCATATTTTATATTGAAAGTATTTTTAAAGTAATATAAAGTAGAAGATACGTGGCCTTAAATTAAAATAAACGTCACGGCACGTGCGCGTGTGGGTGTGCTCGCGTGCGACGTGACGTCAGAGACGTGTCGTCACGCGCCTTTCTCTGTGTGCGTGACGTATTTACATAACAAAATACAATAGTATGTACAGGCGTGGCCCGGCTCCGTACATTTTTGTAACCTTGTCACTTGAATTTTGTACTTGCATAATCATTCAATTGTGTTATGTAGTGTAATTCATCGCACGCTTAGATAATCTTAAGGTATTCTAGCATATTATAGTATGTATAATATTAATTTTAATACAGTTTTTACACGGTAGAGCCACGCCGGAATCGTTGTCTTGATTCCAGCTTTAAGGGCCGCCTTGATCAGCGTGATACCATGTCTCACGATATATCGACATGAAACGCTCTAGTTGGGTATGGAAGAGAGAGCATGAAAGTAGAGTAAACGCGGTTGAGATGCGAGCACTGCGCAAAATCTGCGGAGTGACGCTCGCGGACCGCGTTCGTAATACCGAAGTAAGAAAGAGAGTTGGTCTGAAAGAGAGTGTCGGGGTGAAGGTAAGGAAAGGAATGCTCCGGTGGTTCGGGCATGTGGAAAGAATGCATGATGAAAGAATGACTAAACAGATATACAATGCAAAAGTGGATGGATGCAGAAGTCGTGGAAGGCCACGACACACCTTCCATGATCAAATTGATCGTGTACTAGCGGAGGGTGATGTCAGGAGCCTTAAGAACAGACGAGTGTGCATGACAAGAGTTATGAATGTCAAAGAAGCAAGTGAGGTGTGTAAGAATGGGCCTAAATGGCGCTCTGTTGTTCGTGCCTACCCCGCAAGGGAACTGGCGTGAAGTTATGTATGTATGTATGTATGTAAACGCTTTAGCTAATCGTGTATCGTGTGAAGAGTTCCGATGAGCCACTTTCCCCTACCCCTATTCTATCTTCCCTACATCCCCCTATTCCAATCCCATCCTCTCTAACCTATGTATACATCTCTTTCTTATTCACTATAACCCGTCATAAAAGTTGGCAACGCGTTGCTTACGCCACTGGTGTTGCAAACGTCAATAGGCGACGGTAAACATTTTCCATTAACTGGGCAGTCTACCTGTTTGGCAGCTTTGTAATTAAAAAAAAAAACTCTTCTCACTTTTATCGAATATTCACGAACAAGTGTTTGTTATGCAGCATTTATAATTTTTGATAATAGTATTTTTTTCATGATAATAGTATAATCCCCGGCAAGATTCTTGAGCGGTGACCTTGGCTTACGCGCAGGTGTACGGAAATTGTTGCAGTTTATCCGCTATATCACGGATATGACGGTTGCGGTGGATGCGAGGGTTCTTAACGCGATCCTTTGGTGTGACTCCACACATCCACCGCAGCATCATCTCCGTGACAGGCAGCTCTTGCTTCTGCCGCTCAAGTAAAGTTCACATTTCACTGCCATACAAACCTGCCCTTTTAGCTTAACCGGCATTTTGGGTTCACAAATAACACCAGTTTATCTTACATCACTACGATCCTGACACCAAGCAGTACCACCGTAAGCGACTCTCCTTTTTTACCTATGTCAAGACTTCTCAAAAATATACACAACACAAAATAGTACTAACATAACAAAGCATAGATCATATTATACAGAAATTGTATGCAATTTGAAAATGAGGTTAGCACTCAGCATTTTGCTGTGCCGAAACGTGGTCCGACACAGCGCTGATTTTCGGTGCCCACCTCCTACAACACATATGGCATACGACCTGTGCTAAACATAAAAAAAAAACAAATAATTATAAAACACTTATAAGTATCAAAGATTAAAATATAAAGAACTGAGATTAAAGTAATACGCGACAAAACAACCCACAGCCAGGTGGTAGCATTTGCCCGACTGGATGGCTACCACCCCTGGTCTAAAGTATGTCGCCATGACAACCTTGAGTTGTGTTCCGGCATTAGTGACCAGTTTCCAGTCTCCTTTAAGGGAGCAGCAGCGCATTCGTAGCGTCTTTGGTGTTGCAAATGTCCATAGGCGGTGGTAACCTCTTTCCATCAAGTGGGCCGTCTGCCTGAACTCCTGCAAAAAAAAAAACTGATAAATAATACATCAGAGTGCTTAAAATGATAATTCCATCATAAATGAGGAAGTCAGCGATGGGCTCTTGGACTAAAACGCAGCGCAACTAAACAGCATTTAGTGAAATAACCTGCATTTAACATTAGCGTGTGCCATTGTTTTGATTGCGCTGTACTGATGTAATTCAACCCGGTTAGCGGAACCGGGTCAATAGCGAGGTCAAGGCTAGCTATTGTATTATGTACTTGTGTATACTGTATACTGTGTACCATTCACTCATTCTGTATATAAGCCGAGTTTCTATTAGAGATGTTATGTAGCTCTTTAACCATTACTGAATCTGATATAAGTTTCAAATAATTTCGGATATATGTGGCGTATAAATGCGATACTTTATGACAGGTACGTAGTCCTACTTGGTAGAAATGGACTGATGACCGACTGGATGGCTACTATCCCTGGTCTAAAGTATGTCGCTATAACAACCTTGAGTTGTGTTCCGATATTAATGGCCAGGTTCTAATCGCCTTTCTTGAGAGCGGCAGCAAGTTCGTAGCACCTTTGGTGTGATAAATATTCATATGGTAACCGCTTTCCATCAGGGCCGTTTGCCTATCTGATGAACTCATACAATAAAAAATAAAAAAATAGCAATAAGAACTAAACTGGATATTCTATCGTTGATATAACCGAGTGACCTGTAGCCTCTTTAGATTACATCTCTAATTTCTAACGGATGTTAAAAACATCTCATGTTTTGATTAACCAGTTTTAGACTTATCGACTTTTAATTAGGTTTAAATATAAATGCGTGTCGAATTACGCACAGTTAAGGCTTCCTTATAGCGGAGGCATTTCCACCGTTTTGACCATCCTAGAAATAATTTAAGTAATAATAAATTTAGATAGATAGATAACACTTTATTGCTCATCAAATATTCAATTTCAAAAACACACAATTACAATGTTGTCATGGTAGAAACAGTAGGCGGCCTTATCGCTTAAAGCAATCTCTTCCAGGCAACCTAACTTAAGGAACAGTTTAACCTAATCTTGCGATGTAAGTGGTGCAGATTATTAAGTATATCATGTATATATATATTAATTAGTCTATAGTATAAGAATTAAGCATAATTATTTAAGAAAAAGTAGTGTTTTCCGAGTGCTTTCTTAAATGTAGGCGATGTTTTGGCCTCTCTGACAGTAAGAGGCAGTGCATGGTATCAATAGTTTGACAGCACCCCACACTTTTTTTACAATAAAATATTTTTTTCTTACGCTATTTTTAATTCAAATTTATTAAAAATTATTTTCTATTTTTTAGTTGGATTTTCTAAAAAGCGTATTTTATAAACTATTATTTATATGTAAAAATATTAGAATTTATTGTACCATGTGTCCGCATCCCTATTGCAAGAAATATAAAGTGTCTTATACATAATCGGTCCTATTCATATTGAGTTAGAGTAAATTTGTAGGCTACTTTTAGAACCTTAAAGAAGGCTACAAACTTACTCTAACTGTATGTCTGTATGTCGATAGCTTGCTGAATTCTAAAGATATTGTTACATGCCGACAAAAGTGAATGCACACCTGCCTGGCATAAAGCACAGTTTATTACCTTCCCGCATTTGAACTTCTTTTGTTTACTTAGAAAAACAGCCTACTGTGTATTGTATTAGTTTATGGCCGTTCGCAGGAATAATTAAGCAGGTGTGCGGATTGGGTTTTCTGGGAAATTACGTCGAGGCTTGGCAGGTAGACATATTGTATTTGTATAGTTTAGTATAAAACAATGCCCGAAAGGAGGGGTGAGGCAGTCAAGCGGCGATTACGATACGAGCAAGACGTGTGTATATTTGATAAGCTATATAGTGACGGACATTGCGCGTGTAATTGAATCGTGCAGTTTGTACTGGTTGTGTCCAGTTATATTTGTACCTGTGTTATACGTGTTTGTATAGTTCTAATAAATTCTATAGTAATTCCAACGGCATTTTTAATTCGAGTCCTGCAACTCGTAACAATATGAATATGTATAAAATCGCGATTACAGCTAGTTATTATTATTGAATATCATCGATGACCCGATGACCTGACATCGACTTTCGCCTGTTTTTGAATAAAATTTTACGTAATCTGTTCGAAATGCAAATATTGACATCGTAGAGGGTGAAGAGAATCAAATGTCTAAACCAATTTAGCGTTTTCATATAACATTTTTTTTTTATTGTATATTTTGATGTGCAGTGAAGTGTTATCTCTCTCTCTCTCTCTATTTATTCATATGAAATCAAATTATTTATTTTGTCACTACACCCCTTCTGTTGATTAATTCCGGCCGCTTTCTCTCAACATTTTCTTTAATCTCATCAGTTGTTCGCAGTACAGTTCAGAATCGATGGTCCTGCCTGGCGGTAACAGCTCATAATGAATAATGCCCTTCCAATCCCACCATACACACAGCATCACCTTGTTGCGAGTTAACCCGGGTTTCGCCACAGTCTATGAAGCCTGACCGGCCTTTGACCACGATCTTTTTCGCAGGTTCTTGTGGTAGGTGATCCACTTTTCATCACCAGTTATAAGCTTCTTCAAAAATGTTTCGGTTTCATTACGTCGTAATAAAGAATCACAAATGAGTACACGGTTCATTAGGTTTCTTTCAGTGAGCTCATGAGGCACCCAAATATCGAGCTTTTTTGTGTACCCAGCTTTTTTCAAATGCGCCAAAACCGTTTTGTGGTCAATTCCCAGTTCTCCAGCTACATCTTAACTACTAATATGCCGATCTTGTTCCATTTTTTCAAAAATGGCATCAATTTTGTCCGTAACAGGACGACCAGAGCGACGTACATCTTTGGTATCAAAATTTCCGGATTAAAAACGCTTAAACCAAATTTGCTCTACTCTCACAGATACTGCATTAGGTCCATAAACATCACAATTTTTTTCGCGGCTTGTGTTGCATTTTTACCTTTTTTGTAGTAAAATTTTAAAATGTATCGAATTTCTTCATTAGATTCACACATTTTAACAATAAGAAAAACAAATGAAAATCACACATTTTCCTAATATGAATTTGGAATTGTCTTCTTTAAAATTAAAACTTTTTAATGATACCAAAACCAGCCAGATACAAATGGTTACAGCCAAAGAGATCTTATTACAAGTTCATACGTACTATATGCGAAAAAACTTTTTCCCCAACCTATTATGAGGTTTAAAGACTCGTTAAAAGAAGCGTGTTATTCATAATTGCATTCAGAATGCGATTATGTTAAATACTTATTTTAACTCTTTTAGAACAATTCTATAAACCTCCTATAACTATTATTAATAACCACGTTAAAATCTATTGATTAATAAAAAAATATATGGAATTTTTTATAAGTGAGACTTGCATGCGCATGCGCTCTATGTAACGCGAATTCAATTTCTAACTTTTAATTTTGAGTATCTTTTACAATGCACGAAATCGCGGACAGAAGCTGTCCAGAATATGTTATTAGGGCCTTTTAATACTCCTCAGTATATGAAATTTTCATAGTGTTTGCGCATATTTTAGGTAACAGCTGCAAATCAACGCGTTATGGATAAAAAAAACTACTTTGAGTATATATTTATTTTGGTAAAACATTGCTTTTAGTTATAAAAATATAGCCCTAGAAAAGCAGCTGCTTACAACACCCGTCCATTTTTTCTTTTCATCTTCCTATAAAAAATGTAATATCTCAAGTGTCAGATTCTAACACAAGTAATGTGTCCGCAAAACAGACTCTTACGCCTCAGCAATAAAGTCTAAAATATGCGCGCGTTCTTTTAAATAAAACTGATCTCTGACATTTGAAATTAGAACGAGTCCACTGCAATTTTTTGGACTGGCGCGTTAGCTTCGCTGTTCACAGATAACAAAATTTTATTTCATTTGTTGCAATGTCTATGGTAATGAGTACTAATCCTATTGTTAAATAGATTAATCACGATACAGCAACTTTACTAGTATTCTGGGTTAAATTCAAAGAAACGACTGTTATTCGGAATCTTGTGTAAATTCCTTAACATTTCTTTGCAGTATTTGGCAAAAGCTTGTCTTTTTTTTTTTTATTGTCCTTCAATTCTTAAGCAAAATATGCATTGAGCGTGTTAGTTTGATTATTAGGGGCGATTTTTCAATCACCAGATAAAAGTTATTCATAGGTCAAAGTATATATATATATATATATATATATATATATATAACTAAACATATCATTTGCAAAAATAAAACCGTTGAATGGTTTCACTTTTGAATTCCTTCAGGTTATAATTTATTCGACTTGCAACTTTTATCTGATAATTAAAAAATCGCCCCTAAATCTATATAAAAAACTGAATTGAATGCAAAACCATCTAAAATGGCGGCAGAAGATATAATACATCAACTTTACAACTACAATTTTCTTTTACAATTACAAATAATAACTGACATAAAAAGGTATATATAGAAAATAATTAATCTATTGCAACAAGACCAATTCTATTAAAGATTTAAAAAAATATAATAAAAACCATGGTTCATATTGCGTAGCTTGTCGAATTGCAGTAGAATTGCTTATTTGAGGCGTGAATAGAAGGCCAGCATTATACAATACCGAGTTGTTTAAAAAAATATCATGCCAGGTGAATATATATATATCGGGTTTTAGGCGGAACTTTAGAAGTGATATTTTGATATACTGTTTTATTTTCAAAAAAATTGTAATATTGGTTAAAAATGGAAGAATTGTGCCCTTGTGTTGAAAATCTAAATTGTTTACTAAAATATACCCTTGCAAGCTATTACACAACTTCCTTCTCTGACATTAGACAGGGACCTACAATTTGGCTGATGCTTTTTGCTTAAACATCAATTTAAATATGAAATATTCTTGTATACTTAACACTGAATAGATACACAAATCGCGCATGACTATATTTAAAAAGAAGACGAAAGAAATGGTTTCTGCAAATATGGTTCTTTTATTGTATAACCTATTTATCCAATTTGACAAGTCTAAATTCGAGTGTACAAGGTGCAATTGTACGATTCGCACTCGAAAACCGATAATGCCCTTCGTGAGAACGTCCAATTAACAACAAATTCAATTCCGTTGCACTCAAAAACGCGATTTCCTCCATTCAATCGGTAAATTTGAGCAAAAATAATGACGTGAAGTGGTGGGAACTGAGATTCGATAAACGGACATTATAATGGCTGTTGTGCTTTCATGTTTTTAAGTATGACTTCGCACGGTTTTACGTCTAGTCAGCGACTTATATAAGATTGTTCGAGTATTTGAATATTATTTTAAGGTAGCACCAGGCGAAAATCTTATACGTACGTAACCGACCAACCCGATCTCGACCTATTTAACAGGCCCTAAGGAATGGCCTTATTGTGTTTATGTTAATCTGTTAACGTCATAGTAAGACATTCAAATAGTCGTCACTCTGAACTGTCTCGATATCCCATCAATATAACGTACTTTATGGTACATAATTTAGAATATAACGCTTTTATAGTCCTGGTCATACTTGTAGCTTTTCCAGATTAAATACCTGCGTAAGTTTTTTTTTTGTATAATCACCTGCCTACCTAAATATTTTTCGGGGTCTACAAGTTCTTTATTTATTATGTATATTTTTTATGCACTCCTCGATCTATTGTAATTTCTATTTCAACTTTTTAGCTACTATTGGTTACGTTTCGTGTGAAATATAATGAAGAAATCAACTGAAAAGTAAATTGTTTTTTATTTTCTGACTCATTTTTCCAAAAAAGTTCTATGTGTCATAAACTTTGTATAATGCAGTCATTTCGTTCTAGCCAGAACGAGTTTAAAATTATTCGCGAAAGATAAGAAAACATTCAAATTTTTTTATTTATTTTATCTGTAGAACCAAACATAATAAATTCTCTTTGTATTCTTATTCTATTCAATTTTGCCTTAACATAACACTCTGCATAAGAAAACGAGATACCTATTCTACATAATTAAGTCTGTGTAATCGATAATAATTTGACCGATAATAGTGATGTGAATGGTGGGAACCGCGAGTCGTAATCCTTGTTAATTGAGCTGTTCAGATACCGGTTTTTTCTTAAAAGTTTGCCTTTTTAAGAGGCTAAGGTCATTGTGATATTTCTTTTTTTTTATGTTATTACATGTTATAAGGCGAGTGCGTGGGAAATTGAAATCTAGTTAGGAAAGTTGAAATGATTGTTTTCTCGATGTACATGAATGATTTATTTTAAGCTTTATCTTCTAGTATATCCGTACAGGAGCGGGGAAAGAATACAATTTCATCTGGATGACTACCTGGTCTAGTGTATGTATGTGACCATGACGACCTTGAGTTGTGTTTCGACATTATTGGCCAGGTTCCAGTCTCTCTTTAGAGAGCAGCAGCGTATTTGTAGTAGTACCTTTGGTGTTGCAAGTAACCATAGATGATGGTAACCGCTTTCCATCGGGTGGGTCCTTTGCCTGAATGCTGAACGCGTGCAATAAAAAAAAGGTCTTTTATAAGGTGGCGTATTTTAGTGGTAAAATCGGAATTCCTATATTTTAGTGATGTTCCCTAGTTCATCTGTGTATTTATTATGTCAGTGCTATGTTTATCATATATTGTGGGTTCCATATGAAACACACAATGATCTAGTGAAAATGGGATTCTATACATTGTTTCTAAACTTTAAAGTGTTATAGACAACAAATTTCTACATTTATTTACACCATACAATATTTGAAAAGAAAAACTAAAAATGAAAGTACTATCTATGGCTACGTTCCAGAAGGGACTCACAACGTCCACGTTCAAGACCGCGATTTTTCCCGTTCCACTTGCTTGCGGACGTTACAATCATAAACTCTAGTGGAACGGATTATAGGACGTTGATGTCACAAACAACGAAGTACACGATGTCATTGGTTGATTTGAAAATCGCACCTTTTTTAATGTCAAGAGATAGAGAAAATTAATGCTCTGTGGTCAACGCCCACTTCGACCCACCTCTTGACATGGGTCGTCGTGAGCGCGGTGTGGTCGAAAATGATGACGTCATTAGTGACGTTTGCCACGACCATAACGACCGCGGCTGCCTTGTGGAACGGCAGACGAAGCATTTTGCGCGTTGTGAGAAACTAAAGCAACGCGTCCATAATTATCGCTCTTAGATATTGCCATTGGTCTTGGGATTTGGGATGAAAAAGGGACTAGATTTGAAATTAAAACTACATCAAGAATTGAAATAATTAATAGCAGCTCATGCAAATTGCCAACTAAACATCAGAATTTCTATCAATTAATAGAATTTCTGTTTTTATGTCATGCTTCATTTATCTCCATTATTTACAGTTATTTTTAATTAAAAACGAAATCAGTATACATAATCATTCAAACAGTTACTACTTAATTAAAAACATGAACTACTTCGACTTGTGAAACCTACTTATAATATAAACTTTACTTTGGGTGTTTGTTTCTTCGGCATGGCTTTGGGAATCAAGCCATTCTGGTGAGTTTCAGTTAACTGTATTGTACATGAGATTGATGGGATACTGATCCGAAGTCCATTAGCAAATTCGCATGAACTGATTATGAAAATAAGCATTTTAAATACAAGCTTTTGCGATCCTGGATGTCATGTGTCAGGAGAGTGCTAACCAAGACAAGTAAAACGAGCCCAAACACTACGGGTCTATCTTGTTTACTACAGGAGTTCCTATAGCCACCTCGCGACTCCATCATCAGATCAGCTCCATGGTACCATATTACTGCATTGTCACGCGATATACATATGCGTGCAAAATTTCAGCTCAATCGGAAACCGGGAAGTTGGTCAAATTTAACTTGCAAGATTCCACCCGAACTATGTATGTATGTACATACATACATACATACATACATAGGTACATCCATTGCAAGTTAAATAAAAGCTTGTAAAAAGAAATTTATAGTTAAATTTAATAACGGGGTTATGAATATGAGATAGTTTTATCCTAGAAAAATATGTTAGGTTTCTTGTGCTACGGGACCGCAATTTACGCAAGCAAAGCCGAGTGAAGTGTTACAGTTATAAGTAAATGCGGCGATTGAAATTCAATTCGTTATAGAGTTTCACCGATTTACATAAAAATAATCGTTAAATAAGGTCAATAGTTAAGAATTAACTTTAATGGTTCTACCACTGTAATACTATGGTTTACATTATGACAATGTTCTAACCATAGTGACGGATTGTTAATGTAGAAACTTCGTACAATATTTGGCACGGACTCGGCAAATACAAGCCGAAAAGGAATTTGCACCTACGAAATCGTATCGTTCTTACCAGCTTGATATGGCGCATGGAGCCGGTGAGAACGTTATCACTAACGTCCTTGTGTCGTAGAATAAATCTTTTTTCGACTTGTATTTGCCGAATCTGTGCCGACTAGTGTTGGGACATTTGTAACACCAAAAGTGCTACCAATGTGCTGGTGCTCTCTATAAGAGACTGGAACCTCTCTATGTTATTATTAAACAAGTGTTATTTATAAGAAATTAATTTATTTACCATTATAAAAAACGAAACATCAAATCCATTAGAGAAAATTTTCATTCACATTAACGACTTGGAACGGAACTGTTTACAAAATAAATGCTATAGACCCGTTTTTAGCATTTAACGATGCATAGTTAAAACCGAATGGTCCCAGCGAATATCCTGTTATTATTCACAAATCGGTTATTGCTATTATTATTTCAAATTTAGAATTATCACCGTTATAACGTTACCGGCATTTGGACTTGTCTTATAATTAAAGATTAAATCGCACAAATATTATCGGAAGATAAAGAGCTAAAGATATGCAAGAAGTAAAGGTAGAGAAACGAATAATTCATTTATAAACTATGTGGTGATTTCGTTTTGTGACTCGCTGACTCAAGTTCTACTATATTTATCCATGCAGGAACGGAGAAAGAATACAGTTTCCTGCGGCCGGGCGGCCTGTCAGAGGCGACAAAACAACCCACAGCCAGTTGGTATGGCTGGATGGCTACCACCCCTGGTCTAAAGTATGTCGCCATAACAAACTAAAAATAATAGATCTTTGCTGGCCAAAGCCAAAATAGTAATAAATACACATGGAGCATGCAATAATGAAATAAATAAAATATGTAATAAATAATAAAAAATACATGTGTAGTCTTTTTTCATCTAAATTTCCCAAAAGTATATTATATTTTGACAGCTTAAAAACCAAAGTTTTCTTCAAAAAAGGTGACGCTCCTAGCTTGACCGTTCTTGATGAAAATTAGCAAATAATAACATTATGATTACATAAATGATATATACAATATCAATGTATTGTAATGTGATATCGGTAAATCTTATTGTTAGAATAATCACTTAATACTAGTGGTCGCCCAGTGGTCGAAATTCGACTATAATTAATTTAAATTATAAGTTTGAACATTATTAAGGTTCTGTTGTCAAAGACTATATATACTTCTATAACCACAGATTTCGCCAAGGCTACACTGTTAATTTGACTTTAACAATAAACAAAAAAGTACATATATAGTATATGCGTGTGTGTGTCAAATACATGGTAGTGTGTGTAATTTTTTTATATTGATTTAATGATATTTTATGCATAATGATAAAAAAATATTAGCACAATAAGTATGCGAAATTTCATATTCCTCCGTCCGCGCAATTTTCGTAAAAAGGAGTACAAAGTTTTTGCTTCAAGTATTAATATAATGATGATTATAAAATTGTGTTTGTTTATTATGCTTTCATACCCTAACTACTAAACCGATCATCGTGACATTTTGTGTAAGCATTGTGTGGAGTCCAGAATAAGACTTCGGGTACCTTTTATGCAGAGAAAAGTACTATTCCCGAGGAGATTGCCATAGAAACGCCGCCACTATGAATCATGTTATGGCGTCTGGCGGCTTGCAATGCGAGCGGGGTGCGGAGTAAGGTGAAGTAACACGCGTCATCGCCGTGTGCGCGACCGAAGGCAGCCAACACTGCCACAAGTTAGAAACATAAGAAAAAATGTCGCTGATTGTTATATCCATATATTCAAATTTCCATGTAAATGTAGACGAAGCCGCGGGGGCCGTTAATTTATCTATACAGATAAATAAAATTTAGGTGTCTGTTTGTAATGTCAAAATAATAGCTTTTTACTAAATGCATATAAAACTATATACGGTACTTATATCAAAAAATCTATTTATAAAATTTCTGTCTGTCTGGATGTTCGTGCTAATCTCCTAAACGGCTGGACCGATTTTGACGGGACTTTCACAGGCAGATAGATGATGTTATAAGGAGTAACTTAGGCTACTTTTTTTAGGATTCCGCGAAATATATTTCCACACGGATGAAGTCGCGTACACAGCTAGCATATTATAATATCTATTTGTAAATCTTGTAGTAAGTTTTAGACGTAACGTAATTCGATATTTTTCTATCTTTGCAGGTTTCCACTTGAGTGGCGTGGTCCGTGCACCAGCCGCCATACCGCCATGCTCGGAGCCAGAGAGGCTGTTCAGGGTCACAGTTTCCTTCGACAGGTCAGTTTATCATCTACTGCTTTAACATTTAATCAATAAATCTATTGGGAGTTGGATTTCACACATCTTTAATGTACTTAGTTGTTGACTGTTAATGAATAGAACGCCGTCACCTCTATTTGCGATACAGGAGTTGGCGAAGAGGAGAAGCACGTGTGTACATATTTATAACCGTTTGCCAGAGAATTTTAAGTCACTCCCCTTGAAAAAATTTAAAATAAAAGTGGCAGAGTGGCTGATACGCATAACATTTTATGCGATTGAGGGATATTATAATTTTAAACGGACGGATAATAAGAACGTAATATCGTAATAAATTGACTGAATTACATATAATTATTGTTAATGACATTAACTTAATTTAACTATTTTAGGAATATTCATTCATTCATTCAGAATAATATATGACTGTGAAAGAGACATAGTAAATTGAATGTTAAATATTTATTGTAATTATAATAGCATCATAATCAATAATATAACTAACTAGCTTCTGCCCGCGACTTCGTTCGCGTCGAATAGTTAAAAAAAGTAAGTTAAAAAATAACCCAAAAAAATATATAGCCTGTAGCCTTCCTGAATAAATGGACTATCTAACACTGAAAGAATTTTTCAAATCAGGCTAGTAGTTCCTGAGATTAGCGCGTTCAAGCAAATAAACAAACACAACTCTTCAGCTTTATATATCAATAGAAGATAATATAATCATAATAATTATGTATATGTAGTCATAAGGACTACAAATGGCATGGTCAAAGGCGAAACATGTAACTTTTGCTACTTTTTTTAATTTTTTTATTGCAGCAGATCAGCAGACAGGCAGACGGCCCACTTGATGGAAAGCGGTTACCATCGCCTATGGACATTTGCAACAGCAAAGTTGCTACAAATGAGCTGCTGCTCTCTTAAGGGAAACTGGAACCTGGTCACTGATGCCGGAACACAACTCAAGGTTGTTATGGCGACATACTTTAGACCAGGGGTGGTAGCCATCCAGTCGGGCAAATGCCCTACCACCTGGCTGTGGGTTGTTTGGTCGCCTCTTACGACAGGCCGCCCGGCCGCAGGAAATTGTATTCTTTCTCCGTTCCTGCACGGATACAGCACAAACATCTGCAAAAATGTCCATATTTGAAACAAATAAATTACTTTGACTTTGAGAGAGAGATGTATCTAAATGTAATGAAGTGTCATTGTGTGAACCCCGAATAAAAGTATCATTCTTCCACGTACATTTCATGCGTTTTATTAGGTTATGGGCCCAGTCCCTATACCTATTAATAATTAGTCTCGAAATTATAGTAAACAGTGCTAAAACTAGTAAAATAATGTCGGGTAATTACTCTATAAACGTGCCAAAATTAAAAGGAAGGGAGAACTACGACGATTGGGCTTTCGCCGTAGAAAATTTTCTCATACTTGAAGGCGTCGACATTACAAGCACGTTAAGTGAGCAAGACGACAGGAAAGCCAGGGCAAAAATGATTATGACAATAGATCCTTCGTTGTATGTGCATATCAAAAGTGAATCTACTGTTAAAGGCGTGTGGAATAAGTTAAAAAAATTATTCGACGATTCAGGCTTTACACGAAAAATCAGTCTACTAAGAAATCTGATTTCAATACGATTGGAAACCAGTGAGTCAATGACCAGTTATGTATCACAAATAGTTGAAACAGCTGAAAAATTGAAGGGTACCGGTTTTGAGATCAATGACGAATGGACAGGATCTTTGTTACTGGCAGGACTTCCAGAAAAATTTAGTCCCATGATTATGGCTATAGAGCATTCAGGGATGAGTATTAGTGCTGACGCTATAAAGACGAAATTATTGGATATGAGTTCACCTCTAGAAGAGAAAATGGAAGGCGCATTATTAGCACAGAAACGCTATGCTAAAAGTCACAATTTCACTCGGAACGGAAATTTGAAAAACGAGTCGCATATGTCAAATGTCAAAAATGGCGGAAAGTTGCATAAGAAAATGATACGATGTTATAAGTGCAAGCAATATGGCCACTACAAAAACCAATGTAATCTTGCGGAAAAAGTAACATCAAACGCATTTAGTGCTGTTTTTCTTACTGGCCAGTTCAGTCAATCAGACTGGTATGTGGATTCTGGTGCCAGCGCTCATTTAATCTCGGATAAAAACATGTTGTCTAATATTTGTTATAAACCCACAACTAAGGAAATAATTGTGGCAAATAAAGCGAGTATTAAAGTTTTGTGCTCTGGAAACTTAGAATTAACAACATGTGTGCAGAATAAAGAGTTTAATATTAAAGTTAACAATGTCTTGTGCATACCTAACCTAACAACTAACTTACTATCAGTGAGCAGAATGATTGCAAGTGGTAACACAGTATCGTTTACTAAAAACGGATGTTACATTTACAATGCTGACAAAGTTTGTATTGGTGAAGCGGTTTTGCAAAATGATGTGTACAAGCTGAATATTGTTAAATCTGCGAAACTCTTAGCAACCGCAGTGGACTCTATGACATGGCACAGGAGGATGGGTCATATTAACACCAATGATTTGAATAAAATGAAGAATGGAGCAGTCAAAGGGTTATCATACCAGGATAAGAGTGACAATATAAGTAAAACCAACTGTGTAGTTTGCTGCGAGGGCAAACAAGCAAGATTGCCGTTCCCTCAGAGTACCAGTATAAGTAAAGAGGTGTTAGAATTGGTTCATACGGACCTGTGTGGGCCTATGGATGTCAAATCTCTAGGTATGGCCAGATATTACTTATTGTTTGTAGACGATTATAGTAGGATGTGTTTTGTCTACTTTCTACAAACAAAGGAAGAAACCTTTGAACGCTTTAAAGAATTCAAGCTGTTAGTAGAAAAACAACAGCAGAAAACGTTGAAGTGTCTTCGTTCTGACAATGGTGGCGAGTTTTGTAACAATGTATTTGAAAATTACCTTAAAAGCAAAGGAATAATACATCAGAAAACTAATGCATACACACCAGAACAAAACGGTGTTTGCGAAAGAGCCAACAGGACAATTGTGGAGAAAGCACGGTGTCTCCTTTTTGAAGCGAAGATGGAAAAACAGTTCTGGGCAGAAGCTGTAAATACAGCAGTATACTTAAAAAACAGGTCTCCAGTGGCAGGTTTACATAGTACTCCTTATGAGATGTGGACAGGATGTAAGCCAGATGTGCATCATGTGAGAGTTTTTGGTAGCCCAGTGATGGTACACATACCAAAAGAGAAGCGCAAAAAGTTGGATAAAAAGTCAAAGAAAATGATCTTAGTTGGATATTCAGAGAATGTCAAGGGTTACCGTCTGTATGATCCACAAAGAAGGCAAATTATTGTTGCCAGAGATGTAGTTATTATGGAAGAAAAAGCAGATAACTGTATAAGTATAATAATACAAGAAAAGTCAATGATATTGGAGTCTGATGAAAAAGACCAATGTGACACTTTGGAGGTGGCAGAGGGTTCAACCTATCTTCAAGAAACATGTATAACTGAGTCAAGTGACTCAGATGAGAGCTATAACTCATTGACAGAAGACGATGAGATTGTCTTAACTCAACAAGAAAATCTTCATACTTTCAGTAAACGCACAAGATCAAAACCAAACTACTATGGCTGTTCAAATATGTGCATAGAAGACATGTTGAGTGAACCAATTTCAGTTGAAGAAGCAATAAATAGTCCAGAAAAAATGCATTGGAAGCATGCAATGCAAATGGAAATAAAAGCCTTTAATGAAATGAATGCTTGGGAGTTAGTTCAAAGACCAAGTGTAGGTACAGTGGTAAAAAATAAGTGGGTGTTTAAGAAAAAATATAAAAGTGATGGTGAAGTGTGTTACAGAGCGAGACTTGTCGCTAAAGGATTTTCACAAATAAAAGGTATGGACTTTAATGAGACATTTTCACCAGTTCTACGTTACTCTACAATAAGATTGTTGTTTGCCTTAACTGTTCAGTATGATTTGAAAATGAACCACTTAGATGTGCCTACTGCTTTTCTAAATGGATATTTAGATGAGTGTGTGTATATAGAAATACCAGAATATTCAAATTTAATTTCTGGAGAACATAATAAAGTGTTAAAATTAAACAGAGCTATTTATGGGTTAAAGCAATCTGCCAGGTCTTGGTATATAAGGGTAGAGGAAAGCTTAATTAAATTAGGATATAAAAAGTCAGCCTATGAACCTTGTCTTTTTACAAAGTGTAATGATAATATAAAAATGTATGTTGCTTTGTTTGTTGATGATTTTTTTGTTTTTTATAATTGTATTAACACTTATACTGAATTAAAAGATATGTTAACTTGTAACTTTAATATAAAAGATCTAGGTCCTATTCAGCAATGTCTAGGTATGAGAGTAAAAATGACCAAAAATTGTATTGTTGTAGATCAGGAAGAATATGTAAACCATGTGTTAAATAAATTTAATATGTCTAATTGTAAGAGTTCAGATACCCCAATGGAGGTAAATTTAAAGCTAGAAAAACTAGACAAGAGTCAAGTTAATAATTTGTATCCTTATCAAAGATTAGTAGGTACCTTAATGTATTTATCAGTTCTGACCAGACCAGATATTTCATTTAGTGTAAGTTACCTAAGCCAATATAATGATTGTTACAGTGAGATTCATTGGAAACATTTAAAAAGATTGTTAAAGTATTTGCAAAAAACAAAGTCTTATGGTCTTGTCTATAGAAAGAGTAATAATAATATTTTGCATGGTTATGTAGATGCAGATTGGGCATCATGCTCTATAGACAGAAGGTCATATACTGGGTTCTGTTTTCTCATGTCAGGATGTGTTATAAGTTATGAATCTAAAAAACAGAGAACTGTAGCTCTTTCTAGTACTGAAGCTGAATATATGGCCTTAAGTGAAGCCTGCAAGGAGGCTCTATATTTAAAAAACTTATTAGTGGAAATGGGTGTACTGAATAAAGATAAATCAATTTTTCTGTACAGTGATAGTCAAAGTTCAATTAAATTGGCAAGTAACCCATTATTTCACAAGCGAACAAAGCATATAGATGTAAGGCATCACTTTGTTAGGCAATGTATTCAAAATAATAAATTAAGCATTGAATATGTATCAACTGAAGATATGCCTGCTGATGTTATGACTAAAAGTCTGGGTAATTTAAAACATTATAAATTAATTAATTGTTTAGGCATATGTGATATAAATTCAATTTAACTTTTATTTTTGACTACTTCATTATTTTGTCAGGTGAGGGTGTTATTTAATATTATCTGTGCATAATATGTGTCAATGTAATGAAGTGTCATTGTGTGAACCCCGAATAAAAGTATCAACCTTAAAAGCGTAGTGTTCGTTGATCACTTTTGTTAAATATAAATAAATCTTGCAAGTGTATCTAAGGGCCGCTTGGATAAGGTTGCACTTAAATTTATTTAAGAAACAAAACGATTTTAACACCCTTAAATACAATTAGCGTATTGCACAACGCAAAATTTGCTGCTAAATATGTTTAAAGAACTGTCAATACGTTTTGTGTAAAACGTATTTAGGCAGTTTAATATGATTAACTAATTTTATTTAAAGGCGATCGTTATGCAAGCGGCCCTAAGTCTACGTACAAAAAAAGTTTCAGTAGAGATGAATAATCTCCATTATTTTTGTTTTGAAGCTCTCTAAATAACCTTATCTTTATATATATAATTCTTCTGTACGTGTGTTGACAGTGAACTCCTCCTAAACGGCTGGACCGATTTGAATGAATTTTTTTGTGTGTGTTCAAGTGGATTCGAGTGATTATAGAAGTAGTCTTTGACAACAGAACCTTAATGATGTTCAAACTTATAGTTTAAATTAATTATTATGGTCAAATTTCGATCACAGGGGACCACTAGTTTTTAGAAATTTTCATCGCTCACTTCAAAAGTTAGAATGGGGTGACATCATTTCTTATGCTGGGCCTTCATCTGCGTTAATGTTAAAGATTTAGGCCGTGGCCGAAAGCGTCTTATTTAAAGCGTTACAAATAACGTCGTTAACGCATAACCCCATAGCGTATATACATACGGTATCTGGCAATATTTAACGTCATTAACAATGTCGCATCTCAGATAACGCATTAAACATATCGCCATATCTACGTGAAAAGGCCCAAATCTTTAACATTAACGCAGATGAAGTCCCAATTTTAGTTAAATTGGAAAGGACAAGTCTGTAAATGTAACATTCTCATGTCCTTTTCTATGGCAGTGGAGTGTGACCTGTGCGTGTCGCACACATGAATAAGCTGCGGTAAATATGTGGATTCATGCGAAAGAACCGCATCAGGAATTCATTCAGCCTTCATGTCTGTGACATATTGGACTTACTTGCAAGAGAGTCGCTAACAATGGTACAGCATATAGTATTGTCTATGGGTACAACCACGTTTTATGGAAACTCACGATACGATGCCAAAGACCGTGTGAAGTAGAGAAGAAAATCGGTCCCTGGGCTCAAAGCGGACTCTCCGAATGCAACCGGGATTTAACACTAGGATGATAATAAGTCGATTCATTTCAAAGCTAAAAATTAAACAAACATCCCAATTATCTCTTTCACCTTTGTATATTATTTTGTTATATTTCCAGATGCAAGATTACCGGCGTGACTTGCAGCTGCGAGGCGCGCGACATCTTCTGGTGCCAGCATGTAGTTGCTTTAGCGTTGTACAGAATCAGAAATGCAGATTCGGTGCGGTTACGAGTGCCTATATCAGGTGGGACTATCATTCTTTGGCTAATTACCCGACTGATAAAATCGCGGAACATTTTCAATTACAAATCGAAAAAAATACCTATTTTAGAATAGAACACTTATTTCGACGCTACGTAAAATACACTAAGTAGTACTTATTGTTAGTGCGGGATTTCTATAAAGAAACACGTAGAACTTTGTGAACTGTTTTGTTGGAATTCAAAACGAAGACTACCGAGCTAAATTATAAATAATTATAAGTTATGATTCTTGCACAATAATTCACTACCTCAAAGCGCTACCGTAACATGTGCATCTCGCCGAAGTCGTAGTAAGAATGATCATTCGTCGCTGCGCCCGCTCGCTTTTATATCCGATTAGTAATTACTACTACCCGCAATTAGTACAATAGTAGATGGTATTACTTATAACAGGTAAAACAAATGTTATTAACATTATGTACTACATCAAAAATCCACTAGCCTAGTTTCGACAGTATCGTTTTATATCTTTAATGGCCGGTTCCTATATCTTCCTTTGATGAATTTTGACATTGCTTGTATGGAGCTTATGTCAAATTTTAACCAATAGTAAGTCAATTTAGGGTACGATAGTGTGAAAAAAAGTATATAATACTACTTTTTCATTTCCAGAAACCCTCTTACAAATGGACAGACAACAGCTGCAGAAGTTCGTCCAGTATCTAATAGCGGAGCACCATACCGAGGTGTTGCCCACAGCCCAAAAGTTAGCCGACGAAGTGCTGCAAGCCAGGTCTGCGATTAACCGGATTTGTGGGGCGCCCGACCCCACGGCTGGCCCACCACCGGATGCACATCATGCTTGGCATTTGGATGAGCAGCAGGTATGGAGTAAAATTGGTTTGATTGTATGCAAGTAAGCAATCATCGTGATATAAAATTTGTTTGTTGCAGGTCTGTGAACAAGTGCGAGCGTATTTATTACAGGGGACGTATTACAATGCAAACAAACAACTTAATTCTTTATTTTCTAAGGTCAGTATATCTCTGTATCAAGGCATACATTACAGAGTTTCTCTTTTCTTTCACCATGTCCCAATTAATTGGGGTCGGCACAATATGTCTTTTCCTTCCACACTCCTCTATCCAGACATAACATCTTCTCTCACACCAAAATCATCGTATCATCCTTCACACAATCCATCCATCTTTATTTTGGTCTACCTTTACATTTGCACTCATCCATCTTATACATACACACATAACTTCACGCCAGTTCCCTTGCGGGGTAGGCACGAACAACAGAGCGCCATTTAGGCTTATTCTTACACACCTCACTTGCTTCTTTGACATTCATAACTCTTGTCATGCACGCTCGTCTGTTCTTAAGGCTCCTGACATCACCTTCTGCTAGTACACGATCAATTTGATCATGAAAGGTGTGTCGTGGCCTTCCACGACTTCTGCATCCATCCACTTTTGCATTGTATATCTGTTTAGTCATTCTTTCATCATGCATTCTTTCCTCATCCATCTTGTAGTTTAATATTATTTTTGTAACGTGAGTTTTATGCCTCCTTTTTATATGCCCATACCAACTTAAACTTCTTCATCTCAATTTTTCAGTCGTGGGTACAACTTTCAAAGATCGCCTTATGTACTCATTTCTCACCTTACCCATTCTTGTAACACCACACATCCATCTCAACATTTTCATCTCCACTGAGTGGAGACCTTTGTGGTTTATCACTTTAGTGGCCCAACATTCCGACCTATATAGCATGACTGGTCGTATGACAGATTTATATATTTGACCTTTTAGTTTCAGTGGCATTAGTTTGTACACAAGTTGTATTACAGATTTTATATGCCTATATATTGTCTATATTAATATTATAAAGAGGAAAGCGTGATCTTGATTGTCATGAGATCGACGTGTACTTCATTGTCACGTCATTCCTAGCATTCTTCTACGATGCCTTCAGATAGTAACCAGTAAAATTGGAATATCTAGTTACCATGTGGTACGTGTCAAACTTGACGGTTCTTGCACAACGGTTCGCGGTTGAACAAACGGTCACAGATTACGTACCTAAGAGTCGTAGTAGCCCGAAGACAGATTTGTATTTTTATATGTTTGTAGCAAAATAACTCAAAAACTACTGGACCTATTTAAAAAACTCTTTCACCATTAGAATGCTACATTTTCCCTGAATAATATATTTATTACTAGAAAAAATTAGGGATCCCTAATAAAAACTTCCATCATGTAACCAACCCATCAATGTAAACAAGATACTTGGCGCTGAAAGCGGGTTTTCGATGAAATTTTATGTGTGTTTGAGTGGGTCCCGGGGTGGTTTAGATTCACAAGTAGGCCCGGTAGGTGGCGCTGGAATCGGGTTCTATTCTGAAAGTCTAAATGTTATGAAAAGTTTCCGGAACGTTTCCGACAGTGATTAAAATCATTGTTCGATAAATATTTTTGTCTCTAGTTTTAATTTACACAATGAAGGTAGTTTAAGTATTTTGCTCATACGTTACAGGTTAGAGAAATGCTTAGAGCCCAAGACTCTAATGGTCCGAGAATGTTGATGCTCATGACGGAGCAGTTCCTATCGGACCCGCGCCTCCTCCTATGGAGGAACCAGAACACTCCAATGACAGAGAAATGCAGGCAGTTGTGGGAACAGCTCGGTGCTTTGTGGGTCAGCATTGTGTTAGATCCGGGAAGCAATAAACACCATAGACTGCAATGGAGGCATTTATTGGAGAAATGGTCTGCTGTGGAAGTATGCCCCACAGAAGACCCGGATTATCGGTCTTTTCCTTTAGTAAGTATAACTGATAACATGTTTTTCATATCTTATATTCTGACAATTCGCTTGGTGTTGCCTGATATCACAGGGATGAAAATAGTATTTTTTCGCCCTGGGAAACAATTTTCCCTACTGTCAAAGTATTTAAAAACTATGCGAACCATAGGTAATACATGCGAATCGCAGTATACATTGTAATAAAAAAATATCAACAATTCTGTAACATCATTTAATACTTGTAAATGATCTTTTACTAAATTATTATTTAATTTTCTTATAGATAGAGATCCCAGTCACCCCAGACTTACGTGATTTTAGGTAAGATGAAATTTTTAGGATCGGTAGTTTAATATAAACTTAGAAAGGAATGGATACTCGCTAAGCTGAAAGCGGGGCCGTTTTTCAGGTAGCAATTATCAAAGGTGGAAAATAACCATTGGAAGATGTTTGGCCCGTCAGATTTGTGTGGCTCATTGGAAAATATTTTAAAATATTATACTTGATAATATATATAAATTTCAGCCTTCCTAAAATGACGTAAGTTCCCTTTTTTTAAAGTGTCTATCAAAAGTTACGGCCCACAGAAAGTGTCTGGCAACTGTATATCTTCGTTTACAACAATATCATATATGACATATGTAAAAACTAGCCTTGCTACTTTGACGTAAGTTAGCATGATTATTTTCCACCTTTGATACCTGCTACCTGAAAAACGGCCCCGCGTTCAGCTTAGCGAGTGTCCATTCCTTTCTAAGTTTATGTTAAACTACCGATACTGAAAATTTCATCTTTCCTAAAATCACGTAGGTCTGGGGTGACTGGGATCTCTATCTATTAAATTTGAGCTAAATATTTGCAATCTGTCATCAGTGACAAAATAATACTGGCTGGTAGAAAGCCACAGAAAAAGAAATTTACTTGATATTTCATATGTGACATTATTATATGGGTTCATTCCATAGATAATACTACATATATAAATCTTTTTTAGATACGTATTTAACACCTGATTTCATTAGAAAAGTAGTTGTTTGTTTAATTAATCAGTTTTTATTTATTTTCCTCATATTCTAAATGAAAAGCAGAGTGATAACCTCGGGTTAGAAGCACTGGGAACTATTAGCGCCCTCGCTACGCTTGTACGCCAAATCATCTCATGCCTAAATAAGTCACTTTCACCTCTCATGTAACAATCTAATTTGATATAGGTGACTTTTTAATTATAGCGAATAATTTTTTTTATGGTAAATTTGCATAAACACGGAACCTGAAAATTATGCGTTTTTTTGTATTTAAAGACTATAAATATGGTGTGCTATGGTGTAATAAGGACACTAAAATTATCGGAAACCTGTCATTTAGGTAAAAAATTAAAAAAGAATACAATTAATTACGTTAAAAACCTACATCATATAAATAAAAATAATGTTTAATTTTAGCGTCATGACTCACCTAGTTGTGATAAAAACACAATCACTTATTTAATTTCGGGATTAATCTGCAAATGTAACATATATGACATGACCAAAATAATTAATCATTATAAAATCAACTATTACGGCATTGCTAAAAAACCACCATATTTTGTAATTGGTAGGTGAAACCTCAGATTAATAATATTAAGAGACAAAGTTTTTACTTCACTTTGCTACTTGTTAGGCAAAGACACTAAATCCATACAGCATGTATATCAATATTTTTCAATCAATCTGAAGATCATTGGATGACATGAAAGTATGGAATTTTAGATTGATCACATTATTGTAACTAAGATAATTAATATATTTTTCTAGTTTGTATATATAAATACCGACTATATGCAATACCAATGTAAGCAAAACAAAGTATAGGTGTAAGGGGTGGTCGAAGGTGTAACCAGTGACAAGGACAGTGGGTTAGGTTAGGTTATCTTTAGACCAAAGCCCACGAGCCGAGCGAGCGAAGCGAACGTGCCGCGGTAGCGGCCGGCGAGTGGCAGAACCGACTTTAACTTTTATTAAAATTATCAACGAATAAATGGAAACCAGTCGGTTCTGCCACTCGCCGGCCGCTACCGCGGCACGCTCGCTTCGCTCGCTCGGCTCGTGGGCTTTGGTCTAAAGATAACCTAACCTAACCCACTGTCCTTGCTATAACCTTCGAACACCCCTCACACCTATATATTGTTTGTCTAACATTAGTATTGCATGTTGTCGGTAATTATATATACAAACTACAAAAATACAATAATGATCTTAATCACAATAATGTGAAAAATCTAAAATTCCGTATTTTTATGTCATTCAAAGATGTTCAGTTTGATTGAATAATATTGATATTCATGCTGTACGGATTTAGTTCCTTTGCCTGACATTTAGCAAAGTGAGGTAAAAACTTTGTCTCTCAATATTATTAATCTGAGGTTTTACTTACAAATTACAAAATGTCGTGATTTTTTAGCAATGCCGTAATATTTGATTTTACAATTATTAATTATTTTGATCGTGTCATATATGTTACATTTGCAGACTAATCCCAAAATTAAAATAATTGTGTTTTTATTATAATTAGTAGGTAAGTTGTCACGCTAAAATTGAACATTATTTCTAGCGATATAATGCACGTATTTCGTAATTAATTGTATTGTTTATTAATTTTTTGCCTAAATGATGGCTTACCGATGATTTTAGTGTCGTTATTGTACCATAGAAAACCATATGTAAAGTCTTTGAATACAAAAAATGCGTAATTTTCAGGTTCCGCCTTTATGCAATTTTACCTTTTTTATTATGAAACTTGTTTACGAAAAATAATGGAGGCTACTACTCAGGATCCGGTACACGAATTTTAAGTAGTGGTTTGGTGGAGTTGGTTGGAGGGAAGGTATACTTATCCTTTCTGCAACCCCTATGGTCCGGAGTTTTTGAAAGATTTATTTTTGGTAAACATAACCTAACCTATCTTTATTGTGATTGGTGGTGAAACGTTGCGACCAGTGACTAGAACAGTGATTTAGGTTAGGTTAGCTTCAGACCAAAGCATTCGAGCCGAGCGAGCGTCCCGCTGTAGTCCGGTGACTGCCAGAACCGACTGTAACCATTTAGTAGTCTTTTTATATGCACGATTTATTTTATAATTTAGTCTTTATTAGCCGCCATTTTGAATATTTTCATGGTTAGTGTTTTAGTGTATGTGAATGTGCTCTGTTGTTTTTTCTTCGCTTTTTGACGACTTACACTGTTTTTGCTTCCTTTTCTGTTGATTACCGGCTTTTCTTTTGGACTTTAACTTTGGACTTATGATAAATACAATATTATTGAAAAAATAAGTGAGGTTATGTTTATTACAAAAATAATATTTCAAGATCTCCGAACCATAGAGGTTGTAGAAGAGGTAAGTCCCTCTCCCCACTCCAGCACCTCGTTACTTAATATTCGTGTATCAAACATCTATAGATTTACCATAATGGATTCAACAACCCAATTGGAAGTGGAAAATCGGCTTATATAACATGTCTTTGTTTTTCAGTATGCGAGAGAAAGAGAAAGAAACGAGCGAGATCGAGACAGGGACCATAGAGATAGGGACAGAGAGAGGCATCGTGATAGGGAGGACAGGGACAGAGAGAGGCTCCGGGAACGAGAGGAGAGAGATAGGTAAGTCGTGGGGATGTCTTACCTATCGCTTTTATTTTATTCATAGTGTTACGAGTGCGGGACTCGAATTAAAATGCCGTTGGAATTACTATAGAATTTATTATTTTATACAAACACGTATAACACAGGTACAAATATAACTGGACACAACCAGTACAAACTGCACGATTCAATAACACGCGCAAAGTCCGTCAGTATATAGCTCTTCGAATGTACACACGTGTCTTGCTTGTATCGTAATCGTCGCTTATCTGCGGTTCTCGCTAGACTGCCTCCCCACTCCACCCTGCCGTCGTTTTATACTTCACAAATATAAGTGTGCCCGCCCGTATCGTCGACTTAATTTTCTAGAAATACGTAATCCGCTCACTTGCTTAATTATTCTTGCGAACGGCCATAAGCTAGTACAATACACAATAGACTGTTTTTCTAAGTAAATAAAAGAGGTCCAAACGTGGGAAGGTAATAAACTGTGCTTTGTGGCAGGCAGGTGTGCATTGACTTTTGTCGGCATGTAACAATAGTTTAGTTTTATTGTTTTAAATATCTACTAGGATAAGCCCGCGACTTCATCCACGCTTGACTTGAGATTCCCAGGACCTAAAGTACCCGCAGCATTAGAAAAGAATGTAAGCTATCGTTTTAGTGTGAACGGTGTCGGAATATGCTAATTTTTACGCACCCGAATAACTTCAATCCGCTCCCGGGCAAATTCCCGCGGGATTCCCGGGATAAAGAATATCACACATTTTGTTACATAAAATTTTCTATCGATCACTGACAAAATCGCATTGGAAATCGAATTTTTGAAGTGATAACATAAGGGAGGGTAAACCGCTTCGTTACGTAAAGCGTTACGGGGCCAGTCTGTCTGGCTTCCCTTTTTCTCACTCACGCATACGGCGGCGGTAGGCAGGCTCCTCCTCTCTCACTCTAACCCACAGTGCTAGCCGTATTTCGGTAATTAGATTAAATAATGATACTAATAATGTACATACACAACATTCTAATGTACGTATTCAAGAATTGTAATTAAGAATAAAATATATTTTATAATCAATAAAAGATTTTATTAATAAATAACCTTATTTCCTTACATTATCATATTAATATGCATAAAATTTGAGTAATAACCTAAGCTTCTCTCAAGTTAAACAATTTTAATATTAAATAGTTCAACTTAGATTAGTTTAAGTTATTACTTCTGTCGGGCGTCCCGAGACGCACACGCTTTTTTTTTCAATCTAGTCATTTTAAATCATTCCCAGAAAACTTCCCGGGATAAACAGTAAGTCGAGTTAAGTCTAAGAATTTGTTGTCGATCAGCGGAAACTACATCGAAATCGGCGTAGTAGGTTTTATATGAATCCTGAACAAACAGGCAAACCGCCAGACTAGAAATCTAAAAAAAAGTCATTGTGTTCTCCATGGTTTTTTTTTTTTTATTGTTTCAATGTACGGACAAGGCATGTGTAGTATTTTATATGTTTATTTTCAGAGAAAGACATAGAGAGAGACAAAGAAGAGAATTACATTCCCATTCTGAAAGTTCAGACGAAGAATCTAGGCCAAACAAGTAAGAATTCTTTTATTAGGATAAAAAGTTTTTTTTATTTTTATTGCAGGAGTTCAGCAGACAGGCAGACGGCCCACTTGATGGAAAGCGGTTACCATCGCCTATGGACATTTGCAACAACAAAAGTGCTACAAATGCGCTGCTGCTCTCTTAAGGGAGACTGGAAACTGGTCACTGATGCCGGAACACAACTCATGGTTGTTATGGCGACATGCTCTAGACCAGGGGTGGTAGCCATCCAGTCGTGCAAATACCCTACCACCTGGAGTATAAAGAGTATTTATGGCAATTTTTTTTCTTATCGATTCAAATCACATTATGAAATGAATTATAAATGAAGCTGGATTTTGAACTCACTTTAAAACAATTTATAGCATTACAATAGTTAATGTTTGTTTTGTTTTTTGACCATTTTTTTACAGTTATGAACGTGAATATAGGAGAGCGAGTAAGAGATTAAGACTACACAACCAAAGGCCGGCGCCATCTTTGACGCCAAGGACTGTTTTTCACAAGTACGTTATTTTTCTGTATTACCCTCAAAAAACTAATAAAAATAATCTATTTTATTTATTTATTTATTGAAAAACAGCGCATATTACAATAATACAAACAAATAGAAAAAGTACTTCAAATGTAGGGCTAATAACAGGTTTTCTTTATATAGTTAACCGGCGCGGTTTCACCCGCGCTCTGTCCCACTCCCGTGGTATATAGCGTCATGTTATTATAGCCTATGACACTCCCTGTTAACGCAGCTTTCCAACAGTAAAAGACTTTTTAAAATCGGTTTAGTAGATCCAGATATTACCCCCTACAACGTCACAAACTCACAAACTTTACCTCATTATAATATTAGTATAGATTACAAACAAACGAGCGAACTTTTGTGAAAAAATACAATAAATATATACATAAGTTAATAAGTAAAAGAAGTATAATATATAATATAATAATAGATAGATATACATACACATTATTTTTAAAATTATGCCTTTAGTTTAATGTGATTTGTATACCTCTACTTAAAATATATGTAACTAGTTGACTCGTGCTTACTACGCTGGGAGTAATTGTACTAGCAGAAGGTGATGTCAGGAGCCTTAAGAACAGACGAGCTTGCATGACAAGAGTTATGAATGTCAAAGAGGCAAGTGAGGTGTGTAAGAATAAGCCTAAATGGCACTCTGTTGTTCGTGCCTACCCCGCAAGGGAACTGGCGTGAAGTTATGTATGTATGTATGTATGTATATACAATATACAAATATATAAAGCTGAAGAGTTTGTTTGTTTGAACGCGCTAATCTCAGGAACTACTGGTCTGATTTGAAAAATTCTTTCAGTGTTAGATGGCCCATTTATTGAGGAAAGCTATAGGCTTATATGTCATAAGACCAATAGGAGCGGAGCACCAATGAAGAATGTTTCAAAAACGGGAGGTTTTAAAAACAAATTACACGCGGACGACGTCGCGGGCACAGCTAGTTAATTCGTAAACGTAGAAAACACTCGCAGTGCCTCGTACGAGGATGTGCGCAATTTTCACACGGTGCGTTATTGCTGTTACATATTTGACAGGCGTTCCCGTGCACATTTCACCAGGGGTCATTAAAAAATTAAAAAATATTATTAATCACAATCAAATATAGCCTATGTCACTCGGGAATAATGTAGCTTTCCACTGGTGAAAGAATTTTCAAAATCGGTTCAGTAGTACTAGAGATTACCCCGAACATCCAAACTCACAAACTTTACCTCTTTATAATATCAGTATAGATTGTTACGCCTCTGCTACACCTGGAATACATTAAAGGTTATTTATTTGAGACGCAACATTGTTATTAATTGTTAGTGACATTATTTTAACATTAACATTGTCATATAATTCATGTATAAATACCAATGTAGGAAACCATTAACGCGTTATTTTTTAACGCTATAAATAAGTATCATTTAATCACAGTCACTAACACTAACACAGGTGGAGCAGGAGCAATTTAAGGAATATAAAAAACGTCAAAATTAAAAAATATAAAATTTTGGCTACTTTAGAACATTTGGTGTTGCCAGGGCGCTGGACGCTGTAGACATATCGTGGGAGAACGAGCACTTGAAGAACATACTGAGTAGCGATGAGTACTATAACTCTGAGAAGCCAGAAAAGGCTGGTGGGTCCACCACCACAACGCTGCAGCCGTATCCCAAGTTCAATGAATTGGGACAACCTTTGTGGCATGGTTCGTATTTAATTCATAATTTTAGCATTAAATTTTAGTTTTAAAACAGAATTTATTTAATAATTAGAATAACGTAAAATCCTAGTTGTATCCCTTGTCTACTTTTTTTTATTGCTCGAGTTCAGCATACAGGCAGACGGCCTACCTGATTGAAAGCGGTTACCGTCGCCTATGGACACTTGCAACACCAAATGCGCTGCTGCTCTCTAAAGGGAGACTTGGAACTGGCCACTAATGCCGGAACAGAACTCAAGGTTGTTACGGCGACATACTCTAGATCAGCGGTGGCAGTCATACAGACGAGCAAATACCCTTCCACCTGGTTGGTACCACTGCAGGAAATTGTATTCTTTCTCCATTCCTGCACGGATAAAAGACTAGAAAAAATAGCAATCCAGACTTTTGTTTAGGAGGCCTGAAGTAACCGTGCAGGAACGGAGAAAGAATACAATTTCCTGCGGCCGGGCGGCCTGTCGTAAGAGGCGATAAAACAACCCACAGCCAGGTGGTAGGGCATTTGCCCGACTGCATGGCTACTACCCCTGGTCTAGAGTATGCCGCCATAACAACCTTGAGTTGTGTTCCGGCATTAGTGACCAGGTTCCAGTCTCCCTTAAGAGAGCAGCAGTACATTTGTAGCACCTTTGGTGTTGCAAATGTCCATAGGCGATGGTAACCGCTTTCCATCAAGTGGGCCGTCCGCCTGTCTGCTGAACTCCTGCAATAAAAAAAAAAGTCTTGCATCTACCAATATATCTAGACATGTGCCATTATACTCAGAGATACTACTAATCAGTGTTTAGGCCCCCCAGGATAATGTTTTGTGAAATTTTTATTAGTAAGATGTTGAATTGTTGGAGTCGATTCAGAGGAGAGCCAAGAGGATAATTTTTTAATGCTATTATTGTGTTTTGAAGTACAGCAGACTGTGTGGTGACCTCATGGAAAATGGTTACAGTCCATAGGGACATTTGCAATACCGGAGGTGCTACCAATGTGCTGTCGGTCTGAGCCCCCCTAATTTGATTGAAAACCACTGGCTTGTCGATATGAGGCTTCAAAGTCTACAGAATCTACATACATTTTTATTTTTTTATGTTTAAGGCTTGGCAACGAGGCCTTTAAGCCAGGCGCCGTTGTATTGTAGGCTACAACGACGTCATTCAACGAAGTTCTTGTGAAAACTCGAAAGGCCACATTTGGCTATATAGTTCACATTTCTCGCAAAAACACATAATTACTACTCAAAAACTATCAATATCCTACAACTATTGTTCATTTTAGAGTAATTTTACACATTTTTAGAAAATAAAACTGCACAGCACAACATCTCCTTTCAGTTCCCGCCAAAAACTCCCATCTACATACATAAATTATGGTTAAGTTGTTCATAAGATATACTTCATAGAGTGCTCACGTGTACGACAAGGCACTCGTTTTAATGTGGAGAACATAGTACTTGTTCCTCCCATGAATGACAGAGTTGTGAATTACCAGAGTACCAGTCATTATCTCCCAAATGTCTTCAAGTCTTAAGTATATTTATGTAAGCACATGCCACCACCGTTTAACATTAAGAGTGACCTTGGTCAAAATCGAACTTGTAATAAAAAAAATGTGTGTGTGTTGTCTGTTTAGAAGTGAAACAAAGTACGGCAAAGGGTGAGAGGAAGTCTAAATTTCGTGACGTCACATTTCATATATTATATCCTTATAATATATTTAAGCTTTCAAACCCGAAATTTGAAGTATTAATAAAAACCTTAAAAACTTTTATTAAATATAATGTATTCTATCTCATTCTCTCGCAGGCTTAGTCGTATAGATTTATGTGTTTATGTCTTTTTAGTGTCGCTTTTTCGTTTCATGGAGTTTCAAATCACAATGATCCTAAAAGTTTCATTTCAAAAAGTTAAAAATCCACATAGAACATTTTTCTTAAAATTATAGGCGTTTTTAAATTTATGCCATGTTCGAAGGGAGATCGATGTTCTGTATGATTCTCTTCTGACTCCAATTAGGCGTATCGGGCAGACGGAGATTAAATTAAATAAATATTCAAATTATATAACTGACTTTAATTTACTTAATAAAACTACGTTTTAACGGTTTTAAGCGCGGTAATTTTATTTGATTTTGGTTTTTCCGACGTTTCGGCCACTTTTCAGTGGCCGTGATCACGGAAGACAAAGATGTCAAGTGTCAACGAGTATTGTTAAAGTTTTATGTAGCCTACCGCCAACTTGTTAATTTTAATTTTGTTTATGGTTATTATTTACTCTATGGGAGCCTAATCTAATTTACTACCGCTTCGCAACATGTTATGGCTTTAATTTACTTGTACGTACGACTCGACTCGGAAGGTAACGTGGGGAGACTAACGACAGTGTCGCGAATATCCACACGTTACGATTTTTGCTGAATTGCAACTGTCGCTAGCCGTCACATTCCACTTATAAAAAAAATTGTACTCCTATGCAGAACATTTACCAGTAGTGGGTGCAAGGATAGAAGCGCTACGTGCTCACGGTCGGGCACCTGCTGCCCTGCGGCTGGCCGTCAGTGCTGCCAGGGCCATGAGGCATCGACAGGTATTATAAAGCATTACATATTGACAGCTTTTAATTTTTTTAATTGATTACTATATCCAACGGTTTATTTCACTTTCGACAGGTCTATAATTGGTAACGATTCCAACTAATACAGTTGTGTGATATGTGAAGGCAAGGAAGGAAAATGAACTTACCTGGCCTTTGACCCTTGCACAGTTTTGATGTTTTTAAATATTTTTCGGTTTAACTTGCACATACGTGTCGGTTGAGACAGAAAGATTTTTTTAAATTTTTTATTTTATAGGTCAACACAATCATTGATTAATTTGTGATGCCCTGAAGTATTACAAATTCGATTTTATAAAAATATTTTAATACTTGAAAGTGAAATAAAAGCAAAAGTGTAATTTTTAAATCGAAAGAAATACTGTTCTTTTTGCTTTTAATTAAAAAAATTCATTTCAAAACGTTTAATTGCATATTATGACGAACAATGAAGTATAACAATTGTGACATGTGAAATTGACAGTCAAAAATGTGCACTTGATGAGCGTGCAAACGTCATAAGTAAAATAAATCGTCGGACAAGGTATATAATCGGCAGACAAACACACATATTGTATATCCCCAAATTAAGCAAGTTACGCTTGTGTTATGGGTAATATACAACTTACTACTCTGGGGCTGATCCCAGACACCCAGACCATAGTAAATAACGGAGAAAATATGTTTCCGAAATTTACTATACCAGGAATCGAACCCGGAGCCTCTGCGTTGCACTGAGGTAGGCCGGCAAATGCTTAGCCCGCTCAACCACAGAGGCCGCCGTATAACTTTGCCTCAGATGTATCTTCACCATTGCGCTGCTTCATGCAATAATATTCTGTCTTCGTGTGTTCCAGGAGGTAGCGCAACGCCGATGGCAAGAAGTGGGTGGTGGGGAGGCGTCCTCGAGTGGAGGCTCCAACCCCACCTGCTCGGGACCAGAGACGTGTTCAGGGACCTGCGGGGAGCGAGTCAAGTTATCCCTGGTCTGTGCGCACATGGATGGAGGCGCCTGCCTCAACAGTGGCGCCACCTGTGCGCTGAGCCATTCACAACGGTGTATCGGACGTGGTGAGTGAATGAACAATATGATCTTCCTTAGCCTTGAGCAATTTTTTTTATGGCAGGAGTTGATGGAAAGCGGTTACCATCGCCTATGGACATTTGCAACACCAAAGGTGCTACAAATGCGCTGCTGCTCTCTTAAGGGAGACTGGAACTTGGTCACTAATGCCGACACAAAACACAAGGTTGATATGGCGGCATACTCTAGACCAGGGGTGGTCGCCATCCAGTCGAGCAAATACCCTACCACCTGGCTGTGGGTTGTTTTGTCGCCTCTTACGACAGGCCGCCCCAACGCAGGAAATTGGAATTGGAAATGTTATTCTTGGTCCTTGGCATGCTTCCCCCCCCCCCCCCCCCCCGTTCCTACATTACTAGTCATCTACTTATTTACACTCAGGGTTAAAAGTAATAATAATAAAAACCTGCCTTGAATATGATGCATCAATACCAACTGAAGTTTTTGTACTTTTTATTTATTGGATACATCAAACCTAACTTTAAAATTCCTGAACTTAGTTTGGTGTGATTTTCATCGATGAATAGTTTTTTTTTCACTTAAATTCTGCGCTAAAATCATCAAAATCGGTCAAACTGACCTGGATATATGATTCTTTTTAATTCTATTTTGAGCTAAAAATTGAGTATTTTCTGAAAAGTATATTTCAGTGTTCAAAAAATACCGGGTTTGTTGTCATAGTATCTTTTTTATTCAATTAAAAAATGCTATCCAACGATGTATGACTCATCTTGCTTGGACATGGGTACCAAACCCGCCACCATCTTTTATTCCTTGGCTAACAAAATTCTATCAAAAAGCGGAGCTGCCATTTTTAGTTACTTTATTTTCCGTGGGACTTTTTTTTCAATCTTAGGTTTATGGCTTGGCAGCTAGGCTTTTAAGTCAGATCTTAGATTACAATATAGTTTCTTCATTTTCTTAAGCCTATGTATAGCTCAGCTGAACTGTAGGTTATCAGCTGAAGCCAATCAACGGAGTTCTTGTGACAACTCAAAAGGCCACATTTGACTGTACAGTTCACATTTCTCACAAAAACACATAATTAATACTCAAAAACTATCAATATCCTACATCTATTGTTCATTTTAGAGTAATTTTACACATTTTTAGGAAATAAAACTGCACAGCACAACGTCTCCTTTCAGTTCCCGCCAAAAACTCCACTTTTTTTGTGAACTCCTATAGATTATTGAAAGTCATGACTCTATCGCTTTTTTGAAAGCAATTTTAGTTGTGGTAGGTACCGCTTTATTTAAAAAAAAAAAATATGTTTGTGTTTATAAGGAAAGCGGCGAACTGCCCGCCTGATGGTAAGCGGTTCTCGTGAACATGAAACACTAGATAATTTTACAATAATCTTTTTTCAGACAGCAGATGTTGGACGGGATGGACTTTGGAGGCGATTTGGTGTGTGTACGAGTGTCTGGCCGACGCGTGTTTGGCGCCCGACGACCAACGGGCTTCCCCAAGGCTCCATACTGCGTACCTGGACGAAGAACCCAACACTGGATTACCCCCAAGGTAGAACTTATACTGCACCTTCTCAGAAAGCGCTTTAATACTCCTTTAAAAATTGGAAAGAATTTAAACACGAGGGCGGCTAAAAAGTTCCAAGTCTAAGGTATTTACAATTGTACTATTTACTTCCGCCACCGAGTTTAAAAACATCTAATTAGTATTGTATAATTTTCCAGATGGTAGGGATGCCTGTCTGGATGGCTACCACCCAGGGTTTAGAGTATACCGCCATAACTTGAGTTGTGTTCTAGCATTAGTGGCTATGTTCCAGTCTCCCTTTAGAGAACAGCAGCGCGTTTGTAGCACCTTTGGTGTTGCAAATGTCTATAGGCAACGGTAACGCTTTCCATCAGATGGGCCATCTGCCTATCTGCTGAACTCTTGCAATAAAAAAAAATAGAATCAGCATATTCCGACTTATTGAACTTTAAACATGACCATGTCTGAGTTATCGCTGCAGTTGACAAAATTGGAGCGTCGCACTGGGATCTTCTGCGAACGGGCGGTTTCCGCAACTCGACGACAAAGCGCCTATTTTGCGTACGAGGGTGGATGAGGGCTTACTCCATCCAGCCCAGCTCCTCCAGGAAGTCCACCAGCTTCTTGACATTACTGAAGACTTCTCGGAGGCACTGGGATAAAATTACTTGTAAAAGGAGAAAAGGCTCAGTAAATTAAAAAAAATGTTCGTGTGCAATTCACACGCAATAGAAGTGAAACAGTGTGACAAGGGGTGGTAGGGATTCTAAATTTCGTGACGTCACATTTCATATATTATATCGTTATAATATATTTAAGCTTTAAAACACGAAATTTGAAGTATTAACGAAAAACTTCAAAACATTTCCAACTCTATCTGTATGAGCGTAGTGTTTAAATGATAAAATATAATCTTTTCTATCTCATTCTCTCGCATGCTTAATCCTATAGATTTATGTGTTACTCTTTTTAGTGTCGCTTTTTCGTTTCATCGGGTTTCAAATAACAACGATTCTAAAGAAGTTTCTCTGCACACAGAGCAGAAGTGAAACTTGAGAGAAGTAGCCTACCGAGAGAATGAGATAGATATAGAGTATAATTAACCTAATACTCCTGATTAATTATAAGGTTTATAATTTTTGTAATATTTTTAGCAATCTCAAAAATTATTTTATATTTTAATGCCAGATATTACATATTTAAGAATTGTATTTATTTATCTAGGGTATTTTTTTTTTTTAATCTGAATCAACTAATTGTTATGGAAATAAATATAAACTTAAAAATAAACTACAAAGTAGACAATATAAAAACTAAAACTGAATAAAAAAGGGAAAAATATCTAAAGATAAGTTATTGGTCCCAAACCAATATTATATATTTGTAGAGGTATATTTAAGATATATTATATATAACACATATTATTCAGATTCCATGTTTTCACTTTGAACAAATGACACGAGAGGCTTATGATAACTAAAATAGGAAACAAATGCTATAGTTTCAATTCGATTTATGAACTTCAAAACATTTCCAACTCTATCTTTTTTTCTTTTTTTTATTGTACCATCGCCTATGGACATTTGCAACACCAAAGTTGCTACAAATGCGCTGTTGCCCTCTTAAGGGAGACTGGAAACTGGTCACTAATGCCGGAACACAATTCATGGTTGTTATGGCGACATACTTTAGACCAGGGGTGGGAGCCATCCAGTCGGGCAAACGCCCTACCACCTGGCTGTGGGTTGTTTTGTCGCCTCTTACGACAGGCCGCCGGCCGCAGGAAATTGTATTCTTTCTCCGTTCCTGCACGAATTAAAATCCGTATGAGCATAGTATTTAAATGATTGAATTCACGGCGTCACGCTTTTTCGTTCTCATCGAAAGAATTCACTACCGTGGCACAAAAGTTTCACTTCAAAAACGATGTCTAATAATAAAATTATACACACTTTATTATTTGTAATCAGTCACTTTTTCCTCATAGAATTATGTACTATCGCGTGTTTTTTTATTTTTTTATTATTATTATTAATATCTCTATGGACTCGAGTTCCGTACCCTTTTTTACTACTTAATTTCTATGAAAAATTTGAGACTCCGTACACGCTTATTGTTTATTTTTGTTAGTGTATGTGACATTATATGTAGTAATTTTTCTGTTTTGGTGTACCTTAAGAATAACTTATTATATTAATTTATTGTAATTTTAATACTAAACTTATACTAATGTAGAGTGTATCTGTTACATGCTGGTGTTGTGAGGAAGCGCATGTGCAGTGTTGGCCTTACTTACTACCTTACTATCGCGTGTTACCAATATTGCTTAAGTAAGATGTTTTAAGCATTTATTTTATTATTCTAGATATATTTTTAATAATATAATTTATATTAGCAATAATTTGAGTGCCTACAAACAGTATAAGGATGTTCATAATTTTAACTCCAGGAATAGCATACATACATACATAACTTCACGCCAATTCCCTTGCGGAGTAGGCACGAACAACAGAGCGCCATTTAGGCCCATTCTTACACACCTCACTTGCTTCTTTGACATTCATAACTCTTGTCATGCACGCCGTCTGTTCTTAAGGCTCCTGACTTCACCTTCTGCTAGTACACAATCAATTTGATCATGGAAGGTGTGTCGTGGTCTTCCACGACTTCTGCATCCATCCACTTTTGCATTGTATATTTGTTTAGTCATTCTTTCATCATGCATTCTTTCCACATGCCCGAACCACCGGAGCATTCCTTTCCTTACCTTCACCCCGACACTCTCTTACAGACCAACTCTCTTTCTTACTTCGGTATTACGAACGCGGTCCGCGAGCGTCACTCCGCAAATATAATTTTAATAATGTAATCTAATTTATATTAGCAATAATTTGAGTGCGCGTAAACAGTATAAGGGTGTTCACAATTGCACCACCAGGCATAGTAATAGACTGATATTGCCATCTTTTAGATTGCAAAAGTCCTCTTTGTTGGGTGATGGTATACACTTCTTTAATAAGTTTCTGAATGAAATGTTAGATCTGCCTTTCACTAAATATAAAACCAAATTAAAAAGTATATTTCTTAAAAAGGGATATATTATAACTATTGATGAATATTTAAATGATAAAACTTCATTTGCATAGCAGCTCGCTCCAGCCTCTTATACTATCGTCTGTATAAAGTTTTTATCTTGCGAAACATGTAAAGAATTTATAATAATAATAATATAATAATCGGCAGACAAACACACACATTGTACATCTCCAAATTAAGCAAGTTACGCTTGTGTTATGGGTAATATACAACGGACTACTCTGGGGCTGATCCCAGACACCCAAACCATAGTAAATAACGGAGAAAATACGTTTCCGAAATTTACTATACCAGGAATCGAACCCGGAACCTCTGCGTTGCAGTGAGGTACGCCGGCAAAGGCTTAGCCCGCTCAACCACAGAGGCCGTCAATGAGTTATGGAGATATGTTGCGGTATAAACTTTTAGTACGTCTCGTCATTATTATAACCAGAATTTATACTTCTTTTTTTATTATGTCGAGTCTTTACCGCCATTCTATCGTAAGCGACATTTGGACCTAAGTGTATTTTTGTATTTTTAATTTCAAAAGATATTTTTAAGTATTATCATGTTTTAATACTTTCAGTTTTAGAATACCTGTTGCAACAAAATATTTTTTTTTTTTTTTTTTTTATTGCAGGAGATCAGCAGACAGGCAAATGGCCCACTTGATGGAAAGTGGTTACCATCGCCTATGGACATTTGCAACACCAAAGGTGCTACAAATGCGCTACTGCTCTCTTAAGGGAAACTGGAACCTGGTCACTAATGCCGGAACACAACTCGAAGGTTGTTATGGCGACATGCTCTAGACCAGGGGTGGTAGCCATCCAGTCGGGCAAATGCCCTACCGCCTGGCTGTGGGTTGTTAAGTCGCCTCTTACGACAGGCCGCCCGGCCGCAGGAAATTGTATTCTTTCTCCGTTCCTGCACGGATGAAAACGGAATATATACTTATGTCCAATTGTCGCTTACGATAAAATGGCGGTAATGGCTCGATGTTTTTGGTCTTAATGAGTATGTACTGTTTGCTACAACTCCATTAGTTCGAAAAGTAATTCTGTAACATACTTCTGTATAAAACTTGTAGAAAAAAGCTTGAGATATAAATAGAATCCGTGCAGGAACGGAGAAAGAATACAATTTCCTGCGGCCGGGCGGCCTGTCGTAAGAGGCGACAAAACAACCCACAGCCAGGTGGTAGGGCATTTGCCCGACTGGATGGCTACCACCCCTGGTCTAGAGCATGCCGCCATAACAACTTTGAGTTGTGTTCCGGAATTAGTGACCAGGTTCCAGTCTCCCTTAAGAGGGCAGCAGCGCATTTGTAGCACCTTTGGTGTTGCAAATGTCCATAGGTGATGGTAATCGCTTTCCATCCAATGGGCCGTCTGCCTGTCTGCTGAACTCCTGCAATAAAAGAAAATAAAAAAAAGAATAAGAAATATAAAGCAAATTTTAGCTAGACATGTTGCTGGGGAGTTTCTTGCTGCTTCTCCTTAACAGCAATAACATGTTGCGAAGCTGTGTACATAGAATAGAAATTAAATTTATGTATAACCCTCAAAAAGTGTTCTCCAGTGGAACTTATTTTGAATAAAAACTTTTAAATTTTGTATTTAGATATCAGCACGTGCCTGTAGCTGGTAGCAAGAACCCTGAGGAGACGTACCTAGCCTTGGCCTTGGAAGCGGCGCTGTTGGGTCTCGGCGTGCAGAGGATGCTTCCGTCCGGCTTATACGCACAAGAGAGGTACTGTAAGCAGGTCAGTGGAACAATTGGCTATCAAATAATTAGTATATTAGTACCGTTATCAAAAAAACATACTATAGTTGAATTATTTTGTCCGTGCAGTTTTGATCATATAATAATCGGAGCGGTGAAGCGAGTATTCGCTCTCTCTTCCACTCACGGGCCTTATGGGCGGGCATAGTGATGCGCATTATTGTTGTCGATAAGCGTTATCGATAGTGTATTTAGTTTTGTCAGTAATTTAATTTCAGTGAAAAATTTTAAAACATTGTTGATAACAACACTTGTGCTGGTATATTGGTGCCAACAGGCAAAATATTATTTTGAATAAACTCTGCCGTTTTAGTACAAAACAAAGAAGTAGCCATTGTGTCACTAAAGAAATTCAGAGAGCGAATGCACAAAAACACATTTCTCTTCGACATATGTACTATAATTTATGGGTACAACAAATGACTCGTAACGTAACAATGTCTCACCACCCTTTGTATACCGCCCCGCCGCCGTGTACCTGCCTTCGATGACTCATTTTTTTTTATCGATAATAGCGTTGCGCCCGCGCAACATGCTCACCGCCCTAGCCGGGCTGAGGCCGAGCTATGATTTATGACCCAAACTGCACGGACAACATAATTCTAGTATAGGAACAATAAATGAAATTGAAAGAAATTTTCACTTTTAAAGTGAAACTTCTTTAGAATCATTGTGATTGGCAACTCGATGAAACGAGAAAGAGATAACTATAAAAATCTATAGGACTAAGCCTGCGACAGAATGAGATAAGAGTTTTGCATTGTGCAGCACAGATTAGAGAGTCGATAAGACCAATGATTAAACATAGGTCCAATTTGGAACGAAATTAAATTGATTATAATATTTTTAGTCTAAAACAGTGAAAAGTCGAAAATGATACTTAAGAAGTTTATTTTGAATTATAATATATAAAATAATAATAATAGCAGCCCATACTTGTCCCACTGCTGAGCTCGGGCCTCCCTTTATAGGGGAACGGACGGACAGTATACCCCCGCCACGCTTGTCCAAGGCGGCTTGGCAGGTTTGACACATTTGTGTTCCGGCATTAATGACCAGGTTCCAGTCTCCTTTAAGAGAGCAGCAGCGCATTTGTAGCACCTTTGGTGTTGCAAATGTCCATAGGCGATGGTAACTGCTTTCCACCAAGTGGGCCGTCTGCCTGTCTGCTGAACTCCTGCAATAAAATAATAATAATAATAATAATATTACTACCTCAAACTGTTCGCATCGAAAAAACATGACCTACTAGAGCTGCTAAACCTAACTAAAACGTTTAGCAGCTCTATAGGAATGGAATTTGGTGTGGATAAGTGTGCGGTTATGTATGTACAGCGGGGGAGAATTATAAATTCTAACGGACTGGAGCTATCCGAGGGTATGTGCTTTAAAACCCTTTCCGAGGATGAGACCTACAAGTACCTTGGTATATCACAGTCATTGGGTATAGTTGACGAGGATATGAAACAGCTGGTAACAGTGCGATTCTTTAGCCGCCTGAAGAAAGTATTAAATTGCCTTCTCTCAGGTGGTAACAAGATTCGTGCTTTTAACAGTTGGGTCATGCCCTCTTTAGCTTACTCCTTTGGTATACTAAGGTGGACTCAAACAGAGCTAGACGCCCTGGATCGTAGGGTCCGTTGTATACTGACAACATATCGGATGCACCATCCACGATCATCTGTGATGAGATTGTACATCCCACGGAAGTGTGGTGGCCGGGGATTTCTAAACGCTAAAGACTTACACAACCGTGAGGTGTATAATCTACGAGAATACTTCCTGAAAACTGACGAAAGTATGCATCGAGATATGGTGTCAGTAGACAAGGGATTCACCCCGCTCTCTCTTGCAAAAGAGAACTGGCTCAGACCTACGGTATTGAGTACCTCCGAGCGAATGGATATATGGAAGAGCAAGGCATCCATCAGCAACTTGCTCTTCGATACGGTTTGATAGCGAATGAGGTACCTTATTATAAATATGCCCCTGAGCCAGTTCTCGAAAATGGTCATATCACGCTCTACTGGGATCGATCTATTATCACAGACAGGACTATTGTTGCCAATAAGCCTGACATTGTGATAATAGATCGATCTGCGAGACGTACGATGCTTGTTGATATAAGTATCCCACATGACTGTAATCTCGTAAAAGCTGAAACTGACAAATTAACGAAATACCTTGACCTCGCGCACGAGATTACGGCCATGTGGCATATGGACTCAACGATCATCGTACCGATAGTGGTGTCTGTTAACGGTCTAATAGCGAAGAGCCTCGACCGACACCTAGAGAGGCTCTCGCTCGGTAAATGGGTGAAGGGCCAGATGCAGAAGGCGGTTCTCCTGAGCACGGCACGCATTGTGAGGAAGTTCCTGTCTCTGGAGCCTTAACCACCGGTAGCTTGGACCCTAGGCCCCGCTGCCGACGGACGTCATCTTTTTATATTTTTTTAATATGTGTTTATTTTATATATATATATGTATTAAAAAAACATAAAAAAGAATATAAATAAATATATGTGAAATAATAATACAGCTGTGATCTTACAAACTAGCGTTACAGAGATAGTTAAAGAACAGCTAATTATAAACCTCCACAGATGACAGGGAAATAAAAATAAAGTATAAAATACAATAATTTAATTTACAATAATTTAATTTATATATAATTATCTAAGAACCCCGAGATTCCTTTGTGTATTTTTAGCTATATTACCGCGCAGTCTCGCCGCTGCGATCTAGAAACGCATCGCGTGCACCGGCACTAAGGCCGGGCTAACTGACAGGCGTTACAGGTTGCCGATGGTGGAGGAGGCGTACGCGCTGGACGGCGGCGGGGGCGCGGCGGGCGCGGGGGGCGCGGCCGGCGCCTGGCACACGCTGCAGCACGCCGAGCAGCAGCAGGCGGCGCTCGCCAGCGCACTACTCGGTACGATACATCGTATTTCTATTCTCAAAGCAATGTATGTAGTACTAGCTGCGCACGCAGTTTCACCCGCGTGGTGATGGGAAATCGTTATGTTTTGGTATAAATTATAGTGTTATTCTGATGTGTAAGCTATATTACTCTAAAGTTTTATCAAAATCCATTCTTACAAACTTTCGCGTTTATAATATTTATAGAAATATAGAGATATATTTTTTACTTAAAAACCAGTTATTTATTACAGTGAAACGTTATTGTAACGACCCTCGATATAACGATTTCCTAGATTGAATAAATTCTTAGAAGTCCCCTGGAACCGGTCGTAAGAGTTAATACATAATACACCTTTGCGTTACGAATAGATTTTTGTAAAAACCTCCATATAACGTAATTTTAATTATGCCAAACATAAATAGAAAGTATAATTCATCTCGGTGTAACGTTTTTTGTCAACCTACAACCTATGAATAAAATATTCTACTAATCTGTCTAATTCATGTTTCAACCTGTTGAAACATGAATTCTGGAACATATTCATTTAGAATTTAAACTTACATAATAAAGTAATATCTAGTACATACATACATACATAACTTCACGCCAGTTCCTTTGCGGGGTAGGCACGAACAACAGAGTGCCATTTAGGCTTATTTTTACACACCTCACTTGCCTCTTTGACATTCATAACTCTTGTCATGCAAGCTCGTCTGTTCTTAAGGCTCCTGACATCACCTTCTGCTAGTACACGATCAATTTGATCATGGAAAGTGTGTCGTGGACTTCCACGACTTCTGCATCCATCCACTTTTGCATTGTATAGTAATATCTAGTGTTGTAAGTAACACAGCGTGCATTATAAATAGACATTCATGTATATTTATTTATTTACTGTGTGAAGTTAGCGAAGTGAAGTTAGCGTTAGCAGCGAAGTTAGTCCGATTCGTTTGCATGAATAATCAGGTGCGGCCCGCGGTAACCCCGGTCGCCTCCGCGGGGCGCTGGCCGCTGCGCAGCGGCACGTGCGGTCCGCTGCGCAGCTGTTCCGGCTGGCGCAGGACGCGCTGAGGCAAGCGGCGCCGCCGGACGCGCCTCACCACCACCGGGACCTGTTGGCAGCTGCGTTCGAACTCGGACTACAGGTATACTCCAGCATTACACATTAATATTACATACATATATTTATCTATGTAATATTAATAGGTGTATTTATATGTGTCAATTAAGTATAATACTTATATCGTTTATTGTTGAATAAAATGTAAGTAACTGCATATCGTATAATATGTATATATAACGCCTTCGACAAATTGAATCTATTTTATTCCTGCCACGGGTTGTCTAGATCGCGATTGTGCAAATTTAGAATATTTTTGGGCTATAAGTTTTTCTCTTTTGTCTTTAATGATGTACAATAAAGTGTTTTCTTCCCCCCCCCCCCCGCCTTCTCTCTTTCTCCCTCTTGCATAGCAACTATTTATAGTGATAAGATACATTGTTATACGTTGGTTTTACTTTGATCTATAATTTTACACAACTTATATTTCCGATCGGCAGTTTTCGTCTGCGCATAAAAGTGCAGACCCGTTTCTAACATGTAAATAATATATATATTGAACTTTATTCGCAAGCGGAAATGGAAAAGTGTTGCTTGCTATTCATTCTTAGCTCTGTCCCGCTTATACGATTCGCACACTGACGCGCGCTATTAAAATTGGTCTGCTGCGCAGGTACAATAAAAGGAATTATTAGCTGTGTCAAAGTGTGTGTTCAAAATGTTTAAACAATAGCGTTACTCGGAAACATTTTTATCCGTGCAGGAACGGAGAAAGAATTCAATTTCCTGCGGTCTGTCGTAAGAGGCGACTTAACAACCCACAGCCAGGTGGTAGGGCGTTTGCCCGACTGGATAGCGACCACCCCGGTCTCGAGTATGCCGCCATAACAACATTGAATTGCGTTCCGGCATTAGTGACCAGGTTCCAGTCTCCCTTAAGAGGGCAGCAGCGCATTTGTAGCAAGTTTGGTGTTGCAAATGTCCATAGGCGATGGTAACCGCGTTCCATCAAGTGGGCCGTCTGCCTGTCTGCTGATCTCCTGCAATAAAAAAAAAAGACAAATGAAAAATTCCTCCTTTTCAGGTATTGAGGATGACGTTGTCATCAGTTAACTGGAGGAGACGGGAAATGGTCCGGTGGCTGGTGACGTGCGCCACGGAGCTGGGTCTTGACGCCTTACTTTCCATCATGCAGAACTGGTGAGTTCTTTATAACTTTACGACTTAAGGCGCAATCAATCGAGTTTTTTAATATTAAATAATATATTTTTAAATAAATTAATTCTGTAGAGTATTTAAAAATATGAAAAAAAATAGGAGGGGAGCTAAAGATGCCTATCCAATGAAGCGGAGCAGAGAGATCCCTATTAATATTATAAATGCGAAAGTAACTCCGTCTGTCTGTCCCGTTTTCACGGAAAACTACTGCACTGATTTGGCTGAAACTCAGTATATATATATATATTTTCGATGCCGAGGATGAACGTAGGATACTTTTTATCCCGAACAATGGAATAGTTTCCGGGATGAAAATATATTTGTCTCTCTGTTTGTTATCCTTTTATGGAAAGACTGTGGGACTTGTAGTAATAGAAAGTACTATCTGTCTTTAAATAGATATGTCTAATATGTTTAATAATCGCTTATTTATCTGTTGTTAATATATAATGTTAATAAATATATTTATTTAGATTATTTCTTATATACATATATATTGGTATTCTATAAACGTGTCTGGATCTATGTAAGTATATATATTTAAATTGTACAGTCCTATCTTTTTTCTGCTCCACCTACATCATTACATTAGTTAAGAATTTCTTTTAAGCTAGGTTGCCTGGAAGAGATCGTTTTTAGCGATAAGCTTTTATATATATATATATATATATAAAATTGTATTTTTTTTTGTAATTAACTATTTGAGCAATGTTTTTTTATTATATAAATTATTTTTAGTGGAAACTTGATTGATATATGTATTAATTTTATGCTTTATATTTAAGACTACTAATTATTGTATGTTTCCCAAACAAATTAAAAAAATAAATAAGGCCGCCTGTTGTTTTGCCAAGAAGTATTGTAATTATGCATTTTGTTTTTGTTTATTTTGGCGAGCAATAAAGTGTTATCTATCTATCTATCTAATTTCCAATGTTCTTTTATAGGTACGAATTGTTTACTCCGACAGAAGCGACAGGCCCCGTCGCGGCGGCGGCCATGTCGCACGCGACTGCCCTGAGGCTGGGCCTCACTTTCGAACAGCAAGAGAAATTAAGTGCCTGCGCGAGGACGTTGGCCTTGCAGTGTGCTGCCAAGGTATAATATTTTTGCAGCGAAATGTCTTAATTCGTTTTTACGGTCATGTAGCCAAATAGCAAGAAAACTATTGCTAAGTCACAATGATTATTTGGAGACGTTTGAAAATAATATATAAAGAAAAAAAAAACTTTTTTTTTTGTTTTTTTTTAATAATTTTCAGAATTTATTTTATATATTTTGCCTATTCTTATATATATACTTAATTTATAAAAGATAAAAACTACAAATAGTAAATAAGTCCGAAGTCACCGTCAGTTGGGAACGTTCCCAAAACGCTGGTCGCATTACTACGTTGTATATGCGTTGCCCAAAATACAGGCTAGCGTTTTGGTTTCGTGAGACATCTATCAACCGTTTTGATAGGTCTCGATAAAGACGATGTTTATTATTATATTATTGAAAAAAAAATATTTCAAAAGAAATATGAAGCCGCCGCCAGCTTTTCTCTCCCTCCGCCGCTGCCGCCACTTACCACGCGATATTGAATTTGAAGGTGGTATTGAAGTTTTTCGGGCAGGTTTTCAAATTGGACAAGTGTTGCGATTCGTTTTGCCACTTGTCCGTTGAATTTTCATCTCTACTATGTGTCCTAGCACACATTTCGATTTTTCGCAGGTTTACTGCAAATCATGATTTGGTTACGTTAGGTACATTTTAATGAATGCATTTTTTATTTAAACATAAAACAAAAAAAAAAACATCCAAGTCTTCACGCTTTTTCGTGTCAATTTTTTTTTTTTTTTTTTTTATTTATTGAGACTTTTCGTCACCAATCACGATATCAGCCTCATAGGTGATGGCAAACTTTTAAACTTAACTGTAACTAACTCTATTTTTAAATATTTTAATCATGAACTTAAATAATAATCCAGCCTCCTCGCTCAAAGGGTTGCTTAAAGAAAAAATCTTAATACGTCTTAATCGTCTATATACAGGACGTTCCATTAGTAGCTAACAACGCCCAAAATGCTCAGCTCGCCGTTCCACAAGGCAACCGCGGTCGTTGTGGTCGTGGCGAAAACGTCACTAGTGACGTCACCATTTTCGATCACACAACGACCCCTGTCAAGAGGTGGGTCGAATAACCATTCCACTTGGGTTTACGATTGTAAGGGTGTGATTAGAATCGAAGAGAAAGCCAGTAGTCAAGTAAAACACTCGGAACAGTAAATACAGTAAAAAAAAAAACAATAAAGACTAGTCACGAAAGAAAACGGTAGAATAGAAATTTTTAAAAATAATTTTACCTAAATAAAATTTCATTAATTAAAAAAAAATATGACAATAATATCTCTTTGTCTATGACAGTGACATCTCCTTATAGAGTTATTGAACCATAAAGAAAAAAAACGCAACTGCATTTCATTATGGTATTTTTTATAGTGGCTTCATTATTTAAAGTTAATAGTACATTATGGTACTAGTGTGTAACATTGGTGATTACTGCCGAGGCGCCATTGAGACTCGAGCCGTAGGCGAGGGTCTTAAGAGAGCCGAGGACGGTAATCATCAATACACACGTGTATCATACGACGTTTTTCAACACACTTGTGAATAAAATAACAACAAAAACTCATTTTAATTAGTAGATAAAAAAAGTTATATATGAGTGAAAGTTTTATTTATTAAACACGTACGAGTTAAAATTATCTATTTAAATAAGAAGTTGCATGAAATGAGCAAGCAATAGGAACATTAATTTATTTGTTCTATAGAACACGATCTTTTTTTTTTAATAAAAACTTTTTTAGGAACAAAGCAACTCAACCAATAAAATTAAAAAAAAATCTATAACTCACTAGTGAGTTATAACGTTTTTTACTCACAGTTTGATAATGGGTGTCATTCTGTGCCTAATTGCGGTGACCATAGAGCCACTTTATGAGCAAGTGTGTTGAAAAATATATATTTTTAGACTTAAAATCAGTTTAATTGATTATTTGGTGTTTAAAAACACTTTTACATACATACATACATAACTTCACGCCAGTTCCCTTGCGGGGTAGGCACGAACAACAGAGTGCCATTTAGGCTTATTCTTACACACCTCACTTGCCTCTTTGACATTCATAACTCTTGTCATGCAAGCTTTTGGTAGTGTTATACCATACGTGAGTATATTTCTAAAGTTAAATCACACTTTAGTATTGTCAAAATTACCAGATCATTGTCGTGAATTTTAAATTTCCATAATTAATTGAATATGTATTTTTTCCACTCAAAACTAATTTGAGTTGTTATAAATAAGTCTTAAATATATTCCTAAGCACATTCACCATTAAAATCATCCGGTGAAATATATAAACCCAACCCGATTGTAAGGCCGGCAAGCAAGTGGAACGGGATAAATCGCGGTGGTGAACGAGGTCGTTGCGAGTCCCTAGTGGAACGTAGCCATTGAAGTTTCACTACAAAAACGATTGTATTGTAGGATCCGCCCGGCTGCGCCCTGAGCGCGTTGTCGGTGTGCGAGGGGTCGGCGGGGGCGTTCGAGGCGGCGTGCGCGGCGGTCGGCGGGGCGGCGGCGCGTGGTGCGCTCGCCTCCAGCCAGCTGTTCGCGGTCGCCCGGTACATGGAGCAGCGCGGGCAGCCCGCGCGCGCCATGCGCCTGGCAACACTCGCCATGAGGAACCTGCATCTACATTACAACCAGGTACGACATTCCAATTCGATCAAATATCTTAACCATATCTTTTTATTGCAGGAGGTCAACAGACAGGTAGACGGCCTACTTGATGGAAACCGGTTACTGCTCTCTTAAGCGATACTGGTACCTAGTGACTAATGCCAGAACACAACTCAAGGTTGTTATGGCTGAATACTCTAGGCCAGGGGTGGTAGCCATCTAGTCTAACAAATGCCCTAACACCTCGCTGTGGGTTAGGTTGTTGATTTTTGAAATTATTTATTTTAAATTGTACATTTATTTATTTTTGCTAGTTTAATGTATATGTCGGGTTCACGCCGGGAGCGAACGAATGACGCTCCGAGAATAACACAATAATAATTTGAAATATTATAATCAATTACACTAGAATTATTACAATTACGATATTAAATATTGCACAATAGTACACAGAAATACTAGGACAACTCCAAGAGTTGCATCCACGCTTGTCAGGTGTCGAGCAGCAATTTGCCCTTCAAGAATACTGCGATTATCAAGCAGCAATTATCGACCACAATATATTATGTGCTCCTCGTCCAAGACTGTCAATGCAGACTGTCGGTCGTAGACTTGGTTGTAGACTCGTAGACTGCCGGTTCAAGACTGCCCCTCCTCTGCCCGAACACCCAGTATTTATAAGGTCCTCGTAGCGCGCCGCAGTGACACCATCCGGTAATGCTGTGGCGCCACTTCAGTTCCCATCCGTATTAACTTCCAACATCCGGTTACTCCATTTCCGATATCCGTTAGCTTAATAATAAATGCTTCTACGTTGACATCCGGTTAAACGACTTCCGATTACTACATGAAAGAATACTCTATCCGGCTATTGACTACTTCCGTCATATGGTTATTTTATAATAACAAATAGGCCGCTAGTGTGGGATGCGACCTGTGTTGACACACTGGCCCCGTCACATCTTCCAATGACCGAGTCAGGGGCTGGCAACGCTGCCGCTTCAGCTGAGGACGTCAAACGGCGCAAATATGGAGCCTTAGGAAGGGGTTACATATTTGTGCCCTTTGGGGTTGAAACATGAGGCCCGTGGGGTCCGTCGGCAAAGAGTTTCTTTAAAGACATATGTAAGAAACTCTTTGACACTACCCGTGATCAGAAGGCTGGCTCATATTTTGCACAACAAATAAGTATTGCCATACAGCGCGGCAATGCAGCCAGCCTTCTGGGCACGCTCCCCGTTGGCAATGATCTGCTACATAATGTATTTTAGTTTCAATACATACATACATACATAACTTCACGCCAGTTCCCTTGCGGGGTAGGCACGAACAACAGAGCGCCATTTAGGCTTATTCTTACACACCTCACTTGCCTCTTTGACATTCATAACTCTTGTCATGCAAGCTCGTCTGTTCTTAAGGCTCCTGACATCATCTTCCGCTAGTACACGTTCAATTTGATCATGAAAGGTGTGTCGTGGCCTTCCACGACTTCTGCGTCCATCCACTTTTGCATTGTATATCTGTTTAGTCATTCTTTCATCATGCATTCAATAACAAATACGATTCCTACACATACTCATTTCTGTTATTGTAGTTCTAAATTGATCTTTTTTCGTTCTTTCCAAATTACAGGACAGCCACCCTGCGATAGCCGATATCCACTGGGCGGTGGCGCTAGCTCACTCGCTAGGCCGCGCCGAGCTGCAGGCCATGTTGCCGCTGCTGGTTAAAAACGTGCAATGTGCGCCTGTTTTGGTAAGTTTATTCTTATATACATACATTTTTTTTTATTGCAGGAGTTCAGCAGACAGGCAGACGGCCCACTGGATGGAAAGCGGTTACCATCGCCTATGGACATTTGCAACACCAAACGTGCTACAAATGCACTGCTGCTCTCTTAAGTGAGTCTGCAACCTGGTCACTAATGCCGGAACACAACTCAAAGTTGTTATGGCGGCATGCTCTAGACCAGGGGTGGTAGCCATCCAGTCGGTCAATTGCCCTACCACCTGGCTGTGGGTTGTTTAGTCGCCTCTTACGACAGGCCGCCCCAACGCAGGAAATTGTATTCTTTCTCCGTTCCTACACGGATAAATACATATACATATATACATACATACATAACATATACATAACTTCACGCAAGTTCCCTTGCGGGGTAGGCACTTGCAACAGAGCGCCATTTAGGCTTATTCTTACACACCTCACTTGCTTCTTTGACATACTTATATAAACAAGTTTTGTTTTTAATACCATGATGGGTAGTTGCAAGAATCAAACAACCCGATCGTCTATACATATAATAAAATTGTAGAGGTCGAATTTCTGTACAATGAAAAAAAATGCTAAAAACCGAGTCAGGGGGATGTATGAAATGAAATAGAAATAATGTAGATTTTTTTCAAAATTTTTGTTTCTCTGTTTGTCTGTTTGTACCGGCTAATCTCCGAAACGACTGGACCGGATTAAATGAAATTTTGTATGGTGGTAGCTTATATCCCTGGTCAACATATAGGATACTTTTGATCCCGAAAAATTAAACAGTTCCCGTGGGATAGTTGAAATACCGAACCACGCGGACGAAGTCGCGGGCATCAGCTAGTTTATAATATTTATAATTTTGCGTTTGATATGCATACAGCCAAAACAATTATCATGTACTATATAATTCGAAAAGTCGTGGTAGCGTAATGGCTAACGCACGCGTCCCTAACTCAAAGGGCGTGGGTTCGATCCTGGCCGGAACGCATGCACCACTTACGCAGTTATCTGATCTAATGTGCATATTGTTACAATTACCACGTCCTAACAACGATGAAGGAAAACATCGTGATGCAACCTGCACATCGAGATAACCGATGTGTCTGCCTGCCAAGCCGCCTAGGACAAGCGTGACGGGTATACTGTCCGTTCCCCCTATAATGGGAGGCCCGAGCCCAGCACTGGGACACTTATGGGCTGTTATATATATAATTAGATCAATTAGGATATAAAATATATACTTTATGACGATATTTCACTCTTTAATCTGTGTAGACAGTTGTCAATTAATATCTGTAAAATCTGGCCTGCCGGTTATTAGGCGAAGGTAAGGAGGCTCATACGCCGCAACCATATTATGATCTGACGTAATGTTTCTCCAATACGATTAGGTACACTGAAAAGAAATTACTTTTATTTACATACTAGGATATGCCCACGACTTCGTCCACGCTTGACTTGAAATTCCCGCGGGATTACCGGGACACAAAAAGGATCGCGGTATTTAAAAAAATGTAAGCTATCGTTTTAGCGAAAACTCTGTCGGAATTCCCAGGTGGTAGGGCATTTGCCCGACTGGATGGCTACCACCCCTGGTCTAAAAGTATGTCGCCATAACAGCCTTGAGTTGTGTTCCGGCATTAGTGACCAGGTTCCAGTCTCCCTTAAGTGAGCAGCAGCGCATTTGTAGCACCTTTATTGTTGCAAATGTCCATAGGCGATGGTAACCGCTTTCCACCAAGCGGGCCGTCTGCCTGTCTCCTGAACTACTGCAATAAAAAAAAAGCTAATTTTTAGGCACTCGAACAACTACAAACCGCTTCTGGGAAAATTCCCGCGGGATCCCCGGGATAAAAAAAACATCACACACATTTTATTACATAAAATTTGCGATCGGTGAAAAATCATATTGGAAATCGATTTTTTTCAATTGGGCCATTTTAAATCATTCCGAGAAAAATTTCCGCGGGAATCTAGTTTAAAAAGTAACGCAGATTTTAAGTCTTAAGAATTTGCTGTCGACCAGCAAAAAATAAGATCAAGATACGTAGATAAAAGTTTGCGCATCCGTCACATTCAGAAGATTCGATTGGATAAATAACAAAGATCATATACCATCCACTGTTAAAATTATATACGGTATAATGATATCGATATCACGAAATCGTGATCCTTATGTCTCGCGCTACAATATCAGAAAATCGAATTGCTCGGTCAATACATAAATTCAGAAATATATGGTTTTAAAATCCGATATCCAAATCAATATATGCACTTGCAGCAAAACCGATACGACCCATCATCTCTAATCTTATTCTACTCAACACTACGTTCAGTATTTTGCTTAACTGCACTCGCTATAAACGTATTTAATTATTAACCTCACAAAGTGAGGCTTCAAAAAATTCTCATAGACTCATTTGAGTGTTCCCCTCCACGGAAATCTTTAGTAAAAGGCGAAAGATTTATACGTTTTGAAGGGAAACCAGAGTTAACTGCCTTGCGAAACGAAAACAATTCATGTTTTAAGTAAAATTAAAACTATATTGTGTTTCATTTTGGTACAGCGACATCTAGTTTATATGGCGCATAACTAATACTACAGGTGGCGGCGATGATGATGATTCGACTAAATGAGTCAATTTGATTTTATGATACTTAATTTACTGCAGTAAATGTTATTAATGCTAAATTTAAAATTATAAAATGCTAAATAATTGATAATAACAGCGGCCCACACAACATAAAAAGTGGTTTGTACTTTTGACCAGACCTATCTATTTTTATGTATTTCCATGCACTGAATCCGGATACGGGTTTAGTTGGTCTATACACTCAAAATGTTGAGGGTTTATGGATCATAAGAGCGAATCTGAGGTCAATTTGGTCCATACACCTTTAATATTCTGAGGGTGTATGGACCAAACTGGGGTCAGCTTCGGATTCAGCGCATCGAAATACATAAGAAATATATGGGTCTGGTCAAAAGTAGAGTCGAATTTTTATTTTTCGTGGACCAGTGTAAACTGCTTTTCCACCAGAGATGTGCTTACGCTACATAGCTATGGATGCGTTTGATATCTACCAATCTATTCATTGGTCCACACAGCATAGCACTGGTGGAAACTGATTCAACTAAGCTATGTTTTTCTATGTGGAAGTTGTGTAGCTATCTGCAGAGCAGTGTACTTACAGTAGGCGTGAGTTTGTCACCAAAATAATAATAATATAAACTTACCCGCAGGGGGGCTTTGTGGCGAAGCCTTAGGTGAGTAGCGACCCCTCGTACCTGACTCCGGGGGCCAAGGCAAGGCCACCACCTCCGTGCTTGCCTTAGCCAGCCGGCACGGAGTGGAGATCGCTAGAGCTAAGACGTAAGCTCCAGGGGTGGAAGTGATAAATGGAATCACGTCAGAAGTAGCTACGGTGAACCTGCAGCCCACCTCTCTGCACCCCTTAGTCACTCACACCCATGTTGCCCCTGCCTTCTATGGCATGTTTAGGGGCCCATGCAGGGAGTGGCGAGTCACCGTCTGCCCATTTATCCATGTTCCCCGAACATTGCGACGGGCAGACCATAGTCCCTTAATTCCCTGACCCCTAGTACCACTAGCAGTTCACCCCGATAGCCCGGTACTTTTTGTCCTCATTTCCCACATTAGTCCTACACTGGCCGGGGCTTGTCCTTGGGTACATTATTATATGGTGTAGACAGGGATAATCGGCGGTCAGTGTCACGCCACATTTACATTAAATTTGTCACGGGGCCTCTACGTGTTGGCCTTCCCATGGCCCCACGCAAACCTTCCAAATGTCCGGGCCATTTTTTATTATGGCCCGTGGTCTCAAAAGGCATACAAACATATAAACTTTATTTCAGACCAGGTTCCATATTTAGTTAGTGTGTTAGTTAGTTAAAATGCAGCGGCGCATATTCATATTCTTATCCGTGCAGGAGCGGAGAAAGAATACAATTTCCTGCGGCCGGGCGGCCTGTCGTAAGAGGCGACTTAACAACCCACAGCCAGGCGGTAGGGCATTTGCCCGACTGAATGGCTACCACCCCTGGTCTAAAGTATGTCGCCATAACAACCTTGAGTTGTGTTCCGGCATTAGTGACCAGGTTCCAGTCTCCCTTAAGAGAGCAACAGCGCATTTGTAGCAACTTTGGTGCTGCAAATGTCAATAGGCGATGGTAACCGCTTTCCATTAAGTGTCTGAGTCAGCCTGTCTGCTGATCTCCTGCAATAAAAAAAAAAAAAAAAATACATCTTACTCGCTCCGCTATACAGTGGAAATTATCACATAGTTTCGTAGCTTAGCATTTACATTCTCGCAGCATAGCTGCATAGCACATCTCTCGTGGAAAGGTACTGTAATACTTGCAACAATTCAGATTCGTTTATGGTAGTAAAAGAACAACAACTGGTCACAATACTTTATAGTCAGAGAACCTTACAGGTTTAACATATTACAGACACTAACTAACACTCGACGAGCATTTTTAGAACACCTCGCCATCCCTACAATTTTTAGTTTTAGAAACTTAGCATATTGGCACAACCAATAGCGGATTGAAGTCATTGATAAATTGTTTTAATTAAAGGGTTATGCATGACAAGAATTTAATACATTATTGTTTGGATAATTCAGATAATATTTTATATAATTGTATAAAATATTATACTTAAACTTTCATTGCAATAAAATAAGCCGAACACAGTATAAATCTATCGCGTCTGCCAATATGAAAATAAAATTGAGTGAATACCGTCTATATACAATTGAAAGGTTTGAATTATAATCTGTATACAATTATCACACATTACAAAGGATAAATATTGTAATAAAATGATTGTAAATTATAGACAACTACTCTATACAAAACAGGCGCTAATCATAGAATAAATAAAAATATAACATTACTATTCAATTAAGGAAATGGCCGATTGTATCGTTTAGAAATAAGAGGGTACACAACAAAATTGAATTGCAATCGCGCGGTTGAATTAACGGTGCGGACCTTCTTGCTTGTTGTGTAACATAAAGTCCAACGCCTCGTTCTTTTTGTAACGTAAATGGCCTATATTAATTATGTACACAAAATAATGTGTTAACTTTCTTTCTAATAGATTTTCAAATATTGGCCTTACAAACGTGCAAGCTCCTATATTTCATGTTCTTCTTGACTCCAGATAAATTCTGTACACAACAAAATAATAATTTATACTGTGATGACACAATGAAAGTCTAACGTTATAAGAAACCTATTCACACGAGACCTGATAACACCCGGATTATAGTTTTTGGGAAACACAAACTCTAGTAGTGCATTTCGCACTGATGGTGCTTCCACTGTGAAACGATGGTGGAGGGCACACTCTCTGAAATAAATCAGATAGAGAATAATAATTGTACTATGGTGTAAATTGTTTTGGTAAGCGCTTGGTAGATTTTGAAAATTACAGCTGAACTGTTTGTTGTGCAGTCGGACGTGTTGCGTCGTTGTTGCGTGGCGGCTGCGGGGTGCTCGCGCGGCCGCAGCGCTCCCCCGCGGCCCCCCACCCCGCTGCGGCCGCTGCTCGAGGCGGCGCTGCGCGCATACGCGTCGACGACGCACGCGCGTCTCGCGCATATCTCGCCGCGGCACTACGCTGACTTCGTCGACTTTCTTGGTGAGATTTACATTATTACTGTATTAAATTAATTATGAGAATTTATAAGAAATGAAATGTGGTGTTGGAGACGCATGAAGAGAATAGGTTGGAAAGAAAAGAAGACGACTAAAGAAGTACTGGATATAGTAAAGGAGAAACGCACAATTTCTAAAACTCTGGAGGAAAGAAGGGGGAAGATGTTTGGCCATTTGTTACGACGCGACACCTTCTTATGCACGTTAAGCGAAGGCAAAGTGGAAGCAAGGAGAGGGAAGGGAAGACCAAGGCGAGCATTCTTGGATCAAATAAAAGAAAAAGTGGGTGTCGTGTCTTACATAGAAGTAAAACAACTGGCCCATAATAGAGAAGATTGGAGGAGGCTCCACCGACAAGAGCATAGCTCTTAAATGATAGATAGATAGATAGAGAAATTAATTATAATAAAATATATATATTTTAACGTTATAGACATCGGCTACTAAAATATTGACACTACTAAAAAAATATCTTTTTTGGGGCGTTTTTAAATAATTGTATAGTGCGCTCCCAATTTATCTGTGAAATGAAGAGCGTCGCTCTCTTCGCTCCGGTGTTGCCAATCTATACATAATTATCAAAGACATTTGAATATGTCAAATTAATCTAAGATAGTCAAATAGCTCGGGTTCCATCTAGGTCAATGTTATATATAGTTGACTGTAGTCAAATATGTCTTATTTATGGCGTTACAGATAACGCCGATAATTAATAAACAACTTTTTTTAAACTGGCAGCCTTACTTCATATTAAATTTCAACATGGCGGCTGTAGTTCCATTGTTTGCTATTTCACACATAAGTTGGGCGGGTTATAGCGATTTTAGAGGTTTTTGATTTTAATATTTTGGGAGTTGGTAACCCTACGTGTCATGTGTTATTGTTATCACACAGTAAACGTGACTTTTATGTCATAATTTTCTGCCTACATTTTATCTATTCCTCACTTGCAGGTAAAGCACGCGACACATTTGCGCTTGCTCACGACGGCCCTCACCAATTCGCGGCTTTACTCCAAGAAATTAAACTCAAATACAAAGGGAAGAAGAAACTTATGTTCCTCGTAAAAGAAAGATTCGGTTGAAGCATTCCTTCGTTGTAAAATTGTTGATGGTATATGGTATGAAATATTTTCATTATACCTTTTGTGAAGGTGTCGCCATCTAGAGTATAGTCGAAGAAACAAGAACTTAAATGACATTTGATAATTTTTATATTCTGTCTCTTTCTGTATGATATGTTTATAACTGTTATAAAAAGAGATAGAACCATGAGGTCGACTTATTGAATATTTACATTTTTAATTCTTTTTTTTTATTCATTTCATTTCATTGGTTTTTAAATGTTAAAGTGAAATATTTTTGGTTCCTTTCAAGTTTTTGTTTTTGAAGTTGACTACGTGCAATAATTGCGTTATAAAAATTTTAATATTTGACTTATTTTGATTAGATTTTTCAGTCTTATTCTAAAGTTGATTATTGAATTAGTAAGTAATGGGGTTTATCGAACCACATTCATGGCTTTTCCAAGTAACGCATCATAAAAAAATACTAATCATAATTTGTAGACCTACAATTTGAAATCCAGTTTCTTGTGACATTTCACAGAAGTAATATTCGTTGTTTCAACTCATTGTCTCAATACTTTATAAGGGCGTGTGAAATCAGTACATTTTTTTTTTAAATCACATTTTAGAATATGACTGAAATTGTTTTCATTAAAAATATTTTGCTTTATTGTTTTTTAATTGTTTATTTTTCGGTTCTAATTCACGATTACGTTTTTAAAAGGGAATAAATTGAACGGTGAAAATACCTCACGAGTGGTACATGACTGTACCAAACCAGTCTTAAAGTATTATTTAATCAATAATTGCTTAAAAACCTCGTAAAATGTCGGTTTTTATATTTATAAGTGATTATTGTCATGATCTCAATGATTCCATTTGTGTAAATAGTTTATAGATGTAAATATAGGTAAATATAGGCATAATATTTAGTACTGATAACAAATATTAGTTAAATTATGTATCGTTAGTTGCTTCGCTATCTGTGCGATGACCAGTAAACCAGCATTGGCCTTTTATTGCTGTTGTAATAAGATATTATAATACATTATCATTGTTATCGTAAAATTAAATATCTGTTCTAATATGATTTGAAAATAGAGTTTAGAAAAAAAAGTTCGATAAATAGATTACCAAACGTCATGCGTCAGTGTCATTGAATTTTATACTTTTAAAATATAAAGTTGGTTGGTTTAATGATTCTGGTCCTATTTTTTTTAAACTTAATTAGAAAAGGTGTGTGTTCCAAAATTAAATTTTGCTGTTAATATTGATACGTATTCTAGAACAACATTCACGCGCGAACCGACGCCCACAGAATACATTGTATATAAAGACCGACGTCGTCCGTAAAAATTTCAATTTTCGAACGCGCGATGCGTCACAGAACTGCGTGACATTTCAATTTTGTCGGTTAATATTTTAAATATTAATTGTAGCAATCGGATACAGATTGCAGTTTTTTCTATTTTTTTTTTAAATTAAAATCACTGGTTACACCGATAGCTTGTAACCCCAAGCAACGATGCCGTGGTAGCTTCGGTGTTTATTTATATATCCTTTGTAATATTATATTTGTAAAATATTGTAAAAATAAAGTATCACACAAATAATAAAAGGACAGCGATAGCAATGGTAATGATTGTTCCAAGCGCCGCGTGGTATAAAACTCATTAATTGAAGTGTTTATCGCATAGATGGCGAAGTGGAGTAGTATATAGCCATTCGTATAGCGTCCAATAGCATGGTTTAAATGGAAATAACTCAACACCAAAGAAATAATAATAAGCCCATGTGAGATAAGCAATGCCATCATTGTTTCAGTATTCTCGAGTATTCGGTAATTTGTAGATAATTTCTTTTAGGAGGTTTATTTTTCTCTATATAAAAAAAAGTTTCTGTTGTCTTATTAATCTGTGGTAAATAATATCTATAAACATTAAACTGAGCTTTTGGCGGGAACTGAAAGGGGACGTTGTGCTGTGCAGTTTTATTTTCTAAAAATGTGTAAAATCTCTCTAAAATGAACAACAGTTGTAGGATATTGTTAGTTTTTGAGTAGTAATTATGTGTTTTTGTGAGAAATGTGAACTGTATAGTCAAATGTGACCTTTCGAGTTTTCACAAGAACTCCGTTGAATGGTGTGGATTGTAGCCTACAATACAACTTCGCCTGGCTTAAAGGCCTAGTTGCCAAGCCATAAACATAAAAAAAAACATTAAACTCCTTTCTCTTTTTTTATAAAGTACATTCTTGTTGATTATCTGTATGGTGGGTAGAGATTAGCAGTGCAATTTTAGTTGTGTTTTTTTTAAGTGCCTTGGAAATGTAAGCCCTAATTAATGCCCACGTCCACGGCAGCAAGCAGGGAAGTGGGCAGTGCGAGTACCAAATGTTCGAATAAGTTGCGTTTACATTTTTTTGTGGACTTTGTGGGATCTGTTTCCCGCACAGGCGCAGTTTAGAAAGCGGTACTAAATTGGTAGAAAAAATAATAAAATAGGCTTAGCCAGGTGCAATCCATGTATTTGCTAACACAATGAATAAAAAAGTAAAAATTAATAGAATATTTAGAACATGCCAGTGCTTTAATAATCGAAAAGCATAATTTTAACATCCTTTCTACTTTCTTGTTTGCTGCCGTGAAAGCGGACACAATGGTAACGAGACGTGTTGTTACTATAATGGCGCTACTTTAGGTATAATATCAGATTTATACATCATACATCACATCATCCATAGGATGTAACCTTATGTAATATTATTTTACTCATTGCTCCTAGTTTATTAGAATGAAAAGGTTAAGAATTCAACCTCCACTAGTAAATTCCGTAAAATAATTTTCCGCTATTTATTTTGATCTGGGTGGTCGGTCCCAGAACTTTTCGTAATATATTAATCGTAATTGCTTCGATTGAGAATGATTTACTATATGCAATTACCATGCTTTGATGATAAAGGTTTTGAAGCCATAAATAAAAAAAACTTTTCTAACCATAAGGTATACGTCGACACTCAGTTGCGCCATTGTGGTAAATTTTAAAACCCATAATTAATGGATTATTTTCAAATGAAAATCTATAACAAACAATTTTTTTTTCTACCCACCATTTTTTTTCTGTAAAAGATAAAAAATACTTAAGCTATTATTGAGTTTTTGGCGGGAACCAAAAGGGGACGTTGTGCTGTGCAGTTTTATTTTCTAAAAATGTGTAAAATTACTTTAAAATGAACAATAGTTGTAGGATATTGATAGTTTTTAAGTAGTAATTATGTGTTTTTGTGAGAAATGTGAACTGTATAGTCAAATGTGGCCTTTCGAGTTTTCACAAGAACTCCGTTAAATGGTGTGGATTGTAGCCTACAATACAACTGCGCCTGGCTTAAAGGCCTAGTTGCCAAGCCATAAACTTAAAAAAAAACTTGAGCTATTAAATAGTTTTATTTTCATCTATACTGCAAACGGTATATCGAAAGTTTCGTAGCTTTTCTTTAATTAATTTTCTATAATACTTACTACATATTTTTAACTTTTTGTATGTTAAGTCGGTACTTTTCAAATACTCATATCTTTGAAACCTAATTATATTTAAAATGTGTTCAAAGATAGCTATTTAAAGGTGACTTGAAAGTATATAAAGGTCAGGAAAAGATTTTAAAAGCATAATTATGGCGCAAATCGATGCTTGAAAACATAATCCGCCCAAATTCTATAGTATTTTCGAATTAGCAAGTATCCGTATGTCCAAAATATTTTAAAATCTGCACGGAATATAATTTCAAATATCGGTTAATGTTCTAAAGAGTTGTTTTAAAATTCGAACACTCCTTTGTATGATGAAGGGTACATTCCTCTTGAGCTCACAACGACCCGTTCCACTTATTTGCAGACGTTACAATCCATAAACTCAAGTGGAACAGGTTGTGGAGCGTTCAATTTATTTACGACAAAATACGCAAATCCTCCGTGAACTTCTGAGATCTTCTAACTACTACAAACAAAATTTTACAGGAGGGACATAAAACTAAATTATTCTGACCTTTGCCAAAAGATGGCATCGAAATAAATTTTTGCGCAAAAATGCTAGTTAGGAAGTACCAGAAGTTCACGGACGAAATGTCATTGGTTGCTGTATGGTTGATTTGAAAATCGCGCGTTTGTCAACATATCGATAGAGAGAATGAATGCTCTATGGTCAACGCTCACTTCGACCCTACCTCTTGTCGGCGTTGTGAGCGCTACGTGTTCGAAAATTATGACGTCATTAGTGCCGTTTTCACGCGAGCATAACGGCCGTTGTCGCTATGTAAAACGGCTGAAAGAGCGTTTTGAGCGCTGTGAGCACAAGAGGAACGCGCCCGAAATAATGCATTTAGAAATTCGGTCCACTATTTCAAATGCCGAATTGTGATTGGTATTTTCAACCATATTAAATATTATTGAATTTGGTCAAAATATCGCGATGGACCTTTAAAATCTTGCACACTTGATTTTCATTTTGCAAGCCACCATTAAGTAGTTAGATTTAAACACTTCTTTTAAATAATACAAATGTCCCAATAATAAAAATGGCATAAAACTTCGTTTATGGTAGACTAATATTAGATTGTAAAATTTTTAACAAAAGTGCATTTATAAATATAGAAAATAAAAAATAATATTTAATGATAGATGCAAATTTGTTTGAATAGTATTCAGAGGATTAGGAAAAAAGGATTTGTAATGTACCTATAGACGTAATGAAGGACTTTTGTACTTTTTGTGGTGTGAACGAGGGTTTGGCAAACTACATGTTTTCGCCATTTTTGCTTTAACCGGGAACGAGCCCTTTGGCTCATGAATTCTTGCCATATAAAAATTGCCTATAGCTATCATGACATCTGTTGTAAGTTAGATTTGTTTTAGAATATTTTTTCATAGAAACAGTTTCTCTTGGATATTGAAAGCCAAAATTGCCTATTTATCACATGACACTGTCTGCATAATTATACACAATGTGTTAAGCCAAAATTGAATAGAAGAGGAAATTGGAGGCCCACTCACCATCTTGCAGTGCAGTCATGCAGTGGGCGGAGCTTGCAGGCCTCAAGAGGCATTCTGCTCGATGTTGCAGGACATCATTCAGGCTGCAAAAACATTGTCAGTCCTGCATTATACGGCAGTCTGATATGCAGGACAGTGAATGGGTCTTTGTTAACTTTTTTTTTTTCAATTTTAGAGAAGGACAGTGGCGCCAAATTTTATCCGTCAAATATGACGGGTAGGTAATTGTTAATGTTTTTTTAACAATACTTATGAATATAAATGTCCAGTGTCCACTCTCCTTTCATAACAAACAAATTACATTAAACAAATGTTGGTCAATTAACATAGAAAGAAAATTAAAATTGAAATCAGAGTTTTCACTCTAATTAAAGTTAATTTGTGATTTAGGCAGAGTAATAATATTAGACAATAAAAAAAAACATTTTCTCGTATTTAAAAGAAACTGTTCTGAAAAACTAAATATAATTATGTATGTGATTTCCATTATTGGCCTTTTACTATATCTTACCGACCGTTTATTAACCTTATTATTAGTTATTTTTTTATTGCATGAGTTCAGCAGACATGCAGACAACCCACCTGATACAAAGCGGTTACCACCATCGCCTACGGGCATTTGTACAACAAAGGTGCTACTAATATGCTGCTTCTCTCTAAAGGGAGACTGAAACCTGGCCACTAATGCCGGAACACAAATCAAGGTTATTGTGGCGACATACTTTAGACCAGAGGTGGTAGCCATCCAGACGGGCAAATGCCCTACCACCTAGCTGTGTCAATCAGTATTCTTTCTCCGTTCCTGCACGGATAAATTTGACATAAGCTCCATACAAGTAATGCCAAAATTCAACTGATGGTAAGGTACGTGAATGAATAGTAAGATATGGGACAGCAATATGTCGTAAAACTAATAAGGCTAAACATGACAATCATCAAAATGATCTAACTTGAAACTAAAACTTTAAAAAAACAATTTTGCCAACCCTATCTAGTGTCAAATAAGAGAAGTATGTGAGAATGGTTAGTTATAAAAAAAATAAAACAGGACACTTATTCTCGTTGTGTGTTGATAGTTGTAAATAATTATAATAAAGAAAATGTTTTAAGTTAGTGCGCTGAGTAGAAGTTCCGATATCTTCCTTACAAGATAATGTTAGTGACAGCCTACACAAGCAGCAAATATTAGGAAAAAAACGTCATACGAGACTGTATGGCTAAGTTTAAAATGAAGTATTTTAAAACAATGTTAGACTTTGAGACTTGTCGCTCCTTTATTGTAATTTTGTGTTTACAAAATGCATAAAGATATTGATTCGGTAGTGAGAATAATGCAAAATACCTCTGTTATCAAATTTTTTGTCCATCCAAAGGTTGTCTGGAAGAAATCGCTAATAGCGATAAGACCGCTTATTGTATTGTAAAATTTTATTTCTGTTAACTGTATCTTTTAAAACACAATAAAGCATATTCATTCAAAGTTCCTTTTAGATATATAATTGAGAATACCCCGACGCTTCTATTAGTATTAAGTTTGATATTGATTTAGAGTCATGTATTCGCCTTAAATACAAAAAAAAAACTAAAACGGCACTCAATGTAAACAAAACATTATATTCTGGTCGCAATGTTGAAATAACTATCCTGTGTCATTGTTACATGTCTCTTTCACTCGCATACAAATATATTGCTATCTCATTGGCGTAACGGTTACTCTCGCGAGAGAGCGCGATGACAATACGTTTGTGTAAGAGAGAAAGAGACGAATAGTAATTTATATAAGTAAATATATATAAAATACTTCATTTTAAACTTATTTGCAGCTAAAAACTAATAAAACAATAGCTAAAAAAGCTTTCAATACTGTTATAACTATCACTTGGATGTATGGTGTACTTTTCTTATAATGATTATCATAATTATAGCAAATAACTTCAAAATGTCAAGCAATAATTTTGTAGCCTTTAGCCGGTCGGCTATGATTCTATATTTACATTATTTAGTCAAACGGTTATTCGTTTGTATTATTTGTATTGCATTATTTGAAACACATAGCTAGAAGCTCATTTTTGGATAAAAATAAATTTAAATCATGCAATGCTATAAAATGTTATTTTGTGACGATCTCGAATAAAGTAAACACATTTTTTTAAATAAATTTTATTATTTAAATAACTATCGCACTCAGGAAGACTAAGGTTTACTTCCCATCAATTTAATGATGGAGAAATCTAGATTTTGGTATTTTAAACGATAAAATAACTCCATAGTTAGATATACGATCTATTTCAAAACAGATCCGTTATCCTATTCTGAGTGTGGTATGTCTACATGATTTTGCTAACATAATATTACTATATGACGGAATTTAACATATCTACCTAGCTAAAATAAAATTATTACCAAGATCATTTTGTTGATATACAAATATAATCGATACCCATAACTAAGACTACAGGTATCGATTATAAGGGACAAACTATAATTTTGTAGAAAACGTTCTAACTTCTTCATCGCCTAATTTTAAATATGCTACCCTTAACACACGGTTAGAAATCGGTTACAAACGAAAAATTACAAGGATTATTAGAAGAAGAAAAAACGTCATGTCAAATAAACGAGTATTTCAACTATGAAATGTGTTTCAAATCAATGCATAAAGTATTAATTAAAGGCTTGCCGAAATCGTATCTCCAAGCAAATAATATTGACCGCAAGTGCCTTCAGGCGAGTCCAATTTGAGCCAGACCGGCGCAAACTTCACTTTTGTTGTATTATTTTACGTATTATCAATGTTCGTGTGACTATAATTTTGTAATTGTGTTGTACGTTAAACGTTGACACCCTTCAGTGCTGGTATTAAGAAGGTGATAAATTCAATATAAATAATTAAAAGAAATACATAGTGTTTTATTTGCTTTCCAATGCCAGTATTCGTTATTTCAGAGACTAAGAATTTCGCAACTTATTACACACTTGATATTATAGATGTCATAACGTGACCCAGGGGTATGCAAAGGGATTGATTTGTGAAGATTTTGTTAAAATTCTTCGATCTCAAAATTAAGGTAAACGGTAAAAATCTCTGAAGGTACTCTTTTTCACACAACAACTGGCTGATTTTAGAGTACAATTTGTATTCTAGGATATTAATTTTACTTCTTAATACAAATTGATCGTGTACTAACAGAAGGTGATGTCAGGAGCCTTAAGAACAGACGAGCGTGCATGATAAGAGTTATGAATGTGAAAGAAGCAAGTGAGGTGTGTAAGAATAAGCCTAAATGGCGCTCTGTTGTTCGTGCCTACCCCGCAAGGGAACTGGTGTGAAGTTATGTATGTATGTATTACAAAATTATAATATATACAAATCTTATATAATTTTGAGAAATAATGGCCCCAATGCAAAGGCATACTTGGCACTGGCAAAATGTCATAACTACATTGAGACATGGTTCAAAAACAAAAATGACGTAATGTCACTGTCAAAATCAGCTGCTCTTGTTTTTATTTTTATCCGAATTCCGTGTGTGACTGCATTTCAGTAATTATTGCAAATATAACTATAACATGAAAAGATTGAACTTTAGCTTGCGGTCATTGAATTTTAAGTAGTGGGGGAGCGGAAGGGGGATGGGAGAGGAGTACTTCTCTTTTCTGCAACCCTTATGTCTGGGAAACATGAAGTTCTTGAGATATTTTGTTTTTGCAAACATTACTTATTTTTTTTCATACGGCCAAAGATAAGAAATCCAGGAGAAAGCTAGTAGTCAATGTAAAAAAAGTGATGGGGTATAGTTATAGGGCACATATATTTATCACGAACAGATCCGATTTTTTTAAATATACGTTAGAAGGCTAAGGCGGGACCGAAGCGAAGCGGAGCTTCCGCCTTAGCCTTCGTGGTAATTTTTTTATTATAACTATCCAAAATTCACTTTATATCTCAAATAATGAATAAATGGTTCCCAGTCTGTTCTGGTATTCGCCGGCCGCTGCCGTGGCATGATCGCTTCGCTCGCTCGGTTCGTCCGATTTGGTCCAAAGTCTAACCTATCTCACCGTTCTAGACAACGGTGGCGACTTTTGACTAAAGCCCACAAGACAATTTCCTGTTTATCCCTTCTCTACCGTTTTGGGTAATGACGTATTATTATCCAAATCTTACTGCTTCATCTGGTATAATGATGTTATAGGCTGTTTCACGCAGGTGTAGCGATGGTTTTGAATGCATTATTTGTGATGTGATATTTTTATAGTTAATTGTACCTATGTACACTAATGTGACTTTTCGTTATGGCGTTATTTTTAACGCTATAAATAAGCATAACATTATTATTACAAGTGAAACCCGACTGAAAGACTAATGGCCCGTTCCTATATCTTACCAACCGTTCATTTGCCTTTCTATCGGTTTTAATTTAACATAAACTCCATACAAGTATAATTTCAAAATTTAACCGATGGCAAGGTAAGTGAATGAATAGTAAGATATAAGAACCGGCCATAAGCCATTGCTATAATCGTAACATTGGACAAATGTAGATAGAAACAGACATACAATTTTTTCGATTGACTCTTTGATGCGCTTGAGCTCTGCGTCAGTGTGCCTTGACTCATAAAAAAATTAATTTTGAATATGAATATGGCCACTTTGGCAAGCACAACCCTCTGGCTTTAGAAGACCATGGTCAGCTTTTAGTACCTCCCTGCGCACTTGATCACTCCCGAGTCGTTTATCCCCACGTCTAGTTTCTTGGGGTTTTATAATATTCCCCATTTTTATATGTTTCAATGCTTCGATTTTATGCATATCTTCGGAATTATTCTGGTCTGGATTTTGAAAGTCTTGCTTTTTAGGATTCAAATCGTCATAAAGTTCTTCGTACCCCAACACCAATGGTGGAAGAACTACTAAACTTGCTGTGCGGTCTTTAGAGAATACCTGAAATTGATTTATATTGTTTGACGGCCACTGTGGTTGAGCGGACTAAGCCTTTACCGGCTTAGTTCATTTAAACGCTGAAGCTCCGGATTCTATTTGTGGCATGATAAATATCTGTAACCAACTTTCCATTATTTATGGTCTGGTGTCTGAGATCAGCTTCAGAGCTGTCCGTTGTTTATTATCCATAACTAAGCAAGTTGGGAGTACAGTGGAGGCCCGATTATCCAGACCTCAATTATACGGATTCGCGATTAACCGGATTAGCAGCCGCTATAATTTAAGAATATATACGAGTACAATCGTACGTACGAAAATGTATCTAATATTAATAAACGTTGATTTTGGTTGTCATTTTTTTGGTATTCTGAATAGACGTGTAGAGATAATCCGGTTTTATCCAGATTTATTTAAATCCGGATAATAGAGTATATGAATATTCTATTATCCGGATTTTTGATTACCCGAATGCCTTACGATAGTCTATGTCTACACTGCATATAAGCTGTGTCTGCCACTTATATTATTATTTATTATTCACATATGTATTTTTTTTATATAAATATCTTTAAAAAAATAGAAAATAAATTTAAATTATACAAGTAAACTATATATGTACATACAAATTAAAAATTACAAATAATCGAATACAATGCAAGAAAACTTAACTTATTTGTATTGTATTCTACTCATAGTCCCTCAAGACTATAAGTAGAATACTGAGCCTAGATCACCGTCTTCTATGGGTAAAAAAAATATTTCTCTTTCTTAAAAAATATATAATTAAAAATATTAAAAAAATGATATCCGCCAGCAGTGGGGCCCAGAGTCCAGACTACCGGTGGTTAAGGCTCCAGACATAGAAATCTCCTCACTATACGGGCCGTGTCCAACAGAGCTGCCTTCTGTATCCGACCCTTGACCCAGAATTGAAAGCCTCTCGAGATGACGGTCAAAGGCTCTTCGCTATTAGTCCATTCACTGACACCACTATCAGTACTATGATTGTAGAGTGCAGATTTCACATGGCGGTAACCTCGTGAGCAAGAATATTATTTGTATGTCTCAGAGACCACGGGCCATATAAATGGCCCAGACTTTTGCGAAGTCTTGCGTGAGGCCATGGGAGCAATGGGAGGGCCAACACGTAGAGGCCTCTTGACAAATTGAATGTAAATGGGGCGTGACACTGGTCGGAGATTATCCCTGTCTACACCATATAATAATGTACCCAAGGACAAGCCCCGGCCAATGTAGGACTATTGAGGGAAATGATGACAAAAAGTACCGGGCCATTGGGGTGAACTGCTAGTGATACTAGGGGCCTGGATATATGCGGACTACGACGTTTGCCCGTCGCGATGTTCGGGGAACATGGAAAAATGGGCAGACGGTGACTCGCCACTCCCTGCATGGGCCCCAAAAAATGCCATAAAAGACGGGGGGAACATGGGTGTGAGTGGCTAAGGGGTGTCGAGAGGTGGGCTGCAGGTTCACTGAAGCTACTTCTGACGTGATGGCATTTATTACTTCCACCCCTGGAGCTTGAGTCAAAGCTCTAGCGATCTCCACTCCGTGCCGGCTGGCTAAGGCAAGCACGGAGGCGGGGGCCTTGCTTTGGCCCCCGAGTCAGGTACGAGGTGTTGGTACTCACCTAAGGCTTCGCCACAAAGCCATTATAATTAGTAGGTAAGTCGTTACGCTAAAATTGAACATTATTTCTATCAATATAATGCACGTATTTCGTAATTATTTGTATTGTTTATTAAATTTTTAACCTAAATGACGGGTTTCCGATAATTTTAGTGTCCCTATTATACCATAGCAAACCATATTTAGAGTCTTTAAATACGAAAAATGCATAATTTTCAGGTTCCGCGTTTTTTCCCTTTTACCATTCTGCGGGTTTATTATTATAGTTATTATATTATATTTTTAGTAGTTTCATTCGCGTAATTATTAGTTCCACATCCTAGGAGTACGTAAGCATAAATATTCTTACCTCGGATAAAAAATGCGCTACACAAAATAAAAATTGCAATAATAGCATTGTTCAATTTATGACAATTTTTATTTGTCTTTTTTGAAATTTTATTATTGAACGATTATATATTACAAGTCGTAACTTTATTTGATTGTAAAGCGTCCTACACATTATCGCGAAAATCGTGAACGTGGAACGGGTTCTCGAGTTCTTTTTTCCCAAGAATACGAAGCCCGGGTTATTATAGAAAAATGTATATAAAATGAATAAATAACATTAATATCAAGTACAGCTGGAGCGGCGGTCTTATCAGTTGATTTCTTCTAGACAACTCTTGGATGGAGTGTAAGAAGGACTACAAAAGTCGGTAGTTGCTAAATCAGCACACGTATAATAATATAGTTCAAAAAATAGTAATTAGTAGTAATGTAATAAATACAAACAACGTTTAGGAGGTTTCAGAGTTACATTTTTAATGAGAGACTTTAGTAAGTATTATTTTCTATGTCTCTTTTTAAACTTCGTCTGGTTCCAGTTGTTCTTCTTCAACTGCTGTGTTTTCAATGGCTGGGATATCACCATCATCATGCGTAACTGAAGGTAGTTTTGATAATTCCACTCCAGCATCACGGAGCATCGCCAAAAGGGTCGCCAAAGAGCTTGCCATCTGAAAATTCAAATCTTACAGCAATCTACCTTCTATTTCTATATGTAAACTAATAAAATTAGAGTGCTTGTTTGTGATTTCAAAATATACGTCAAAATTTAGTTAAAACCTGCTATTTATATGATAGCTCATAAACGATAGTTTTTATAATTTTTGTTTGTCAATGTGTCTGAAAGTTTGTAATAGGGTCTGTAATACCTCGGTAGACCTCGGTACCTCGGTTCTTAAGTGAAGCTTCTTTCAACAACAATTCGGACACTTAACCAGTAACCTTAACAGTACTATTCGGTAATAAGGACTTTTCGATCATGTTTGTTAACAATCAAATCACGATCCCTAACAGTTCATCGTTTGTGAACTACTCTACAGATCTTAAAGGGACTCCACGTTCTCGCTAGAACCGTATGGCAACTATAGGATCCGAATGCAAGGAAAGCACAATAAACGTAAATGAAGAACCGACAGTCATCGGAAAACGAGGCGAGAACAAAAAGAATTTTTGAATCGGTTTAAGAATCCGTTTCCTTTTCTAACATTATTACGAGATTCGGTCGTGAATGTGGAGCGCACATAGAATTGTCGTTTGTTTCGACATTTTACAGCATTCAGAAAGTATAAAGTCTCAAATGAAACGCGAAGGAAATAACAGCGATATATTTTATACGTATATTTTTTAGAATTTATGGAACACTTAAAAGTTTGACCCGCAATAAATTAGTATCTAAACAATATTCGCCCGTGGAAAATTCCTACCATTCCCGGTAAAAACAATTATCCCATTTTCCGGGATAAAAAGTAACCTATGTCCATTCTCGACATTAAGACTAAAATACCAAATTTCAGCAATATCTGTACAGTCATTTTTCCGTTAAAGTGTAGTAGGCAGAAATACTTTCGCTTTTATAATATTAGCTTGGATAAGAAAAAAGTAAGTTTTGTAAGTAGATTATTTAATACCTGTGCATCGGATTTTTCTTCATCATCCAGCAATTGAGCTGTGATAGTAGCTTCCTGGATAGCTTCTGTAAATCTACCAACTCTCGCGTGTCTTCCTGCCAGATTCAATCTGACTAGAGGGTCTTTGGGTGCTAGGATTACAGCTCGAGCGTATGCCGCGTCTGCTCGGCTATCTGCTAAACGCTCTAAGGCCACTCCTATTAAAAGTACCTAGTAGAAATATATATATCATGGTTTTATATTAAGATATTAAGTTATTATATACTTTTAAATAACCATCATCATCAAATGTTATGGACTCAACAACAACATCAAAATCATCATTAATCAATATCAACTGAAATGAGTAAGGTTTCCGGATTGCAATTTTCGATCCCCAAAACTTTTTGTTTGGACTACAAGTGTTCAGGTAGGTATAATTTTTTTTCTCTGTGTTATAAAAAATTTAGCCAAGAACTAAACTGTATATAATAAAGACGACGGTTTGAATGTCGTGTTATTTCTGACATAACAAATTAATCAACTTGGTGAAATTTTCAAAACTTCTTTCGGAGACGCTTGCTGACTTTCTTCGAGATCGATAACGTTGTACCCGACGCTAGCATAACTTACCGTGTAAGCTTGCGTCGGCTGCAAAGCTGCGGCTGTGGCGAGTCTGCAGAAAGCAGACGCTGGTCTCTTGCAGACCAAGAGGGCTAAGCCAAGGTCGTGGGAAGCTCTTGCACTTAATGGCGCTGCCCAGACGGCCCTTTGAAGACACGTTAACGCCTTGAGAGGAAACAGAATCAAGCATTGGTTTTAAAATTTTGTGATCATATCTTCTCTGGAATTATAATTTGTTTGGTTAGTTCTTTGGAAGATCTAGTAAAACCAAATAAGTCAAAGAATAGAAAGGGAATCTTATTATTTTTATTATTGCATAAGTTCAGCTTTAACTCATCCCCACTATCCCATCTCTTCTTTTTTTTTATTGCAGGAGATCAGCAGACAGGCAAACGGCCCACTTGATGGAAACGGTTACCATCGCCTATGGACATTTGCAACAGCAAAGTTGCTACAAATGCGCTGCTGCTCTCTTAAGGGAAACTGGAACCTGGTCACTAATGCCGGAACACAACTCAAGGTTGTTATGGCGACATACTTTAGGCCAGGGGTGGTAGCCATCCAGTTGGGCAAATGCCCTACCTCCTGGCTGTGGGTTGTTAAGTCGCCTCTTACGACAGGCCGCCCGGCCGCAGGAAATTGTATTCTTTCTCCGTTCCTGCACGGATCTTCCGTCCCATCCCCTCTATTCCATCAGTTAAGTGGGCGGCCTCTTTGCCAGCTTTGTAATAAAAGAAAACATATTTCTTCTTTTCTTGAATCGATTTTTTTAAAGAAAACTTATTAGTCAAGCGTTAACTTCTGACAGTACATAAAAACTTACAGCTATATACTTCTTCTTGGCCATCAAAGCTAGCCCCAGATTGGTGTGGGCAGCAACACAAGTGGGGTGAGCAGCCAGAGCTGTCTTCAGTCTCGCTAAGGCCGCAGCGGTGTCTTTATGCTGCAGCATCATCGCCGCTAATGCTAGAGCAGCACCGTGCTGAGTTGGTTGCTGGGCCAGAGCGGCGCCGAGGAGCTGGAAGGCGCGTCGAGGGTCACCAGCTCGGAGACGGAGGGCACCTGCTGCTGCTAAAGTGTCTGCTCCGCAAGCATCAGATCTATTAATTAAATACAACTTCAACTTCCGTATCTTTGTGTTTGCAACATTCAAAAAGTAGTCGATGGATTGACTCGTCTAATAACACCGGCACACAAAAAGAAAAAGTGCTTGCTTTTGGCTCGTACACCCTCAAAATTTTGAGCAAATCGCGAAAAACTGCAGTTATAGAGATGAAAAAAAATATATGAATTTGAATCGAGTAAGTTTTTCATGTTGTTCGATACACTAAATCGGAATCCGAAATTTATTGGGCCCGTAATTTTGAGTAAATTGCGAAAAACCGATAAAAAAAAGGTAAAACTTGCACTTATGGAAATAAAATCGTTTATAGACCTGGATCGATGTTTATTAATGCTTATGTCTATCAATTTATGCACTTAATTTGTAACACTGAATCCAAATGTGATGCTCATTTATAAATTTGGGTATATTGCGTAAAACCGAAAAGAAATTAGCAATTTTTTTTTGAGGTTTTTCGCAATTTTCTCGAAATTTAAGGATTCACGAGCCAAACGTACTTCAGATACAGATTCAGCAGAGCAAAATTACATTAAATTACAGATATACAATGCAAAAGCGGATGGATGCAGAAGTCGTGGAAGGCCGCGACACACCTTCCATGATCAAATTGATCGTGTACTAGCAGAAGGTGATGTCAGGAGCCTTAAGAACAGACGAGCGTGCATGACAAGAGCTATGAATGTCAAAGAAGCAAGTGAGGTGTGTATGAATAAGCCTGAATGGCGCTCTGTTGTTCGTGCCTACCCCGCAAGAGAACTGGTGTGAAGTTGTGTATGTATGTAAAATTACATTAGTACACACTGGTAGCACCTTTCGTGTTGCCACTGCATGAGGACGGCCAGTAACAGTTTGATATCAAGTGGGCCGACAGTCTGCTATATTAATTACTCCAGCAATAAAAAGCAAATCAAATTTGAAAAAAAACCTTATTTATTGCACGAACGAAGGTCGACTAAAAATATCCCTGATAACTTGGTGGTTGACCCAGTAGCATCAAAATCGTACTTCATATTACAATATGGGTTTGAATTCTGATTGTGAAGAAAGTCTTATCATCTAATATATATATTTATTGTTGTGAAGAAAAGCATAATGATGTGACCAACCCGCAGGTCACCATGGGGAAGCAATATTTGAGAAAGCCTGAGCTCAGTTGAGTGACGTTATGGGCTGTATTATATTATACATTTGCTCTATGATATACTCACGAGAGTGCTTGGTCATAAGCTACCAAAGCACCATGAATGTCATCTTCAGCCAACAGCAACTTTGCGAGCAGCGATCCAGCTCTCTCCCCACCACCGGCCTGCACAGCTGATCTGGCCCATTCCACTCCGTGTATCATATCACCTAGATTCCAACAGCATTCCGCTAAAGGGTTTAAAGTAAGTATTATTTCCCTATTTAAACAACTTATATAAGTGTTTTTATTTTACAAAATTCCCGTTGTAAATCAAAGAAAATAGTTTTTCTTTCATAAAATAGAATAGAATATACTGTGGTGTATGGTTGCCGGTTTGTGTAATGAAACTATACTTTTTGCAGCACATTTTATATTTGAAAAAAAAAAGGTACAACAGCTGCTGCGCGTAAAAAGTCCTACCGCATTCAAATTAACCGCGACAAGACTGCTCTTGCGCGCTGACCGAGACAGACTCTCTGTCGACAGCGTTTAGCTGTCGGAGGAAGAGGGGCGACGTAAGTGCGGCGCGGGCGGCGAATAACGTAAAGGCGGCTTGCCACGGTTATATCGCTTAGGCAGCCTGCTGGCCGCTACAATACTTTATTATACAAAAGCGCTAAATAAAATCAAGAACATTAATATATAAGTACAATCGGCGGTCTTATCGCCCATGGCGATTTCTTCCAGACGACCTTTGGACAGAGTATACGAAGGACAACAAAAGTCGGTAGTTGCTAAACCAGCACTAGTACAATAATTTAGTTTATTAATTAATTATTAATTAATTATTAATTAGTAATATATAAGATAATTATTATAAACAATAATACATAATTATGTACCTACTACAATACACATCAAGGTGGTAGGGCATTTGCCCGACTGGATGGCTACCACCCCTGGTCTAAAGTATGTCGCCATAACAACCTTGAGTTGTGTTCCGGCATTAGTGACCAGGTTCCAGTCTCCCTTAGGCTTCGATCAACATAGGAGAGCAGTAGCGCATTTGCAGCAACTTTGGTGTTGCAAATGTCCATAGGCGATGGTAACCGCTTTTCATCAAGAGGGCCGTCTGCCTGTCTGCTGATATCCTGCAATTAAAAAAAAACACATTTCATATATGCATACAAAAGTAAACAATAACACAAGTAAAAATACACAAATAGAAAAATAATAATGTATCGCATTTTTTTTTCATTTCAGTAGCCATTTAGGCCAGGAAGGGCTCCTAAGTAACTTTTAAACTATGAAATTGAAAATTCTGAAAAAATCAAGTTGCTAGTGCTTAAAAAAAAAATTTAAACGAAAAATGTTTTAATCAATATAATTTTTGAGATTTGGGATATCTTCCATTAAGTGCAACGTACGACAGTTTTTTATATAATTATAATGACCTAAAGCACAGTAGATGTCAGGATCTGGGTGCTTCGCTAACTTATCCGCTTCCAAATAAGCCTCCAGGGCAAGTTGAAAGCGCCCCTGCCGAAATCTGGAAAAATACGAATATAACACAAGTGCACAACATTTTTTTTGTACGCTGCATTTCAGACTATGATTTTCTGGCGTATTTTTTCCCGCTGAACACGAATCTGAAGTCAGAAATGGAGGTCAATAAGCAAATGATAGAAATAGCTATGGTTTTGTGGCGCCATTAGTGCCAACATCATAAGGAAGCACGCAAGCGCGAAACCGTAGACAGATAGGTTTCTCTGTCTACGCGCGAAACTGATATTAATCTATGCTATTCTATGCCTTCAAAATAGCGCGGAGTTTTTGACCGGAACTGAAAGGGGATGTTGCTGCTGTGCAGTTTTATTTTCTAAAAATGTGTAAAATTACTCTAAAATGAACAATAGTTGTAGGATATTGATAGTTTTCGAGTAGTAATTATGTGTTTTTGCATGAAATGTGAACTATATAACCAAATGTGGCCTTTCGAGTTTTCACAAGAACTACGTTGAATGACGTCGATTGTAGCCTACAATACAACGGCGCCTGGCTTAAAGGCCTAGGTGCCAAGCCTTAAACATAAACAATCAAAATAGCGCGCCGTGATATGACAGCGCGCGCGCGCGCAGAAGGGCTCTACCATGTTTAAAAGTCTGTTGAGTTTTAAATAATAATACATCGAAAAGCCAGTGTAGCAGCGAAAGGTAGAGGTTAAATGATACTTCAGATGTCAGAGAGTAGTATTTACTGTCGAGTGCTGATGTGAACTGAAGTGAACTAATTTATTTTGGAAACGCGGGTAACCTTAAGTACAAATATTAACAAGTCGTACAGCTAATACAATACATAGCACAATGTGTAAGCGGGACGGATGATGTGCTAGGAAATAGAGCAGCTAGAGCTTCCGCGTTGTGCTAGCCAGTAGGATGTATAGACGTATCCATACGTATATAGTATGCAGCTCCCATACCAGAAAGAAGTAACCTGTGGCGTCATCTAGTTGTGTAGGAATCAAAAACTTTCAGTTGTTTTTACTGTATTATTGTTATGACTACATACTTCATACAATACTCTTGTATGACGTTGTTCGTGTTTCGGTATATTTAGTTAAGAACGATGATTTGAACAATTAGATGACCTTGGTTGTATCGACACTAATGATTACTTTGGGTGTTCCAAGTATTCGATGATCTCGGGTGTATCCATGTATATGATACTGACTGTACCATAGCAGAACAAGAAATGCATTTGTCGCTGTTTAACGTTTAAGAGACCATTATTTAGCAGAGAGTGCCAGTTCCTCTTCCAAGTACTCACAAGCATTTTGCAACTTGTTTAACTGGTTCCGAGTCTTGGGGCTGCAACCTGATGCAGCTGTGGAATCTCTCAAGTGCATCTTGAACTCTTCCTGCGTCGGCCAGCACGGCACCCTGTAAAATAATTTAGGTCGTTTTTTATTGGATTTCTATAATTCATTAATAGATTTATTATTTATTATTTAGTTACGTTTACATTGTTAGATCAAGATGCAGTACAGTATTTTGGATTTGTACCTACCCAAGCATGGAATTTACTGTAAGATACTGTTCAATAAAATAAATAAATGTATACGAATCGTCTTAGTAATAACACTACCGTTTTAACGGTAATTAAGCGCGGTAATTTATTTGATTTTTGGTTATTTCGACGTTTCGGCGCGACAAATCGCGAAAACTTAAGGAACTATTATGAATCGTCTTTGTTTTTGGATTTCTGTCACCTGATTTATCTTCTGTTACCTACTTCCACCTGAAATGGAGAGGAGAGACCTAGTCCAGCAATGTGTAGGCCAGGAATCCATAGAGCAGTGAACGTTAACAGTTTAGTTTCGTAATTTGGTGAATTAACTCCAACAGGCATTTAATCGAAAATTAAAATATCAAAAACTACTCCAAAAATGTTGTTTAAATAAATTTTTGAAGGAAGAATATAAATTAATAATCTGCAGACAAACACACATATTGTAGGTATATCCCTAAATTAAGCAAGTTACTTTTATGTTACCGATAATATACAACGGACTATTCTGGGGCCAATTCCAGACATCCAGACCATAGTAAATATCGGAGAGGAATAGTTTCCAAAATTTACCTTACCAGGAATCGAACCCGTATCCTCTGAGTAAGGTAAGCTGGTAAAGCTTCGCCCGCTCAACCACAGAGGCCGTCAATATTTTAAAATCTACAACCGACTTGAATTTTTCACCTCATACTTCGAAATTACAAGGAGGACACTTTTTACTACTTTGAAAATAAATAACACCCTCCAACCTGTCGCCTTAGTAAAAAAAAATAACAAAAAACATTGGAATAATTCGACATTCACTCGACATGTCTGACATGACGATTGTATAATTAATTATATGCAAGGCTTTTTTAGTGCGGGCACGCAGGGGCACGCAGTGCCCTTAAAGGTAATTTCTAAAATATCGAAAAATTGCAATAAAAATTGAAAAAAAGAAACAACAACAAAAAAATTATGACTTACAATTTTTGACAATTAGCGTGCCCCCAAAAAAGAAGTGACAAAAAAAGGCCTGATTATATATATCTTAAAAAGACAAGTCATAAGAGAATTCACCTTGATGTAATGTGCATATATGTGCTTATTTTCATACTCTTTTTGAAGATTATCAGCTAAATCGAGACACATTGCGTGTTCACCTCTCACATATCGGGCGTGCAACAACCAATTTCTAGAACTCTTTGCAAATTCTGGTAAATACAAAATAATGTTAGTACGTAAGCTTGATGGAAAATAATCAAGATTATTGAAAAAATGTAAGTATTATTTTGAAACATATAAGTACTTCACAGAATTTGAAGAACTATCAGCTCACCATGTTCATAATTATTTTCGGATATCATATGTTTTTTCATTATTAAGTTAAATTTCAACAAAGCTCAATTGTTTTATTTTGCTGTTGTCATGGCTACTAATATATTAGATCACATATTAAACAGTCATTGTAGTATATTACAATAAATCAAGAGTTGCATCGAAAACAGGTCAAAAATCAATTTGGATTTATAAAAGTACTATATTCACTTACATTTCCGCACGTTATTTTGTGTTCACTGTTTATACTTGATGAAAATTCAATGAAATATTCCCTTGGGAAAATGCGTTAGCATTGCGAAGTATTAAAATAGACTTTTCCAATTTCCGAACGACAATCGACAATGTCAATTTAAAAATAGGATGACAAATCAAAATTTGACAAGTGCATCCAATATTGTGTTCGTCGTCAATAAGTTTTTAAATAATTAATTTTGCATTTTATAAGCTTTACATCGACTTAATTAAATTAAAACTAATAATGGAAGACATGGCAAGGCTTGCTTTAGTAGAACAAAGTGTAAGAGATTCGGAGAAGTATAGTAAAATTCTTTACGAACTTTTGCAACATATTACACATATTTTAGAGAATCCCCACGAATATGAACTAAGAATAATAAAAAGTAATATACTGAAAGATGTGTTAAAACATGAGCCCTTTGGTGAATATTTAAAATACATTGGTTTTCAATCGGTAAGTCAAAGTTTTCCCCCATTCATCGACTGCAAGTATTTTTTAATGTATTACTTTGATTTCAATTATTTTATTACCTACAAACAAGTCTATATATATGCCCATTTTGTTATTATGAATTTAATGGTGTTATGTGTTTAGTATATTATATTTATGACTTATAACAACTAAAACTGAGTGTGGAAAAAAGATTTTTAATTAATTGGGACATCTTTTATTAATTATGAACATATCTGAACTTTTTTTTTTAATATAGTGTCACTTCGCTCCTGCTTAAGCTTTCATGGTTATTTTTTTATAACCACCCAATATTCACTTTATATCTCAAATAATAAATTAAAGTGTCTCATACTACACCTAATATTCCTCCCTCCTCTCCCCCTTATTACATATAGTAAAACAAAAACATATCTATGTCACACCAGTTTTATTATTTTTACAGTAACAGAAATAAATTAATTAATGGTTTAGGTATGTGGTACTTTTATTAATTGTTAAATAAAGCGCCTACTCATTGAAACATGTAATTATTTGACATTGACCCAAAAGTGCAGATATAGCTGATATGCTGTACATATTTAAAATTTATCAATGTATTATGAATCACTTATAAATCTATATCTATACTTGTATATAATTAGTAATGTGAATTGATCATAAAACAATGATTTTTGAGATAATTTTGTAATTTGAATATAATATTATTTCATGCCTTCTACAATTACCAATTGAAATTCTTATAGTGATTGAGATTTGGAGACCTACTATTTTATACGCTGCTGGCTGACCCACCCAGCTTCAGTTGAATCCTAATGTTATGTTGATGAAAACTCCAAACCTAATTTCATTATGAAAACTGTTAAGTTACATATTATAGGGTTTTGAGGCCTTTAGTTTTAAATTTATTTATACAATTTTTTATAAGTTCAATTCAAGCTTTTGATAACTAGCCTATCAGTATAATAGTTAAAATTAAATAAGTATACCTAGTCTTGCCATAAATATTGTAACAATTTTTTTTTTCTATTGCAAATAACATATGTTTTACAGTGTGTTAGTTTAATACATAAATATAAAACAGTGTAAAATATAAAAAGCTTATTCGAAGTGGTCTCCTTTGGCTGCAATATAGTCCATTAAACATTGAGGTCAGTTATCAATAGAAGTATGCACTCTTTCCATGGGAAAATTCTTCACTGCCAATTGTATGGATTGTTTTAGCGACTCCAAATTATCATGGCATTTAGAGCAAGCGATACTCTCTAAAACTGACCATAAATCATAATCCAGCTGATTAAGATCGGGACTAGATGACAGCCAGTCTTCAGCTCTCATGAAGTCCGAAACATTTGTTTCCAACCAAGACTGCGTGGACCGAGCTTTATGATCCGTGCCGGGTCTTGCTGGAAGGACCATTCTAGATTATTGAACATGATGTTGTTAAGGGGCTTAATTACCTTCTCAAGAATGGTATCTTGATAGACTTATGCCGATGTTTTGATACCTTTTTCACAAAACTATGGCTCAGTCACTCCGTCGTAACTAACACCCCACCAAATCATCACTGAAGATGGATAATGCCCATGTTGCACTCTCTCGACTAATTGAGAAGCTTCCTTAGAGCTTTCAGCATAAATACGGTCATTTTGTTTGTTAAAATGTTACTCAATTGTAAAAATTTTCTCATCCATAAACAAAATTTTTCTGTGACCTCCCTTTACATACTGCTTCAGTAGTCGTTTCGATTTTACCACCCTATTCTTTTGTAAATTATGAGTTAAGAAATGACCAATGCATCTCTTATAGGCTGCAAGTCTTAAGTCATCTTTTAAAATACACGACATGGTTCTAGGTGATATCGTCATCTCCCGAGATAAAATCTTTTGCTTTCGGACAGGATTTCTTCGAATTCTTTCCCTTACTGCTTTGACCACCTTTTTCATACGAACACTACGTGGACGGCCAGATCTTTTTTTGTCACGAACAGAGGTCTCATTGTACCTATTAATATCCCAGTACAGAAACATTTGACTAATACCAAGCGTATGGAGAGTTTTAAAAATTACATTTGGCTCCATACCTACTTTGTGTATTGCAATCATAGTGATTCGGTTCTCTTTGCCCCTCTCCATTTTAATATTGCAAAATGTTGTACAATGTATTGGCGCCAAAATGAGAAAACACAATGAACAATCATATAAAAATGACAGATTCCAAATTCAAATGTAATATTTTGTTTCTTTTTAATTGTAACAGTATTTATGGCCAGACTAAGTATAAGTTCTGTAACTTTATTTATCCTTTCTCCACACCTTTGAATATATTATTTTATATACCCCGTATTTGTAGTTAGTCTTTGAGACCAAGCCTAAGAAACAATATCCAGTATTGTAATCAATAAGATATACAGTAAAACCTTTGTTAAGTCGGACTTGAAAGCAGACAATAAATAGTTCGAGTTATAGAGTCTTCAACTTATGGAGGATTTCGACTTTAGCGAATTTTGTAAGGAAACATTCGACTTGTAGAGGTTAAGATTTATTCTAATTGATTTTGAGTTAGAGAGGTGAAATAAATAAAAATAAAAATAATTATAGAGTTAAAAAACATTTTCCAATAAGCTTTTTTAAAAAGGTTTTTAAATACAAGCTTTTGAGATCCTAGATATCATGTAGCAGCAGAGTGCTAGCCAAGACAAGTAAAACGAGCCCGAACACGACTGGTCTATTTTGTTTAGTACAGGAGTTCCTATGGCCACCTCACGACTCCATCATCAGATCAGCTCCATGGTACCATATTATTGCATTGTCACGCGATATACATATGTGTGCAAAATTTCAGCTCAATCGGAAACCAAGAAGTTGGTCAAATTTAACTTGCAAGATTCCACCCGAACTTACATACATACATAGGTACATCCATTGTAAGTTAAATGAAAGCTTGTGAAATTGCTGTTTTCCAGATACACAGGTCCAATTTATTTTTTCAAGATATAGAAGAAAAATAAGTACTGAGTTTTCTTATAGGGACACACTATTTATTTCAATTTATAAAGGGTTAAATGGCACTCTGTTGTTCGTGCCTACCCCACAAGGGAACTGGCGTGAAGTTATGTATGTATGTATAAAGGGTTCAGATTTTGAGCAACCAAGGTGCTTGAAGGGATTTTTCGAGGAAGCCTCGAGGACTTTTTTTTCAAGTTTGGGAAGTTTTCGACTTCATGAGGTTCAATTTAAAGACGTTCTACTGTAATAAATTTTGTTACAGGTTGGCAATGAATACACCTATCCGAAAGAGCTTTCGCTTAATAAGTTGAGGATGGCCCAAGCAGCTATTGAGAGAAAAATATGTTTCTGTTGTGGATCTCTCAACAACACCTGGACAAGTATTAAATCTAGTCAAAGTGTAGCATCAGCGAGGAATGTTAAACTGAAGCCAATTAAAGTTCTTGTAAGTGGCTTTTTAAATAGACAGTCTCTGTGTTTGAGTGAGTCTAAGCATGCCACCTCCGCCAGGTTTCGGTCTAAGGGGAAAGACCAAGAAATACTGGCTTGACATTGTGAAGGATGACATGCGTACCAGTGGTCTCAAAACGGGGGATGCTGAAGACTGCGCGAAGCGAGTAGGAACGCCCCGATTGCAACCGGGATTTAACACTCAGATGATGATGATGAAGCCTGTACCTGCCTACTTTACTGCAACACAGGGTCTGGGTTTAATTTGTGGCATGGTAAATTTAGTAAACAACTTTTCCTTATTAACTATGGTCTGGGCGTCTGGAGTCAACTTCAGAGTGGTCGGTTGTATATTACCCATTATACGAATGTAACTTTCTTATCTTTAGGATATACAATGTATGTGTTTCGTCTGCCGATTATTAGAAAATAAAATAAAAATAATATTATACATCAGTGAACAACCTCGCATCCAGCGTTTTTTTTATTAATAACACTGAAACGATGTATGTAATATATCAATGTCTGAGTGAGCTATAAAAGCTATGCTAACAAGTTGCACTATGGGAACATTGCACTATGGGAACTCGACAATCACAGACAAGTTTCAAGGTTTTAAAGTCTATTAGCTTAAAGCCTTGGAAGGTCAAAGTCCAGCAGCAGAATATTTTATGAAACATTTCACATCCACATTCCTTTATTTCACAGTAGAGCTGTGGAAGGTGTTCCTTGATAAATATAATCCAGGTGTTAAGTGCCATATATAGTTATATTTTACGTAAATTAGCATTTTTTTTTTATTGCAGGAGATCAGCAGACAGGCAGACGGCCCACTAGATAGAAAGCGGTTACCAACAACTATGGACATTAGCAACACCAAAGTTGCCACAAATACGCTGCTGCTCTCTTAAGGGAGACTGGAACTGGTCACTAATGCCGGAACACAACTCAAGGTTGTTATGGCGACATACTTTAGAACAGGGGTCGTAGCCATCCAGTCGGGCAAATACCCTACCACCTGGCAAAAGCATTGTGCGAAATTGTGGTCAAACATGAACTTATAACAAAATAAGTCTCATAATAAAACCTTAGGTATTATGCTTACTCATTAATAATAAATAGAAATAAAAAATTTTTAGACAACATCCAATGGCTTACTTCTAAAACTTGAAGCAATGTTCAATAATATGCTGGTATATGAAGATGAAGAGTTGCAAGCATTGGCTAAGGAGAAGATCCCAATATTGACATTGCAGCTGATGGCCTTGGATAGGGTCAGGGAGCAGCAGCGGCAGTTGAAGACAGGTATGATGCATGATTGTATGTGTTCATAGGTAATATGGAAAGTATATAAAGTTTTATTGAAATTTATTTATTTGATTTTCTAATTAAATATTACACAAGTAGAATTATAATAATACCAGCCCATAAATGTCCCACTGTTGGGCTCGGGCCTCCCAATATAGGGTAAGGACAGATACCTGCTACATTTGTCCAAGGTGGTTTGGCAGGTTTCACACATCGGTTATCTCGATGTGCAGGTGGCATCACGAAGTTTTCCTTCACTGTTGTTAGCACGTGGTAGTTGTAACAATATGCACATTAGATCAGAAAACTGACTCAGCGCTGCATTCGTTCCGGCCAGGATCGAACCCACGCCCTCTGAGTTTGGGACGCGTGGTGGGTTAGGCATTTCTCTACCACGACTTTTTTACGACACAAGTAGAATTAGTTTAATAAAATTGGGTTGTTTTGGTTTTAGGTTCATTGTTCTTTGTTTGAGTTTGTATATCTTGGATGTGCTTTTAGCAGGGATGGAAGGTACACCGCTGATATAGAAAGAAGAGTGAATTTGGGGAATAGTGTGAATGGAGCGTTAGGTAAACTTCTAGGCGCTAAGAACCTCAGCCAGAAGGCCCAGCTCGCCATACACAACGCGGTGCTGGTACCTACGCTCACGTATGGAAGCGAGAGTTGGGTATGGAAGAGAGAGCATGAAAGTAGAGTAAACGCGGTCGAGATGTGAGCACTGCGCAAAATCTGCGGAGTGACGCTCGCAGACCGCGTTCGTAATACCGAAGTAAGAAAGACAGTTGGTCTGAAAGAGAGTGTCGGAGTGAAGGTAAGGAAAGGAATGCTCCGGTGGTTCGGACATGTAGAAAGAATGCATGATGAAAGAATGAATAAACAGATATACAATGCAAAAGTGGATGGATGCAGAAGTCATGGAAGGCCACGACACACTTTCCATGATCAAATTGATCGTGTACTAGCAGAAGGTGATGTTAGGAGCCTTAAGAACAGACGAGCGTGCATGACAAGAGTTATGAATGTCAAAGAAGCAAGTGAGGTGTGTAAGAATAAGCCTAAATGGCGCTCTGTTGTTCGTGCCTACCCCGCAAGGGAACTGGCGTGAAGTTATGTATGTATGTATGTTTTGGTTTTACACCAAAAGGAAGGTTTGCACTGAAAATCATTGTTGCGTTGGATATAATTCCAGCACAGCAATAAGCTGAGTGCAAAGCTTGTTTGCTGAAAATGCGGTGTACAAATTCTCAAAATATGCTCTATGTATAATAATGTATAAGGAATGTAATTATTTCACTATTTCTTCAAATAAAGTCTTTCTTTCTTTTCTTTCTAATAATCTATAATAATAATAAGTTGAATTTTCACACTAAATACTTACTGCCATTAGTATGTACTAGATATCTAGACAGATGTCAATTTCACTAACTGATGCTCCAAAAATATCCCCGTTTAGTCTGTCTACCTTTATTCACTTAAGATTAGGCCATGTATGCACTCCAGTATATTTGACTAAAATCAGGATACAAGATCATTCTCTGTGTGAATGTAGCCTTGAAGAAGGAACATTACAGCATTTTTTTTCTGTTCAAATATATCGACACCATTATACAACATTCTCCCTCCTGACCTGCCTCGTCTCATTAATATTAACTTCTTACTAACTTTAATATATAGTAAAAATGTATATAAGTATATCTTATGCAGATTTTAATACTTAATAATATATTTTTTAATAAGTAGTAAGTCTAATAGTATTAGATAGTTTGTGTTGTCTTGTCTTCAGGTTTCCGGAACAAGAATAATGGTAATCAACATTGTTCTTTGCTACCTATAACTTAACTTCTCTTTATCACCTGTAGCTTTTACTTTTATATTGGCAAAATCAATGCCAAAGGCGTTGGAGCCAGTACCAAAAAGAATAGAATGTAATAGATCCCTTTAGGCCTCCTGGTCTATGAGTTATACTACTATTTACTACTAATATACTAGTTCCTTTATTATTTCCTGAGTAAAATTTTCATATTATACTCTTTGTTATAGGTGAAATAAAAGGCCACGACCTGTCCTTCGACATAGCATTACTTATGGAACTATTGGGATGGTTCAAATATAAGTTCTTCTCGTGGGTAGACAAGCCAGAATGTGAGCAATGTAAATCACCAACCATATTCAGTAACACCGATAGCCTGACTACCTCAAGAGAAACTTGTAATGTTGAGGTAATTCATCTTTACACAGGTCAGCTGTGTTCAATCTAGCAAGCGCATTCCATGACATTTTACACTACAGCACAAAAAATGTCATCAATGATATGCAATTATTGAAACTATTTATAAGCTTATTGGGACTGATATCATATTCTGGTTAAGTCTTTATATACAGTGTAAACTCCATGTAACGTGACTCGATTTAACGAAAAACTCCTTTAAGCGTCAAAATCACTTGGCTTTGGTTAGTTTAGCTTGTCTTCCATTATCGGCTGGGCGTAACTATGTTCTAAATCTCAGCCTTTCCAACACAAATAAAAGCGCAGGGTCGACAGGGAGGAGGGGGTTTTTAGTGGGTATTGGGGTTGCTCGCTCGTGCAGCAACGCTCGGAGTCTTCCACACTATTCTGTGACGTCGATCGCGGACGGAGCACTGCCAAGAGCATACTATTGCTGCAGAGTTATCGCCCCCGACCGACGCGTGTCGTTCCCTTAGCAACGACCCAGTTTGTGCGTAAATCGGTTAAGCATTTTCCCTCGCCTCAAAAAAAAAAAAACTTGTCTTCCATTGCTAGGGCCGCAGAGCGGGGAATCCCAGTTACTTGTACCCTGGCATAAGGCGCAGGACGGAACAGCCAGGGGTTTTAGTGGGTATGCCTAACTGGGGAGTGGTAATAGCGTGGCATCAGTTCTGACTGGGCGCGCTAGTGTCACCCCCGATCGTGCGAATCCCACACACGGGTTGCGAATTATTCTTCCAGGCTTCTGTGGCTGTCGCGGCTTAGTCCTCAAACGGATATCCCCAGGTCAAAAAAAAAAGCTCGTCTTCCATACAATGATACACTCTATATAGCATTACACCCACTCTCAATAACGACAACAATTAAGTAATAAAAAGTACCTTTTAAATTTCCAAAATGAGTAAAAACTGCGCAGCTGTGTACGTTCTTTTATCGCTTTATTATCCTAGCCCGTAATAAACTCGACGGTCGGCATCATGCATACGGAACCTTCTAAGAAATTCCGAAAAACCGCAATTTCTAAGTACGTTCTTTATCACCAAAATGCCTCAATATCGCAAAATATGAATAAAACAAGTAAAAAATACAACAAAATTACCGGTGCAGCAAAAGACGTCAGACAAACGTAATAGACTTCTCTCTTTTTAACGACAACTCTCTATAACCCCATAAAATGCACTGTCCCTTCAGTGTCGTTATATAGAGTCTACACTGTATTTTGGGCATGTAAATCTATCAGTGAATGCTTAAAAGACAATAAATGCACAAATATTAATTTATAAAATCTAATGAGGTATTTTTTAGACACATATTTGGATCGAAGTTTCTGGAGGTCATCCAAAACCATCGAAGGCCATCGAAGAAATTGTGTAGTACTAAGGGCAATTACAAGACCTATTTTCAATTCAGCCTATATTACACTAATTGATATTATTTTAGACCTTATTACGTTGCATTATAGTTTGAATAAAGTAATTAAAATGAACAAGTTGGCGGTAGGCTAAATAAAAACATTACTTATTGACACTTAACACCTTTGTGTTCCGTGATCGCGGCTACTGAAAAGTAGCCGAAACGTCGGATTAAAAATCGGAAACGTCGGTTTTAAAACCGTTAAGAGATAGTTCCATTAGCTCATTCAGCTTCGGAGCTACAAGGAAATGAAAAGGTTATATCGACTTTGTAGGTTTACAAATGCGTGTCATGCGGCGCCTTGACAAGGTTTCCGCGGTACAACGACTTGCGCACTTTGCTGGCGACACGCAAAGGCAGGTGCGGCGAATGGGCCAACTGCTTCACGCTCGTCGCCAGGACTATGGGATACGACACGCGGTATATTTATGATACAACAGACCACGTTTGGTGTGAGGTGAGTATATTATCTTATACTAATACAGACGAGAGATAGAGATAGATAATATACAGACGAGCGTGTATGACAAGAGTTATGAATGTCAAAGAAGCAAGTGAGGTGTGTAAGGATAAGCCTGAATGGCGCTCTGTAGTTCGTGCCTACCCCGCAAAGGAACTGGCGTGAAGTTATGTATGTATGTATGTACTAATATATAAAGCTGAAGAGTTTGTTTGTTTGTTTGCTTGTATGCGCTAAACTTAGAAAGTATTGGTCTGATTTGAAAAATTCTTTCAGTGTTAGATAGCCCATTTATTGAGGAAGGCTATAGGCTATATATCATCACGCTAAGACCAATAGGAGCGGAGCACCAATGAAGAATGTTTCAAAATCGGGGATTTATTTAACTTACTTTTTTTTGTTTAACTATTCCATGCAGACGAAGTCGCGGACAGAAGCTAGTATCTATATATATGTAAATACTAGTATATGCCCGTGACTTAGTCCGCGCTTGACTTGAAATTCCCGGGATGAAGATTATCACACATTTTTATTACATAAAATTTGCTATCGATCAGTCAAAAAACCGCATTGGGATTCGATTTTTTTTTTCAATCAGGCCTATTCTAATCATTCCCAGAAAAATTCACGTGGAATTCCCAGGATAAAAAGTGGCGCAGATTTTAAGCGTGAATCCCGAACAAACAGACGAGATCTAAAAAAAATTGCATCGTGTTCTCCGTCGTTTATATAGTCTATTCCAGTTGTTTTTTTAAATAACCCAACAAATACTGGCTTGAAGTCGTAAAATATGACATGCGTACCAATGATGCCACAAATAGGATGCCGAAGACCGCGCGAAGTGGAGGTGGAAAAGTAGGACAGCGGACCCTAGGCTTCGAGGCAGGCGCCCGAATGCAACCGGGGTTTAACGCTAAGATGATGATAATTTTGATGATGATGATTATGTTGACGATGGTGATTATGTTGATGTTTATGATTATGTTGATGATGGTGATTATGTTGATATTTATGATTATGTTGATGATGACGGTGGGATCGCGTTTTTTTCTGTGCCGTCAATTTTCACTGACACTAGCAGTAATGTAATTTTGTGAAAAGGGTGACAGAAGCAGGGTGTGTTTCTAGATATTTGATGTCGACTCGAACAGTTGGCTGCACTGCGACCCCTGCGAGGCGAAATTGAATGCTCCATTGATCTACGCTCACGGCTGGAAGAAAAAGCTGAGTTATGTGTTAGCGTTCTCGAAGGACGACCTTCAGGATGTCACCTGGAGGTATACCGTGGACCATAAAGAGGTATATAACCCACCATCTATATTAATAGATAAAATTAAATGTCTGTGTGTTTACTTATAAGCTAACTGAAGTAATAGATATATAGCTGTACATGTTGTATTGTAGCTTAACTCAAAATTTGTCGAATTGCATAATTTATTCAGATTTAAAGTTTCATCGAAATCCATACTATAGTTTTTGTGTGAAAGAATAAAAAACATCTTCAGAGACTTTAGTTTATTATTAATATCATATACTCTTATACTAATATATAAAGCTGAAGAGTTTGTTTGTTTGTACGCGCTAATCTCTGGAACTACTGATCTGATTTGAAAAATTCTTTCAGTGTTAGATAGCCCATTTATTAAGGAAGGCTATAGGCTATATAAGACCAAGACCACGCTAAGACCAATAGAAGCGGAGCACCAATGAAGACTGTTTCAAAATCGGGGGTTTTCAAAACAAATTTCACGCGGACGATGTCGCGGGCACAGCTAGTACCTAATAATTAGTACTAGAGTTTTCACCGCGACGTCGCCGCATGAAGAGCCCTAGGTAATATCTCTATGTTATGTACATAAAAAATTAATTAGGGGTTTTATATACAGAAGTCTTCAATACTTTAGTTTCTTGTTTCATTAATTACAATTAGAAGACTACACAGACTTTTAAAGAACCTAAATCAAAATAGTGTAGACAACTGCACAACAAAACATAAACAAAAGTCGTAGCCAACCTGATTTCAAGTACCTAATACACAATGAATGACATGGGCAACCTGACAGTGTATTTGCTATTGAATTACAGCGATGGTTGTATACATCGCAATTCCAGCGCCATCTATTTTGCTAATCCGTCTATTTTAAAGAAACGATTTTCATTTGTCAGGATAAAATGTAAGTGTTAATTCGGGTTATAAGCCAGCACTATATAGAGTTTCATTTAGTAGTATCCAAAAATGATGCGATCGCAGCGCCATCTTTTTCGCTATTTTTGTCTATCCCACGGTAACGACGTCATTTATCGGGATAAAAATATCCTAAGTTACACCCCGAGATATAAGATAGATCTGTGACGAGTTTCATTTAAATCCGTTCAGTAGTTTTCACCTGATGCTCTAGCAGACATACAGACAAAAATCCTAAAAATTGTATTTCGGAATCTGCTGGTCCGAATTAGCCCCCCTGATTGTTTTTCACATTTTTAAACGTATTGTACAAACTCAAACCATTTAGAGATTTATTAGGATATAGATTTATTGCGGAGATTATCCGTGAAATGATAGGTTTGCTAATAATTATATTTAATCGTAAAATAGAAAGACGTGCAGTTTATCAGCTATGTGACAGACAGAGAATATGATTTGAATTGACAACGAAACTTCAAATCATAAGAAAAATATATAAAATTACCTTCTTCTTATTCTTTCTTATATATAAAAATCAATTGCTGTTCGTTAGTCTCGCTACAACTCGAGAACGTCTGGACTGATTTGGCTAATTCTGGTTTTGAATTATTTGTGGAAATCCAAGGAAGGTTTAAAAGGTGAGTAAATATGAAAAAAAAAGCTTGAAATATAGTAAAAACAACAATTTCGCTTTACCTTAGAAACTATTCCTACCTGTCAAACATTTGATGTTCGTCCCGTCGTTTAGAAATCAATTAAAATTAAAAGTCGTTCAGAAATCAAATTAAATTTAAAAGTGAAGAAATTTTTTTTAATTTTTTTTGTTTTGAATGTCAAATGTTTGATGTTCGTCCCATCGTTCGGAAATCAATGTTTTTTATTTATTAATTCTGACGCGGTACGAAGTTTGCCGAGTCAGCTAGTACTATATAAAAAACTTCGCAACAATATTAATAGGTGACGTGTTTTTATTAATCTGTTCTATAAATTGATTAATGGAGTAAGTAGAAGTTTTTGGCGGGAACTGAAAGGGGACGTTGTGCTGTGCAGTTTTATTTTCTAAAAATGTGTAAATTTATTCTAAAATGAACAATAGTTGTAGGATATTGATAGTTTTTGAGTAGTAATTATGTGTTTTGTGAGAAATGTGAACTGTAAAGTCAAATGTAGCCTTTTGAGTTGTCACAAGAACTCCGTTGAATGGCACTAGCTGATAACCTACATACAGTTCAGCTGTGCTACACATAGGTTTAAGAAAATTAAGAAACTACATTGAATCTAAAATCTGGCTTAAAGGCCTAGCTGCCAAGCCATAAAAAAAAATGGTGTATGTAATATTATTTATTACTATGAAAATTCATAGGTACTTAAAAGGAGGACATTATGTGATGAAACTGAACTGATCGATGCTATACTGAGTTTGAGGGAGCACAGACAACGCCAGGTGTCAGATGCGAGGCGGAAGTATCTCGCCAAGAGGAACTTGGTGGAACTCGTACAGCTGATGGTCGAAAGGTAAAGTAATCACAGTAAACGTATACCATCCAACTTTTCATACGAAACTTCAGAGAAATCTCAAATTCATCTTGTAACTTATGTAATTTGAAAACAGATGGCATTTTGTACGAATATCTTACTGTTTTTTTTTTTTAATAATTACGGACTCGAGTTCCATAGCCTCTTTTTAAATTTAGAAAAAAGTTTTTAGAATTTATACACGCTTATTGGTTATTTTTGTTATTGTGTGTGACATTTATTGAATGATGTTTGTGTTGTGGTTGTACCTTACGAATAACTTATTATATTAATTCATTCTAATTTTAATACTTATACAGGATGTTTCAGCAAACGGAACACCTATTTAAATGGGTGAAAGGGCATAACAGTAGCGTTCAGTTACAAAAACAAAAGTTTGACGACCTCTGTGGTTGAGCGGGCTAAGCCTTTGCCGGCCTACCTTACTGCAACGCAGAGGGTCCGGGTTCGATTCTTGGTATAGTAAATTTCGGAAACGTATTTTCTCCGTTATTTACTATGGTCTGGGTGTCTGCGATCGGCCCCAGAGTAGTCCTTTGTATATTACCCAAAACACAAGCGTAACTTGCTTAATTTGGGGATATACAATGTGTGTGTTTGTCTGCCGATTATTATTATTGTAATGTATCTCTTCGTAGACCACGGGCCATAAAAATGGCCCGGACTTAAAAAAAAAAGGAAAAAATTCTTAAAAATTTAGTTTTAGAGTTATGACCGTTTAAACTGTCACTTCTTATCACCATAATTTCGCATCAAACCAGGTGAAACGTGTACAGTAAAAGATTTTAAATCGAACATTTTTTTCTTTTCAAATTTATTCATCCAGTATTGAGAAAACGCATGAAAACTAACTTCAGCAGCGACGTACTTTTGATAGGATCCCCTTAACAATGTTTACAAATCGTTAAGGTCACGAACTGTCAACTGAACTTTATAAAAACGCCGACTATCGGTAAGCCGGATGCGCGGTTGCTTTGTGGGATGCGTGTTTGTGTTTGACGGTATTATGAAAGGCAACGAACTTACCAAATGTTTTATGCAAAGTTCAATCACTCTTAGTGTACAATGTTAAGGAGAAGCTCAACCAATATTTTTTTTTTACTTCTGATATCTTTGTTATTATTAAATAATACAATTATAATGCGTCTTAATTAAGATATATTCCCGGTACACTATAACGGTTTCAAACAGGTGTTCCGTTTGCTGAAACACCTGTATATACCTATATCTTACTGTTCATTCACTTGCCCTACCATCGGTTGAATTTTGAAATTACTTGTATGGAGCGGTCGGTTAGATACAGGAATCGACCATCAATAAATTTATCTTTTAGCTCGAAAATTCTAACGCAAATGTTAATAATATTGCTCTCTGGTTAGTACCAAATGTAACAAAATGCTTCGGCTATATATTAAACTCGCAACCCGGCGCGGTTTCACTCGCGCATCTGTCCCGCTCCCGTGGTATATAGCATCATGTTATATAGCCTATGACACTCCCTGTTAACGCAGCTTTCGAACAGTAAAAGAATTTTTAAAATCGGTTTAATACATCCAGAGATCACTCCCTACAACGTCACAAACTCACAAATTTTATCTCTTTATAATATTAGTATAGATTATAAGTAATCGATAGAATTTAGAAAATAACTTGCTAAATGTAAATGTAAATAATAGTAACCGGCACACATCTTGAGTGGTCTCAAGTCCAATATTTTGTTAAGTTATCGCGACTAGTATACATAATAAAATTACGTTTTAACGGTATTAAGCGTGGTAATTTATTTGATTTTTATTATTCCGACATTTCGGCCACTTTTCAGTAGCCGTGATCACGGAAGACAAAGATGTCAAGTGTCAATGAGTATTGTTAAAGTTTTATTTAGCCTACCGCCAACTTGTTCGTTTTAATTATTTAGTTTCAATTTTGTTTATGGTTATTATTTACTCTATGGGAGTTTAATCTAATTTACCACCGCTTCGTAACAAGTTGCGGTTTGAAGAGAAGAAGCGGCGCAAGAAACTCTTCAGCAACAGTAGTAGCAAGGGGATAAAACTTTATACTTCCTGAAAAACACGTTTCACTTGTGCGTAGGCCATGGTAACGGCTCATCAAACGTGCCGCGAACTATATAACGCTGGTTGCATTTAGGTTATATTTTCAAAATTATAACTCGCTTACGTAGAAATTAGGATTAAAACGTGTAATTATTTTTTTTGTAATAGTGTTAAATTTAGAAAAAGAAAATAATAGAAATAAAAATGGAATACTCAAATTATTTTCCCAAAGAAAAAAATAAATAAAAAAATAAAAAGGTCCCCTTTGAGAAATGCCGAAGGAGGTGGCGATAAACAAAAAAAAATGCTCTCTGACAATAATTGTTTTAAACTAGGAAACCAACCGACTACGAATCCCACGGCCGGATATCCGGTTCTAAACAATGGCGGCTGGAACGCGGTGAAATAGGATCCGAAACCTCCGGCTATACGTTCGAGTTTAACCGGATCGGGGATCATACTATTCAATATCACAGTGGCCAAGACAAATATTGGATGACAGTTAGTGGTGGAGAGTCGAAGAGAATTGACACTTGGTCTGCGGGCGTGTTCCAGGCGAAAAACGTGTTTAGGAAAGAGGAGCATGACTGGCGGAAGGCGTATTTGGCTAGAGAGGGTGAGTTCCATGAACAAGATTGAGTTTTCAGGTTTTTGAGCGTGTGACTTTTTAAATTTTTTATGATTCTCTTTTCGAATTTATTTATTTATTTAATGATGGAAAAAATTACAGTTGGAATAAATTATTATAATAATCATCAAACAGCCAAAGGTTTTCACGAATTATGGATAATATGTTAATTAAGTAATATTCAGACATAAGTACAATTAAAAAGTAAAATTAAAAGACAAAGACATAGTACACTATAAAACTAGTTATTGAAAATATATGGCTTTGACACCGCTTGGGTCTTAAAATAGTGATCCAAAATGGGTCAATATCATGCTGTTTATTTATATTTACATACGTACATAACTTCACGCCAGTTCCCTTGCGGGGTAGGCACGTACAACAGAGCGCCATTTAGGCCCATTCTTACCCACCTCACTTGCTTCTTTGACATTCATAACTCTTGTCATGCACGCTCGTCTATTCTTAAGGCTCCTGACATCACCTTCTGCTAGTACACGATCAATTTGATCATGGAAGGTGTGTCGTGGCCTTCCACGACTTCTGCATCCATGCATTTTTGCATTGTATATCTGTTTAGTCATTCTTTCATCATGCATTCTTTCCACATGCCCGAACCACCGGAGCATTCCTTTCCTTACCTTCACCCCGACACTCTTTCAGATTATATTTATTATATATTATATTATATTTATATTTATTATATCATATATTTATATCATTACCAGAGTTTGCTCCCCGGCTACGCCGCGTGTCAAACCCATGCAGTGGCTTTATTTTACTTACACAAAAACTTAATTCGGTTTATTACATATAATAATAACAAAGAAACTGAGTCCATAAGTGTACACAACTGCCCAGCAAAATATAGAGGAGAGTCGAAGCCAACCTGATTTGAAGTAATACAATGAATGACATGTTGCTTATGATATCTATACTTAATATTATAAAGAGGTAAAGTTTGTGAGTTTGTGACGTTGTAGGGGGTAGTCTCTGGATCTACTATACCGATTTTAAAAATTCGTTTACTGTTAGAGAGCTACGTTAACAGGGAGTGTCAGGCAGACACACAGTGTTGCTAGAAGAAAGCATAGTAAATATTTGCCTCTTTACACTATCTATGGTCTAAGACTTACCCATTTGTCCTTGGTTTTATACCTTTCTCTTTCACTCACCAGCATGACATCTCTTTCCTTGATATGATAGATGTCAGATAGCTGTCAATTCATATAGTCTTCCACACACCAGCAAGAAACTTGCTGCAACACTGTGTGTCTCAGTCAACACATAATACCTGTTTTGTTGGAATGCAAAACAGTTATATTATGTGTCTCTGTCGACACACAGTGTTGCTAGAAGACCTGTTTGTTATCTGCTGGTGAAAACACAAGTAATACAATGCATATGATGATTAGAGATTTAAAATATTTCTCAAAGTATATCCGATTTACTTTAAGAATTTTAATTTGTCTGTGAAGAAAAATAAAAAAAAAATTAATACTAATAACCTCACAATTTATCAATTTCCAACAATATTGATTTATATTATTATATGGATAATAGTCTCTCCCTGTCTCCCTAGGTTTGCTGGAAGAAAACTCTCTTTGGAGTTGTTAATCTTGTTTTGGTACATCACCACTCTCTGTAGTTTTATATGTAACTACTTTGTGTACAATAAAGAAAGAAAAAATAATAATCCTCCTATCTGAAATCAATTATTATTTTAAAGAAAATGTTGATTAGATGATAAGATCTCAAGGTTCCTTGGTAAAGAACTTATCTTATGAATCTTCCATTAAAAATGGAAAACCTAAAGGTAAACATAACTAAAGAGCCTTAATAATAACTAAAATTAGTTTATAGCTAATCTTGACTAGGTCTGATATCATTAATAGAAACATCTGTATGTTTCAATACTTATAAGATTCCTCTAATATCTCTTGTACTGGTCATTTTATAACTAACATCTTGTATCAACATCTAGCTAATAGATATATATGTAGAGTAGTATTAATCTCTCCCCCCCCCCCCCCCTTTTTTTTATAGAGTACTATATTGTATATTTACAAAAAATATTATATACAATGTCTCTGAAAACAGTAATTATGGTTCTTTAAGCAATTTTTATCTTTCAAGATAATGATAGAAATGTATAAACTTGTACTCATTCTCTATCTAGGCTTTTTGACCTTTCAGATACTGTTATAAAATGTTTAATGTGTGTTACAGGACAAAACAATAATTTCGGTGTTTCCGTAACATCCAGCTAGACTGCTTATTATTTTATTTATAATCTTGTTATTACACAAAGTTGTGGCTACCAGCCGATTGTTTTGATTGTCTGGGGATGCCCTGGTGTCAACAGATCATAGATTCTACAGCCTGAGGCAAGTAATAGTAGTGACTATCCAGCTACTAATATGAAATTATATATACTTATATATATATAATTTTATTTATTTATTTTAATTTTGTCAAATAGAAATGCTAATATTCTAGACAAATAGCATTTTAAATTTCTGGTTTGACAAGTGAAATGGTCTTAAGTATTTGATGATCATCTTACATCTCTGATAATGTTATTATATGATAGATAGAAAACACTTTAATTTACACCATTTCAAAAAACTTAAGAACTAGTAATATATGATAGCCTTTTAAAATTTATTTTTGGCAATGTCTATTGTAGATATATAGTAATTGTAGTTGTAAGTATTATTAAGTAGGTGTCTGCCAACTACTTTGATAAGTCTTGCCATTTGTGATTCAGTAAGAGACTTGATCATTCAAACTCTAACTTTTTAAGCAAAAAGGGGCAATCTGTCTGTCTGTCCATCTACTGAGATCTTCCTCCTGTCTTAAATGAGAATTGTTAATAATCTTTGCTTTCAAGTTTGGCCTCCGAAAGCCCTTGGTCTATTCTGGTATTAATAAAAGGAAATTTCCTTTAACCTGGTTCAAGTAAGACAGTATTCTATTAGGCTGGGTGGGGAAAATTGCCAAGCCCAGCCGAAAGTCTCATTTCTACCGAATACATTGTAGAAAAATGAGCACACCTGTCTGGGGCCATTCATCACATACTTTGATGAAAATAAGTTCATGCCTTGGACGCTCCAAATTTTGAACATAGCCTTCATGGCCTGGAGCAGAAGAAGCCACTTCAGAACTTTAGGACCATTTGGCATCTGGCTTCTCGTTCAGTTTAGCTTCCCCGAGAGCTAAGTGGCAGAGAAAGAGAGTTATGCTCCATTGTTCTGTGAGATTCAACAATATGGTAAGCATCTTTATTTATTTACTTTTTTAGGTAAAGGGATTACGTCCTTTTCTCACCATGTATGTACAATATGCACCTCTTTGAGTCATACACTGACTATTTATTCTTACAAACATAGTATACATCTCGTTCCTCTTTGAACTCCAAGAAATTGGTTACAGGCCCACTTTCCAATCAGTGAGCAAATCCTGTTTAGCTGAGCACCTCAACCTGAATTTGAGGTCAAAAGACTGAATAATACAGCTATTTGAGTACTGGTTCTGAGCCCTGCTCTCCTTTGATCAACTTTATTTCAGGTCTTGCTAAACAGTAGGGTTAGATATTCCCTCTTGGCCTGCTCTGTTTGAATAATTTTAGGAACATTTGCATAGTGATTGTGAAGCCAATTCTTTAAAATTGCATAGTATGCAAAATCTCAATTTAGTCATAACCCCTTTAGGAGTAGTAATATATCTATTCCACATGTTTGAAATCAGAAATGTTATTTTTAGTTATGGTTTTTAGGACAATTTCACTCTGCCTCGCCTGGTGTCCCAGACAGTTATAACAATAGGAAAACAGACCTTAGACATTGGAGCAAATAATTTGATCACACCTGAGATTTAATGCTCACATGATGGCAATTGTAAGATAGACTTTTTGATAACTTATATGCCATCCTCGTATCGAACATTCTCAGAGTTTCTGCAACTTGAGAATCAAGGACCTTCCGTCCTGACTGATTCTAGAGTAACTGGATATGGTGTCTATAGGATTTCTGCAATCCAATTTGCTATAATAGCAAATATTTTTGTGCCAAATGTTAAGCCACAAAGCAAGAGCAATAAAGAGGGGAGTTTCCAGTCTTTAAACATCAATTGAGATACTTCTTATCATCTTACAGAATGTCACAGTCTCATAGCATAGACACTTATGATATTATAAGTTTGTATAAATAAGGTTTAAAATTAGTATACAAATAGACCACTACTTTGCTGTCTTAAGATTAATCAAACTATCTCTTATGTTATTATAATAGTAAGATGATAAGCTGTTGTTTTAACCCCTGCTCTCTTATATGTAATTAATACAATTACTTATTGTAATGTGTAACTAAATGTTTGCTGAAAATCTTGCTATAAACCACTCGGAGGAATGTCCGGATGAGGTTTAGCTATTGGTAAGTGAAAATATGCCTGTTGAATGTTTGTTGTCACTAACCAATGTGTCTTAACTTTAATTAATCTCTTTATTTGTAATATAAAATGTTTTACAATATATTACATATGAATTGAGACCTCTGAGGTCCAAGAGGGCAGAAATCAACATCTGACTTCTTTATCAAAAACCATCTGAATGCAGCTCTTTGGATGGAGTCTGTTATATTCACTACTTTTAATAGGTGAACTATCTCTTTTCTCATTATGTGTATTGTGTAGTCTAAACAATTTACACTAAGATTTATAGGCTTGGCTGTATAATTAGTAAGGCTTAGATCACTTGTCATATAAGACATTAGATGTGTTACTTTTTAACTTAAAGTACGTACTTGTCTTTAAATTTTAATCACCCTTGTAAGCCACTCAATGATGCTTTAATAAGTTGTACAACATCAGGACAAAAATATAGTCTTGACTACAAATAATTTGCAATGTAGTCTCTAATATTTAATTATGGGACATTGGTCCCACTGACTTTATTAATCCTGTCAATAAGTAATGTAAAAATTACTAGGCTTTGGTGAAAATCAGTTGTGGTGCCTCCTGTGAGGACTTAATTTACAAGCCCTCGTTTACAAGACCAATGTTCAGGTGGGTTATAGTCACATGGCACATCTATGTACCATGAACAGATCCAAACTTTCTTTAATATAGGTTAGAAGGCTATAACCACCCAAAGTTATCTTTATATCTCAAATAATAAATAAATGGGCCGACTATCTATACACACCCCAGTGTTTTATCACTGAATTAAAGAAGCTGTTCAACTTCAGCCAGCAGCAGCTGGATGTTTATCCAGCTATAGCCTTTGTTCAGAAATTGTCATTGTTCTAGAATATTATAAAAAACAAATTTGTCCACAATGGTTCTGCACCGATAAGTGGTCTTCTTTTACAGTGAAATGACAAATGTTATGTCTTAGTACAACACTATTAGCAAGACAAGTTTGTGATAAATGTCCTTTCAATCATATTAATTAAAAATCAATTTAATTTTTGACACTAACTCTTGGTTAGCTTAAGTAAACAACCGGTTTACTAACCTCGGTGTTTTATTTCCCCTACTGAGATTTTCAGTTAGGTGTTAAAACAAGTTCAATCCTGTTTGAAAACTCGTAATTGTACTTACATCTCATGTTCAGTAGAATAAAGCAAAATACTTCCCCCTTCGTCCGAACTTGAGAAACGAAGATAATTTATCGTAATTGGTTTCACTCGATGTGCTCGTAATAACAGAAATCACCAAAGGCTTAAAGATTTCGAATGTTGCACATTCCACTTGGAACACTTACTTGTCGTAGTTTGTACTTATTATAACACAATTAAAAGACGAATGGTAAGTGTTATAATGAAGTACTATATTATTTTCTTGGCACTGTGTTGTCAACACTTCAAAATTCTATTAATATTGAATAGTTTTAACACTTTGAAATAATTTACAAATTTTGCAATGTTTTACCGGCAAAATTTTACAATGCATATGAATTGACAGCTATCTGACATCTATCATATCAAGGAAAGAGATGTCATGCTGGTGAGTGAAAGAGAAAGGTATAAAACCAAGGACAAATGGGTAAGTCTTAGACCATAGATAGTGTAAAGAGGCAAATATTTACTATGCTTTCTTCTAGCAACACTGTGTGTCGTTAGTGCTATTTTGAGCTTTATGTCATTAAGTTACGGATCACTGATATATTTTTAAAATTTTACTCGTCCTCTCTTATTGGCAATAATAACAATAATAATGGTTCCTGTCTTTGGAGCCCTAACCACCGGTAGTTTAGACCCTAGGCCCCGCTGGCGGTGATCTGCAAGATTTTATATTTTTTTTATTGAATATGTATTTTATTTTTGATGTATTTTTATAAAAGAATAATGTTATTTATTTTTTTTATAAAAAAATATCTACTCTTCATATATTTAAAAAAAATGTAAACTGAAAATAAATAAATACATGAAATAATAATGTAAACATTTTTTACTATTCCTATATATATTCCATTCATATATATTTATATATATATATGTATATATATATATATATATATATATATATATATATATATATATATATATATATATATATATATATATTCCTATACCTATTTAACTATTTGATACGAGCTCATGTCTCAACTCGTCGAACTAATTTAAGTTTGCGATAAGATGACTCATTGAACTCTTCTTTTAACAATCTATTTCATATCTCTTGATAAACTAGTGAAAGAAAACCGATCTACAAAGAAAACAATTTTTGTTGAACAACTGAACTATAGTGAACTACTGAACTAAAAGATGGATATAGTTCAAAGTAATGAAAAGACACATTTGTATCTTTTCATTTCAGTGACACATTTTTCGCAAGACTACGGCCTTATTGCTAAAAGCAATTTCTTCCAGGCAACCTTATACATTTTAATAATTTGTTGCTCACACTAAAAATGTATTTTGCCCGTAGTTAATCGTTCACATATGTTACACTAGCTGATGCCCGCGACTTCGAGCGCGTGGTGCGGTTTAACTATCCCACGGGAACTAATTTTTCGGGATCAAAAGTATCTTATATGTTGACCAGGGATATAAGCTACCACCATACAAAATTTCATTTAAATCGGTCCAGTCGTTTCGGAGTTTAGCCGGCACAAACAGACAGACAAACAGAGAAACAAAAAAATCTAAATTAGTTCTATTTTACTTCTTACATCCCCCTGACTTTGTTTTTAGCATTTTTTTTTCATTGTACAGAAATTCGACCTCTACAGTTTTATTATATGTATAGATAAGTACATTAATTGGTAGCTTTAATCATAATTAAATAAATATTCACTACTACTTGTGAAAAAGAATATCTTCTTCTATGTCAAAGAAGCAAGTGAGGTGTGTAAGAATAAGCCTAAATGGCGCTCTGTTGTTCGTGCCTACTCCGCAAGGGAACTGGCGTGAAGTTATGTATGTTCTTCTATGTCACTACTATAATTATACAGACATCCTTACGGCCTCTGTGGTTGAGTGGGTAGATCTTGCCGGCCTATCTCATTGCAACGCAAAACCTCCGCATTCGCTTCCTGGCTTAGTAAATTTTTGTAAACGCATTTTTCATTATTTACTATAGTTCTGGCTGTCAGGGATTAGCCCCAGAGTGTTTCGTCGTATATCACCAACAACAAAAACTTTATTAACATTTAAGAACATGGTCAGGAAATACTATCTGCAACATAATGATATGTAATTAGTAGTATATTGCATATAGATATATGTTTATTATGTTTAAATAGTTGCATTTTATTACTATATCCGTGCAGGAACGGAGAAAGAATACAATTTCCTGCGGCCGGGCGGCCTGTCGTAAGAGGCGACAAAACAACCCACAGCCAGGTGGTAGGGCATTTTCCCGACTGGATGGCTACCACCCCTGGTCTAGAGCATGCTGCCATAACAACCTTGTGTTGTATTCCGGCATTAGTGACCAGGTTCCAGTCCCCTTTAAGAGAGCAGCAGCGCATTTGTAGCACTTTCGGTGTTGCAAATGTCCATAAGCGATGGTAACCGCTTTCAATCAAGTGGGCCGTCTGTCTGTCTGCTGAACTCCTGCAATAGAAATAAAATAAAAAAACTATATCTTGTTTATGTATAACTTATGTGTATAGTTATATATTTATAATTAAAATGTAAGTAATCATACAATAATTATGTATACCACCATCCCCACTCCTAATCAGCAATACTCCTGCCACGGGCTGTCTGGAAGAGATCGCTTTTTAGCAATAAGAGCGCCCATTGTACACAATTAGAATAGTACTAGTTCGTAACTTTTTTGTAACGATGTACAATGAAGTGTTATCCATCTATCTATCTAATACAAGTGTAACTTGGAGTTTTTGGCGGGAACTGAAAGGAGACGTTGTGCTGTGCAGTTTTATTTTCTAAAAATGTGTAAAATTACTCTAAAATGAACAATAGTTGTAGGATATTGATAGTTTTTGAGTATTAATTATGTAGTTTTTGTGAGAAATGTGAACTGTGTAGTCAAATGTGGCCTATTGAGTTGTCACAAGAACCCCATTGAATGGCACTAGCTGATTACCTACAGTTCAGCTGTGCTACACATAGGCTTAAGAAAATGAAGAAACTATATTGTAAACTAAGATCTGGCTTAAAGGCCTATCTGCCAAGCCACAAACTTAAATAAATAACAAGTGTAACTTGCTTGATGTGTTTGTCTGTCGATTATTATTTAAAAGAAAATAGCAAGACTCATTTCATTTATCAGAGCTATTTTTCCAGAAGGTGAAGATACAGGGTCTGTTTCATGGCGAATGAGCGTATCTGGCGAAGGTCTTGGGTTCACATACGTCAGCATCAAACTGATGTCCACCGTTTTTGAGACTGGCAACATCGATTGGACTGTCCAGTTTGATAACGAAACACCTATACCCGTTCAGTTTGGAGGTAATTCTATTTTTAAATGTTGCACGGACTACTCAGTATACTACCTTGCTAATTATCCCTATTAATATAAACAGCGAAAGTAACTCTGTCTGTCTGTTCGGTTTTCACGGAAAAACTACTAGACCGATGTGACTGAAACTCAGTATATATATATATTATATTTTCGATGCCGAGGATGAACATAGGATATTTTTTATCCCGAAAAATGGGATAGTTTCCGGGATAAAAATATATTTGTCTCTCTGTTTGTTATCCTTTTATGCAAAGACTATTGGACCGATTTGGCTGAAACTCGGTACATATATATATTATATTTTCGATGCCGAGGATGAACATAGGATATTTTTTATCCCGAAAAATGGGATAGTTTCCGGGATAAAAATATATTTGTCTCTCTGTTTGTTATCCTTTTATGCAAAGACTATTGGACCGATTTGGCTGAAACTCGGTACATATGTAATTTTAATACCGAGGGTGGCCAAGGGATACTTTTTATCCCGGATAATGGGATAGATTTATGTAAAGGTTATCCCGGAAACTAGGATAGGTTTTGTGATTTTGTCTATTTCGTCCATTTGATCCACTGGGTCCACTGGGTCCAATGGGCCCACTGGGTTCACTTGGTCCATGTTATCTATCATGTTCTGTCATTTTTGTAGTTTACAGATAGATGGGAGATGGTATAGTTTGCGATATAAAATGAAGTGAATCTTTCGGAGGCGAATACATACAAATTTAATACAATGTAACCTGTACCGCTGGCTCTTTAAACTAGAGACTCTTTAGATAAGAGAGCATAGAGGTTGACTCTAGTAAACTCTAGTTTAGCTATAAATTACACCATGTACGTGACGTGACAGTACCCATCCAGACAGGCAAATAGCTTATCACCTGGCTGTGGGTTGTTTAGTCGCCTCTTACGACAGGCCGTCCTAACGCAGGAAATTGTATTCTTTCTCCGTTCCTGCACGGATAAAGTAATTAAACTTATTTTTATCATGATATTACAAAAGTAAGTTTTAAAAAAAAAGTATTGCAGGAGTTCAGCAGACAGGCAGACGGTTCACTCGACGGAAAGCGGTTACTATCGCCTATATGGATATTTGCAACACCAAAGGTGCTACAAATACGCTGCTGCTTTCTTAAGGGAGATTGGAACCTGGTCACTAATGCCGGAACACAACTCAAGGTTGTTATGGCGGCATACTCTAGACCAGGGGTGGTAGCCATCCAGTCGGGCAAATGCCCTACCACCTAGAAAATATGTTATTTTGACGCCTGTTATTTTATACGTAAAAATATTAGAATTTTGTGTAACACGTGTCCGCGTGCCTATCATGTTACAGATAAACCCAACTCTTGGGATCGCCCTTTCAAAACATTACTCCTGAGTTGCCAACTAACAGGTGGCGTGGGCGACGTTGCCTGGCAACACGCCCAACTGTTCCGTCAGGCCATTGACGCGCACCACAACGCAATGGAGATCAAAACCAGTGTTGCCAACATGAAGAATTAGTGTTGTCAACTTACAGTGACCGTTTGACATGTGACAGAATATATTCGTTGTTCAAGTTCAAAAGCGAGTATTAAACTTTTTAATAGTTAGAATTGATTAAATAATTAATAATTTTGTTGGAAATTTTCTATCATTTTTATCATAACATTTAAAAAGTGAACTTCACTTTTAAAAGGTTATTATAGTTAGGCCGGCCAATCGTGGAAGAACTAAATGACGAGAAATTCAAAATACCTTTAGCTGGCAAGTTAAACTAAAAAACCCAATTAGATACTTTTGTCTATTAATAAATCTACTTAATAGTACTTGGCTCGGATTTTTACATCCCAGCGATAAAATTTTATACATACTCAAATTCAAAATAAAACATTTTTGGTTACAAAAGTCCCTAATCTGGATACCCTATTGTGATATGACTCGCTGGTCAGACTTCAATTTAGTTTGTTTTGGAATTTACTATAACTTTTTTCATGTTATTTTGGGGGTTTTATTGAAGTCGAACGGTCATTGGCATGTTATTAAAATATATTATATTTACAGCAATAAAAGAATTTGTTCCTAAAATTTATTTGTTTATGCCAGTGTGTTTTTGTATATTTTGATGATAATATAACTTAATTCTTTATTATGTTAACAATGTTTATTTTATTGATAAAATTAATTGGACAAAGTGATCAAAATGATTTACTGGTTTGTTTTTGTACTTTTTGACGTTTTTTTTTTAATAAGAATCACGAGGCTTTGCCTGTGTAACTATCGATCTCTCCTGGAAATTGTATAAAATGATGTACATGAATATAAAGTATTCAAAATTCAACTTCTGTGTCTAAAGTAGCGATGAGCCATTGCGAGACGTTTAATTCGATTATTGCAATTGTTGCTACCACTCGATTATTTTCACTCGCAGTAAATTCGAAATTGGAATACACCCAACTTATCTGTGAAACGAAGAGCGTGTGTGTTCGCTCCGGTATTGCCAATCTAAAAAAGAAAGAAAGAAATAAAATATAATAAAAAAATAAGAAATAAAAGAAAATAATGTTTATTTAGAGTTATTTAAAATGGAAATTATACATAAGCAGTTTAACAAAAGTCAAAGGTTAACTAACTTTAAACAGAGCAAATTCTGGTCTTTCGTTAGTGCCAGGCAGTTACGTCACCTTCACAGAAGAAAAAATAACTAATGAACATTTAATATTATTTATAATTAGAACAACATCAAATAAAGAATAGACAAAAAATACATATTTTATCAATAATCATCAGACATTCCAATATATCCCAGGCCAACCATGCCGTAGACTGAGCCACCGCACGCCGCAGATTGGCCGGCGCAAGCCGCCGACATCCCCTTATTGTCAGTCGGCTCCCGTACTACGTCACCGGGGGGTAGATGCCCCTGCGAATTCAGTCCGGGGCAAAGAACGTAAGCTCAAGGCCGAGGTGGCAGAGACGATGACCTTCGATATAATATATCACGATCAGTGCTTTTCAATCTTTTTGAATACGCGACCCCTTTGCAGGTTGAAAAATTTTGGCGACCCCCTTGGGATATAGAGAGAGAAAAAGTTAGTAATTTAAAAGACTACGTTTATGTTTTTCTCTATTTTGTTACCTATATTCATTATTAGGACCTGTACTCTACAAAAAGCTGCTGAGCTTAGAAAGTACCTAAATACGAGGTATAAATTTAAATTGCCTTTTCCCTTTTGCCGGCGTCCCCCCGAGCAAGAATCTGCGACTCCCCCTAGGGGTCGCGACCCACAGATTGAAAAACACTGGCTTAGATAATCATAATAATGCTTGAGCTCCATTTGGGATAATGTTATAGTTATTAACTGAGGCCAAATGCGTCTTATTTATAAGGCTGTTAACAAATATATTTTTTTTAACTGGCAGCCTTAATTCGTATGAAAATTCAATATGGCGGCTGTAGTTCCATTTTTGCCGTTTCACAAATAAGTTGGGCGACATATACGATTATGGACTCGATTGTAATTTTGTGTCAATAGGGGAGCGGAGTGTCAAACTTTTTATAAACTGACAGAACGTCGCGACCTCATAGATTTAGTTCGAGCATTTATGACGTCATAAGTAGGTACAGTTACAAGGAGTCAAATAGTGCATTAATTATTGTTTAAAAAGTAATTGAAATTGTTTTTATTATAATATTTTAAAAGTTAGATGATAATATGTTACTTTAACGCCTGTTCTTTTATATGTAAAAATATTAGACATTATTGTAACACGTGTCCGCTCCCCTACTGCAATTCCTTCGATTGTTAAAACACCTCGAAATTGCCCATCGCTTGTGTATGAAATTTTGCGTAAATCAGTTCATATTTAAGCCTGCGAAACAAAAAACAAACTTGTTTGGGCATTTGTATATTTTAGAGACAACTATGCCTATGGTTATAACCAGCTTTAAACTTGTGCCATCCAGTTGATTTGGAATACCCAGGCAAGTCTCTTAAGCGGGCGATAGACGTACGAGCAATACGCGCATTTGTGACTCCACATTTTCCGTCTGGTTCGAAGGCCTAGCTCGTAAGCTATAAAATAAAAAAAACATATTTTTGCACGTGTTTCACCTAAAGAGGCCCATTCACTATCATGCAGTGGGCGAAGCTTGCAGACGCGATGCAGCTGCAACAACATTCACAGTACTGCGTTATGCGGCGAACTGCTGGGCTGCCTTGCAGAATAGTGGGTTTTTTACAGGCAGAAAAGATGTCGAGCCATAATTACCTACGCGTACTTGCTCGCACATCTATTACCTGCTTTACCTTAAAGGAGTTAGTAACTTTAATTAAAACAGAAATAGCGAATGGACCCGCCCACTATGCTGAGCCACGAGTAAACTTTGGACCAGAACTTTTTTGGAGTTAATTATTTAATGAGAGGTCTTCATATTATTTTTTAAATTCTTAAAGGAATCTAAAGGTCGTGGTAATTAGTAACGATGTCTACTGAATCAAACCCAACTTGAAAGATGTATGTAGATCTCATCTAATTTATCGCCACCCTAATTTATGTAACGCACGTGGTTTAATTATCTATCTCTTTCACTCGCCCACAAACATATGACTCCTTCATTCACACCGTATCAAAATGCGAGTGTTTTATTAAGTATAATTGAAAGAGATAGGTAGTGTTGGGACGGCCGTTATGTAGTGGGTTTGAAAGAATATTAGTTAAGTATTTATTCGCCTGTAAAATAGAAACATACATTCCAATATAGAGATGGATTTAAGTTGCCTTCAAGTCTTTTGCCTCTTTTCTTTTATTGGAATAAATTATAATTTGCAGGTTTCAAGAGTATAAAAAGTATATTGCAAGAACTATACTCTGTCTAACCGTTTCTTTTACTTTTGACAGGTTGATCATTGATTAATTACTAATGCTATAAAGCGTTATCGATTCGATTTTATATAAAAAAATCGCGTTTCTTTGTCAATTTTCAATCAATTTATAAATAAATATAAATATATAGTGCACTTATATAAAATTATAAATTGTTAATAATATTATATTACGTAATAAATAAGCCATGTAATCCACACACATATGACTTATACTATGTGATCTGTGCGTATAAGTTAAATAAAAGCTAAATATGACTTTAAAAAAATCATTTCCAAACTATTAATTATGATTAAATTTAGGTGTAATGATGACAGTATATCACTACTATCACACTATAGTCTGATAATTTATATAGCTACTACCTACTATCATTATAGATATATTACAGACTACTATAGTCTGTGCATTAGATGCCTCAGAGAACGTCATTATTACGTCGCCTGGAACAATGAGTTATTATTATTATGAGAATTGTAACATTTGGTGTATGTGTCAAAAGTAAAATAAATGGTTTTAAAATAAAATTGGAAAATTTAATAAGCTATCTTTGATTATAACTACTTAGAAAGCTTTGTAATTATTAAATTAAATTGTTTCTATAGTCATCTTTCATAAACTGTAGCTTATATTTATCAAATAATGCAATTAGTTAACAACGAATTTTTATAGTCGCGCCAAATCATGTCGCTATGCTCGTAAAGACCAGCATTCTTTATTTAGTCTTCAGACCCAAGTTTTAAATCGATCACAATGCAAGCTCAATATAATTGTTTTGCGAATAATTCGATTTGATCTTCTAGCAATTTTAAACATGCAAGTATGTACCTTTAATTGAGAATATAACTTATGCGTTGTATATTAACGCATAAATAACCCCACGCAACTTGGCCAAAGTCGTAAGATGCGCAAAAGTCATTTTTTAAGTCTGGTTGTCAAGCGGGACGCGGGGATGAGTCTACACAACTATCTCCTTCATACTTATAAGCATGACCGCGCGCGACAGAGACGGACAGAGTTTTCATGATGCGAACGCAGTGCGACGTCACACCACGCGATTATTCACAGACACTACACAAGCACAACGTTTATACGTGTGTTGAACGTGCTATGCGCAAACTTACCCCCACAACGCCAAAACGTGGCCAAGTGCGTGCCGCGTACTAGAAGGTTACACACATTGTAGTTAAATCTAGACCCCGTACCTACTCTTGCGTTAAATATAAAAATTACGCAGCCAAAGTTTGGGTCTGAATGACTATGAAAACTTATTTGTAAAAAAAGGCAATTGGAGCTATAATACTTCAGGATACTAAATAAATTTTGGGCTTACGAGGCTATAAATCACCTGTTCATCAACGGATTTGTATGAAAAATGTGATACGCGGCCTTATCTTGCTAAAAGGTGCCATAAAGTTTAGCGCTGACTTTAATTATATTATTTAAAAAAATAAATTGTATTGTTTATCCGAATATTTTGTTTTATTGCAGTTTTCCTTTTATGCCCCTGCTCCACCTGGGACAGTGTTATAGTTATTGGTCGTTCCACGCAGATATAGAGATGAATTAAAATCTCTATATAGATAGTTAAAATTGTATTAAATCAAAGTTTTACCTATCAATTCTTGGTTGTAATATATACAATTCTGAGTCTATATGAGCATTTTTTTTACCATGTGGTATTCCGTACACAGGATTTGGCCGAATACCAAACAGTTAAAAAGTGGCTGAAAACCGAATAGCAGCTAAAAATTCTTGATGCCAAGAATCTAATATAGAATCCGTACAGGTATACAAATATTCACTTTTGCATTTATATTAGATAAAAACCTCGTTTCACATACACGTTCGTTTTCCCAATTTTTATTTCTGGTCGTTTACATTTCAAAGCAAAATATTCAGAAGAATAAATCGGTTCACGTTTAAGTCATGGGGAAGTAATTAAGTCGTTTTGAAGCGACGCCATCTATACTCACTACCAAAAGTATTACATAAAGACGATGAGACGAGAACTAGTGTTTGTGAAACTAACGCCATCTATTAGTATTTTCTGCTAATCACAAAATTTGCATCTCCTTGAACAGTTTATTATCCTGGTACTTTTGAGGTGCATGGTTGAAATTTCCGCAGTAAAAAGGCGCATCTTCACCATTCTTTCTGCGCATGAATGAAAATGAATGTTGGTTGGACTTGCCGTTGCGGACTATGCGCAAAATTTACAGAAACGTAATTACTATTCCCAAGATTGTGTGTAAGCTTCTGACTATTCCTATAAGCGCAAAAGAGACGCATTGTGAGTCCGGATAACGAATGAGCAAGAACGCAATACTCTTCTCGGATACCTTTCCACCGCGTGAACTTTGTTTTTTGGTTTTTGTACATACAAACTTCAGAGAGAGAGAGACGTATTTTCAGTTAGCAATCAATATACGTTGCCGAAGGGAAGAGATCATTCCCAAAATATTTTTTTGGCAGTGAGTGTTTACATTCTGCTCCTATAATCACTTCGTGCTCGACTGAGCAACAATGAATGAAAGGCCGAAATATTTAAGGTATATTTTTCGCCGCTTTCTATATCTTACCGACTATTCATATGCCTTATTGTCAGTTAAAATTTGACATACGCTCCATACAAGTAATGTCAAAATGTCAAAATTCAACTGCAATGGTAAGGCAAGTTAATACATAATAAGATGTAGGAACCAGCAATAAATTACTTCGACAGCAAGCAGGAAGGCACCGAGAAAAATGTCCAGACCGCAGCGAGAGTATCGAATGTTCAAATAAGTTCTCAACTTCCTTTGACACCTTCCTGCTTGCTGCTGTGGAAGTAGGCATAATGTACCTAAATGAGGCTTGAAACGGAAAACAAGTCACATGCACTATAGTGTTCTACCAGAATTCTTCGTCCCTATACTAATTATTGTTCAGGTGCTGTTCTAAAAATAAAATACTTTGCGTACAGAATAAATATTACAAATTAAAAAATAATCGAAATGTGTGCTGGGACAAGTGGAAAAAACGAATCGCAACAAAGTTTTAACTTGAAGTTATAAAGGTAGATTGTTAATGTACTTACTTATCCAATTTGAAAACCTTTTTTTTTTATTGCAGGAGATCAGCAGACAGGCAGACGGCCCAGTTGATTGGAAAGCGGTTACCATCCCCTATGGACATTTGAAACACCAAAGATGCTACAAATGCGCTGCTGCTCTCTTAAGGGAAACTGGAACCTGGTCACTAATGCCGGAACACAACTCAAGGTTGTTATGGTGACATAATTTAGACCAGGGGTGGTAGCCATCCAGTCGGGCAAATGCCCTACCACCTAGCTGTGGGTTGTTAAGTCGCCTCTTACGACAGGCCGCTCGGCCGCAGAAAATTGTATTCTTTCTCCGTTCCTGCACGGATAAATATAAACCTGCCCGTAAGGCATGAATTACACAGAAACGGCGTAAGGTGAAGGAAGACGCGGCGCAGGCGTGTACCTCTTCAAAACGCTTTCATACAAATTGTACGAAGGCGACATCTATGAATTACACGCAAGCGGCGCGGTGCAGGCCGCTTAACGATAGGAAAACGATCAGGATAATCAAGTAATTTTTCCATTATTTTAAAATATCTATGCTCTTGTGATAATTTCCACATAGGGTGCATCCAATATCTTCGGTGCCTCTGCAAATTAATAAATTGCAGCAAAGCAAGCGCGTTTTCGTCTTCTGAAGAGGAAGACATGCTATTGCAACAGAGTAAGCCTGTATAATGACGAATCGTAACGTTTTTTCGCCTCTTCTATATAATTTTAATCGCGTCCGCCATAGTGTTACATACTCTTTGGCGTCCGCGCCTTATCCGTTCCACGCCTGCGCTGCACCTGCGCCGCACCTTCACCTTACGCCGTTTCTGGATAATTCATGCCTAAAACTTCAAGTTAAAATTTTGTTGCGATTCATTTTTCCAGTTGTCCGTTGAAGTTTCACTTCCACTATGTGTCCCAGCACACATTTCGATTTTTCGCAGGTTTACTGCAAATTATGAATTGGTTAGGTTAGGTACATTTTAATTAATACATACATACATACATACATAACTTCACGCTAGTTCCCTTGCGGGGTAGGCACGAACAACAGAGTGCCATTTAGGCTTATTCTTACACACCTCACTTGCCTCTTTGACATTCATAACTCTTGTCATGCAAGCTCGTCTGTTCTTAAGGCTCCTGACATCCCCTTCTGCTATTTTAATTAATGCATTTTTTATTTAAACACATTTTATTTTATCAAACAATAAAACTGAATTCGATCCGGAACCAATGAAAACATCGATAGTCTACTCTAACATTATGCCGCCTCTCATCATGTCTAGTCTAAATTTATGCCGCTTTTCCACGCGGCCGTAACGCTTTTTCGTGCCATAAAATCCTAAGACCCCGTCTATATAGAAGTTTCACTTCAAAAATATGCGCGTTTGTATTTTTAATTTTACTACTGAACTCAAAATGCTTCCATATATCGATTATAATAGAATTCTCAGATCATTGTAAAAATGAATAAAAAATAAAATAAATTAAATTATATTTAAAAATGTATTCAAATGAAATATGTTAATTTATTCTGTCAATTACACTAAAGAATATTAAAATAAAAATACAACTATATACTACATCTAAACTATAGTATGAAAATAAACCTAAAATTAAAAACTAGAACTAAATAAAAAATTATAGATAAAATATTGGTCCCAAACCACTGTCACTTACCGGGAGCGTTCCCAAAAGGCTGGCGGCGTTACCAAGTTGAATAGCAATACTTAGCCTTTGAGCAAAATAGACGCGAGCCTTTTGGTCGAGTGAGAAGCCTACTAAACGGTCGGCGACATCTCGATAAAGTTTTAGAGCGTTAGGACCCCACGGATCCAGAGTTTCCACCCCAAACGCCGCAAATGTATAACTTTCCGATAGCGGCGTACTTGCGGCGCTTGACGGCCTTCTGTTCGGCTGCAGCAGAACCGGCGGTAGCGGACGTACTTGAAAGATGGGACGCCGCCAGAGTGTCAACGCAAGTAGCTCCCACACGAAGGGCGGCCCATCTTCCAAGGTACTAACGTCTTCCCATCCGGTCTCCTGCCATCGTCGCCGCACAAGCCGTTTGGTTCCAGAACGGCAGGTACCCCGGCGGTGACAAGCGCCCGGCGGATAATGTCGTGAAGTGCCGCGTGACGTGAAATTCTATCGACGCTTTCTGTCAATGATATCAGCCCATAAAATAATGACATAGGTACAAATCATGGAAAATATAGTATTCTTCTTCCATGGTTACAAATTATAATGCTGTTGTATTAAAACTTAAATTATAATTTCACCTGCTATTATTTTTGTTACTTTAGTGAATATGACGTAACAGCAGACCTTGATTTCGCTTCGGGGTTCACCTCCTAATCGTTTGTTATTTCCACCTCCTATGGTTTTTGGTATTCTAGGCATCTTAAGCGTCGATGGCACACTGTGCCCATCGTTTTGTTCAGTATCATCAGTAGAGTAAGTAAGTAGTAGTAGTATAAAATAGATTTGCAATTTTATATTTTGATAATTAAGATAATTATTTATATTATGTATAAGTTCAAAATCTAACGAAAATCGTAAGAAAAGAATAAAACATTATTATAAGGTGCCATCTACCGTTTATTACTAGAACTACATACGAAAAACCATGATTGATACTGCTACAATAACCCTTTCTTGGTAGTCGGTTAAAAATAGTTTTCGTGAAACTAGCGCCATCTTTTATGAATTTCTGTTAATTACAGAAATTTGCACCTTCTTAAACAGTATATTACCCTGGTACTTTTGAGGTGCATAGTTAAAATTTCCGCAGTAAAAAGGCGCGCATCTTCTCTCTCGGTGATTATTTTTCTGCGCAAAGAATGAGATCGATCATGTTTGTTGGGTTTGTTACATTGCTGGACTAAAATTACCTTAGTTCTCGGGGACGAAGTTTGAGCAGTTGGCGAAATAGTAGGGGGGGGGGGGGGGGGGACTGCTTTGCGTTTTAAGTGGAGCCAATGTGATGTGATATCAAATAGTATGTTTTTTGCTTTACTTGAAAGGGACAAAATACATTAACAGACTTCGAAAAAGATCCGAAATTTCTCTTGTATGTACATGCGTAGGTTACCGCTCAAGAAGCATGATTTTGTGCGGAACTCGAGTAGCAGCGGGACGGCGATTATCTTTTTGCGTATTTAGAAAACGCTGTTGAACATAGGAACTGGGTGATCTGTTTTATCAATCATCACGCTATAGTTTCTAATGTAAATTAGCCCGATAACCACCAATTTGACTTTTACTTTAAAGGTGAATGTTGCGAGTTTACGAGGCTCAGTCGAAGGTTGCGCCGAGCAGGTTTGCTTTTTAATAAACTAAAAACCAGGAGCAGTGCCGCGGCAGCAGCCGGCGATTGCCAGAACCGACTGATATACGTTTATTCACTGTAACACAGTTCACAGTTATAGGTACTGTAAAGCTTTTAATAATAGGCTACTAACATAATAATGATATCAAATCTTTATTTAATTTTGTGGTACAAATATTGTATATTTATTAGCTTCGAGCTGTACTGAACAATGGTTTCTGGAAAATTATCGAAGACTGCAGCTCAAAACATTGTTCAATAGTCAGTACACAGTTGATATGTGCTATACTGACTACATATATATAATATCAGCCCATAAATGTCCTACTGCTGATCTCGGGCCTCCCATTATAGGGGGAACGTACAAGTATACCCGGCACGCTTGTCCAAGGTGGCTTGGCAGGTTTGACACATCCGTTATCTCGATGTGCAAGGTTGCATCACGATGTTTTCCTTCACCGTTGTTAGCACGTGGTAATTGTAACAATATACACATTAGATCAGAAAACTGACTAAGTGGTACATGCGTTCCGGCCAGGATCAAACCCGGGCCCTTTGAGTCTGAGACGCGTGCGCTAGCCATTACGCTACTACCACTTGTTATACTGACTACTGCACAATGTTTTCGGGCTAAATTACATTAGAATCATTGTTTGGTACAACAGATCACCTCAGTTGTTGAAATCAGGCAACATTGTTTTCTAAATACGCTACCTGTTATACTGCTCTCGTGCTAACCTGACAGCCACTTCATTTCATTCAACATCTTTCACAACGGTAATTATTTGTTCTTGTTTACAGTCGGGCAATAATAGAGAATAAGGGCTGCATATAAAACACCAACTGCCTATGATACTGCTACAGTTTATTTTGAAAATTATTTTCTGCAGCGTCAGTAGGAGCTGAATATAAAACAAGGCACACGCACTACTAGTATTGTTCATAATTCTTCTTTTCTATGCTACTAATATTATTATATAGTACTTTTATTTCATGATAGTTGTTAGTTAGTATGTACATACATGAACGAACCAAAAATACCTTACGCACAAAATATGCCCTTAAAATATTTTTTACGGTTTAGCACTACTTAAGTTTATGAAACCCTGGTGTATACGGTCGCCATGTTGAGCTCGAAATGTCGTTCGGACACGTATCGATCGTATTCATCCATCCATCCCCTGCTTCCTTCCGTTCCTTCCTTTTTTCTTTGCTTCCAAATATCAAACAAATATTCCGTTATAGGAATATAAATTTTAGGATTTAGGACAGGAAATTAGTTAGTTGTAACAAATATTATGTGTATTAATTAAATCAAATGAAATAATATATTCTGTCTATGACACTAGTAAATAGTAGTCATGTCACTTCCTATTAATTTTGCTACTTTAATAAATATGAGGTAACAGTAATGTTTCAGCTGTATTCACATTTCATGTTTCCAAGTGTTCGCAAACTGGATAACAGATGCCACTTTAATATTGCATCTAATTTTGTTTTAACAAAAATTGTTAATATGTAAACAGTTTTTCCTTAGGAGATCATTTTTGTACATTACAAACAGGATTTTTTGCAATGAATCACACTATTTAATGATGTTTAAATGTCTTACACAAATTAAGACACATCTGAAGTTAATTTCTTTTTTCTCTATAAGAGAGTTTGGTCAGTATTGACCATGCCACCCTCATAGGAAAAATACAATTTACCGCCGCTGAATACCTACTTTAACTAGATTGTATAGCATCTTGGCATCATCCGATATATATGCCAGGATACTGTTACACGCACCAATTTCGTGCAAGTCACGTCCTAACAAATTTCTTTCAATCTTGTTACCTACGCATTCCACTAAAACGTGATATACTGTATCTTCTGTAACCTGATACTCTTCGCAATTGGGTCTTACTGATCTTTTAATTAAAAATGCGAATCCGTTTAGTGGTGTTTCCGGAGCGAAGTCGAAAAGCTGTCACTATTTCATATCTAGATAAGGATGACCCCGCAAACCACGGTGAGCGTGTTAGACTGGGTTGAATACTCCTGAAGTTAGATACTACAGTATAAAACTTTTTTTATAAGTCATCTAAAGACCTACCTAAGTAAAATTTTATCAAAAAAATTATCTTGTAATAAAAACTAAGTATATGTATGTACATGTTTTCTTATTTTTCTTTTAAATAAAATTCAGATATTAAAACCTATTAATATTAATTTTTCATGTCATAAGACTTCTAATGTATATAGTGTATATTATCTATGTTGTAATTAATGGTAACTTCAATGTACCACCACGCATGTGCTTGTCACCTATTACAGTTTTTGTTATTCTAGTAAATATGGCATAACAACAAGCTGATTTGGCCGGCTTGTATTAGGGAGACAAAAAATTAATCCACTCAGCCTCCCAAACCTATGGTTGTTGAAATAATACTTACTACTTTAATTACCTTTTGGATCAGAATGAAATTAACTAAAAGTAATATAAATAATATGTCATTATAGTTGTTTCCTTTTTATATGATTAATGAATGCTAGTAGTATAATATAACATTTATTATTGTAATACTTACTTACTTACTATACTGTAATAAAGTTTAGACTTTATTAAACATTTGAACGCGGTAAACCCGGAAAACTACCATGATAATTTTTAAAATTTATAATATCTCTCTCTATTCTCTTTCACCTGCTCCCAATTATTTGGGGTCGGCACAATATGTTTTTTCCTGCTACACTCCTTTCTCTATCCTGATAAGTCTAAAATAAACTAAGCCGGTCATCGACTTATGACACAAAATAAAGCAAATTTTATTTATAAATAAAGTGTAAACGGGTGCGGACATGGACTATTATTGTGATCACAATAATTGTGACTGATCGATCGATCAATCGACAAATCAGTCCAGTCGATCCGAACAAATTACATACAAAATCGTCCGTCGTCTCCTCAACAACTTCGAATCGAAATCGACTCGACACTAAACGAACCGAGTACTAGGCTAGCAATACGCTATAGGAGTTTCTGAAACACAAAAACAGGAAATTGTACTTTGCAATGACTGTTCCCATGTCAAACTAAAGTTGCGGCTTCATCTGCGAATTCTGCGATAGTGTTATGGTCCAAGATCCCAGTCACCCCAGACTTACGGGATTTTAGGAAAGATGAAATTTTTAGGATCGGTAGTTTAACATAAACTTAGAAAGAAAGGGATACTCGCTAAGCTGAAAGCGGGGACGTCTTTCAGGTAGCAGGTATCAAAGGTGGAAAAAAACCATGCTAACTTACGTCAAAGTAGCAAGGCTAGTTTTTACATATGTCATATATGATATTGTTATAAACAAAGATAAACAGTTGCCAGACACTTCCTGTGGGCCATAACTTTTGACAGATACTTTAAAAAAATGTGGCAACTTACGTCATTTTAGGAAAGCTGAATTTTGTATATATTATCAAGTATAATATTTTAAAATATTTTCCAATGAGCCAGACAGATCTGACGAGCCAAACATCCTTCCAGACTCGTTAAGAGTTCCGCTATGCGAGGAAGCGCGAGAGCATTATTCAAGTCAATTCAATATTATTTTATTTAAATGTTATATCTATACTAATATTATAATAATAATAATAATAATCGGCAGACAAACACACATATTGTATATCCCCAAATTAAGCAAGTTACGCTTGTGTTATGGGTAATATACAACGGACTACTTTGGGGCCGAGATCCCAGACACCCAGACCATAGTAAATAACGGAGAAAATATGTTTCCGAAAATTACTATACCAGGAATCGAACCCAGAACCTCTGCGTTGCAGTGAGGTACGCCGGCAAAGCCTTAGCCCGCTCAACCACAGAGGCCGTCTAAAGCTAATTAATTATAAAGCTGAAGAGTTTGTTTGTTTAAACGCGCTAATCTCAGGAACTGCTGGTAAGATTTGAAAAATTCTTTCAGTGTTGAATAGTACATTTATCGAGAAAGGCTATAGGCTATATTATATTTTCAAAAAAATTAGGTATCCTTACTAAAAGTCCAATAATGTAACCCAAGGTGTAAAAAATGACTCGAAAAAATTCTTGCACGGCGTGCGCTGCGAAAACTATTGATTATAGAACAAAACAATGTACTACCACTTTGCAGAACATATAATTGTCTACAAAAAATATCGCGTAACCATATGTTTAACTATTGTAGTTATCTCACAATAAGTGTTTTCTTTTATTTTTTTTAATTGTTATTAATCCTTATCAAAATAAATTGTTACTCCATATTCAAGACGAATTCAATACCTTTCTAGAACTTTTTGAATGATTCAATTCGGACGTTTCATTCAAAAGATATCGCGATATTTAAAATGTAAGTATTAGTGTAGTAGCCAAATATACTAATATTGTTTGATTGAACGCGCTAATCTCAGGAACTACTAGTATGATTAGAAAAATTATTTCAGTATTGGATAGCCCATTTATCGAGTAAGGCTATAGGCTATATATCATCACGCTAAGACTAATAGGAGCGGAGCACCAATGAAGAATGTTTCAAAATCGGAGGGTTTTGAAAGCAAATTCCACGCGGACGACATCGCGGGCACAGCTAGTATATTATATACTAGCTGTGTCGGCGACGTAGTCCGCGTGGATAGACGTCAAACTTGCTCTAACTCTTTTTCAATAAGACCGTAGTTGTTTAGAGCTATATTAGATAAAAAGTCATAATAAAGTTATGAGGAGCTCAACACCTCTATCGAGACCTCTCTACGCGTCTAATTGAGGTCTCGCGTGACTAAAAGGCCGGCTTGCACCTAAGGCAACGCATCAGCGTTGCCATTCAACGTGGAAATGCGGCCAGCATTTTGGGGACACTACCCTCCGACAGCGATTTGGAGTCTATTTTCTACTTATACATTTATGTTATTTTGTAATAGATTATTTTTTAATTAGGTTTACTTTTTTACGAATGTAAACAATCACTTATATACATATAAACAAAAATGTTTCAACAAAAAAACATAATATTCTAAAAATAAAACATTCGTCAGAATTAAGATGTTATTATTCGAAATTCGAATAAACTTTATTTGTGTACCTTACGCAAAAGGTCAAGTTCACTTAATTTTATTTAATAATTATCCGCATTTTGTTGTTTACAATAAGTTTATCTATGAATGGTTGTCTATTTCAATTTTATTTATTAAGATTGAAATTGTAAAAAGCTGTTTTATAAAGATTTTTGAATACAAGCTTTAGAGATCCTGGATATCATGTAGCAGCAGAGTGCTAGCCAAGACAAGTAAAATGAGCCCAAACACGACGGGTCTATCTTGTTTAGTGCTTAGTTCCTATGGCCACCTTCCGACTCCATCATCAGATCAGCTCCATGGTACCATATTATTGCATTGTCACGCGATATACATATGTGTGCAAAATATCAGCTCAATCGGAAATCGGGAAGTTGGTCAAATTTAACTTGCAAGATTCCACCCGAACTTACATACATACACAGGTACATCCATTGCAAGTTAAATAAAAGCTTGTAATAACAAAAAAATTATAAAGGCCCATAAACGAAGCATTGGTAAGCTCGGGCTTCCTGTAGATCGGGCTTCCTTACTATTCCTATATAGTATAGGTCCCGCCACGTAAAAAGAACGCTGAGCGGTAGTGAAGGGGATATGTCTGCGCAGGTGTACAGTTGTATCCTAAAGTACTAGGGTAATATTTTATGAGTAATTGTCTTATTGTAGATTCTTATTAGGTATTTTACTAGCTACTTAGTACTTTGGAATTGGCTAAAATTCCCGTCTCGCCCCCTTCATACCACCAATTTGATCGATAAAACGCTCACTGCGCAGGTTCAGAGCCAGCTTTCTTTTTACGTGGCGCGAACTATACCAGTGCGTACTAAACGTTTCGCCTCCACGTTCCTTCTACGTGCGGCAGAGTTGTGGAATGCACTACCTAAGTCCGTGTTTCCCGAAAAGTACAATTCGGGTATCTTCTAGTCTTGTGTGAATAGGTACTATCTAGGTAGGCGTGCTCCATCTTCGGCCGCATCATCGTTCATCATTGGAACTGATCGTGGTCAAACGCAAACCTATTTAATATATAAAAAAGGCGGCTGCGGATTTGACACATCGGTTATCTCGTGTAGGATTCGTCACGATGTTTCTCTTCGCCCTCACATGGCAATTCTAACAATATGCACATTCATTCCGATCGAGGTGACACGTCCGCTATATTCATCATGTTATGACTAAAAATAAAAAAAACCCAAAAAAAAACATTGATTTAAAAACATCTCTTACCTCAAAAACAAATCAACGATTCTAATCCAAACCGATTTTCGAGACGTTTTTGCGTTTGTAGTTGCTAAACACTTCTTTAAATATTAATTTGTTGTGGACTGTAAATATTTTAATTATAATTTTATAAATGAAAACTGCACGTGCGGAATATAACGACGACTTTAAAAGGGAGGGAAAAATTTACAGATAAAAAAACAAAAGAACATCTATGTTCTAAATTCAAATATTTAGTATATTTGGTGGCCAGTACTATGGTACACCAAATAAATAAAAACTTTTTGTTGGAGATTCCAACAGTAGTAGTATTTGTACATTGATTTCTAAACGTAAAATTTAATTTCCCTTCAAATTTAGTATTAAAAGTTATCTTTAGTATTAAAATTTATTATTTTAATATTATTCGTTTCATTACTATAAAAATGAAAACTCCTGGGCCAAACTATGTTAAATTTTTAGGGGACCAAATGGCAACTATTCCGCATCAAACTAAACAAGAATCGCGTAAATCGGATTATAAATCTCAGCGTAATCGGTGTACATATGGAACGGAATGAAAAATTTTTCATAAAAAATGTTCATAAAATGAAAACTACTGGGTCAAACTGTGTCAAATTTTTAGGGGACCAAATGAAAGCTAGTCCGCGTCGAACAAAAAAAGAATCACGTAAATCGGATCATAAATCTCGGAGTAATCGGTGAACGTACATAAAAAAAAAGATCCCGACGAATTGAGAACCTCCTCTTTTTTTTGAAGTCGGTTAAAATTATATAAAAAGTATTAGTTTATTTATTTATGTGCTGACAGTACACTACTACAAACGCAAAAATATCTCGAAGCTAATTTATTAGTATTTTTTAAAGCTTACTTTGATTTTAATACTCAGAATTCTCCGCCTTTTAGTTAAGGAATAAGTAGTAAGTTTTCCTGGTTTCGCAGCCGCTTCGGCTCTCCGCGCCGCTCCTATTGCATTGATACGTGACGCATGGCAGGTATGACATTTTCCTCTTGCAAAGGGAAGGCCCGATCCCACCGGAGGTTATTAGAAATACTCAGCAAATATGAACATCACAACAATACTTGTCATTGCATGCCCACACTAACACTCACAAACACATATAAGCACACACGCGGACACGCATTTACTCACACACTTAAAGAGCCATAATATGATTGCTTCTTTTTTAATCCAACATCTTTTACGTTCTATAGTTGTATTCTTTCTTTAGTGTATTTTCTACATGTTGTCAAACTGTGAACCCCTGGTACATTTTTTTGTTATTTTAATAATCGGCATACAAACAAACACACACACGTTATATATATAATCTTCTCCCTTTTTTGACGTGGGAAACTCCGTTTGAGGACTCTTCACCGCGATGAAATCGCCGCGTTGAAGTGTTAATAGCATTTCTGCTATGCCCACCCCAGTTGGGGATACCCACTAAAATCCAACAGTGTTCCGTCTTTCATCTTATGCCAGGGCCGCGGATTAGTGGCGTAGCCAATTCCACGGGTCCTGGTAGGCGACAAGCTAAGCAAGTTACGTTTAGTAGCAGAGGGCCGCTGTACACGGGGGTATCAGTGGACCTTTACCTCTGCTGTACGTAGTGGTGACGTCACGATGAAGTAACTCTGTTCTAGGTCCCGTGGCGTTTTTTTTTTGTAAAGTATTTTCTCTCGTCGGGATGCAAATATGTTTAGTGGGTAGTTCGTCGGCACTCCCTTCATTGGATGAGGTATCGATGCTATACGAAAGTCCCACACGCATTCCTGCAGGCGGCACTAGGCGCTGCAATTGCCCTTCCCCTGTATCACGGTTTTTTTTTAAGGCGGGGGTAATGCTGTTTACGCACAATACTGGGTCCTTTGCAAGGGATTAGACCATAGTTGATCATGAAGGCTTTCCCCTTTGATAAGGGTAATCCGAACAATAATCAAGCCAGCTTGTGTGGAGACTCAGAGAAGTTGCACGGGCAACAACCACTACCCACTAAAACCATCCTCCCATCTGCCCCGCGCTTTTTACGTAGGAAAGGCTGAGACTTAGAACGTAGTTACGCCCAGTCCGATCCAGCGCAAAAAGTGCCTGAATGTGCCGCGGGAATCAGAACACATTCACTTCGTCAGCGGGGGTGATGAATCCTTTGCTCCCTTGATAGCTAAAGGCCCCCCGAACCCTTGTATTACGGTGCAGTAACTCTCTTCTAGATCCCATGGCGTTCTTATAAAGTGTTTTCTCTCGTGGGGACGCAGGTATGTTTAGTGCGTAGTTCGTCGGCTCTCCTTTCATTGCGTGAGGTATCGATACTTACGAAAGTTCCACAGGCACTTGTGCAGGGGGCACTAGCCGCTGCCCCTCCGCTGTATTTATGTCCCGAGTATGTGTCGCAAGAAAAGACATTCCTCTGCGCTATAAACAATAGTAAATTACGTTTGTGTTATGGGTACACAATAGGTCACTTTGGAGCTGAAACCAGACACTCAGACCATAGTAAATAACAAAAAGTTATTAGCATACCGACTTACGGCCGGCTCCTATATGTTATCGACCGTTCATTGGCCATACATATCGTTTAAAATTTGACATAAACTCAATTGTATTGACAAGTCAGGGGCCAACCACAAATTAAGTCACACGGATTTCATGATTCTTTGACCCCTCCCCTGCCTTTGTCACAGTTGGTCACATAGTATGACATCACATATTTTACATCAAAAAAATATTAAATTAAAACAGCAGTTCCGTAATTAGTTTTATTTCAATTGTCTTATACTAATATATAAAGCTGAAGAGTTTGTTTGTTTGTTTGCTTGAACGCGCTAATCTCAGGAACCACTGGTCTGATTTGAAAAATTCTTTCAGTGTTAGATAGCCCATTTATCGAGGAAGAAGACCAATAGGAGCGGAGCACCAATGAAGATTGTTTCAAAATCGGGGTTTTTTTTACTTACTTTTTTTAACTATTCCACGCGGACAAAGTTGCGGGCAGAAGCTAGTGTTATAATAATTTAAACACTGCTCGTACAGAAAATGTTGGATTTTTTTTAAAGTTTGTTGTTAATAGTTCAAATGTGTTTTAAAGGTTAAATATATTAATTAGATTTTGAAATGTGACGTCACGAAATGTAGGCCCGCCTCCCACCCCTTGTCACGCTTCGTCGCCCCCCCCCCCCCAACGTGTGACGTAATTTATAGATGGCCCCTAATGTCAAAATTCAACCGATTGCGAGGAAAGTGAATGGAAGTAAGATAAAGATTAGATAAGATAAAGATAAAAACGGATTGAGCTGGAATAGTTTCCAGAGGATACATTACTGTTAACCCCACAAACACAAAGAACGTGTATAATACAAAGTTTGCTCGCACAAGTTTTAAAAAGACGCTTCAGTTCATTTCACGCTTTTGTTCACATAAGCTCCACATTATTAGACATTAGTAGTATTAGACACATTATTAGCATATAAATGCTAAACCATGGAATTAGTTCACTAATATATGTATTGTATTGTCTGTGCAGGAACAGAGAAAGAATACAATTTCCTGCGTTGGGGCGGCCTATCGTAAGAGGCGAGCAAACAACCCACAGCCAGGTGGTAGGGCATTAGCTCGTCTGGATGGCTACTACCCTTGGTCTAGAGTCTGCTGCCATAACAACCTTGAGTTGTGTTCTGACATTAGTAGCCGGTCTCCATTTAGAGAGCAGCAGCGCATTTGTAGCACCTTTGGTGTTGCAACTATCCATAGGTGATGATAACCGCTTTCCATCAGGTGGGCCGTCTGCCTGTCTGCTGAACTTATGCAATAAAAAAAACTATATAATATACGTGTCATGTAAGATATGTACAGAAGTGTGATCTTTCATTAATTTCTGGCTTAAGTAAACTCATGTGTAAAGCGTCACTGACTAAAATAGGTACTAAAGTAAACGTAAAGCTTAATACGTACATACATATGTGCATATGTAATGCAAATACACACGGAACCGTATGCTGAAACTAGTATGATATAATTGCTCATATATATAAAACCTAGAGAATTAAACCCAAAGGTCAGTAGTGATTCTTCTGTTGAACAGTGACAATGTATACAAGGATATTAGTGCTCGTCGGTAAGTTTTTTTCTACCTTTTTTGGTACAACCAAACCGGTGTTCTATACTTTTAATTTATTCAGTGCTCATGTTGTATTATTAGTTTAATTCTTATACAACAGGTAAACATATATAGGTATAGACAGTGATGGTTTCAGCATCACTGGCGAAATGGGTCAGATTTCTAGATAGTATTTCCTCTAATACGTCCCAAGCTTCAAAAGAATATCAGTTCGATAGAACACAAGGTTGTGAAAAAAACCAGTTTTTATTTTTTACAAACTTTTGTACCTATGTATGGATGTACCTATGTATGTATGTAAGTTTGGGTGGAATCTTGCAAGTTAAATTTAACCAACTTCCCGATTTCCGATTGAGCTGAAATTTTGCACGAATGTGTATATCGCGTGACAATGCAATAATATGGTACCATGGAGCTGATCTGATGATGGAGTCGGAAGGCGGCCATAGGAACTCCTGTACTAAATAAGATCGACCCATCATGTTTGTGCTCGTTTTACTTGTCTTGGCTAGCTCTCTGCTGCTATATGATATTCAGGATCGCAAAAGCGTGTATTTAAAAACCTTTTTAAAAAGCTTATTCTGACACTGTTCCACTACTTCAAAAAAATTGGAAAAATTCATGAGTAGAAAGAATTGTAACACATGCTGAAAAAAATAGTGATAGATAGTTTTAAAAAACGCGACATAATAGTACATTATGGTACTAGTGTGTAACATTGGTGATTACCGCCGAGGCGCCATTGAGACTCGAGCCGTAGGCGAGGGTCTTAAGAGAGCCGAGGACGGTAATCATCAATAAACACGTGTATCATACGACGTTTTTCAACACACTTGTGAATAAAATAACAACAAAAACTCATTTTATTTAGTAGATAAAAAAAAGTTATATATGAGTGAAAGTTTTATTTATTAAACACGTACGAGTTAAAATTATCTATTTAAATAAGAAGTTGCATGAAATGAGCAAGCAATAGGAACATTAATTTATTTGTTCTATAGAACACGATCTTTTTTTTTTGAATAAAAACTTTTTTAAGAACAAAGCAACTCAACCAATAAAATTAAAAAAAAAAATCTATAACTCACTAGTGAGTTATAATGTTTTTTACTCACAGTTTGATAATGGGTGTCATTCTGTGCCTAATTGCGGTGACCATAGAGCCACTTTATGAGCAAGTGTGTTGAAAAAAATATTTTAGTCTTATTTTATTTTTAAGAAATTGGCTTTGCTGCTGTGCTGCTCCCAAGTATAGGTAAATAATTCACCATGAGTTAATTTGTAATTTTGCTATTGAAAAAAATAAAAACGGAAAAATAGGTTTCTCAAAAAACCTCGAAAAATACTTAAGATAAAAAGCTGAAAATTTGGGTGAATTATTTTTATTTGATAACAAAATGATCCTCATAGTAAAAGTAGAAAATGCCGCGGGGGTAGTTTTTACTTAGGAACCCTGCTATACCCTTTGTTTATCTTGTGTATGTCGTATTTGGAAATAAATATATTGTTACGAGTTTGAATGACTCGAATTAAAATGCCGTTGGAATTGCTATAGAATTTATTGGAACTATACAAACACGTTGATTGAATGCGAAGAAAACAAAGGTTATGGTGTTTGAAAGAGAAGAAACCAGAACGAATGCAAGGATAATGGTCGATGATGTTATGCTAGAGCAAGTGAATGAGTTCGTATATCTTGGATGTGCTTTTAGCAGGGATGGAAGGTACACCGCTGATATAGAAAGAAGAGTGAATTTGGGGAATAATGTGAATGGAGCGTTAGGTAAACTTCTAGGCGCTAAGAACCTCAGCCAGAAGGCCCAGCTCGCCATACACAACGCGGTGCTGGTACCTACGCTCAGGTATTGATGCGAGAGTTGGGTATGGAAGAGAGAGCATGAAAGTAGAGTAAACGCGGTCGAGATGCGAGCACTGCGCAAAATCTGCGGAGTGACGCTCGCGGACCGCGTTCGTAATACCGAAGTAAGAAAGAGAGTTGGTCTGAAAGAGAGTGTCGGGGTGAAGGTAAGGAAAGGAATGCTCCGGTGGTTCGGGCACGTGGAAAGAATGCATGATGAAAGAATGACTAAACAGATATGGAATGCAAAAGTGGATGGATGCAGAAGTCGTGGAAGGCCACGACACACCTTCCATGATCAAATTGATCGTGTACTAGCAGAAGGTGATGTCAGGAGCCTTAAGAACAGACGAGCTTGCATGACAAGAGTTATGAATGTCAAAGAGGCAAGTGAGGTGTGTAAGAATGAGCCTAAATGGCACTCTGTTGTTCGTGCCTACCCCGCAAGGGAACTGGCGTGAAGTTATGTATGTATGTATGTATACAAACACGTATAATACAGGTACAAATATAACTGGACGCAACCAGTACAAACTGCACGATTCAATAACACGCGCAAAGTTCGTCACTATAGCTTATCGAATGTACACGTCTTGCTTTGATCGTGGTTCTCGCTAAACTGCCTCACCCCTCCGTTCAGAAATTCCTTTTATCCTGTACAAATACAATATGTCTCGACGCAAAACAATAGTTTCCAAGAATTAGTTCGACACACCTGTCTAATGACTGCCATAAAAGATTACAATACACAATACTCTGTTTTTCTTAATTAAAAATTTTAAACACAAAGTAAACAAAAGAAGTCCAAATGCGGGAAGGTAATAAACTGTTCTTTATGGCAGGCAGGTGTGCATTTGCTTTTGTTGGCATGTAACATTATATATCATCAAATTAGTTGAATACGTGAAATTTGAACATTCGTGCGTGTCGTGCTAACTACTAAGAAACAAGGAGAAATCATCACTACACTACATAAAGGTATTGTGGAATCCTTCCTTCATATAACTGCCTGTATTTCCCTGGGGTCTATGCAGCTATATTTTCCATCATTGTGGTTTTATATCAAAGGGGAATATAAGTAAACAATTACCAATTCGCGTAAATACAGACAGATGATATCGCTATTAGAGTTGCAGATAAGATTAGGCATCTGTCTGTATCAGTAAAAATGCCCAATATTTAATATTGATTAGAATACAGATGTGCACATCACGTAAATGATAAGGTTTCTGTATATACAGTCTAAGTTAAATTAGGAACAATTAAGAAATTATTGGGAATAACAACGCGTCGTCTTATTTTGTACTCTCCTCACGGCGATTGAGCCTGGGCTCTTGCCAGTGGTGCGACACCCCATATAACGGAGTAGCCAACTTAGACGCAACACTCAACTTTTTTTTTGAGGCGGAGGAAATGCATTTCGCACACTACCGGGTCCTTTATTGGGATTAGACCAAAGCAATGAGAGTTATCCACTGAAGATAGCGCAGATAACAGTGTCGATTGCCAGCTTGTGTGGAGACTCAGCAAGGTACCCCTCTCTAGGAGAGGTAACCCATGGCCTAATACTTCTAAAACCCCCTTCCTCCCATGTGCCCCGCGCTTATGATAGGAAGAGCGTGAGACTTAGAACGTAGTTACGCTCACACTGATCTTGCGCATCAGTGCTTGAGAATGCCCCGGGAAGCAGGGCAGAGTCGCTTTGTCAACAGGGGGGATGAATCCTCCGCTCTCTAGTTTTTCTTTTTTTATTTTTTTTTTATTGCAGGAGTTCAGCAGACAGGCAGACGGCCCACTTGTTGGAAAGCGGTTACCATCGCCTATGGACATTTGCAACAGCAAAGTTGCTACAAATGCGCTGCTGCTCTCTTAAGGGAAACTGGAACCTAGTTACTAATGCCGGAACACAACTCAAGGCTGTTATGGCGACATACTCTAGACCAGGGGTGGTGGCCATCCAGTCGGGCAAATGCCCTACCACCTGGCAGATGCTAGAGGACCCCTGCAGCGGTATTACAGGAGGAGATCTTGCGCATATCTGCATCTCCGGGGCCCCGACAGACGTTGGTATCCACGGGACGTATCAGCTCTCTTCCTTTCTCGTTCAGGGGCCTCCTTTTGAGACATTACAGCCCCGCAGAATTCACTACTCAACTTACTTTAACCCCCACAGTGTTATTCATAATTGCATTTTGAATGCTATTATGAATATAAGTAGTGCTGGATATCATATCAGGCAAGTTCTACATACCGCTTGTGTGCGTATGTCCGTACAAATGGTTATTTAAGAAAGTTTTATGTAAGTAGATAAAATATATGCTTTTGTGTGTTAATTACAGTGGCTACGGCCTGTGCTGTGAATGGCATGGGGTTTTTAGACCATGATTATCAGAGGACACCCCTAGGCGACGCTATCGATAAGGCCTCAATGAAACTGCTCAATGTAAGTACATATTGAACTTAAATAAAAGAAACATAATTCGTGTCACTTGTTTAAAAGCACTACAATTTATAGCTGCTTCTCTAGATTAGCTACAGAGGGCAACACATACCCGAAAGAGTATATTATCAAACAGTAAAATAATAGAAACAGAATAAGTCCTAAAATTGGAGTCAGTCAGTATATGCTGGCTAATTAAGACCAGCGCTGTTCTTCCGCCTGGAACCAGCAAGTGAAACGAAGGACAATACAACCCAAATAATAATACATAATGTGTACCGGATTTTTTGATTTATTTTTATTGCAAATTTGGAATACTTTACTACCGTGCAGGAACGGAGTAAAAATACAATTTCCTGCGTTGGGGCGGCCTGTCGTAAGAGGCGACAAAACAACCCATAGCCAGGTGGTAGGGCATTTGTCGGTCTAGATGGCTACCACCCCTGGTCTGGAGCATGCCGCCATAACTACCTTGAGTTGTGTTCCCGGCTTGGTGGCCGAGTTCCAGTCCCCCTTAAGAGAGCGGGAGCGCATTTGTAGCACCTTTTGGTTTGCGAATGTCCATAGGCGACGGTAACCGCTTTCCACCAGTGGGCCGTCTGCCTCTTTGCTGAATTGAAAAAAGAGAACAGGCAGACGGGCCAACTCGTGGAAAGTGGTTACCGTTGTCTATAGACACTTGCACCACCAGGAGCGAAGCTAACGCGCTTTCAGTCTTTAGGGTGGTATAAACGGATCAGACAGGAGGAATGGGATATGAGATGCTGAAAAGGAGTTTAATTCACTTACTTAAATGACAGGTCTCCAGGTCCAGCATTTAAATCTCCAGCCAATATTGACACATCTGCTGGTGGTGTCGTCAGGTATAGAAATTCAGCTGTGGAATACCCTTTCAACACTCTGTGAGCTAGATATATGTCATCTGTATGGTACTCAGCATGCAACTATAAATTTGAATACAGTTTTACCCGATTCATAATTCCGACTGGCAGTTTTTGTTTGTGCAGAAAAGTGCAGGGCTACGCGAAAGAGGAATTAGAATTAAACTTGTTCTAAATTATGTAATTGATCTTCTAACGGTTTTTCTCCTCTTTAACAGGAGGTTTACAAAAGCGCCGGCGATAAGAATGTGGTTTCCTCGCCCCTTGGCATCATGACCCTGTTGGCTTTGTTCGAAGAAGGAGCTGGTCCGGGGACCAAGCAGCAGATCGACCAGTACTTGGGTGCTAGTAATAATCAAAAGGTAATTATTTTACATAGTAATAGATCGGCCAAATCTGAGGACTTACTCTCATACGTCATTCGTCGTTCGTTTTCGTGTTGGAACCGTTTTGCTTGTTTTTGTCATATTTAAGTATATTTTCTATTGTATTTTTGAGTTATATACACTATATTATTGTAGATTTAAAGAAATCTTTGTTCTTTCTTTCCTCCAGCTAAAATTTTATTGATAGTCTTGTTGAAGGTCGACCTTCACCCATCTGATAACCAGATGAGACATATTTTTATCAAATTATATTGATTTGTAAGCACGCTTATGATAGCTTGCCAATCGAAGAGTTTTCATGGCTATATTTAATAGAAAAATTGAAAAAGATGGCGCTCCTGTCGCTTTAAAAAAAAACTACTTATATACGAATGAAACTCGACACAGAGCTGACCTATATAACTTGAGTCAACACTTAGGATACTTTTTATCCCGATAAATCACATCGTTGTCGTGGAATAAACGGATTAATAAAAAAGTTGACGCTGCAATTGCGATGTAGACTCACATGGCTGATGGCTGTAATTCAATAACAAATATACGTCGACAGTTTACCCATATGTCATTCATTACTCATTAGGTACTTCAAATCAGGTTGACTGCGACTTTTCTTTATGAACTTTTAGTATGTATATATTAATACGAGAAGCAAAAACTTTGTACCCCGTTTTATGAAAATTGCGCGGACGGAGGAGTATGAAATTTTGCACACTTATAATTTATATAGAGAAGAAGCGACAAATGCTAATATTTTTTTTAACTTATGCATAAAAAATACAAATTCAATTAAAAAAAACAATACACACACTACCGTGTATTTGACACACACACGCATATATACTCTTTTGTTTATTGTTGAAGTGAAGAATTAACAGTGTAGCCTTGGCGAAATCTGTGATTATAGAAGTATAGTCTTTGACATTACTTATTATGGTCGAATTTCGATCACGGGCGATCACCAGTATATATAATAAAGCAATCGACCTGCGCCCCGTGTGCGCTCCGGTGTCATGCCCTCCTTGCATCCCGGGTAAAGACGGCCCTAGACCATGATGTACAATAAAGACTATTGTATGACTTCTGTGTGTTGTGTATATCTATCTACACAAGACGCAATAACATCTCTAATGCTCGGTTTCTGAAGTACTTTTAACTGTAGTTTATCTGTTAGTTAGCACTATCGGTTCAATAACTTATACAATTGCGTTTCTGATCACACCATCGTACGATAGTTGAACTAGGTTCAACTTAACTGACCAATATTAGGCGTTTATCTATTCCATATCTTTTGTTTGACGTTTTGTTGTTGACGTTTTTGTTTGATGTAAATAAATATTAGATATTCCTTCTTAAATAGATCCATCTAGTGGCGAGTTTTAGTACTAATTGTAGGTTAACAGTTAACCTAAGTTTATCTATTACACAATTTTATGGAATCAATTGTTATTGAACTCATAACTGGTAACCTCAGAAACCGGGTATTACAACTTTAATACTAGACCAGCTTCACGAAAGAAAAAAGTGTCTAACGGTTTTTCTAGACTTAAAAAAAACATTTGATACCGTCTCTGGCCTTTCATATGAATAATAAGAATAAAACGAATATTTTTAAATAAATGATTCTCATTCATAATATGTAAAATGTAAAATTTCTCTCATGCCTTTTAATGTATACGAAATTTTAAGAATATGCATTAAAAACAAATTATTACCAAATCATAATTATATGAATAATAAAATAAATATCAATAACGAATTAAACAATCGTTGTTTAAAATCTACCTTATTGTTAGAGTTAGTCCTAATCGTTTTTAATGACTTGGGCCGCTTTTTCAATCATCAGATACCTGGAGGTAGGAATACTTTTTTTTTAACCAGGGGAAGTCCGATTGAGGACTAAGCCGCGACAAGGGCACCTTGGGGGGATAATTCGCGACCTAGTTTGGGATTCGCCAGATCGGGGGTGGCACTAGCATGCCCAGTCAGAACTGATGTCATGCCGTTGCCACCCCCGGCTAGGGATACCCACTAAAACCCCTGGGTGTTCCGTCCTTCGCCTTATGCCAGGGCTACCTAGCCCTAACTCTTCACACTCAATTGAGAAAGCATAAATAAAATAGATAAAAATAAAAGTAATGAGAACTCTGCCCTAACCAATGGTAGAGAAGCCTGCATACTATAAAAAAAAAACCCTTCACACTCTACAAGCATTTTAGAATACCTCGCCATCTCTCCAACAATCTTACAGTTTAACAAACTTAGCAAATTGGAACAACCGATAGCGGATTAAGCCATTGTTAAACTATTTTACTTAAAGGGGTATGATTGAAAAGAATTTAATACACTATTGTTTGGAAATTCTAGATAATATTTTATATAAGATATTATATAAGATATTATATAAAATATTATACTTATAGTTTTACGTGTAATAAAATAAACTGAACACAGTATAAATCTATCGCGTCTGCCAACATGAAAATCACATGTAGTGAATACCGTCTATACATACAAATACAATATACAATTGAGTGATTTTGAATTATAATCTTTCTATCTATCTATTACCACGTCATATTATAGATAAATATTCTTATATAAAATGGAGGTAAATTATGGAGAACTACTCTATACGAAACAGGCGCTAATCGCAGAATAAATAAAAATATAACATTATTAAGGAATTAAGGAAATGGCCGATTGTATCGTTTAGAAATAAGAGGGTACATAAAAATAGAGAGAGATAGAGAGATAACACTTTATTGCACACCAAAATATACAATTACAAAAACAGATCATATTTACAATATTTTCTAGGCAATACAATAGGCGGCCTTATCGCTTAAAGCGATATCTTCCAGGCAACCTAAATGAGGGAAATTTGAATCAGGCGATGTAGGTGGTGCAGGAAAAAGGCAATAGATACATAAATACTCAACCTAATTTAAAAATAAATATACAAATACATACATATATAAATAGTCATATATATACAATAATGAATATTAATTATTAACTTTAAGAAGAAACACGACAAGAACAACTATGCTACTTAATAATTGTAACGGTATGTAAAATTTCGTGACAATATGTTGCGTAGTTAAAAACTTACATTCGCATGCATTTACAACATTGTTGGGATTAGGATATACCTACTGTACATTTGAAAGAGAGTTGGTCTGAAAGAGAGTGGCGGGGTGAAGGTAAGGAAAGGAATGCTCCGGTGGTTCGGGCATGTGGAAAGAATGCATGATGAAAGAATGACTAAACAGATATACAATGCAAAAGTGGATGGATGCAGAAGTCGTGGAAGGCCACGACACACCTTCCATGTTCAAATTGATCGTGTACTAGCAGAAGGTGATGTCAGGAGCCTTAAGAACAGACGAGCTTGCATGACAAGAGTTATGAATGTCAAAGAGGCAAATGAGGTGTGTAAGGATAAGCCTAAATGGCACTCTGTTGTTCGTGCTTACCCCGCAAGGGAACTGGCGTGAAGTTATGTATGTATGTATGTATGTACTGTACATTTTTGTAAGGGTTTATTTTTGAAACGAGTATCGAGCCTTTACCGCCATTTTATCGTATGCGACATTTGGATCTAAGTATACTATTTTGTTTTAAGACTTTCAGTTTTACTTAGATTAGACTCTATTGAATAAAAAAACTGAAAGTTTGAGAACAAAATAATAGGTTAAAATAACTGTTGGCGCCACTTATTTGCCAATTACCAATTGTGTCTTGGGTTTATAGCGTCTTGCAACCCCCGTATGTTGCCGCCGCTCGCTCGGCGCGTGAGTTCAGTACGTTGTCAAACGCCACGCTACCGCGACGCACACAAGCTCGTATCGCACCCGCATAAATACAATTATTAGCTATCGAAGATTTCCGCGTCCAGTAGCTAATTACTAGGACATTCGCCTCAACCAATAATAAAATTAAGTGATCAGTGTATCTGCGTCCCTTGCGCCCCGGGGCTCGTGTAGAAGGACTTTGCCACCTTTATCGCCACGCGAGAAGCACCGGCAGAACCCTGAACCAGCGCTGTCGTGAGCTGGTGGCTGATTACGAGGTAAGTGCAAGGTTCTATATTCTCCGGGCACCAGTTCTTAATTGGGGAATAAGGGATGGCCATACATTGAGCACATAACCCCCTACCCGCGGAGATTCGCCTGATTGCGTCTCCATTTTTATTTTGGTTCCTTCGAGCCGGATATACCTTTATTCTGGCACCTTTAAGCCATATACCGCTTTATTGTATCCCTATACTGGTCCTTCGATATATTTTGTAATTTAATATACCTCATTTATAGGTTTTTTCTATCCCAATTCCTACTCGTACCGCCCTATTAAATTACTTTTATACCCCTTTATTTTATAATTTCACCGCTTTAGGCTATTGCAGCCATAATAAACTTGTAATTGTTAGAGTTTATTAAGTATTAGATAGCGCAATATACATGTAACTTATACTAATTGCTAGGAAAGTGCATTGTATTCCTATTCAATACACCGCATAGGTATTGCACGTTGTTTGTCCTATATTTACCGCATTTATATTTATATTACCGCCTTATATACGTATATATACTTATATATTATTATTTTATATTAATTTCATATCGCATTATACGTTTATTTTATAAATTAACACGCAAATTCATAAAACGATACATTTAAATCTCGCTCTGTAGGTAGTTTGTAATCGCATAAGTAGCATCGCCTCGCTTGGTCACCGCTTATACTCGACCGCGGCGACTACGTTGCAATTACAAAGTTGACCCGCATATATTTTACCTTTTTATTATAACTCACTTATTTATCAGTTTCCAAAATGACTTCTAAAGGTAAAGATTTTTCGGTAGTAGATGCCGAATTAACCATTTTGGAAAGTAAGCGTAATGCAATTTTTGAATACTTTCAAGAAACGTATGATGAGTATAACTCCATTGAACCTAGTGATAAAGGTTCCATGGAAAGTTTCTTTGGAGCAACTTCAAATATTGAAAAACTTAGGTCCGAATTTACGGAAGTTTTAGACAATTATAACAAACGTTTGCTTTTAGTTAATCCATCCGCTAAAGCTAGCTACAAAAGTTTAATATCCTTTGAGCAATTGTACAGCCGTATCAAGTGCCTTAGGAATCGGTTCTCCTCAGAGGCGTCATCGCAAAACACCGCGCTTACAAGAAATAGGCCCGCACTACCTCCTATAGAATTAGTCGCATTCGACGGTGACATTCGTTCGTGGCCGGTTTTTTATGCAAGCTTTAGGTCGACTATACACGAGAATGCATCGCTTACGGATTCTGAAAAACTTTATTATCTTTTGGGTAAAATTAGTGGCAAAGCACAAACTGCTTGTGCCGGCATTACGCCGAGTGCTGAAAATTACAGTTTAATTTTACAAACGCTGATTGATAAATATGAAGATAAGCGAATGTTAGCTTCGACTTATATAAATCAAATATTTGAATTCAAACAATTAACTTCCGCATCCGCAAATAATTTCGATAACTTTTTAGATAATTTTGTAACCGCCGCTAGGGCTTTAAATAATTTAAAATTAGATAATTTATCAGATTTAATACTTTTACAAATCGCTTTAAATAAACTGGATCATGAAACTATTCGATCTTTCGAAATGGAAAATAGTTCCACCGCCATACCTTCATTTAATAATTTAGTGGATTTTATAAAAAATCAGTCTAAAATCTTACAACGCACCCCTACTTCGTCAATTGCGACAAGAAGGGTTGAAAGTACTAACAAACCCCGCTCAAGTAATATTCCAAAAATACAAAGTTTTGTTAGTACAGTCAATGAAACAAATTGTTTATGTCAAAATTTACATTATTCACATTTGTATAAATGTATTTTATTTAATAACATGTCTCCCGAGACTCGCTTTAGCACCGCTAAAGAGCACAATGCGTGTATAAATTGCCTTAGTTTAAAACACAGATTTTCGGCTTGTAATTCAAGTACCCATTGCGTGATTTGTAAGAAAAGACATCACAGTCTATTACATTTTAATTCAAGCCCGCCTCAGGAAATAAGTTCTAACCCCGCAAGTACAACCGGGAGCAATTCGAAAGAAAGTATTTTGAACGAAAATATTAATTCAAACTCGCATGTGCCGAGCCTTAGTCACCGGACTAATGTTGTATCGCTTTGTTCAACATCCATGCCCGCATCGAACACTATTGCCGCGCACGCAGCCGCAGTTCTGCCGAGCGATGAATGTCGTTCAGTCTTGCTTGCAACTGCACAAGTCATTATCTATGACAGCTCGGGTCGTGCGCATACAGTACGCTGCCTAATAGACAGTGGTTCGCAGTGTAATTTTATAACAGACGAATGTTTTAACCGCTTAGGTATTGAACCTCATGAAACAACATACACATCTGTTAAAGGCATAGGAGGTTCTGAACAAGTGATTAAGGGTTCTTCACACTTAACATTTTATTCTCGTTTAGATACAAACATTAAATTCGATATCAATACTTTGATTGTCGATCGCATTACTGGTTGTTTACCTACCGCTTTTATAAATTTAACCGCTCTTCCAAACTTGGAAGGCTTATCGCTCGCCGACAGTACGTTCGCGCGGCCGGGCCCAATTGACATGCTCATCGGTGCCTCGGTATTCCCGCACCTGCTGCTGCCCAATGTCGTCAGCTCCGACGACGTTGGTCCAGTGGCAGTTGAAACCGTTTTAGGTTACGTAGTCATAGGCAATGCGCTCACGACAACTGTTACATGCTGTGCACAAGTGACATCGTGCTGCTCTGTGGTGCAACCTCAGCCCATGGACAGTTCAATTAAAAATAGAATTGAGCTTGAGAAGTACTCTCAAGTTCAGTCTCAGCATCAGTGCGACGTTGAGATTCACCGCGCCACCACTACGTGTGACTCAATGTGTAGTCAAAGTATGGTCACTTTACATTCCTATGTAGACGATTACAATTTCAGCGATACTTTTAAAACCGCACCTAGTCACCTTCCTTGTTCAGAAGGAAAGCCTGAAGCTTCGTCTAAGTCGCAGGCCGTCTACCATCCGATAATCGAAGACACTGTCCGTCAAGATTATATTTCACCCGCACCTCCAGATGATTCGTCAGCGTCTATCAGTGTGATAGATGATGATTGTCCTTCATGTTATTCATCACCCGCTAAATTAAATTCACACTTATTGAGGAACAATGGCCCACCTTGGGTCTCTTTGATTTCCACTCAGTGGGGTCTTAAAGGCATTGACCACGTCCCTTATGGACTCGGCGAAATAAAATCATTCCCGCGACCTATAACGCTCCCCGCAAATAATACTTCTGTCGTTCTTCCGCCGACCGCGCTTTGTTCTTCATGGAGCCATCTTTTAAGAAGTTATATTATTTTTAAATTCTTAAAAATATTTCCGCCTCATCCGGACTTAACAACAAGTATAACTACAAGTAGCTTTCAATTACTAAAAAATAAATTACTAAAGTGCTTCGTAGTTATACCGCTTCAAAATCGTATAGATTATTACCGCTTTTCCTACATTTTAACGCAACAGTTCTGGGTTCCATTCGCGAGTGGCATCGTTCGTCAGCGCATTCACCGACGTAATGTACGCTTCAAGTCGAAAGCTCCTTTAGCCTTTTTGTTCAACGCTAACATAGTGGACGCTCGAGTTCGATGTGTCACTATAGGCTTCATGCACACCGGCTACGCAAATGCAGGTGTAACTTTAAATTCGCCTTTAACCCATCGTAAAGTTAGGGTTGGCACAGCATATTTGTGCGTAAATATCACTCACGCTTTTTGCTTTACTTTAGACTTTGTTAAGTTTACCGCATTTAGTAGTTATTTATTATTTAAATTATCTCTTTTATTTTTATCCGCACTTAAAATTAAAGTTATACCGCTCTTTAATAGACATATTCTATTAGTCAAATCAGTTCGGCCTTTCTGGAAACGATGGATCCTCGGTTATTCTCGTTATTGGCACGTTTTGCGAGTTCCGATTAAGGCGATCCTGTCTGCTGATCTTAGGGCTCTTGGCACGGTTGTAGTAATCATTATTGACAACTCTCTGCCATTTTCATGGCTACTAGGTGTAGTAGATAGGTTTCATACTTCCAAAGAAGATATTATCCGCGTAGCTTCAGTACGAACTGCCAATGGAACTTTCTTGGGTCCTGTAGTGCGACTATTTCCACTACCGAACCAGTAGTTCCTTTATATTTACCGCAGCATTGGTTGGTTCTTTGTTGGACAACCACCACTTTACTTTACCTTATTTTTAATTAGATCTATTTTATTTATTTTTGTTTTTAATTATGTATTGTAACTCACGCATACTATATCCGCTATCATCTATTATTTTATTTACATACTTTATATTTCCGCTTTGTACTAGTAAGTACATCCCTTCTCTTTTTAAAGGCAACCCTTTAAGGGCGGGAGTAATGTTGGCGCCACTTATTTGCCAATTACCAATTGTGTCTTGGGTTTATAGCGTCTTGCAACCCCCGTATGTTGCCGCCGCTCGCTCGGCGCGTGAGTTCAGTACGTTGTCAAACGCCACGCTACCGCGACGCACACAAGCTCGTATCGCACCCGCATAAATACAATTATTAGCTATCGAAGATTTCCGCGTCCAGTAGCTAATTACTAGGACATTCGCCTCAACCAATAATAAAATTAAGTGATCAGTGTATCTGCGTCCCTTGCGCCCCGGGGCTCGTGTAGAAGGACTTTGCCACCTTTATCGCCACGCGAGAAGCACCGGCAGAACCCTGAACCAGCGCTGTCGTGAGCTGGTGGCTGATTACGAGGTAAGTGCAAGGTTCTATATTCTCCGGGCACCAGTTCTTAATTGGGGAATAAGGGATGGCCATACATTGAGCACATAACCCCCTACCCGCGGAGATTCGCCTGATTGCGTCTCCAAACTTTTATAACAAAAAATATACTTAGGTCCAAATGTCGCTTAAGATAAAATGGCAGTAAAGGCTCGATATTGTCTATTCTTAAATAAATCAAATGATTTTACAGAGTTCAGAATCGTTCAGCGATCTGAGTAAGAAGCTAGCAGAAGAAGATCCAAGTTACTTGACTGTTGCGAACAAGATATACGTATCCGACAGATACACGCTGGACGATCATTTTGCTGGCATCGCGAAAACATTCGAGAGTGAAGTGGAGACCCTCAACTTTGGAGACCAGAGAGCTGCAGCTGCCGCCATAAACAAATGGGTGCGGACATTAACTACGTTTTACCGTTTTTTTTATTGCAGGAGATCAGCAGACAGGCAGACGGCTCACTTGCTGGAAAGCGGTTACCATCGTCTATGGACATCTGCAACACCAAAGTTGCTACAAATGCGCTGCTGCTCTCTTAAGGGAGACTGGAACCTGGTCACTAATGCCGGAACACAACTCAAGGTTGTTATGGCGACATAATTTAGACCAGGGGTGGTAGCCATCCAGTCGGGCAAATGCCCTACCACCTGGCAAATAGTATATTATAATAATAATTTTAAGCGCTGTAATTTATTTGATCTTTGTTATTCCGACGTTTCGGCCACTTTTTAGTAGCCGTGATCACGGAAGACATTATTCATCTTTTTATTTAACTCCCCACCGATTTTAATACTATATAAAATTATTAGAGCCAGGCATGTTTGCTGAAGAGTTTCTTGCGCCGCTTCTTCTCTTCCAGCCACAACATGTTGTGAAGCGGTGGTAAATTAGATTAGGCTAAATAAAACTTTAACAATACTCATTGACACTTTATATCTTCGTCAACCGTGATACCGGCTACTGAAAAAAGGCCGAAACGTTGGAATAATAAAAAATCAAGTATATTACCGCGCTTAAAAGTATTAACACGTAGTTTTATTATGTATACTAGTCGTGAAAACATAAGAAAATATTATATTCTTACGTTTTAAAAAATAGTTACATAGACGATAGACAAACATACACAGAGTATATTTTGTAGCTAAGCAAGTTAGGCTCATGTTATTGGTAATATACAACGGACTACTCTGGGGCCGATCCCAGACACCCAGACCACAGTAAACAACGGAAAGCTCGCTTACGAAATTTATCATGCCAGGAATCCAAGGGCCAGGGCTTCTGCGTTCCAGTGAAATAGCCGGGCAAAGATTGTTGTAAAGAATAAATAGTTCGACGCACGTTTTCTTGTATATAATGTGATGGTTCTTTTATTTAATAATCGGCAGCCACACGAGTATATCCCCAAATGAAACTAGTTACGCTTGAGTTATGGGTAATGTACAACGGACTACTCTGGGGCCGATCCCAGACACTTAGCACGTAACGGACGGATAACGGAGAAAATTCGTATCCCAAATTTACCATACCAGGAAACGAACCCGGAGCCTCTGAGTTGCAGGGAGGTAAGCCGGCAAAGCTTTAGCCCGCTTAACGACAGAGGTCGTCAATTTAAAAGATTGACGGATGATAGACCGCGGCGAATCGTGTTATATTCAGTGCGTTCCATTAGTAACTCACAACGCCCAAAATGCTCCGTCTGTCATTCCACCTGGCGAACGCGGTGGTTGTGGTCGTGCAGAAAACATCACTAATGACGTCATCATTTTCGATTGTACAATGCTCACAACGACCCATGTTAAGAGGCGGGGCAAGTAACCGTTCCGCTTGGGCTTACGATTGTAACGCCGGTAAGCCATAGAACGTAGCCATGGTATAGCGTCGTGTAATTGACAAGTTGAAAATAAGCTATTGTGTAGGATATAATTTCGGCACTACAATCTGCTGAAAATGCGGTGTACAAACTTTCAAAATATAATATGTATATAATAATAATATGTAAACATGTAATTACGTCGCCATTAATTTCATATAAAATCTTTTTCATTCTTTCTAGTGTATTCCAGTTATTTTTTTTAATAGCTTCAATGTACAGACACGGAATTTTTATATATAATATTATAGATATGTGCATGTAGTGAACAAAAGAAGTTTTTTAAGTATCTATCTACTAACCATTCATGTTTTTTGTTTTGTTTGACAATAAAGGATACTACTTACGAAACCATACTAATATTCTAAGTATAATGAGTTCTTTCGCTTCGCTGCAAGTAGAATTATACCTAAGCAAATTACATACATACATAACTTCACGCCAGTTCCCTTGCGGGGTAGGCACGAACAACAGAGTGCCATTTAGGCTTATTCTTACACACCTCACTTGCCTCTTTGACAAATTACTAAGCAAATTACTCTTTATTTTTATTTATTTTATTTAAACAGGCCGATGAGAAAACCAAGGGCCACATAAAGGACCCAGTCCAACCGGATTCTTTGGACGCTGCAACTGCTGCTGCTCTCTTCAACGTCATCTTCTTCCAAGTAAGAGACGAAGGCCTTTTATTTATTATTCTATCATTGTCAGCGTTATTGTATAATTTTATTTTACACATTTTTTATATTACTTTCACTAAAGGTGGGGTTACGTTTTAGACCGTTTCACGGAGATATGGTGATGGGTTTGAACTTTAACCCGTTATTTGAGATGTGAGATTGTTAATGACGTTAAATATTAACTCATAACGTATGTATATACACTAATGTAGCTAATCATTATCGGCGTTATCTTTAATGCTATAAACAAAACGCATTTGGCCACAGTCACTAGCACTAACAGTACCCAGATGGAGCAGAGATCACTTATTAAGTATCTATTTACCTTATTTGGTTATGTATATATGGACATTTTTTTTTCTTAAAGGCCTTGTCTTCAAAGCTTGTAAATAGTTTAATCGCTTTTTAACGTTATAGTCTGTTTCAGTCATCTATTTCGTTCGGAGTCTAAATGTTAAAGAGTGTTATGTAAACCTACATTAACCGGTTTTTTCCTCGATAATTAGTTTATCTATATGAAAACTGTTTCTAATATAAATATCAGTTTGTGTGCGACTGAATACTTGCTCTACCATATAGCGCAAATAACTGTTTGTGTATTTAACAAAACTTATGTAACGAACTTTTTTTTGCTAAAAATAGTAAAAAAAATAAAAAGAGAGGATAAAGTTAACATCGAAAAACTAGCTCCTACATATTTAGGTTATAATCGGATTAACTTTTTCTCCGGTTTCCAAGCTATGCTTCTCTTGTTGATTTTTAACTTTACAGGCCAAAAGATTAACTTTGAACCTTTCTATGTGTTGACTGTAATTGATAAATTTGCAATAATTTGAATATCCCTCGAGAATCACTTTCTCTATATGATAATTATTTTTAATATATTTATTATAAATATGTGATGGTTAGCGACTGACTGACTTTGGCTGTATTCTGTATGGCGGAAAAACCATTTGAAATCAATTTATTCAACAAAACTAATTTAACGAACTTTTATTGCCAAAAATTGTATAATTGATGATAAAGTTAACATTGAAAAAGTAGTTACTTTGTGTATATAGCATATTCGTACGTATTTATTATTGCGTACATATTTCTCCGGCTTCCAAGCTTGTTTTGTTAATTTTTATCTCTACAGGTCTAAATATTAACCTTGCAATTGTTTAGGTGTAGACTGTAATTATCTATATATTTGAAACTTTTGATAATTATTATTGCTTACCAGGGTCATTGGCACGTGCCATTCGAAAAAAGCAACACCGTTGACAAAGATTTCCACATCGACAACAGTACCACTGTCAAGAAACCTACCATGCACCTTACTCAGCCTCTATTTTACACTGAAAACAAGGAGCTCGGAGCTAAGGTACGTCTGCCGTGTTTTATTCTTCATATTAAAGAGTCAAGTTTAAAGGTGGTATCTCAACTACTTTAAAAAACTAGTCAAAATGATATTTTCCATATATGTGCACATCGTTCGCGCGATAATAAAACCGTGGAAACGAGAATGTAGAACCGATTCATATATTATTAATACACAATACTTAACTATTTCCGCTGCCCTGAATAAACATGGCAACCTGTAATTGCTTACCGCTCTGTCTCATGGAAGAAGTCTCGCAGACGGGGCGCTACGGGCGCTACGGTCGTACAAAGGCATTTTAAACAGATAATTATTTTTAGAAAAATTCCGATTTAATTCTATTCGTAATAAAATAAAAATATAATGTAATATTTATATTAAAACACTTGATGAAAACAATATAACAACGTAGCTGGGCATATGTTATACTTAGTTCCATTTTTCCGCGAAACATTTTCGGGAAAGACAGTATATTACTTTTAAAGTAATACATTGACACCTGTCATTCATACATGATAAACTTACCATGAGAACGTGTTTCGTATTGAATTGCATCGGCAGCGTTTAAAGAAAAAGCGATTGTACATGAACTTAGCAAACAGGTAGATGGCCCACTTGATGGAGAGCCGTTACCATCGCCTGTAGACATTTGCAACACCAAAGGTGCTACAGCTGCGCTGCTGTTCTCTTAAAGGAGACTGGAACCTAGTCACTAATGCCGGAACACAACACAAGGTTGTTATGGCGGCATACTCTAGACCAGGGGTGGTCGCCATCCAGTCGAGCAAATACCCTACCACCTGGCAAATTTGGCTTTTTTCTATATCTCGGGAACTGTACTTTTTTCTGGATGAAAAGTACGTATCCCCCCATAGCCTTTTCTGTATCTCTCTCTCTTTTCTTTCAGCGTCTCTCAACCATTTGGGGTCAGCACGATAAGTCTTTTCCTACCATACTCTTCTTTTCTGGGATACGTCCTCTGTCACACCACAAATCATTATATTATCCTTTACATAATCCATGTTTAATTTTTCTGTACAACGTGTATAAAAAACGTCATGATGATAGGTTTAGCAGTTATCACATGAAAGCGTAACAAATAGATTCACATTTGCAATTTATAGTTAAGTTGGGAGTTAGGATTTTCGTATACGATACATTTCGATATCATGGTTCAAAATATAAAGTGCAAGTTATTGAATGACAAGACCGAGCTAGTTACCAACTCATATAATTAGATTATTAAAATTCAATATTTCTTAACAGATGATCGAGCTTCCATACAAAGAGGCCGGTTTCCGCATGGTGGTTGTTCTCCCAGATGAAATTGATGGTCTGCCGAAGGTCTTAGCCAAGGCAGCGGAGACTGGCCTACTCACAGACGTATTTAACCTAGGCCCGGTTAACCGTGATGTCAAGTTAGAATTACCCAAGTTCGAGATGAAGAACCGATTGGACCTCAAGGACCATCTACCAAAGGTATGTAGAACATATTTATATCATCATGAACTGGTCTGATGTAGCCTTCCAAATTTGGTATCCTATGTTAGATACCAGGGAAATGATATCCTTTCATTGGTATCGTTCATTACTGAAAATTAAACACTATCATTCTCGATGACTACGTATAGTGTTTTGCCTTTTAGTCGATATGGTAAAAGATGTTATTTATCAGCCTAGTATTAACTGAACACGAGACGGCAAAGTCATTATCAGAGAATAAAAGAAGATACTCGTTCTCAAGTCGTATTTATTCTGAGCGTACTTCCTCTACTATAATGCCGATCTAATAATTAAGTACATTTAATTATAGATTATGATTTTCGCACAATAATTAGTCGCCCTAAAACGCTAGTATGACGCTCTCTCATCCGTGCAGGAACGGAGAAAGAATACAATTTCTTGCGGCCAGGCGGCCTATCGTAAGAGCCCACAAAACAACTCACAGCCAGGTGCTAGAGTATTTGCCCGTTTGGATGGATACTACCCCTGGTTTCAAGTATGCTGGTATAGCAACCTTGAGTTGTGTTCCGGTATTGGAGCGGCATCACATTTGTAGCACATTTTGTGCTACAAATGTCTATAGGCGACGGTAACCGCTTATCATCAGGTGGGCCGTCTACATGTCTGCTAAACTCATGCAATTAAAAAAAAAATGTGCATCGGATCCAAATCCGAATTGAGAATCTGTGTTTGAAGGAAGTCGGAGTCTGACTTTAGCAGGCTATTATATCCAAGCGTTGACGGAGCAAGCCGAGTAGTGGGGTAATCGATACAAACCCTCTAATAACATTGAATCAATAATCATAATCGCCACAATAATATAATCTAACACTAGGTTACAATACCAAACATTACAAAACACAAATAGTTTCGAAGCGTTTGGTGTGTACCGGTGCAAGTTACCGTATACTGAGCCATTTCTATAAAGCAATCTCTACAGTAATTTTAGTTGCTGTTAAAGAAGAAGAAGTGGCGCAGTAAACTCCCATGTATTCACTCCATAGAGATTTGTTTTATCCGTTAGTGAAATGTGATTAATATTTATTAAAATAGGTTGGAGTGGCCAAATTGTTTGAAGAAGCTGCGCCAGGTATTGTCACAAACGATACTGTCATCGTTTCCCGTGCCTTCCAAGAAGCTTTCGTGAAGGTTAATGAAGAAGGCGCCACTGCTGGTGCTTTCACTGGTAAGCAAATCTTTCTGTTCTTCAGTTTTATTATTATTAATATGTCTCTCAAACGTTCAAATCACGAGCCAGTTTTTATTTGGAGACTTTTTAAGCAATTTAAATATGCGAATACGTAATATTTACGTATTTGAACAGTTTTTTTGCACATAAATGAAAAATAACTAAAAATTACAATTAGTAGTCTGATCACTAATAAATTTTTTCGTGACAACCTTTGGATGGATGGTAATATTTTTTTTTTAATTTTTTTTATTGCAGGAGTTCAGCAGACAGGCCGATGGCCCACTTGATGGAAAGCGGTTACCATCGCCTATGGACATTTCCAACGTCAAAGGTGCTACAAATGCGCTGCTGCTCTCTTAAGGGAGACTGGAACCTGGTCACTAATGCCGGAACACAACTCAAGGTTGTTATGGCGACATACTTTAGACCAGGGGTGGTAGCCATCCACTCGGGCAAATGCCCTACCACCTGGCTGTGGGTTGTTTGGTCGCCTCTTGCGACAGGCCGCCCGGCCGCAGGAAATTGTATTCTTTCTCCGTTCCCGCACGGATTATACTAAACAAAATTAAACATGTCTGTTTTTATTCAAACTAATTTCACTGGAGAACATTTTTTTAATGTTTAAGGTTTAAGACATTTATTTCTCAAAAGAATTTACAATTCACATACAGAGAAATAACTATTTACATTCAATACACATTTACCCCTATTATCGCATCTGTCCATTTATTATTGTAATATTTAATTAATGTTTTGTTTTCGGATGAATTCAGTTTATTATTTATAATATCTGAGGGTAGTCTGGACACAAAGTAGGAGCAATGCAAGTTACATTATAAATTAAAAATAACTTCTTTAAAGTTCTTAAACAAGCCTACACTCTTAGTCTAACTCAATATAAATAAGACAGTAAGTCTACTCCTACTCCCTATTCTATGTACAATCAGCCAAACTCCTTCTTGATTTTCTCTATCATTTTGCTTTTATCCGCTAATAAAATTTCGATGTCCACACACACACGCCTTCTCAAAATTTACATAAACCAGTCAGGAAAGGAAACAATTACTCTTATTTAGTAGCAATATGTACATTGCCGATGGACGATGCGCTTTTTCTTTTATATTCTGCTTTCACTTTGTTTGCGGATTTCGATTTCATTGCCCCTTGTTAAACCCGCAACGGGTTACAATAATACCCCGACCCTTAACACTGATGGTTTACTTGTGCGTGTCCTTGCATGATCTGCCGATGAACCAATTCTTTGCACCTACACCGCTTCTTAATAAGCGGCAAGTAAAGCCCCAGCAACACACCTAGCATAAAATTCTTTTTCAACACACTTGCTCATAAAGTGGCTCTATGGTCACCGCAATTAGGCACAGAATGACACCCATTATCAAACTGTGAGTAAAAAACATTATAACTCACTAGTGAGTTATAGATTTTTTTTTTGATTTTATGGGTAAAGTTGCTTTGTTCTTAAAAAAGTTATTATTTAAAAAAAAAGATCGTGTTCTATAGAACAAATAAATTAATGTTCCTATTGCTTGCTCATTTCATGCAACTTCTTATTTAAATAGATAATTTTAACTCGTACGTGTTTAATAAATAAAACTTTCACTCATATATAACTTTTTTTATCTACTAAATAAAATGAGTTTTTGTTGTTATTTTATTCACAAGTGTGTTGAAAAACGTCGTATGATACACGTGTGTATTGATGATTACCGTCCTCGGCTCTCTTAAGACCCTCGCCTACGGCTCGAGTCTCAATGGCGCCTCGGCGGTAATCATCAATGTTACACACTAGTACCATAATGTACTATTACTTCTTATTTATCTACCTCGAACATTTTTAAATAAATATAACAACAAGCATATTACACAATTGCTGTCCAAAGAATTAATGGAGTTGTAGGTAATAATGCACAAGTAGGCATATAAAAATTAGCGTCCTAATAAAGACAAGACGCATTAAAAATTCACAGTGCAACTATATCACCATAAATTCATCAGTCATCTCCGTTTCATCATCGGACAACCAGATGAACCGGCATGTGGCATCGATATATCGATATATGGAACTCATGGCCGGAGTCTGTCTTTCCGGATACATATAACCTGGGTGTCTTCAAGTCCCGTGTGAATAGGTATCTTCTAGGCAAGCGTGCTCCATCCTAGACCATATTTTCGCCCAACATAGGGCAAGATTGTGGTCAAACGCGAATTTATACTACAATAAAAAAGAGCTGCTAAGCAAATACAGTTTTATCACTTCTTATCATTAAGATTGTAATACATACAACAGGTATATATTATGAAATATCTGAATATATAAATAATAAACGCTTATTCTGCGTACAACGATCAGGAGGGAAGTTCCCGCCGAAATTTATTTACCCTTTGCGTTGCACGTGGTTGTTTAAGAATAAAATAAAATTTCTTCGAGACATGCAAAACGTGACGACGCCTATGGTGTTGCAAACAAAATTTTATAGACGATAGTGATCGCTTTCATTTATGGGGCTCGTTTGCCTGCTTCAGGCAATAACAAAAAACCTACATTCATATAATTCCATAAAATAGAACATAATAATAACCTATTAAGACTTTAAGCGCGTGTGTACACGGCACTGTAACCGCGCCGCGGAATAGTATAAATCAGGTGAGCGCTCTGCAACCACACTAACGCCGTACGCCCGCCCTCGCACTATTGCTCTGTCTCACCGGCTGTCAGCGGCGTTGGGTGCCAGTTCATACTTCATAGAAATTCACAAAATAGCAGCGCGTTTGCAACGTATCAGCGGCGCTGTCTACACAACCACTAAAATTTATTGTATATACATGATTAACTTACTGTTAAGTTAAATACGATTTTACAAAAATCTCGAAATTAGTACTATAATTACTAGCGTCGACAGGTAGGATTTTAAACCCCGTATATCTGTCGGCCACTCATTGACGCCAATAAAAAGTTCATTTTTTCCGTTTTGTATACATGTATGTTTATTTTATTTAAGTGAGATTATATGGGAACATGGTAAATAAATTCTTTTATATGCTGCACAGCTTTGAATTTTAACATCACAGCTACATGCCTCTTTCTTTAAATTGTCAATTAATAATGCTCCTAGTCGTTATTGTAGGTTGGTTATTAAGTTTAACCTCAAAACTTTATTTTATTCAAGGTTACATCGCGACGATGTCATTTCCCAACCCACCAAGAATTCCCTCACCGATTATTTTCAAAGTGGACCACTCATTTCTCTACTTGATTCTCTATCAAGACAAAGTACTCTTCGTAGGGACTTCCACGCATTAATAAGTCGTTTTGTCTAAGACTAAAAAATAAAGTGTTATTAACATTTATTTGAATGTGCTTTTTTTATTTAATTTCTGCTTCGCTTGTCTAAAACTGTTCTTTTTAAGATTTCGTAGCATAATTACAAAAACCTCAGCGCGCGTGTACTCGACACCGCCGCCATATCATCCCAATCGGCGCCGTTCTTTTGCTATTATGCGGATGTCAGTGTTCGCATAAACACAGAAATTCACAGAATAGTAGAAACACAGACAATTAGTGGCGTATCGGCGGTGTTGTCTACACGAGCGCTTATATTTTCATTATGTCCGTCTATATTTGTGTGTTTGGTTTTGTTTGGTTGGTTCTTAGATTTAATCTAAGTTAACTTTACTTTTTTAAGGTTTCGTTATGGTTCTAAAGTCCCACCCACCAAGGATTACCCCACCGATTATTTTCAAAGAGGATCATCGATTCCTCTATTTGATTCTCTATTAAGACATAATACTCTTCACTGTTCTGTTATTTAGGAAAGGAAGTATGAAGTATAAAGGACTCTGTACTCCTGTTCCAAGTAGAGGTCAGCTAAGAACGGATTTTACGGCACGCGAAGCGGGCGGGTATCAGCTATTTAAAGGCATAATTAAAACTAGCTGTACCCAGAGAAGTTGTTCTGCCTTTAAAAATAAAAATCTAGAACCCGATTCCAGCGCCATCTACCGGTTCTGCCTACCTACCTACCTATCTACCGGCAAATGTTAATCTAAACTATTCTCAAATCCACTTGAACAAACCAAAAATTTCATTAATCTCAGGCCCACCGTTTAGGAGTATCGCGCCGCCACCTACTGGATCCAATCGTTAATTTAAACCATTGCGGGACAATCTTGAACACATACAACAACAAAAAAAACACGAAAATACTGGTACCCGATTGCAGCGCCATCTACCTGGTTCAAATTTGAATGAATGAATGAATACTTAATGCATATACACGAGTGTATATGCATTAAGTATATATACATATTTTGGTTCGTATATACACAAGGCAGCCTTATTGCTTAATAATTCCGTTTCCACATAACGAAAACAGGGGAATATTTGTCATCTATATGGAACTCTTGGTTGGTCTGAAAGAGAGTGTCGGGGTGAAGGTAAGGAAAGGAATGCTCCGGAGGTTCGGGCACGTGGAAAGAATGCAGGATGAAAGAATGACTAAACAGATATACAATGCAAAAGCGATTGGATGCAGAAGTCGTGGAAGGCCACGATACACCTTCCATGATCAAATTGATCGTGTACTAGCAGAAGGTGATGTCAGGAGCCTTAAGAACAGACGAGCGTGCATGACAAGAGTTATGAATGTCAAAGAAGCAAGTGAGGTGTGTAAGAATAAGCCTAAATGGCGCTCTGTTGTTCGTGCCTACCCCGCAAGGGAACTGGCGTGAAGTTATGTATGTATGTATATGGAACTCCTTGTTAGGCGAGCAGTACCAACGACTTACCAAACTTTTTATTGAATCTATATAGGTATATATAAAACAAAGTCGTGTTAGTGAGTTAGTAACTCAAGAACGGCTGTACCGATTTGACTGAAAATTGGTGGGGAGGTAGCTTAGAACCAGGAGATGGACAAAGGATACGTTTTATCCCGTTGGAACCGGTAGTTGGCGCTGAGATCGGGTTCTAGAATCCTCCTAATCACCTGGACCCATTTTGGTGATTTTGTTTTTATGTGTTTGAGTGGGTCCCGGATGGTGTAAATCCACAATTGGAACCGGTAGGTGGCGCTGGGATCGGGTCCTAGATTTTTATTTTTTCAGAGCAGGACAACGTCTGCCGGGGCCGCTAGTTTGTAATAAATGTATAATGATATATTATTGTATGTGCCGTACAAGCTTTAAATGTTACTATCGTATCTGCTAGTCTACATGCTTCTGTCTCTAACCACACCAATTAATTGAAGTCCTTATCGATATTATATGTTGTTTTTTTATATTATATCTAAATAACTTTTTTTAAAGGTTTCCTCGTGGTTTTTTACTCCAATCCACCCAAGTACCCGCCACCGATTATTTTCAAAGTGGACCACTCATTCCTCTACTTGATTCTCTATCAAGATAAAATTCTCTTCGCTGGGACTGTCACATATTAAGGTGGTGGTATGGTATTACATTAAAATAAATCGATATTAACATTTGTTTTAAGAAGCTTTTTCATTTAATTTCTTCTTTTTCGCTTGTCCAAAACTGCGTTTTTATGGCTAATATGATCCTTATTATATGCAGCTTCACAACAGCGTCGGTTATTAGTGATACCGGCGCCCTGAGCGAGATGCTTACGTCATCTTCTCTACTTTCCATTTCACATCGTAAACATTGATACGCATTTTCATATTTATACGTAATTTAAGTATTTTTTAAAAACAACTATGCTCATAATAATACTACGTTTTAACGGTTTTAAGCGCGGTAATTTATTATTAGAGCTAGGCATGTTTGCTGAAGACTTTCTTGCGCCGCTTCTTCTCTTCAAGCCACAACATGTTGCGAAGCGGTGGTAAATTAGATTAAGGTCCCATAGAGTAAATAATAACCATAAACAAAATTAAAACTAAATAATTAAAATGAACAAGTTGGCGGTAGGCTAAATAAAACTTTAACAATACTCATTGACATTTGACGTCTTTGTCTTCCGTGATCATGGCCACTGAAAAGTGTCCGAAACGTCTGAATAATAATAATCAAATAAATTACCGCGCTGAAAACCGTTAAAACGTAATTTTATTATGTATATAAGTCGCGAAAACTTAAGAAAATATTACGACTGTGCTCTTTAAAACTGTTAGATAATATTTTTTTCACACAAATCCCCAGTGCAGCACAATTATTATCCGTGCAGGAATGGAGAAAAAATACAATTTCCTTCGGCCGGGCGGCCTGTCGTTAGAGTCGCTTTTTCGTTTCATCGAGTTTCAAATCACAACGATTCTAAAGAAGTTTCACTTCAAAAAAAATATACATAACCTACCTAATCTTCGTATAATTATATAAGTACCTAAAATGTTGACAAAATAAAACGTTAAACAAGATAATAAATAGTCTAATTATCCGTGCAGGAACGGAGAAAGAATACAATTTCCTGCGGCCCGGCGGCCTGTCGTAAGAGGCGACTAAACAACCCACAGCCAGGTGGTAGAGTATTTGCTCGACTGGATGGCGACCACCCCTGGTCTAGAGTATGCCGCCATAACAACCTTGTGTTGTGTTCCGGCATTAGTGACCAGGATCCAGTCTCCCTTAAGAGAGCAGCAGCGCATTTGTAGCACCTTTGTTGTTGCAAATGTCCATAGGCGATGGTAACCGCTTTCCATCTAGTGGGCCGTCTGCCTGTCTGCTGAACTCCTGCAATAAAAAATAAAAAAAAAAGTATAAAAGGCTGAAGCGAGATGCTATGCTGCTGCTGGCATCGTTTCTTGTCTCACTCGCACTTATGTATAATTTTAATGTATATGAATGAAAGAGCTTTGTTACTCAGATTTTATTTTAGCAGGATTTCTATATCATTTAATATTGTCCTAAGCGTAGTGCAGAGAACGAATTAATACACGACGGTAGCCACACAGTGTTTAAATGCTTTACTTTAGTGATATAATAAATTGTTATATACTATATCGATACCTCCAAGGAATACTACGCCAACTTAATTTTAGATATTTTCTGTTTTTAAGGGAAAAACACATTAATGTCTTAATATTATGTTCATAAATTTCATTAAAAAAATATTAAGAAAGTCAAAATCTTTTGGTTTTTATGAAATTTTAGGATTGTAATTAGTATTAGATAAATATAATTTTAGGATTAGGATTAAAAATATTCTTTATGAAATTTTAAAAACATAATCTTAAGAAATTAATGAGTGATTTTCCCATAAAAACAGAAAATACCTAAAATTAAGTTGGCGTAGTATTTCCTTAGAGGTGTCGATATAGCAACTTCATTACAACTATATGCATGTTTTTAACCACTAACGTACGACGTACACATAATACAAGCTTCTTCCCAATGTCACTGTGATTTTTTTTTAACTGTTTTGATTACTCCAGTTATTGTATAACTATATTTATTTCATTTCTTTAAGGTGTCGTCGTGGTTCCCGTGTCTTCGTTGTCGTCGCCTCCGCCACCTTTGGTTTTCAAAGTCGACCACTCTTTCCTCTATTTGATTCTACATGAAGATAAACTGCTTTTTGTTGGCACTTACACGCATTAGGAATTATCGTAAATACCTACATAATAATTATGATTTATGAGTATTAAAGTTTTGTCAACACAAATGATTATAACCCTTTTCTTTAATAAATAATAATAACAGCTGGGCTCAGGGTCTGAGGTCTCCCATTTAAAGGGGAACGATCACTATACCCGCCACGCTTGTTGTTTCATCGCGATGTTATCCTTCACCGTTAATAGGTGGAAATTACCAAATATACTTATGCACAGTAGGCCAGAAAACTGTCTGAGTGGGGCATACTTTCCGACCAGGATTGAACCCGCGCATTTTATACGAGTATATCAAGTTGGAACGTCATATGCATACCGAGTAATGAAGCGAAAATATTAATTACAATTGTTTGAAAAGTAATTTAAATTTATCTTTAAAGTGATATTATAAAAGTACAGTACGAGCAAAACTTAAATACGTCCTTGAAGTTCGTCTATGTCCATTGTCTTGCACAAGTATAACGTTCACAGACAGAGCTGAGAACCGAGAGTGTAGCGTTTTCACTCGGGCTATCCTGACATGTAAGTCATCTCTTTCGCACAACACACCGTAAAGTGTAATTATCATTAGCATTTGACTGGATTAACGTAAACTTGCGGAACCAACTTCAATCAAAGCGCATTTAAGATTTATTTTTTGCGCATTTTAGAGATGCGCATCCCTACTGGCCCGCGTTCGCGGCAGCACCAACAGCATGCTCACTCTTTTTGTAGATCGATGGGACTCGCCACTGCTACGTAAATGGGTGCAACTGCACAGCCAGTTAAATGTATGAGTTTGTTTGTTTTCTGCCGCCTCGCGGCCCGGTGGTAGAGTCCATACTTGACATCATTTGGTATATATACATGTCCCTTTGACGCCGTGGAATAGAAACATTTATAATAATTATAGTGACGCGGGTGTAATGCCCTAGTATGTGTTTTATTAATTGTTGTGCCGTGTACTCATTTTGGAATTTAAATTTTAATAACAATGGTATAATTTATAATATGAAACTGTATGATATGGAAATACTCATTTCTGAAATAAATGAATTATTATTATTATTATTATTATTATGATTAAGTCTTGCGCGATCTGTAAGACGGATGGTATTTCAGCGGCCACCTTTCTCCTTTATATTATGCAAATAATTTTAGAATTTATTCTATCATGGTTTGTAATCTACCCGATCCAAGATTAAAAACGATAATAAATCTTTCGATTCCGTTGATGATATAAAGGTACTTACCAAAATAAGGGAGTTTTGTATACCCGTAAAAAAGGCTATTGCAAATTGGTTAACATATAAAAATAATAATAAAAAAAGCTTTAATTATTGACCGTGTGATTTTTCAGTAAATGCATAATCTGTGCAAAACGATGAACACGAAATCCGATCTGACCATGGACTATACTTGTATATACTCGATATTTGAGGTCCGTACCTAATATTTACTAACAACACAAACAGAAAGCAAATCTTAACATAATAATCTGTTAAAATCTCTTGGTCTTATAAATATTTTTTCATTGTCAAACTAAGTGTAGGTAGGTGTTTCTTTTAGTGCATTCCACTAGTCGCTCAAAATGCTCCTTCAACCGTTCGACTACGGTCGTCAATGTTGTCATAATTTTCGCTCACGTAGCGCTTTCACAGTACCTACTTAAGAGGTTGGTCGAAATGGACGTTATATAAAAACTGGTGTTTTCGATAATATAAATTGAAGTAGAAATATTTCGTGTAATACATGTTGGTTTTTATTAAAATGTATTTATTTGTTTTACTAATTAAATATTACATAAGTAAATTTAGTTTTATTAATTATTATTCTTATTTATTATTTAATTAACAAAATTGGATAGTTTTGATCTTACGCCAATAGGAAGGTTTGCACTGAAAATCAGCGTTGTGTCGGATGTTATTCCGACACAGCAATATGCTGAGTGCAAACCTTGTTTGCTGAAAATGCGGCGTACAAATTCTCAAAATATGCTTTGTGTATAAAAATGTATAAGGAATGTAATTACGTCGCTATTTCTTCAAATAAAGGTTTCTTTCTTTCTTTCTATTAAGAATTCACATTGACAGGATGTATGAACAAAGGAGAAAGAAACATTTAAGTTAAAGAATCTCTATAAACAGAATATGTCCAATGAGGTTTGGACAGACGTTGACCACAGATCATTAATACTATCTATTCAGACATTGATAAAAGCGCTATTTTCAAATCAACCCTACATCAATCAATGAAATTTGCTATTCCATTTGAATTTATTAATGTAAAGCTGGTAAGCAGGTGGAACGGGAAAAATTGCGGTAGTGACCGTGGTTATTGTGATTGCTTAGTAGAACGAGCCCTTTGAAGATATGTAATAATGTTGCATTAAAAAAAATAATAAGGTTTAAGTCTTATATAATTGTCTTTGATTTCAGGTTTTCTACTAGTGGTAGATTCATTAGACCTTAATCCGTCTTACTTGGACTTCAAAGTAGACCATCCCTTCTTATACTTAATTATGTTCCAAGATAAAATCTTATTCACTGGTACTTACGGTAAATAAATATGGATATTGAATTGAATCATGACGCAATTAAATCCATGATTATGGTAATTTACTTGTAATTTTGAAAATAAATAACATTTATGTAATAAATATTTTGAAAATTTTATGCAATTTGTTTTATTTCTGTGTTCTTATAAACTTGACCGGGACGTAAGTAGATCAAACTTGGAAGGGAAGTGTTTATGGGTATCGTGTCCCAACACTACACATAGTGTTGGGACCAAGAAGCTTATACACAATGGAGATTTCATTCCGAATACCTAACTGAAGACCAATAATTTGTCCTTGAATGACGTCACTTATGTCTTTTATCTCTTTCTTTAGGGTGACAATACTTTCTTTTAAAAATATGGATAATAAATTACTTTTCGTGTTTGTATCACGTTTGCCATGACTGATTTTGCTTAACAATTAACAAAAACCTGATAGCTGCCATTTTTAACCCCCGACGAAAAAAGAGAAATTATAAGTTTGACCGCTGTCCGTCTGTGGCACCGTATCTCTTGAACGAGTCAACAAATTCGGATACAATTTTTGTGCCAATCTCTATCGAATTTGATGGTTCAACGATAGGTATTATTTTCGACTTTTTAAATGTTTACTTTTCTTTTTTGTTGGGATTTTTTTATTTAATTTTGTAACAAACATGTCATCCCTCTATACTTTTTATACGAGGATACGGAATACATTGTTCAGTACCTTGTCGTACTGACTGATAGATATTCTTTAGAAAATATCTACCCAAATGTCGATACCAAACATGATTGTCGAAACTTTAGGATTACTTATTTATTTAATACTTTATAATTTTTAAAACTTCTAATTATTTATAATAATCAACAAAAGCGATTTTCGGTAAATAAAATTACAATTAGTTTTTGCTATTTCTAGATTTCATTGATAGAATATGTGACGCTCACCCCCTGATTCAAAGGTCTAGGAATGACATACCGAAGCCGAAGCATTGAGCGGGATATGGAATAAAAGAATTTATATAGTGAAAATTAATAAAATTTATTAAATGAATAAAACATATAATATTGGCCATAAATCGTAATCATCTAGTGTTAGAAACCCTTCGCTGCAAAACCTTTAACCCTATGTTCACAAGGTAGGTTATATAGAAGTGCTGATCAAGAAACAGGTAGACTTATTTTTCCTAAAAAGTTGTATGCTTTCGGCGAATAAAAGTGCAAAGTCAATGCAAAAGCTTTGATGTCAACACTATATGTAATTTTTTTTTCTTGTTTACTCTAATAACTTTCTGAAATTTTTCACAAATATTAGCAGTTACTTCGCAAAATATTTTCAGTTTCAGACTGTGATGTATAATCCTGGACCACATTTATGAGCGATATCATATCACTAATTTTTCGCTCGTCTCTTCACCTTTTGCTGCAATATTTTTCTACTCTTCTCTAAAGATTGTTCACGTGATGTCTTGAAGTTTACTTGAACATTAAAATTTTTCAAAGCACGCCGTTTGTATGGTGGTTAATTTTCAATATCCTGTCGAAAATTAAAATTAATTTAGAGTCAAAAATGTCCAATGGAGATTTTACTTTCATTGTTTTTATTTTCATGAGTGGAAACTTATAAAAATGTAATTCACAGAATACTGTCTATCTAATAAGATAATTTGCTAATATAAAAGTTTGTTCACTTACAATATCGCTATCTAGATATCACCCAAGAACAACTAGATAAGCTTGAACGCCTCCAAAATGTTTGTATCCGGTTCATATTTGGGTTGCGTAAATATGACCATATCTCCGAATTTCGTAATAAGCTTAAATGGTTGCCGGAATGTTCACTTACTCTCACTTCTGCACAATATCCTTTTCAATCCCTACACTCCCCCATATTTAAAGGAACTTTTTAGTTTCCTCTATCAATCTCATTCCTGTAATTTGCGCTCAAATGAAAATCTTCTGCTAACGATACCTAAACACACTTCGTCCTTTGTAGGAAACTCTTTTGCCGTACAGGCTGTTCGCCTGTGGAACTCCCTTCCCTTGAAAATCAGACAAGCTACATCCATTGGTACATTCAAACACTTGATCACTGACCATTATTTGTCCGCTAAATAAAATGTGTTGCAGTAAATGGAATTCTATTATTATTCGCATGTAAGTATATGTAATTTATATTATTTTAATTTAATTATGTATGTCTTTATTAGTTTATTATTGTATTTTTTTTTCCTTCAATTACGATTGAATTAGTTTCAATTTAGTTAAGCCACCAAATATTATTTAATTTTCTTGCAATATCTCCTTAGACACCGGGTTGCCTGGAAGAGATCGCTATAAGCGATAAGGCCGCCCATTGTTCTAATTTAAATGTGTTTGTAATAAATATCTAGGTTTAAGTTATGGTGAACAATAAAGAGTTTTCATTCAACAACAGAGTGCCATTTAGGCTTATTCTTACACACCTCACTTGCCTCTTTGACATTCATAACTCTTGTCATGCAAGCTCGTCTGTTCTTAAGGCTCCTGACATCACCTTCTGCTAGTTCTTCCATTTAATGGTACTACAGATATCCAAGCATTCCTCTTGTTTGGATCTTTAGGGAAACTGTAAATAGAAATAAAAAGAAAAATAGTAGAAATGTCCAAAATTAGGCTATAAATTGTTTTTAATCAATCATTTTGCTCATTTAATTTACATTGTTTTAGAATCTTGGATCTTCATTATGTAGATTAAAAGGTACGCCAAGACTACAAGCACTACATATCAGTAAATACCTTAAACAGGAAGTTTTTATCATTAGACCAATTTTTAAGAATAAAAAGCTTGTCACCCTACTCCTCTTGTTTATGTATAGTTTATAATACAATAAATCGTATTTAACTGCATATTAGTAGAATAATTCGCTATGGGATTTGATGCAAAGAAAGTATCATTAATTTCTGTATGTGTTATTATAAAATAGCAAGACTTTTAGTGTTAATTTCCCTAAAATGTTAATGTAACTCAATAAGAATTTAATTTAACTTACTTGTGGAATTTCACGCCTGATGTTGGATGCCAAACACTTTTGCAACCACGAACTACACAACTCATTCTAGAATATCACTTAAACACACCATTTATCATATAAAATCTCAGGTATACGATCGAATTAGACGAAACTCATAAACTAACTTTTTGACAAGAAGCCATATGTAGTTTCAGTGTTGCCAAAGTAGATTTTTAATTTTTGACGAATACTGGGGACAACTTTGTGAAATAATATTGTTATAATATTTTGAATCAAAGGAAAATTTCCTTTTTATTTAATAAAAGATTCCATTACATAGAACTAATCTCTGTCTATTGTTTTCAAATAAAATAAAAACTTTTCAAATTTTATAATAATTTCTTAGAACTGATGGAAATTGACGAAATTTTTTACTTTTATATATATGTCGGCGCGAATATGTTAATTAATTTATAGATGACGTAAGAAAAAGGATAATCTAAGTTCTCTAATCTAAAATCAGCAAACGTATGACAGCATTGTGAATAGCAGCGTTGGTGTTGGTAGACCACGAAGTACACGTCATGATCAAATTGTCAAATGATAACATAAAAGTAATAACAGGTTCTTTAATTTTATATCGATTATTGAGCATTTGTTTAATAATTACCGACCTGGACCAGACGCATTGGACACTGTGCCTCGAGTCTTGGAGCAGAGAGCCCCGAATTCTATTGAGTGTTCACTCATTTATTTACTTTGTCTACTTATAATTATTATTTGAAAATTATTTTGTAACAATTGTAATCTTTAATAGATTATTTGAAATGTTCTTGTGATTTATTATTTGGAAGGAGTAAACTACTCTACTATTACTATTTAAGGAATTACTGACTTTGGCTTTAAAAGCTGACGTTCCTTATCTTTAAAAAAACCCAGTACCGCTCTTTCTATTATGACATCTAATTTTCTTGCAGAAAAGTAAACCTACAGCTTCTATATTGTGCTAATTTATTCGATATTAATATTATATTTTGCTAATTTTTCGTTCTTAATATATAACAAGATAAACGAAAAAAGTATTATTTGGGTGAAATTTAACGTATATCTTGGTAGCCCGAACGATAGAGCGAGTGAGATGGAAGACATAACAAAGGTCAATGGAGTTCATATTTTTGGTCTTCAAAAAAATGTTAGCATTGCAATCTCCATTGTGTGTAAGCTTCTTGGTTGGGACTATGTCTAGTGTTGGGACGCGCTAGTGTATGTACACATCACTAGCGCGTCCTCATTCATTCGCTCAATTTAAAATGTAACGATAGACTTATAAAAGGAATAATTAAAATAAAAGTTAATTGCAAACATGTGTATTTATGCAATTCAAATACAATGAATCCACAAAATAACAGGAAGGATGAAAGAAGTAAAAATTGTTCCACAAGAGATAAAGTTATCTTTGTTGGAAGATTAGGTATTTTTTTTATTGCAAGAGTTCAGCAGACAAGCAGACGGCCCTCTTGATGGAAAGCGGTTACCATCGCCTATGGACATTTGCAACACCAAAGGTGCTACAAATGCGCTGCTGTTCTCTTAAAGGAGACTGGAACCTAGTCACTAATGCCGGAACATAACACAAGGTTGTTATGGCGGCATATCCTAGACCAGGGGTGGTCGCCATCCAGTCGAGCAAATACCCTACCACCTGGCAATATTATATCTAGTATGTTGATTTTCCCAAATTAATTTTAATTTTAGCGTACCCACTATAATAGATCTGTAGGAGGAGCAAGTTTGAAAGAAACAGGCGCATTATAGAAACATTAGAAAATTTATTAATACAAAAAATTAATGCCGCAAGATTAGAAATAAGGTTGGCACTCTGTATTGTGCTGTGACGAAACATGATCCGACACAGCACTGGAGTTCAGTGCCAACCTTGAAAATCACATAATATAACAAATAAGAATTACTTGGTGTGGTGGGGCCCAGCGACAGTGGTCTGGTGGGGCTGGACGGGCTTTAATATAGGTTTTATTTTAATTGTAGTTTTTTTTTACAGTTGTATATATTTTTTTTATGTTAGGTTTATTTATAGAATTACTTCTACAATAATATACCCATAACAATAACAATGAAATAATTGTTTGTGCAATGAATTCAAACAAGGGGGGGGGGGGGGGCTGTAGACCAGTAGTTTTCGAAAACGCATTTAAAAAAATTTTTGGCTGTCTGTATATGTCAGGTAGACAAATCAGAGTATCACGTGAAAACTACTGAGTGAATGTTAGTACACAGCTAGGTGAAATCTCTGGTTAAAATATAGGAGACTTTTTTCCTGATCAAGTGGCATCGTTTGATCGTTTACGTGGTTCAGAGGCATACGCGTGAGTTTTGTATATATCCCCTATTCTTTTAAAGTATTGTACACTACCACCTTTTAGTTCGTGGATAATGTAGTTGGATAAGCACTGATTTTATACTTTATTTTTTTATTATTATGTAACTTTAGTGTATATCTGTTTATTATCCTAAATACATACATACATAACTTCATGCCAGTTCCCTTGCGGGGTAGGCACGAACAACAGAGCGCCATTTAGGCTTATTCTTACACACCTCACTTGCTTCTTTGACATTCATAACTCTTGTCATGCACGCTCGTCTGTTCTTAAGGCTCCTGACATCACCTTCTGCTAGTACACGATCAATTTGATCATGGAAGGTGTGTCGTGGCCTTCCACGACTTCTGCATCCATCCACTTTTGCATTGTATATCTGTTTAGTCATTCTTTCATCGTGCATTCTTTCCACATGCCCGAACCACCGGAGCATTCCTTTCCTTAACTTCACCCCGACACTCTCTTTCAGACCAACTCTCTCTCTCTCTCTCCTAAATAAATAAAATACAATCAAAAAGAGCAGCAGCGCTTGCCGACGCTTTTGTTTGGGGCTGCTATTGCAGTTTACTAACTAATACCTTATCATGGCAATCTGTCATGCGAAGTTACATCGTCTGAAGTTGAAACTGCGTCTCAGTAAACTAGGTGTAGGACACCCTGCAGCCTGTTTTTTTTAAATTATTGCAGGACATTACATTATGGACATTATGGAATTTATTACAGCAGACAGGCTGATGGCTCAACTGTGATGGAATGTGGTTACCGTCGCCTATAAACATTTGAACACTGCTAATCGAGCGAGCTACATATTCGCGGTAAGCGGGGCGTGGGGGTATGGGAGTTGCTGGGGAGAGGTCAGTGAGTGATTCTGTCAGAAACAAAAGCGTTACGCTGTAACCGGTTCGATTTTTATTACCGGTTTCAAAGCCTTGTTTTCAGCTCCCCTTTTTTGCAGATGAAGTGGTGCTTCAAATTGGAGTGTTTTTTTTAAATATTTTTTTATTGCAGGAGTTCAGCAGACAGGCAGACGGCTCACTTGATGGCAAGCGGTTACCATCGCCTATGAACATTTGTAACACCAAAGGTGCGACAAATGCGCTGCTGCTCTCTTATGTGAGTCTGGAACCTGGTCACTAATGCCGGAACACAACTCGAAGTTGTTATGGCGGCATGCTTTAGACCAGGGGTGGTAGCCATCCAGTCGGGCAAATGCCCTACCACCTGGCAAATGTATGACCTGATATGTAAAATATGCTTGTTATCTATATGCAACAGAGTCCCGTGTTAATAATAAAGACGCACCTATTGGTTTTGTATTAAACGATTATAGTTTTATCTTGGGGAAACCCATGTTTTTAAATCGCTGCAGGTTGTTATTATAACCTATTGATAAACTTGCTCGATACGTGCGTAGCTATCTATCAACCAAACCTATTTAAGGAACTTTTGTTACCAAGAATCGGTTGACTGAGCTTAGAGTGAGAATAAAAACAACCGAAACGAGAAGTTCCTACGTCACGAAGAAGCGTTCAAACTTACTATAACTTTCTGTGAAACCTTGTTTACAGCTTCCCTTTGCAGATGAAGTGGCGCTTCAAATTGGCATATGTAAAATATACTTGCATTACACGCACACCTCACAAACAAACCAAGACACACAAAGAGCCTAAAAATTAAAAACCCAGGCACAGAAAAAAAAACCAACACACATGGCACTAGATAGGACTATATATAAGTATAGATATGAGGCCAACACTGCACATGCACTTCCTCACAACACCAGCATGTAACAAGATACACTATACATTAGTATAAGTTTAGTATTAAAAATAGGATAAATTAATATAATAAGTTAATCTTAAGGTACACCATAACATATAAATCACTAATTAATGTCACACACTAACAAAAATAAACAATAAGCGTGTATGGACTCTAAAATCTTTCATAGAAATTAAGTAGTAAAAAAAGGTACGGAACTCGAGTCCGTAGAGATGTTAAGAAAAAAAAAATACTTCTAATCGATATGTAATCTATATCCAAAAGCCAGCCCAGTGTTAATAATAAAGATGCATCTATTGTTGCTATGTTCTTTTTACTGCATAAGTTCAGAAGATAGGCAGACGGCCCACCTGATAGAAAGTAGTTACCATCGCCTATGGATACTAGGAACACCAAAGGTGCTACAAATGCGCTGCGGCTCTCGCAACGGAGACTGGATCCTGGCCACTGATGCCAGAACACAACTCAAGGTTGTTATGGCGCCATACTCTAGACCAGGGGTAGTAACCATCCAAACAGGCAAATACCCTACCACCTGGCTGTGGATTGTTTTGTCGCCTCTTATGCCAGACAAGAACCGGGAAACCCGATGTATTAGATTTAAGTTAAAACAATTTGGTATTGTATGTAAAATCAGTGTTTAGTTTCAGCAATAAAGGCTATTAAAAAAAAATGCCAGACATACATTACTGCATAGATAAAAAAATTACAAATGCTATAAATAAAGTTTGCAATTTATCATTCGACACGATTAATATTCTATGATTTGAGTATTTGCTCCACTGGATGGCGACCACCCCTGGCCTAGAGTACGCCCCCATAACAACGTTGAGTTGTGTTCCGGCATTAGTGACCAGGTTCCAGTCTCCCTTAAGAGCGCAGCAGCGCATTTGTAGGCGATGCTAACCGCTTTCCGTCAAGTGGGCCGTCTGCCTGTCTACTGAACTCCAGCAATAAAAATAAAAAAAAGGAAAAATAAAGTTTTTATAAAAAAAAAACAAAAATGCTCGAATTGAATTAAAATAATTATATAATGATTATAAGTTATTACTTATTGATCGTGTACAAGCAGAAGGTGATGTCAGGAGCCTTAAGAACAGACGAGCGTGCATGACAAGAGTTATGAATGTCAAAGAAGCAAGTGAGGTGTGTAAGAATAAGCCTAAATGGCGCTCTGTTGCTCGTGCCTATCCCGCAAGGGAACTGGCGTGAAGTTACGTATGTATGTATGTTATTACTTATAATAAATACCTAATGCTCCTAGGAGCTAAGTTAGATAAACAATTTAAATCAAAGATACACTTTTCACGCCTTTTTTCGGCAAGCTCATTTATGAAATCATCCATAGCTGAAGACGATTTCAGTTTTCTAGATTTTCCGCCTCTATCGACAATAATGACAAGTCTGATTGTCGTTCCTATTGGCTCAGCAGTGATTCTCAAAAATGTTATCTATACATATACATATAATAAATCTGTAGAGGTCGTATTTCTGTACAATGAACAAAAATGCTAAAAACCGACTCAGCCCCCTGAGTCGGTTTTTAGCATTTTTGTTCATGTAGATGGGATGTAAGAAGCGAAATAGAACTAATTTAGATTTTTTTCAATTTTTTTGTTTGTCTGTATGTCTGTGTGTCTGTCTGTTTGTACCGGCTAATCTCAGAAACGACTGGAATGATTTAAATGCAATTTTGTATGGTAGTAGCTTATATCCCTGATCAACGTATAGGATACTTTTGATCCCGAAAAATTAAAGAGTTTTCGTGGGATAGTTACAAAACCGCACCATGCGGACGAAGTCGCGGGTATCAGCTAGTACATGTAATAAAACTATAGAGGTCGAATTTCTGTACAATGAACAAAATTGCTAAAAACCGAGTCAGGGGGATGTAAGAAGTGAAATAGAACTAATTTAGATTTTTTTTGATGTTTTTGTTTCTCTGTTTGTCTGTATGTCTGTTTGTACCGGCTAATCTCAGAAACGACTGGAATGATTTAAATGCAATTTTGTATAGTGGTAGCTTATATCCCTGGTCAACATATAGGATACTTTTGATTCCGAAAATTAAAGAGTTCCCGTGGGATAGTTAAACAACCGCACCACGCGGAGGAAGTCGCGGGCATCAGCTAGTTAATCTATAAAAAGTTATGGATAACATTTTAGGAACATTTGCTTACACACTTTCGGGACCCCTGTAGCCTGGGGGCCCCGTATCATTGATACGGCTGATACGGCGGTAGCTACGCCCCTGGTAGTTGATTGGTTCTATCTAACCTAGAAGGTTGCGTAATCTATGCCCGTAACACATTGGGCTTGCAATATGGTTATACACTGGCGCAGAGAAGCCTCTCATCAGCAGAATGCTTCTCTTTTTTTGTGATTACTGTATAGGTTCACATTTGACCATTATCTCGCTCGATTTTGAGCGGAGATATGGTCTAAGATCGAGCATGCTTGTCTAGAAGGTACCTATTCACACGGGACTAGAAGACACCCAGGTTGTAGGTTTCGGGAAAAACAAGACTCCGGCAGTGAGTCCCACTCCTTTGCGGTGCGCATAATGAAGGTGGACTCAAAGCGCTTTGTTCGTATAAGTGGTATGTTCATCAGACCCTGACTTCTCTTTTTTATGTATTAAACGATTACAGTTTTATCTTCCCCCATTTTTTTAGATGATATTAGAGCCAATTCAAAAACTGCTTCGATACCTGCGTAGCTCTCACGCGTAGATACTGAAGTCAGAGAAGTATTACATAGAAACACTAATACATATATCAGAATTAAAATGCTATTATCAGTGATTCGAATACACTTTGTTTGTGGACCTTGCGCAAAAGGTCAAGTTTATCTAATTTTATTGATAATTATCCACATTTTGTTTTTTAAGTCCATAAATATAATTCATCTATATATATAATGAGGAGGGATGAAAGTCACGTGACAAAATAGTACATTATGGTACTAGTGTGTAACATTGGTGATTACCGCCGAGGCGCCATTGAGACTCGAGCCGTAGGCGAGGGTCTTAAGAGAGCCGAGGACGGTAATCATCAATACACACGTGTATCATACGACGTTTTTCAACACACTTGTGAATAAAATAACAACAAAAACTCATTTTATTTAGTAGATAAAAAAAGTTATATATGAGTGAAAGTTTTATTTATTAAACACGTACGAGTTAAAATTATCTATTTAAATAAGAAGTTGCATGAAATGAGCAAGCAATAGGAACATTAATTTATTTGTTCTATAGAACACGATCTTTTTTTTGAATAAAAACTTTTTTAAGAACAAAGCAACTCAACCAATAAAATTTAAAAAAAAAATCTATAACTCACTAGTGAGTTATAATGTTTTTTAGTCACAGTTTGATTATGGGTGTCATTCTGTGCCTAATTGCGGTGACCATAGAGCCACTTTATGAGCAAGTGTGTTAAATAGAATGTTATACTACAAGATCGATGGGTATAAATTTAAAGGTAGACCAAAAAAAAGATGGATGTATTGTGTGAAGGATGACATGATGGTATGCGGTGTGACCGAAGAGGTATGTCAGAATAGAAGTGTGGAAGGAAAAGACATATTGTGCCGACCCTAAGTAATTGGGATATGGTGAAAGAAAAGAGAGAGAAAGAGAAATATAATTCATCTATGAATGGTTGACTATGCCGATTTTATTATTATAGAATAGAATATTAGCAACATAAAAAAAATAGCCGTCAATAAACACACCACTGCAAAGCTCGGAGCTCTTAATTTTTTAGGAGGAATTGTAAGTATACGCCTGTACAACGGGGAGTGTTCCGAGGAATTGTTTCATCTGGTGCCAACGCCTCACTTTTACTTACGTACCGCTCGTCAGCGACGGGATGTTCACCCCCATTTCCTTGAGTTCCTATGCTCAACTACGCAACAGTTCTCTAGAACTTTTATTCTTTATATATCTGGACGAACTTTCCCGCCACGGTTTTCCCTTTGCGCTATGACATGAGGTTTTTTAAGGGTGTTATAAATTTCTTACAGGTATTGCAAACCACTTTCCAGCAGGTGGGCCGTCTGCCTGTTTTCCTGCTTAAATATAGTAAAAAAAAGTATACGCGGTATGCTTCTCCAAGGTGGCTTATCGGATTGAAAAGTTCAGTCGAGGTGATACATCCATTATATTCATCATAATATTATGCCTAAAATTATATAACCCAAAAAAATATGTATGGAAAATATCTCGTATCCCAATAACAATTTAACGATTCCTATCCAAACCTATTACGGTTAAAAATATTTTGTAAACTTTTATCTTTTTTTCAGAATTCTTCGTCTTTTATTTAGGGAGTCCAGAAAACACGTTTTCCTGGTCTTGCAGCCACTTGGGCTCTCCGCGCCGCTCTTATTGTATCTATACATGATGCATGGCGGGTAGGACATCTTCCTTTTGCAAATGGAAAGCCCGGTCCCACCAGAGGTTATAGGTTATCACAAATATTTAGCAATAAATGTGAATATTCAATACACTCATTACTGCACGCCCACACTAACACTCAGAAACTTAAGAGCCATGACACGTTTGTTTCTTTTTAATCCAACAAATGCCGGGTATATTTCTTTTACATTCTATAGTCGCATTCTTTATTTCTGTAGTATATTCTACATCTTGTCAAATTGTAAAAGCCTGTACCATTCTTTAACCGACTTCAAAAAAAGGAGGAGGTTCTCAATTCGTTGGGATCTTTTTTTTTGTTTTTTTTTTATGTATGTTCACCGATTACTCTGAGAGTTATGATTCGACTTACGTGATTCTTTTTTTGTTCGACGCGAAATAGCTGTCATTTGGGCCCCTAAAAATTTGACATAGTTTGGCCAAGTAGTTTTCATTTTATGAACATTTTTTATGAAAATTTTTCCATTCCGTTCCATATGCACACCGATTACGCTGAGATTTATGATCCGATTTACGTGATTCTCGTTTAGTTTGATGTGGAAAAGTTGCCATTTGGTCCCCTAAAAATTTTACATAGTTTGGCATAGTAGTTTTCATTTTACGAACATTTTTTTGTTCCCGTTTCTTGGGACCTATATTTTTTAAGGAGCGCGGCACCTTTCGTAGTTCTACTCATACATAGATAGACACTAAAAAGTAACAAATAAAATTAAAAAACTTCGTTTAAAAAAACCGACTGAAAAGTAAAACATAAAAATTACTATGTTTTTTTGAAAATTACTAAGCACCGACTTTAAGATGTTTTAGATAATATATATTAATAATAATAGCTGTAGAAATAAATTATTTTATACTTTTTAGTTTTTTAGTTTTTGAAGTCGGTTTTTTTAAACGAAGTTTTTTTTATTGAAAATGAAAATATATGTATTTATTTCAAAATGGAATCTTATCAGATTACTTATTCAAAGTCATGAGTCTACTACCGCTTTCAAAACAATTTTAGTTACTGTTAAAGAAGGAGAAGTGACGTAACAAACTTCTCAGTAACTTATCTTTATTTCATTATTATTGTGTATATGTTACGGCTAATTTGATAAATCCAGCCACTATGAATAATGACCAGTCAGTATACATAATGCCCGTATCAAGTGGGCAATATAAATAAATCTACATGATTAATTAGTTTTGCCGGTTAGTATAAATAATGAAAACCTTATCTTGTGCAATATAATAAAACACAGATGAACCGTACTTTTATTGTATGGCACTTTTTATTTATTATTTGAGATATAAAGTGGATTTTGGGTGATTATAAAAAAATAACCACAATCTAAAAGATTTTCTCTTAAGCTTTCGCGACTTGTATACATAATAAAACTACGTTTTAACGGTTTTAAGCGAGGTAATTTATTCGATTTTTGTTATTCCGATGTTTCGGCCTCTTTTCAGTGGCCGTGATCACGGAAGACAAAGACGTCAAATACAATGAGTATTGTTAAAGTTTTTTTTAGCATACCGCCAACTTCTTCATTTTAATTATTTAGTTTTAATTTTGTTTATGGTTATTATTTATTCTATGGGACTCTAATCTAATTTACCACCGCTTCGCAACATGTTGTGGCTTGAAGAGAAATAGCGACGCAAGAAACTCTTCAGCCAACATGCCTAGCTCTAATAATAACTTACCGCACTTAAAACCGTTAGAACGTAGTTTTATTATGAGCACAGTCGTTTTTAAAAAATACTTAAATTACGTATAAATATAAAAAATTATTAACCATAATCTATATTGAAAAAATTCGGATGTATTCATAATAATTAAAAGTGCCATATAATTATACCTTACTCTTAAATAATTAAACTTACATAATTCTTATGGAAAGGTAACCGAATTTATCACATTGTCTGGCTAGAAGTAGGGAAGTATTCATGCTGCTCGGTCCAAGTGATAAATTAAAGTTATTAAAAACCATGACTTTTTTAAATGGACCATGCAGCGTTGTGCATGATTAATATAGGCCAAACAAAGTAATAAATTTATCAAATTCACCGACGCTCTTGGTCGTTGTTCATGATGATCGGATCATATTAATACTGCTCGATTACTCAAATTGCCCGTAACATATACACACATTCGTGGTCTCTTTTTAAAAATTATGTTTTGAACTAATAGTTTAGCAAAGTAATTTGTATGAATAATTAATAAATGAGCTTGGTAGCGGCCGCATTATTCCTATTCGGCGCGGTCGTCTCCTTCGTCGTACAATGAGCCTTTTCGCACAATAGTTGCCTTACTAATTTTTTAAACTTGTTTACTGAAAGCTCTTAAACGTTATTTAGGATTTTGTTGAAGATCATTATACTTTGCCCCACGAAACTATCGTGAACTTTATGGAGCCTACACTTGGGTATTATAACAATCGTCAGACAAACACACACCATGTACATCTCTTTTTTGAGGATGGGAAATGCTTTTGAGGACTGCCCACAGCGGTAAAATCGCTGTGGGCATTATGGCAGGCGACATTATTTTACATCCCCAAGCTAAGTAAGTTTCGCTTGTGTTATAGGTATACAACGGATCAATTTGTAGCTAAAACCAGAGACTCAGATCATTGTAAATAAAGAAATGTTATTATAATTAAATATGCCAATGCCTCAGACTGCCCATCGACTAATATATGTTATTAAAATGTGACTAATCTATGTATACTAAGTAAATCTCTACTATGTACTCGTAAAATACTAAAATAAATCTAAATACTAAAACCTACTCACTGGCATATTATTATGCCTACAGCTTCATGCGTACACACAAACACACACACACACACACACACACATATATATATATATATATATATATATATATATATATATATATAATTCTCTATTGTACACCAAAGCATATACAAACAGAGGTGAAAAAAGATAAAAGATAGTACAACGGGCAGCCTTTTCACTAAGAAGCGATCTCTTCTAGGCAACCCTTGGCAGTGATTGATAGAATTTTAATACAGACGGTGGTGCAGTTAATAAATAAATAATGACGAATGATAAATAAACATAAACATAGTACATATACGTACACAAATATAGCGAAAATACAAACAGAGCTGTATGCTGAAACTAGTATGATATAATTGGTCATATATATAACAGGAGAATTGTACGCAAAGGTCAGTGGTGTGTCTTCTGTAGAACAGTGACAATGTATACAAGAATATTAGTGGTAATCGGTAAGTTTTTTATTCTTTTTGTTACAATTAACCAGTATTTTATAAATTACAAATCACAATAGCCTTTTTATTTATTCAGTGTTCATGTTTTAGTATAATCTTACACTAATATCTATATATATAAAAGAAAGTTGTGTTAGTTACACTATTTATAACTCAAGAACGGCTGTTCCGATTCGGCTGAAAATTGGTGGAGAGGTAGCTTAGAACGAGGAAACGGACATAGGATACTTTTTATCCCGTTGGAACCGGTAGGTGGCGCTGAGATCGGGTTCTAGAATCCTCCTAATCACCTGGAGCGATTTTGGTGATTTTGTTTTTGTGTGTTTGAGTGGGTTCGTGGACTATTCGCAATTGGACCCGTAGGTGGCGCTGGGATCTGGTCCTAGATTTTCATTTTTTCAGAGCAGGACAACGTCTGCCAGGGCCGCTAGTATAGTTATAAAGCTGAAGAGTTTGTTTGATTGAACGCGCTAATCTCATGAACTACCACTGGTCTGATTTGAAAAATTCTTTCATTGTTAGATAGCCCATTTATCGAGGAAGGTTATAGGCTATATATCATTACGCTAAGACCAAGAGGAGCGGAGCACCAATGAAGAATGTTTCATAATCGGGGTTTTTTTTTAACTTACTTTTTTTAACTATTTCGACGGCGGACGAAGTTGCGGACAGAAGCTAGTTCATATATAACAAAATATATCAAAACAAGCCGACTTCAAAATTAACCAAAAAGCAGAATATGAACATTTTCTACAGGTAGGAGGTATCTTAAAGTAGGTGCGAAGTAAAATACTCGTATAGAAGTTACGATATTGTGCAATATTTTTTTGTTTTACTTAGCACCGAGGGTTCGGTTCGTATATCTTGTTGGCATTCATTCACTTAATAGGAGCTTATGTCAAATTTTAAGGGTTAATTTTAATATTTTATTCTTTGAACGGTCGGTAAGGTTTTTATCCGTGCAGGAACGGAGAAAGAATACAATTTCCTGCGGCCGGGCGGCCTGTCGTAAGAGGCGACTAAACAACCCACAGCCAGGTGGTAGGGCATTTGCCCGACTGGATGGCTACCATCCCTGGTCTAAAGCATGTCGCCATAACAACCTTGAGTTGTGTTCCGGCATAGTGACCAGGTTCCAGTCTCCCTTAAGAGAGCAGCAGCGCATTTGTAGCACCTTCAGTGTTGTAAATGTCCATAGACGATGGTAACCGCTTTCCATCAAGTGGGCCGTCTGCCTGTCTACTGAACTCCTGCAATAAAAATTGAAATAAAAAGGTACAGGAACCGGCTGTTAAAGGTGTAGTAGACAATGTTTACTTTTTGCTATTTATTTACTCTTGAAGTTACGTTTATGGTATCCAATATCAATTAATTGTATTTGAAACTATCCTGAAGTTATATTGAATTCAACGCAAAAAGATTCAACAAAATTGATTCACAAACAAAAAAGTAATGGGTGAACGTTATGTACATACATTTTAAAAAAGGTGTCATATAATTTCTTCGAGACCGGCAGCGCCTTGGTGACATCGCTGGTGTTGCAAACGTTCATAAGCGACAGTAACCGCTTCCCGATCAGGTGGGCCGTCTGCCTGTCTGCTGTACTCCAGCTATAAAATAAAAAGGAAGTAAAGAACTTTATTAGAAGTAACAATATCACGTTTTAACTGGTTTTGAGCGTGGTATTTTATTTGATTTTTATACCGACGTTTTGGCCACGACCAAACAAAACAAAAAGATTTTTTTTATCTATAATAATAATTTTTCATCATAAAATAGTAGTAAAGCACCACTTAAACCTATGAGGTTTGCGTGTGATGCAACACACCCTCGTATTTACAGGAAAACTTATTCTATTAAGCACAAGATTTGTAATCATACATTCTATCGCGTGCTCCATCGTATCTATAGTGACACATATGTATATATCGTTACGAGTGCGGGACTCGAATTAAAAATGCCGTTAGAATTACTATAGAATTTATTAGAACTAAACAAACACGTATAACACAGATACAAATATAACTGGACGCAACCAGTACAAACTGCACGATTCAATAACACGCGCAAAGTCCGTCATTATATAGCTCATCGAATGTACACACGTCTTGCTTGTATGGTAATCGTCGCTTGAGTGCCTCTGCCTCTCTTGCATTGGGCCATTGCTTTATAATGCACCGATGCCATATGCCAATCTACCTGGCAAGCGTCGGCGCAATTCCCAGAAAACATAATCTGCATACATGCTTAATTGTTCCTGCAAACGGCCATAAACTAGTACAATACACAATAGACTGTTTTTCTAAGTAAACTAAAGAAGTCCAAATGCGGGAAGGTAATGAACTGTGCTTTATGGCAGGCAGGTGTGCATTCACTTTTGTTGGTATGTAACAATATATACATATATACACATATCTATACATATAACAAAAGGGGTAAATTCGACTTCTTGAAAGATGTAAGGGGAAAGTTTTGCGATTTCTACCTCTTTCAGTGCTTCATCGACGTTGGTCCTGTAGAAGTTTTTAATCAGTATTATAAACATGATCTTTTGATATAAAAAAAATTACAAAATATTTTTATTGTAAAATTTTCATACAAATTGTAACGGAACAGTTTTTTTGCAATTTTTGACTTTTCAGTACTCCAACCTGGGTTGGACCCATAGAAGTTTTTGACCAGTATAAAAAACAGGATCAATTGGCACAAAAAAAATATTTGTAAAATTGCCATTGTTTGCAACTGCAAACTTTTTTGAAAATCGGTGAATGGGAATCAAAATTTCACGAAAAACTATGGATTGTCTCCTACGATCATTTTCGTGCAGTTGTAACGGTCAACGTACTTCCCCTTACTGCCTACTGAAAGTTTCGGTCTTATATACCCCCTTATTCATATTAGTTATACGAGGCTTACAAGGTCGTTACAAAAAAGTAAAATAAAGTGTTATTCATAATTATATTCTGAGTGCTATTATGAATATAAGTAGTGCTCGATCCGATATTAAGCAAGTTCTACATACCGCTTATGTATGTTGTTTAAGAAAGTTTTATGTAAGCAGATAAAATATATGCTTTTGTATGTTAATTACAGTGGCTACAGCCTGTGCTGTGAATGGCATGGGGTTTTTAGGCCATGATTATCAGAGGACACCCCTGGGCGACGCTATCGATAAGGCCTCAATGAAATTGCTCAATGTAAGTACATTATATAAACTGTATCTATACAGAAAAATTAAATTGAACTGTCGCTATTTACTTAATTAGGGTAGGCACGAACAACAGAGCGCCATTCAGGCTTGTTCTTACACACCTCACTTGCTTCTTTGACATTCATAACTCTTGTCATGCACGCTCGACTGTTCTTAAGGCTTCTGACATCACCTTCTGCTAGTACACGATCAATTTGATCATGGAAGGTGTGTCGTGGCCTTCCACGACTTCTGCATCCATCCACTTTTGCATTGTATATCTGTTTAGTCATTCTTTCCACATGCTCGAACCACCGGAGCATTCCTTTCCTTACCTTCACCCCGACACTCTCTTACAGACCAACTCTCTTTCTTACTTCGGTATTACGAACGCGGTCCGCGAGTGTCACTCCGCAGATTTTGCGCAGTGCTCGCATCTCGACCGCGTTTACTCTACTTTCATGCTCTCTCTTCCATACCCAACTCTTGCTCCCATACGTGAGCGTAGGTACCAACACCGCGTTGTGTATGGAAAGTTGGGCCTTCTGGCTGAGGTTCTTAGCGCCTAGAAATTTACCTAACGCTCCATACACACTTTTTAATTAATTCATATGCGTATATAGTTTGCATACAGTATTTATAACGAAAAACAAATTTTTAAGCTTTCGTCTGACTGAGTGTTTGTTTGTCTGGATGTTCCGGCTAATCTCTGAAACGGCTGGACCGATTTTAACGGGGTATCATTGGCAGATAGCTCATGTTATAAGGAGTAACTTAGGCTACATTTTTGAGGGTTCCGCGAAAAAAAATCTACGTAGACGTAGTCACGGGCACAGATAGTAACAAATACAATTCTCGTCACTCGTTTGAAAGCGTCTACACTTCATAGCGGAGAGGCTTCTCTAGATTAGCTGTAGAGGGCGATACTTGGTTTTTTATTGCGAAGGTGGCAAGCAGACAGACGACTTAGCTCATGGAAAGTGGTTACCGCCGCCTATAGACACTTAGAACACCAGGAACGAAGCCACCACGTTGCCAGCCTTTTAGGGCGGAATATAATAGCGGAATGAGATACAGGGATCAGACAGGAGGAATGGAATAGAAAGAATAAGATATGAGATTGGAATAGAGAGATGCGATAGGGGGAAGAAGAATTGGAATTAGATATGAGATATATGTCATCTGCATGGTACTTAGCATGCAACTGTAAATTTGGATACAGTTTTACACGACTTGTAATTCCGATTGGCAGTTTTTGTTTGGTGCAGAAAAGTGCAGGGATACGCGAACTTGTTCTAAATTATGTAATTGATCTTCTAACGGTTTTTCTACTCTTTAACAGGAGGCTTACAAAAGCGCCGGCGATAAGAACGTGGTTTCCTCGCCCCTTGGCATCATGACCCTTTTGGCTTTGTTCGAAGAAGGAGCTGGTCCGGGGACTAAGCAGCAGATCGACCAGTACTTGGGTGCTAGTAATAATCAAAAGGTAAATATTTTAAATAGTAATCAATCGGCCAAGGTCGTATCAGTTCATCGTCTATGTTTTTTAAACTTTGGGAGCGCCTGGCGAAGCTTTACACCCCGTTTATTGATCTGGTTTTTGTGTTCCTCAACTCCTCAAAAATCTTGTCGTATAAATAAAAATCTATAGCTATTCGTTAGTTTGGTTAAACCTTAAAAAAAGGCTTGACCGATTTGATAAAATTTTGTGTATTTGAGTGGGGTCCCTGGATTGTTTAGATTCACATTTAGAACCGGTAGGTAGGTGGAGCTGGAATCGGTTCCCAAGATTTTTTGTGCGTGTTTGAGTGGGTAGATCCTTGGATGGTTTAGATTTACAATTGAACGCGGTAGGTGCCGCTGCAATCAGGTTCTAGATTTTTCAGGGCAGGGCAACATCTGCCGGCTCCATTATTATTAATATAATGAATCAGAGTGCTCTAAGTACTTATTTGCTATTTACTACTTATCAGCCAGATCTTTCTTTTTGTGTTCAAAATATCATTCAAGAAGTAAAGTACAGAAGCTCCTAGTGCTTACTACAACTACTCCAAGATGCTCGCCACCTCTCTATCCATTATGTTCAGTAAATACTTGTGCAATTGCTTTTTTATTGCATGAGTTCAGCAGCAGACAGGCAGACGGCCCACCTGATGGAAAGCGGTTATCATCGCCTATGGTCAATTGTAACACCAAAGGTGCTACCAATGTGCTGCCGCTCTCTAAAGGTAGACTGGAATCTGGCCATTGATGCCGGAATGCAACTTAAGGTTGTTATGGCATACTCTAGACCTGGTAGCCATCTAGACGGGCAAATACCTTACCACCTGGCTGTGGGTTGTTTTGTCGCCTCTTACGACAGCTCGCCCTGCCGCAGGAAATTGTATTATTTCTCCGTTTCTTCTCGGAAAATGTAATATTAAAACATGTTATATAATACTAATAGTCTGTTAAGCATATTATCAATAATTAATTACCAAATGATTCTCATTTGTAATATCTACGTAGGTACACGACATACCCTTATGACTCTTAATGTACGTGAAATTGTTAGAATATTATAAATAGCATTAAAAATAAATTATTATCACATCATAATTATATAAATAATAAAATAAACATTAATAACTAATTAAACAGTCGTTGTTGTTTGAGACTTCTATCTTATTTTTTTTAATGACTATGCATAGAGTAGGTTTGCACGTGTAGTGTCGGTGGATGTCGTTCAGGCATTTTACTTTGTTACTGTCAACTCGCTGCTGCAGTATGGCATTTCTGGGAGAGTGCCTTCCGCATGCAAAAAAAGGCCGCAAGATACGAGTTAGCAAGACTGCATTTTAAAATAATGGGTGTACTCACTCTACCCAATATATTAATATACCAAGTTGCGGTGTATGTGCGTCTGAATATTTATATCTATGCCAAGCATAGTTACGTGCATACGCACTTCACTCGGCATAGGAATGACATGAAACATATAAAACACAATTTTGGGAACTTGGGGAGATTGACGCATGTCATGGGATCGTTAATTTACAATAAACTAGGTACCTAAAAGGATAACGGAGTCACCATCCGTTGGTTTCTTTAAAATATGGCTTAGGAAATGGTTGGTCGAGCACACCTTTCAGTTATGAAGAGTTTATGACCTATGATATGACCTAATTTTATTTTTATTTGTGACCATAATTATTGTAGTATAGAAATTGACGCGTAACTTTGTTAGGAATAAAAGATTTCTGATTATAATATTTTATGAAAAGACTAGGTCATTGTATAATTTCTTGTATATACAGAAACGGATAATTTATGCTAAACTGTGACGAGTCGCGCGATATTGTTTATCGACTCATGTATTTGCCAAATTGACAAGAAGCTCAATAAAATTGAATCAACTCGGTTGAAAAGCTCAGAAATGAAAGGAAACGACTTTATTTAATCGACAAATTAAGCAAGTTGCGCTTGTGTTGTGGGTAATATACAACAAATTACTCTGGGGCCGATCCCAGACACCCAGACCATAGTAAATAACGAGAAAATTAGTTTCCGAAATTTACCATACCAAGAATCGAACGGTGAGCAAAGACTTAGTCCGCTTAATCACAGAGGATAATTAATTTACAACTCATGGATCTTTTTTTTGAAGTGAAACTTCAATATAGACGGGGTTCTAATACTTACATTTTTAAACTCGTGATATCTTTCGAATGGAATGTTCGAATTGAATAATTCAAAAAGTTATATAAAGGTATGGAAGCAGTCTTGAATATGAAGTAATTTGTTTTAATAAGGATGAATACTAAGATACAAATAAAGAGCCTTTTCAAAAAGAACACTTATTGTGGCATAACTATAATAGTTAAACACATGCTGTTGCGACACTTTTTGTAAATACTGATGTGTTCTGCAAAGTCGTAGTACATTATTTTATTCTATCATCAATAGTTTTCGCAGCGCACGCGATTTTAGGTATTTTTTTTACACCTTGGGTTACATTGTTGAAGTTTTAGTAAGGATCCCTAATTTTTTTGTAAATATAATATAGCCTATGTCACTCAGGGATAGTGTAGCTTGCCAACAGTGAAAGAATTTTTCAAATCCGTTCAGTAGTTTCGGAGCCTCTTCAATGCAAACAAACAATCTAATCTTTCCTCTTTATAATATTAGTATAGATATTCATATATATTTATTATAAAATTAATTAGATATTTGCATATTATAAAAAGCGAAAGATTTTGCGCTGGAAGTTGTTTAATAAAATTGGGAGCTGGGTTGCCCTAAAAAGCGCTATATCTAGCTCGGAAAGCGCTAAATTAGCAGCCCTGGTGAGCCGAGCGCCGGGGAAGTCCCGTAAACGAGAAAGCGAGCGAGGATATACCTCGTCCTCCGACGACCTCGTCCCTCTAATACCTAAAATCGCGTTGTGTGCATCGGAAAGTGCGGTGTTCCGAGCCGCCATTAATGGAGGAAAACTTAAGTTTGCATGGAACTATACCTTTGCTCTCCACGTGGCTGGGCATCAAAGCCTCTATTTGTGGTGTGTGTAAAAAAAAATAATAATTTTAGAGTAGCCTATGGATGTTTTTTTGGTTCTGGATCAAATTCAGTTTTTTCTTTGATAAAATAAAATATGTTTAAATAAAAAATGCATTAATTAAAATGTACCTAACCTAACCAAATCATAATTTGCAGTAAACCTGCGAAAAATCGAAATGTGTGCTGGGACACATATTAGAAGTGAAACTTCAACGGACAAATGGAAAAACGAATGGCAACGGATGAGGAGAAAAATGAATCGAAACAAAATTTTAACTTGAAGTTTTAAGGGCAGTTTTTCAAATTGGACAAGTACATTAACAATCTGCCCGTTCATTTTGTCATTTGTCAGTTTAAGTTTTTCCACTTGTACGTTGCGATTCGTTTTTCCACTTGTCCGTTGTGATTCCTTTTTCTACTTATCCGTTGCCATTCGTTTTTTCACTTGTCCGTTGCGATTCATTTCTCTACTCATCCGTTGCCATTCGTTTCTCCACTTGTCCGTTGCGATTCGTTTTTCTACTCATCCGTTGCCATTCGTTTTTCAACTTGTCCGTTGTGATTCGTTTTTCCACGTGTCCGTTGAAGTTTTATTTGAATTAAAATAGTTACTTTTCAAGCCCCGTGTGTCGATATAGAAGTATCAAGAAAATCATTATTGTAGGTATATAATAATCACATTATAATATTAATGCTACGCGTCAAGGTTATGTTGTGTAATGAAGCATAATATTCTATTTTATCTTTCTTTGTAATCTGCTGTCTTTGTGGGTCATGTATCTATACCTAAATAATATTATAAAGGGGTTAAGTTTCTGACTTTGTTTGTAGGATGTAATCTCTTCAATTAATGAGCTGATTTTGAAAACTCTTTCACAAGTAGAAAGCTACATTATCCCTGAGTGACAAAGGCTATATTTGATTACGATTAATAATATATTATTTAATTCCGAGAAAAGATGTTTTCCTTCACCGTTATTAGCATGTGGTCATCGTAACAATATGCAAATTAGGTCAGAAAATTACCTAAGTGGTGCATGCGTTCCGGCCAGGATCGAACCCGCGCCTTTTGAGCCTGGGACACGTGCGCTAGCATTACACTACTACGACTTTGCAGTTATTAAATAAATTAAATAAAAATATATTCACAGAGCTCGGTATCGTTCAGCGATCTCAGCAAGAAGCTAGCAGAAGAAGATCCAAGTTACTTGACTGTCGCGAACAAGATATACGTATCGGATAAATACACGCTGAACGATCGATTCGCTGGCGTTGCGAAGTCTTTCGAGAGTGAAGTGGAGACCCTCAACTTTGGAGACCAGGAAGCTGCAGCTGCCGCCATAAACAAATGGGTGAGAAGATTAATTATAAATTATTCTCACATTGTGAAAAATGCTTCGCTTATGTGGTGACACAGGTCGTTCTGTCAGCAGTTTTGCGCTCGGAAAACTACGGCACGCGTTCAGCAGTAGAGTTGGTTAGGACATGATTTTAAAATCAGTTTGTAAGAGTAACATGACATTTTGTGCTGAACCAGTACAATGTATTACTTCAAATGAGGCGAGGAGATTTGCATGTTTTGTACCGCGGCAGTACATTTGAAGCGGCGAGGCCGGTGAGGCGATGAGCGTCATCCCTCATTCGTCCCGTACAAAACTTCTAGTTCGGAAATGTTCGTTAAGAATCGGATGTGATCGGCCTCGGTCACCTCATTTTACTAGCAGTCGTACATGTCATGCTGTCTCTCTTTATCATGTGAATATCCATAGAGGCGTTATTGTACTGTTGTCCTTCGTCCGTTCTTCCTTTTATATTTAACGCGTGAGTAGTAGCGGGACAACATTTTTAAAGTAGTACAAATTGAAGTTTTGAGCCGTATCAGTTCAAATCTATTTTGTACGAAACAACATAAAGTACTGCCTCACACGTGTAATACTCATTACTATTTGGCAGTCTTACCCGAACATTGCGACAGACCGGTCTTGTCTCGCGGAACACACCAGTCCACACATTGTGACATAGCGTGTGTAAAAATAATTCTAGGCAGGTTGCATATATATAAATATATGTACATTTTGTATGTGAACAACATACATAACTTCACGCCAGTTCCCTTGCGGGGTAGGCACGAACAACAGAGTGCCATTTAGGCTTATTCTTACACACCTCACTTGCCTCTTTGACATTCATAACTCTTGTCATGCAAGCTCGTCTGTTCTTAAGGCTCCTGACATCACCTTCTGCTAGTACACGATCAACAACATAGTGAACAACATAACCGTGTAAAATAGTTAAAACCAAAAACTTTGTTTGATTTCTCTCACACCTCAAGAACACCTTCTGATCAAATAACACCACAGGTACTGAAACCCCACAGGAAACAATTCCGCCACAGACGGGAGACAACACGCACATTATATATCCTCTAGCTAAGAAAGTTACGCTTATGTAATGAGTAATAAACAACAACAACTCTGTCCAGACTGTAGTAAGCAAAGGAAAGTTCACTAACGAAATTCATCCTGCCAGGGATGAAGCCCCCAGGTCTTCTATATTCCAGTGAACCAGGCGAGCAAAGACTTACACCACTAAACCACAGAGGCCGTCTCATGGTTGTTTAATAATGAACCTACACTGTATTGTGTATACTTATCATTATTTATAAACTGCTCCAACGTTAGTATTAAAAATCTTTTAATCTTTTTTTTTATTGCAGGAGTTCAGCAGACAGGCAGACGGCCCACTGGATGGATAGCGGTTACCATCGCCTATGGACATTTGCAACACCAAAGGTGCTACAAATGCGCTGCTGCTCTCTTAACTGAGTCTGGAACCTGGTCACTAATGCCGGAACACAACTCAAAGTTGTTATGGCGGCATTCTCTAGACCAGGAGTGGTAGCCAACCAGTCGGGCAAATGCCCTACCACCTGGCTGTGGGTTGTTTAGTCGCTTCTTATGACAGGCTGCCCGGCCGCAGGAAATTGTATTCTTTCTCCGTTCCTGCACGGATAAAATTCCTGCCAAGGGTTGCCTGGAAGAGTACGCTTTTTAGCAATAAGGCCGCCCGTTGTACTATATCTTGTATTTTTCTATTTCTGTTTATCTATGCTTTGGTGTACAATAAAGTGTTGTCTATGTATAGACTTAAACTAGAATTTTCCCGCGGCTTCGAGCGCGGATAGTTGTGACTTTAGTCCGCAGTAAATATCCCATTTCCCGGATCAAATATACTTCGTAGTATTTTGAGATCAAGCATTCAGATAGGTTAAATGGCTTTTAAGTTTTATCGAGGCGCCGCGAAAATTTTGTACATATTAGTCGCCGCCGGAAAATTCCAACCCATCCCGCGAAAACTGTCTCATTTTCCGGGATAAAAAGTTCATTTATATTCTCGGTCAGGTAAGATTAGTTTTCAGCAAAATCGGTACTGTCACTATTCTGTGAAAGAATAACAGACACATAGAGTTTCGCATTTGTAATATTAAGCAAGTATGGATACTATTTAAAAAAAGTTTATATGAAAATATATAAAAAGTATTATTTTATTTATTTATGTGCTGACTGTACACTACTACAAATGCAAAAACGTCTCGAAGTGAATTTACCTAAATAATAACAGCACATAACTGTCCCACTGTTGTGCTCGGGCCTCCCATTATGGGGAACGGACAGTATACCCGCCACGCTTGTCCAGGCGGCTTGGCAGGTTTGCCACATCGGTTATCTCGATGTGCAGGCTGCATCACGACGTTTTCCTTCACCGTTTTAGCACGTGGTAATTGTAACAATATGCACATTAGGTCAGAATACTGCCTAAGTGGTGCATGCGTTCCGGCCAGGATCGAACCCGCACTCTCTGAGTTCGGGACGCATGCGCTAGCCATTACGTTACCACAACGAATTTACCTGTACTATTCTAATTAATGAATTCTTTCACTGTCATTAGAATTATACTTAAACAACTTTCAATTATTTGTGATTTAAACAGGCTGATGAGAAAACCAAGGGCCACATAAAGGACCCAGTCCAAGCGGATTCTTTGGACCCTCTAACTGCTGCTGCTCTCTTCAACGTCATCTTCTTCCAAGTAAGAGACGAAGGCCTTTTATTTATTATTCCATTGTCCCTTCAATATTACTTAGAGCGTTATTGTACAATTTTAGTTTATAAATTTTTTATATTACTTTTACCTAAAGGGGTTAAGATTTAGGCCGTTTCACGTAGATATGGTGATGGCTTCAACCCGTTATTTGAGAAGCGACATTGTTAATGACGTATATACACTAATGTGATTATGCGTTAACGACGTTATTTGTTAACGCTTTAAATAAGACACATTCAGCCACGACCTAAATCTTAACACTAATGCAGATGAAACTCCAGCATAATACTATATAAACTTTTTATTACAATTAGGGCCGATTTTTCAATCATGAGATAAAAGTGCGCAATAAATTATAACCTGACTGAATTTAAAAGTGAAACTGCAATAGAAACGGAACGCGCCTGTCAACGTCATTGGCAGAGCAGTTTGACAGGCGCGTCAACCGTGACATACCGGAGCAACACTCCTCACTCTCGTTGTACGTGGAGCCTCTGGAGCCACATATATTAGTAACATTAACAAATTAAAATACCTGTATTTAGAGAGTGAAATAAAACCATCGAAGACTATTACATATCTTTTATTAACAATAATACAGAAACCGTTGAACTGTATTATTAGACATTGCAGCTGACATTTTTAATTTTTCCATGTTATACTTTATTATATGAGTAACTTTTATCTGGTGACTGAAAAATCGGCCTTAAATATAAAAAAAACATGATTTGTCATTCATATATTTCTTATTTCAATATGAACAGTATTTCATAGTCTTGTTCTGTCGTCTTTAATTTTTGTACAAGTTGGGCAAGAAGTTTGGAAATCTTTATATATATATAAATTACGTGCCACGTTGTTTGTCCGCGATGGACTCCTAAACTACTTGACCGATTTTTATCAAATTTGCACACCGTGTGCAGTTTGATCCGACTTGAAAGATAGGATGTGAAGTGTGAGTGTGAAAGTGGCGCTGGAAACGGGTTCTAAATTTTATTTCTTCAGGGCAGAACAATGTCTGCCGGGACAGCTAGTATAAATATATTATATGAATACGTTTAGCATGTACTAGAAGGGGTTAGTTATTAGTAGACATCGGATTATATGCATTTGCATGTTTGCATATGCCAATGCATATAAATCTATTTTTATAGCGTTATTGCATATTTTGATACTTTTTCATTGACAGTGCTTATTTCGGTAGTTATACTTGTTAGGCGTCTTGTATTATGCCGACGACACGACGATAAATGATTGAACAGAGTACGAGTTCACTATCGCAGGTTTGTGGCAAATTAAATGCAGTTTTGTATAAAAACCCCTCTCTTAAAAAAATAAAGAAAATTGATGCATTTATCAACGGCACCGGACAAACTCTACCTGAAGAAGTATCTGCAGAAATTGCGCCAAATTTCAAGTCCTGTCCGGTGACGTCAGTTGACGTTGAAAGCTCATTTTCAGCCTATAAATTAATATTAAGTGACAAACGTCACAAGTTTGCTGCGGAAAACCTGGAAAAATATGTTATTGTTTACTGCCACAAGAATTATTATTATAACTAATATGTTTAATATGTAAATATAATGTGAAAATAAACTTAGATTCTAATTAATGTAATAATAAATGGTTTATTGATTGTGCGATATTTCGCCCCTTTGTAGTGCATATTTGCATGCATATTTTGCCATTTTGATAGTGCATGTAATCCGATGTCTAGTTGTTAGGTGAATTTCTACATCTAATCAAAGTATATGTATGTATACGTGTATCTTTTGACATACTACCCGTGCGTAGGTTTGCCGATAGCCTCACGATGTCACGCGTCGATGGTTTTTTTTTAACAACTACGGACTCGAGTTCCGTACTCTTTTTCACAACTTAATTTCTATGAAAGTTTTTAGAGTTCATACACGCTTATTGTTTATTTTTGTTAGTCGCGTCGATGGTTAGTAGGGTTGACAAAAAAGGTTACATAAATAGTTGTTGCAATAAATTTATTAGTTTAATTTATTATTGTATATACTTTACATAAGTATATACAATAATAGTAAGTAATATAATAAAATTTGAATGGAGCGTTAGGTAAACTTCTAGGCGCTAAGAACCTCAGCCAGAAGGCCCAGCTCGCCATACACAACGCGGTGCTGGTACCTACGCTCACGTATGGAAGCAAGAGTTGGGTATGGAAGAGAGAGCATGAAAGTAGAGTAAACGCGGTTGAGATGCGAGCACTGCGCAAAATCTGCGGAGTGACGCTCGCGGACCGCGTTCGTAATACCGAAGTAAGAAAGAGAGTTGGTCTGAAAGAGAGTGTCGGGGTGAAGGTAAGGAAAGGAATGCTCCGGTGGTTCGGGCATGTGGAAAGAATGCATGATGAAAGAATGACTAAACAGATATACAATGCAAAAGTGGATGGATGCAGAAGTCGTGGAAGGCCACGACACACCTTCCATGATCAAATTGATCGTGTACTAGCTGAGGGTGATGTCAGGAGCCTTAAGAACAGACGAGTGTGCATGACAAGAGTTATGAATGTCAAAGAAGCAAGTGAGGTGTGTAAGAATGGGCCTAAATGGCGCTCTGTTGTTCGTGCCTACCCCGCAAGGGAACTGGCGTGAAGTTATGTATGTATGTATGTAAGTACAAATACTACATCCAATATAAAAGCTACTACTTTGAAAGCGGCGGTACGCTGATAAATTTCAGTAAAGAAATCTGTAAGATTCCATTTTGAAAAACATACATTCATTTTCAGGCATTAATAGGGAAGAAAATTGCGATTATCGGTTTATTTAATGCTTGGTACATATTGAGCCAACAAGGCGAGATCATTAACTTTCGTTGCCTCAATATGCATGCGGCTTTAGAGCCTTGCAAGAGAAAAAAGCGTTTTTTTAATCAACCTCAAAAAGGAGAATGGGGAAAGTTCTTAATCCGACTGTGTTTGTTACTCGCTTTCTCCGTCAATTGTGGATCGTTTTAAAAAAAGTATTCAAAAGAGTATAATATATACTCTTGAGGTGGTTCCATTGTCACCAAGTCAAGATCTGATGGTGGATCCCGGAGAAATCCAGAGCAACACTCGATTATAACAGGCACGTAGCCTCGCACAACGTATTTCACATTAGTTTGGAGCGCATATAAGATCATAGTTTGATTTTCACCCGTACCTCGATCGGTCTTTCGCTGTGAAGCGGGCGTCAGTGAGGCCGGCGGTATGTCAGGGTGGACATTGTTCGCATGTACACAGAATAGCAGCATGGTGGAGGCGCGGCAGCAGTGCGGTGGATGCATGCTGGTGGCATGTTTATGTTGTCAATGATCCAATTGGCTAAACTGGTCAATTCGGTTAACTCGTACAATTCGGCCATATAGTCAAATCCGTACAAATTGATCAAAATGATCAAATTATTAATGTGGTCAAAACTGTCAATTTAGTCATATTGGGCAATTAAAAATATACATTTTGTTATATACATTATATTATTTCTATTACAAACAATTTACCCAATCAACTGCAACCTCGGCAACAAACTGCATAATCACATCACAAAGAGTGCATCAACAACAAGTTAAACATTTGCTCAAACAAATAATACCATTGAATTAAACAATCACTCCAACCTCGGCAACACACTTTGCATGATTACATCCAAGGAGTGCAACAACAACAAAACCCTGCTGCCTTATAACGACAATCTGCTCCTTTACAGGAGTTGCAACAGGCTCAGCAACAAGCCGTAGTAACTCAGGCTTCGGTGCCAAAGAGTAGGAAGCCGCGCGCACTGCCTAACAACAAGCCGCGTGGACGTATGGCCGCGTATGGGTTCTTCCTTCAGGCGTGTCCTGTAGAAAACAAGGAAAAACATTTGAAAATGTGTGCCAATAGGTGGAAAACAATGTCAGACAAGGAGAAGCAACCTTTTCACCAGATGGCCGAGCAGGACAAACAGAGGTACGACCTTGAGATGCAGAGCAACATGTCCTCCAAGGACGTGAAGCAGCTCAAGAACCCTAATACGTCTCAACGAACTCTATCGACATTCTCCTGGAACTACAACGACGAGCGAAGCACGGTGAAGGTGGACAACCCCGAGCACACGTTGAGTAACACTGCGAACGAGCGGGAACGGCGCTCCGCTGCTGCCGACCTCACCACTATGACCAAGTACGAATCGCTGTCCGAGCAGCATAAGACTCGCGTCAACAATGAAATGACAGCGTATAATAAGATAGAACCCCTGGCCCTAAAAATACAGCACATGCCGCAATAATTCATAGAGATTCATGGAGAGGACTTTGATGGCGGAGAAGAATAGGAGTGAATGCCAGTGTTATAGTGTTTCGACCACAATTATGTGACTAGTTTAGGAGGGTACACCTACAAAGAATGTTGCTTATTTTGGGTCCACCCTGAAATCGAATGATCTTCAACTAGAAACCTTTCTAAAATCTTATATAATTTTTATGTTATTATACTAAAATTATAACATTTTTTATAACCCAGTGTAGAAATTACAATATTACAACCTCATAAATACGTTTTTGTTTGTATTTTAACTTTTTTTATGGAAGTTTAGGTTTGCGTTTGACCATTGCCTCAGCTGATGTTGAGTGATGACGTGGTCTAGGATGGAGCCGGCTTACCTAGAAGATACCTATTCACTTGTGACTTGAAGACTTCAAGATTGTATTTGTCAGGAAAAACAGACTCCGGCAAATTATTTCACTCTTCGGCAGTGTGCACTAGAAAAGATGAAGCAAAACGCTTCGTTCTGGCTGGTGGTGTTTCCACCATGTAACTGTGGCGCAAACCGGTCCGTCTGGTTGACCGATGGTAAAAAGGGGATGGAGGAATCACCTCCTGCAATTCTAAGGAACACTCCCCGAAATGTATCCGATAGAAGACAATCAGTTCCGCGGCCTTACGTCTATGCTCTAGACTCAGAAGTCGAGCATCAAAAAGACGATCATCGCCGACCAGCTTCCTGGCTCTTTTCTCTATTGATTCCAACGCCTTCAACTGGTATTTGGCTGACCCGTCCCAAAGATGACAACAGTACTCCATACAGGACCGAACTTGTGCTATTATGTTTTTAACCGGCTTCCAAAAGGAGGAGGTTAGGTTAGGTTGAGGTCTTTCTTTAGCCATTCTTAGAATATAAGATCTCTTAAAACTAAAAGAAAGATTACTGATTTACGTAAAAAATTGCGCAATCTGATTTGATTGTGCAAATCTCAGTGAGAAACTACATTTGTATGTTCCCCCTACTAATGCTCGCCCTAAGAAATTATTACACACACCATTGACAGGCACAATTTACCGACGTAATTCGTTCTGTATCAGAACAGCAAATGAATTTAATAAGTTAAGTAAGTTGAAAGCGAGAGTTGGGTATAGAAGAGAGAGCATGAAAGTAGAGTAAACGCCGTCGAGATGCGAGCACTGCGCAAAATCTGAGGAGTGACGCTCGCGGACCGCGTTCGTAATTCCGAAGTAAGAAAGAGAGTTGGTCTGAAACAGAGTGTCGGGGTGAAGGTAAGGAAAGGAATACTCCGGTGGTTCGAGCATGTGGAAAGAATGCATGATGAAAGAATGACTAAACAGATATACAATGTAAAAGTGGATGAATGCAGAAGTCGTGGAAGGCCACGAACACAACTTCCATGATCAAATTGATCGTGTACTATCAGAAGGTGATGTCAGGAGCCTTAAGAACACACGAGCGTGCATGACAAGAGTTATGAATGTCAAAGAAGCAAGTGAGGTGTGTAAGAATAAGCCTAAATGGCGCTCTATTGTTCGTGCCTACCCCGCAAGGGAACTGGCATGAAGTTATGTATGTATGTATGTCAGTAAGTTGGAAGATATACGAATTAGACCTATTTACTAATAATGTAGCATTTATTAGCGCAAAGTTGGTCAAGTTCTATTCAAACTCGGATTGATCAGTTTAAGTACTTTATATCTATGCAATTTTTTTATTATTTCTTTGTTTAATTTAATTTAATTTTACTGTTATCTGTGGAGGCTTATTAATAGCTTCTCTGAATCTAGCTTATTTCTAGTTATTATTAATAGATAGCTGTTAGCCCCCCAAATAAGATAAAATAAAAATATTAATACAATTCGACCTAAGATTATTCGACGAAAGCTCTATTTGCAGACTGTAATTTTTTACATATTTGGAATATTGTTAATTAATTCTTAACGCTTACCAGGGTCATTGGCACGTGCCGTTCGAAAAGAGCAACACCGTTGACAAAGATTTCCACATCGACAACAGCACCACTGTCCAGAAACCCACCATGCACCTAAGTCAGCCTCTATTTTACACTGAAAACAAGGAGCTCGGAGCTAAGGTATGACTGCCGTCTTTTATTCTACACCTTAACGAGTCAGGTTTAAGTATCTCATCTATTGTAAACAGAAACATCCTTTTCATTCAGTCAAAAATAAATTTGTCACATAGGCACCGACTGTTAATAAACGCATGGAAACGAGAATGTGGAACCAATTTATAATAATGAAAATAGAATTATTATGATTTTTTATTGCATGAGTTCAGCGGACAGGTAGACGGCCCACCTGATGGAAAGCGGTTACCATCGCCTAGGACATTTGGAACACCAAAGGTGCAAGGTACAAACGCGCTGCTGCTCTCTAAAGGGAGACTAGAACCTCGCTATCAATGCTGGAACATAACTGAAGGTTGTTATAGCGGCATACTTTAAACCAGGGTGATGGCCATCCAGACGGGCCTACCACCTGGCTGTGTGTTGTTTTGTCGTCTCTTAATACAAGCCGCCCGGCCATACAAAATTGTAATCTTTCTCTCTTTGCCTGCACAGATAGAATTATTACGAATAAAAGTCAAAATACCTAAGAATCAAGCGTCTATAATAGAATAGAAAGGCGGAAATGTTATTGTGCTGTTTATTCTTGTCTACTAAGCGTTGTAGATATAATTATATTGGTCTATCTATTCTCTGAAGTTTCACTTCTACTGTATGTGAACTGCACACACACATTTTCTGTTACGAAAAAGCGTTACGGCCGCGTAGAGGAGCGGCATCAATTTAGACTAGACGTGGTGAGAGGCGGCATAATTTTAGAGTAGATTATGGATGCTTTTTTGGTTCCGGATCGAATCCAGCTTTTTTGTTTGATAAAATAAAATTTGTTTAAATAAAAAATGCATTAATAAACTAAATAAAGCTATACCTACAAAATAATATAAATCTATAAATAAAAAATTGACTCCAAATCGCTGTCGGCGGGGAACGTGCCCAAAATGCTGGCCGCATTTCGGCGTTGGATGGCAACGCTAATTCGTTGCCCTAGGTACAAGCCAGCCTTTTGGTCACGCGAGACCTCAATTAGACGCGTTGAGAGGTCTCGATAGAGGTGATGAGCTCCATATGCATTAATTAAAATGTACTTAACCTAACCAAATCATAATTTGCAGTAAACCTGCGATAAATCGAAATGTGTGCTGGGACACATAGTAGAAGTGAAACTTCAACGGACAAGTGGAAAAACAAATGGCAACGGATAAGTGGCAAAACGAATCGCAACAAAATTTTAACTTGAAGTTTTACGGGCAGGTTTTCAAATCGGACAAGTACATTAACAATCTGCCCGTAAAACTTCAGGTAAAAATTTTGTTGCAATTCCTTTTTCCACTTGTCCGTTTTTTTTACTTCCTCCCAATCGTTTGTCGTTGACACAATAAGTCTTTTTCTTCCATACTCCTCTATTCTGGTATATGTCCTTTGTCACACCACAAATCATATATCATCCTTTACACAGTGAGTACTCCTTTACATTTTCTGCCTCTGACGGCTTCTGTGGTTGAATGTGCTGAGCCTTAGCCGTCCGAGCTCACTGAAACGCAGAGGCTCCGGGTTCGATTAATGACATGGTAAATTTCGTAAACGAACTTTCCGTTATTTACTATGGTCTGAGTGTCTGGGATCGGTCCCAGATTGGTCCGTTATATATTACCCATAACACAAGTATAACTTGCTTAGCTTGGGGGTACGTGTGTCTACCGATTACTTTCTGTACCCCTAATAACGTTGAACCAAATTTCATACTCCTAACATTTAAGTAATTTTAGTAAGACTTTCGTTTATGATTCATTTCAATATTTTGCTTGGTTGAAAAGAATGAATATGAAGTGTAAATTATTGAATGACAAGACACGGCTAGTCACCAACTCATATAATTAGATCATAAAAATGTAATATTTCTTAACAGATGATCGAGCTTCCATACAAAGAGGACGGTTTCCGCATGGTGGTTGTCCTCCCAGATGAAATTGATGGTCTGCCGAAGGTCTTAGCCAAGGCAGCGGAGACTGGCCTACTCACAGACGTATTTAACCTAGGCCCGGCTAACCGTGAGGTCAAGTTAGAATTACCCAAGTTCGAGGTCAAGAACCGACTGAACCTCAAGGATCTTCTACCAAAGGTATCTAGAATATATTTATATCATCATGAAATGGTCTGATGTAATGTATGTAGGCTTCAAATGTTGACATCCTAAACTTTTGTTTAATGACAATTTAAAACTATCGTCAGGTCAATGGCTACTATGTATCTATAGTCATCTAACAATTTACGGTATTTTGACTTTGATGAATTTGCTTGTTAGAAGACCTTATCTATCTGCTTAGATTATAAAACTTTAAAAAGCACAAATAGTTTCGAAGCGTACGTTTTATAGTAGGTACTTGGCGTACACTAGTGCGAGTTGAGACTTACGAATGCCCTATGACGTATACTGAGCCATTTCTATCGAAATTGAAAGATGCAAGTAACTTGTGTAATTTCGGCTTGAAGCAATTTTAGTTGCTGTTAAAGAAGAAGAAGCAGCACAAAAAATTCCCCACCAACATATTTTCTATACTCAATATGTTTTATGGATGGTATGTTTTATCCGTTAGGGCCTTTTCACATGCGTACGGTTGCGGCACGGTCACCGTGCCGTGTAAAGTAGAAATGAAATAGAAGTAGAAATATAGACAGTCAAAGTCAAAGTAATTTATTTGTTTGAAACATGGACAGTTTTGCAGATGTTATGCTAAGTGATAAAAGTTACAGGTTTCACCTTTGACAGGCATACAATTTTTTTTTGTAGTTTTGGTTATAAGCCATTTGTAGTCCTTATGACTACATATACAAATTATGATTATATTATTAATTATGTTATTGATTATGATGCTATTATAATTACAATAAATATTTAATATTAAATTTATTATGTCTCTTTCAGTTATATATTATTCATAAAACAATTACATTTTGGTAATGTTATTAACAATTTTATGTAATTTAGTCAATTAATTATGATATTATTCTTATTAGACCTCCGTTTAAAATTAAAATATTCATCAATCGTATGAAATGTCATGCGTATCAGCAGCCGCTTTCACGAGGCACAGCAATCGTGCCATGACTGTGTGTCGCCCGTACTTAACAACTATAAACACGGTTTTGATGCGGCAACCGTCTTTGTAGTAATGCATTGACTTGTATAGACTCGTTCACATGACACGGTCGCAAAATGGCACGGCGAGCGCGGGGAATGCCATTCGATCGCTAACATCACAGGTGCCTGACCGTTTTCCGCAGAATGTATAACGTGCGTAAACCGTGTACATGTGAAAGAGTTTAGGCTTCAACCGTATGCAATTATGCATGTGAAAAGGCCCTTAGTGCGATGTAAATGTATTTTTATTGAAATAGGTCGGAGTGTCCAAAATGTTTGACGAAGATGCGCCGGGTATTGTCAAGAACGATACCGTAACCGTTTCTAAGGCCCTCCAAGAAGCTTTCATCAAGGTTGATGAAGAAGGCGCTACTGCTGGTGCTTTCACTGGTAAGCAAATTTTCCCGTTCTTCGGAATCCCTTAAAAGAGTTGCAGCGGATTTGTTGCACCATTGGTGTTGCAAATGTCCATAGGCGATGGTAACCACTTTCCATCAGGTGGGGGGCCGCCTGCCTGTCTGCTGAACTCATGCAATAAAATAGTTTCATTATTGTAATTATGTATCTCGATACAGATTACGGGCCAGTTTTTACTTCGTAGTTTTTAAGCAATCTAAATATGCCAACACGTAGTATACGTATTTTTAAATAGTATTTTTGACTTTTTTTTACATAAATATAGACTACTAGAGTTTACCCCGCGGCTGCGCCGCGGGTCAACCTCTAGTGCGTATCTCTTGTTTAAAAAGAAAGTGGTACAGGTTACATTGTATTAAATTTGTATGTATTTGCCCCTGAAAGATTCACTTCATTTTATATCGCAAACTATACCACACCCGTCTATATGTAAACTACATAAATGACAAAACTTGACAAAAATGACAAAATAGATAACATGGTCCAAGTGGACCCAGTGGACCCAGTGGACCCAGTGGACCCAGTGGACCCAGTGGACCCAGTGGACCCAGTGGACCCAGTGGACCCAGTGGACCCAGTGGACCCAGTGGACCCAGTGGACCCAGTGGACCCAGTGGACCCAGTGGACCCAGTGGACCCAGTGGACCCAGTGGACCCAGTGGACCCAGTGGACCCAGTGGACCCAGTGGACCCAGTGGACCCAGTGGACCCAGTGGACCCAGTGGACCCAGTGGACCCAGTGGACCCAGTGGACCCAGTGGACCCAGTGGACCCAGTGGACCCAGTGGACCCAGTGGACCCAGTGGACCCAGTGGACCCAGTGGACCCAGTGGACCCAGTGGACCCAGTGGACCCAGTGGACCCAGTGGACCCAGTGGACCCAGTGGACCCAGTGGACCCAGTGGACCCAGTGGACCCAGTGGACCCAGTGGACCCAGTGGACCCAGTGGACCCAGTGGACCCAGTGGACCCAGTGGACCCAGTGGACGCAGTGGACGCAGTGGACGCAGTGGACGCAGTGGACGCAGTGGACGCAGTGGACGCAGTGGACGCAGTGGACGCAGTGGACGCAGTGGACGCAGTGGACGCAGTGGACGCAGTGGACGCAGTGGACGCAGTGGACGCAGTGGACGCAGTGGACGCAGTGGACGCAGTGGACGCAGTGGACGCAGTGGACGCAGTGGACGCAGTGGACGCAGTGGACGCAGTGGACGCAGTGGACGCAGTGGACGCAGTGGACGCAGTGGACGCAGTGGACGCAGTGGACGCAGTGGACGCAGTGGACGCAGTGGACGCAGTGGACGCAGTGGACGCAGTGGACGCAGTGGACGCAGTGGACGCAGTGGACGCAGTGGACGCAGTGGACGCAGTGGACGCAGTGGACGCAGTGGACGCAGTGGACGCAGTGGACGCAGTGGACGCAGTGGACGCAGTGGACGCAGTGGACGCAGTGGACGCAGTGGACGCAGTGGACGCAGTGGACGCAGTGGACGCAGTGGACGCAGTGGACGCAGTGGACGCAGTGGACGCAGTGGACGCAGTGGACGCAGTGGACGCAGTGGACGCAGTGGACGCAGTGGACGCAGTGGACGCAGTGGACGCAGTGGACGCAGTGGACGCAGTGGACGCAGTGGACGCAGTGGACGCAGTGGACGCAGTGGACGCAGTGGACGCAGTGGACGCAGTGGACGCAGTGGACGCAGTGGACGCAGTGGACGCAGTGGACGCAGTGGACGCAGTGGACGCAGTGGACGCAGTGGACGCAGTGGACGCAGTGGACGCAGTGGACGCAGTGGACGCAGTGGACGCAGTGGACGCAGTGGACGCAGTGGACGCAGTGGACGCAGTGGACGCAGTGGACGCAGTGGACGCAGTGGACGCAGTGGACGCAGTGGACGCAGTGGACGCAGTGGACGCAGTGGACGCAGTGGACGCAGTGGACGCAGTGGACGCAGTGGACGCAGTGGACGCAGTGGACGCAGTGGACGCAGTGGACGCAGTGGACGCAGTGGACGCAGTGGACGCAGTGGACGCAGTGGACGCAGTGGACGCAGTGGACGCAGTGGACGCAGTGGACGCAGTGGACGCAGTGGACGCAGTGGACGCAGTGGACGCAGTGGACGCAGTGGACGCAGTGGACGCAGTGGACGCAGTGGACGCAGTGGACGCAGTGGACGCAGTGGACGCAGTGGACGCAGTGGACGCAGTGGACGCAGTGGACGCAGTGGACGCAGTGGACGCAGTGGACGCAGTGGACGCAGTGGACGCAGTGGACGCAGTGGACGCAGTGGACGCAGTGGACGCAGTGGACGCAGTGGACGCAGTGGACGCAGTGGACGCAGTGGACGCAGTGGACGCAGTGGACGCAGTGGACGCAGTGGACGCAGTGGACGCAGTGGACGCAGTGGACGCAGTGGACGCAGTGGACGCAGTGGACGCAGTGGACGCAGTGGACGCAGTGGACGCAGTGGACGCAGTGGACGCAGTGGACGCAGTGGACGCAGTGGACGCAGTGGACGCAGTGGACGCAGTGGACGCAGTGGACGCAGTGGACGCAGTGGACGCAGTGGACGCAGTGGACGCAGTGGACGCAGTGGACGCAGTGGACGCAGTGGACGCAGTGGACGCAGTGGACGCAGTGGACGCAGTGGACGCAGTGGACGCAGTGGACGCAGTGGACGCAGTGGACGCAGTGGACGCAGTGGACGCAGTGGACGCAGTGGACGCAGTGGACGCAGTGGACGCAGTGGACGCAGTGGACGCAGTGGACGCAGTGGACGCAGTGGACGCAGTGGACGCAGTGGACGCAGTGGACGCAGTGGACGCAGTGGACGCAGTGGACGCAGTGGACGCAGTGGACGCAGTGGACGCAGTGGACGCAGTGGACGCAGTGGACGCAGTGGACGCAGTGGACGCAGTGGACGCAGTGGACGCAGTGGACGCAGTGGACGCAGTGGACGCAGTGGACGCAGTGGACGCAGTGGACGCAGTGGACGCAGTGGACGCAGTGGACGCAGTGGACGCAGTGGACGCAGTGGACGCAGTGGACGCAGTGGACGCAGTGGACGCAGTGGACGCAGTGGACGCAGTGGACGCAGTGGACGCAGTGGACGCAGTGGACGCAGTGGACGCAGTGGACGCAGTGGACGCAGTGGACGCAGTGGACGAAATGGACAAATCACAAAACCTGTCCTAGTTTCCGGGATAAACTTTACATAAATCTATCCCAAAATGTATCCCATTATCCGGGATAAAAAGTATCCCTTGGGCACTCTCGGTATTCAAATTATATATGTACCGGGTTTCAGCCAAATCGGTCCAATAGTCTTTCCACAAAAGGATAACAAACAAAAAGACAAATATACTTTTATCCCGGAAACTATCCCATTTTCCGGGATAAAAAGTATCCTATGTTCATTCTCGGCATCGAAAATATATATATATACTGAGTTTCAACCAAATCGGTCCAGTAGTTTTTACGTGAAAACGGAACAGACAGACAGACAGACAGACACACAGACAGACAGAGTTACTTTCGCATTTATAATATTAATAGGGATGTTCGATAACCCGATCCGTTCGATCGACGTCCCGGTGTCTCGCGACTGGATAGTCTTGAAGCCTCACGTCTTGATGCTCCACCGTAACGTTGTCACGCAGTCTGAAGGCCCTTTTGATCCCTTTGCTCTCTTGTCCTTCCTTTCGCTTCGCTACTATTCGCTAGCCTGTGTGAATCTGCCTCTATGCGCAGATTGTTGTGCTTATATATCCGTTCGACATTCTAGATTGAACCCTATTACGTCATTCAACTATATATCTGTCCCTGTCCAACAAGTATTCCCGTCCTTGTTACTTACTGCGAGTTTATTCCAGTTTCTTCCCGGGTATATCCATCTCGTTTGAACACTGGTCTGGCCCTATATGTCTATCCTGCTCTTTCATGTTACTTTGTTTATGGAACATTCTATTGTGTTATTGTTAAGACGAAGACTATGTATGCACTATTTTCTTGAGGGGAAGACATTCCACTAACGGCGGCGTCTCAGGCGCCGCCAATCAAGATCTCTCCACGTCCCTGCGAGGGACGTTAGGAGACATAGCCCCCCCCCACAGGATAGACTAGGCGTGTTGCTGGGAAGTTTCTTTCGCCGTTTCTTCTCTCCCAGCCATAACACGTTACGAAACGGCAGTAAGATAGCGTAGGCCGCCGCGAACCGCCGATCTAGGCCCGCCGGGATCCTTCCCCTCGGGCTTTATATTACCCGTCGCCCGTTCTCAATTAGTGCTTTGTGTCGCCCTATGGTGGGCATCATTAAATTCATCCCCCTCTCATGGCAACAGTCCAGCTGAGGTAAAACTCCTTAGGGAGCTCCCTCGAGCAAGTTGCCCCCCCGGGCTCGAGCGCCTTCGCTTCGCGAAGGCACTCGCCCCAAAAACCCCGGTAAAGTTGTAAGGTCTTCGGACCAACAACATAAAGTCAAGTCCAATAAAAAAAAAAACATTCCACTACGCGTGTTCGTCACAATATTGTGAAATACCTGAATTTAGGAATATTGAACGCTGATTTCGCGTACAACAACGATCTTGAGGGAACTTCGTTGCATGTGGTGGTTTGAGAAAGACGTTATAAAATTTCTTCGAGACCGGTAAAACGTGATGATGGTCCTGGTGTTACAATCAGACGTTTGTAGACGACGATGAGCGCTTTCCATCAAATGGGCTTGTTTGCCTGCTACAAATAGTACCAAAAAACCTATATTGATATAACTACATAAAATACATACATACATACATACATAACTTCACGCCAGTTCCCTTGCGGGGTAGGCACGAACAACAGAAAGAAATAGACCATAATAATAACATATTCAAACTAAAGTCCGCGTCTACGCGACATTGCTATCACGCCGTCAAACTCTGTAAAAGGTGCGAATACGCTGTAGAGCGGTGGGGCAGCGCATCGGTATGAACAGGGGAACAACGTTCGCATACACTGCGAAATTCACAGAACGGCAGCACGTTGCCGCGCGGTGGCGGCGTGGCAACGCGCCACCGCTGATCATCGGCGGCGCCGTCTACATAAGCGCTAAAAGTCTTTGAATACGCGTGATTAACTTACTGTTAAGTTATAGAGATTTAAAAAAAATATTTCTGTGCTAACTTTTCATTTTTACCATAATTACTGCTGTATACAGGGCTGCAGGCAGAATTTTTAGCCCCTTTATATCTATACGTACTTATTGCCACCAAACAAATGTTTACTAATTCTGGTTTGATAGCACGCATTTTTTGTCTTGAATTTATAATAAGTGGGATCATATGGGAACATATCGGTTCAATAACTTATAAAATTGCGTTATTGAACACACCATCGTACGATAGTTAAACTAGGTTCAACTTAACTGACCAATATTAGGCGTTTATCTATTCCGTATCTTTTGTTTGACGATTTGTTGTTGACGCTTTTGTTTGATGTAAATAAATATTAGATATTCTTTCTTAAATAGATCCATCTAGTAAGGTAAGTTTTGGTACTAATTGTAGGTTAAGAGTTAACCTAAGTTTATCTATTACATAACTTAATGGAATCAATTGTTATTGAACTAATAACTGGTAACCTCAGAAACTGGGCATTAAACGTTAATCTAGGTTGGTTATTATATTTAGGCTAAATAACTTTACTTTCTTCAAGGTGTCATCATGGTGCCATACTCCTGGCCAGCAAGTATCCCCCAACCGATTGTTTTCAAGGTGGACCACCCATTCCTCTACTCGATTCTCTATCAAGATAAAGTACTCTTCGTTGGGACTTCCACGCGTTAACAAATAGTTGTACGAAAACTAAAATAAAGCGTTATTAACAGCTATTTTAATATGCTTTGTTGTTTCATTTCTGCTTCGCTTGCTTGGAACTTTTTGAATTGAAACTTCTATAAAGACGGGGTGGTCTTAGGAATTTCCTGTCACGAAAAAGCGTTACGGCCTCGTGGAGGAGCGGCATAAATTTAGACTAGACGTGGTGAGAGGCGGCATAGTTTTAGAGTAGACTATGGATGCGTTTTTTGGTTCCGGATCGAATTAATTTTTATTGTTTGATAAAATAAAAATTGTTTAAATAAAACATGCATTCATTAAAATGTACTTAACCTAACCAAATCATAATTTGCAGTAAACCTGCGAAAAATCGAAATGTGTGCTGGAACACATCGTAAAAGTGAAACTTCAACGAACAAGTGGCAAAACGAATAGCAACAAAATTTTAACTTGAAGTGTTATCTGCCCGTAAAACTTCAAGTTAAAATTTTGTTGCGATTCGTTTTGCCACTTATCCGTTGCCATTCGTTTTTCCACTTGTCCATTGAAGTTTCACTTTTACGATGTGTCCCAGCACACATTTCGATTTTTCTTTAAGATTCCGTAGCATAATTATAAAAAAAAGTGTTTTAAAAAGGTTTTTAAATACAAGCTTTTGAGATCCTGGATATCATTTAGCAGCAGAGTGCTAGCCTAGACAAGTAAAACGAGCCCATACACGACGGGTCTATCTTGTTTTAGGACTGGAGTTCCTATGGCCACCTTCCGACTCCATCATCAGATCAGCTCCATGGTACCATATTATTGCATTGTCATGCGATATACATATGTGCGCAAAATTTCAGCTCAATCGGAAACCGGGAAGTTGGTCAAATTTTACTTACAAGATTCCACCCGAACTTACATACAAACTTATATACATACATAGGTCCATCCATAGCAAGTTAAATAAAAGCTTGTAAAAAACCTTAGCTCGTGTACACGCCACCGCCACGGAGTCGACGCCATAGAGTCACAATCCGTGCTGCACTTTCGCTGTCATGCAGATGTCAGTGTTCGGATAGTCACAGATTTTCAAAGAACATCAACGCGGCCAGTACGCAGTGGTGGCGTGTCGGCAGTGCCCGCTACACGAGCGTTTATTTCGTCATGTCCATCTATCGTTCTACGCATAAATCACTTTTCTCGGTCTGACGGTTAGTGACAGTTGCAATTGAGCAAAAATTTTAATCTGTGGATATTCGTGGCACTGTCGTTAGTCGCCTTCCGAGTCGTACGTACAAAATTAAATACAGTTATATAATTTAACCACTTATTTCATTTCATCTCCATCTGCCCGACACGCCATAATTGGAGTCAGAAGAGGAATCATACTTAACATCACAGCAGTAATTCACTTATATTACACAGTAATCTATATACCATCATACTCAGAAACGAATATATATGCAGTGCGTTCCATTAGTAGCTCAAAACGCCCAAAATGCTCCGTTAGCCGTTCCACAAGGCGACCGCGGTCATTTTGTTCGTGGCGAAAACGAATGACGTCATCATTTTCGATCACACAACGCTCACAACGACCCATGTCATGAAGTGGGTCGAATAACCGTTCCACTTGGGTTTACGATTGTAACGCCGGCGAGCAAGTGGAACGGGAAAAAACGCGGTCATGAACGTGGTTGTTGTGAGTCCCTACTGGAACGTAGCCATGGTAGATAAAATTTGACAGGAAGATGGTGTATTCTGTATGTTGCTGTAAAGAAAATAATTGGAATTGTTGGTGGTCGCCATACATAAACAAAAATTTCAGTATACATAGATGTCATGTTCAGTATACAGTATGCTCCTTAATACCTTAGTAATGAAGTCAACAGGTAGCGAGATATTAGCTTCTAAAGTCGAGAGACTGCCCCCCCCCCTCTAACTGTTAAACCACGAGGTGGGAAATTCTGAAAAAATTTGAAGTTTATTCCAACAGTACTTTAACAAAAAATTGTTTTAACAATATCCGTTGACTCATTTTTAAATATGGCAAATTAATCAAGCTTGTTTATTTCTATATGTATATTTCTGTTAACCACTATTGTAGGTTGGTTCTTATATTTAACCTAAATCAACTTTATTTTTTTAAGGTTTCATTATGGTTCTAAAGTCCTACCCACCAAGGATTACCCCACCGATAATTTTCAAAGTGGACCACCCATTCCTCTACTTGATTCTGTATCAAGACATAATACTCTTCACTGGGACTGCCGCGCATTAATAAAGTGTTTTGTACTAAGACGAAATTAAAGTATTATCTGTTATTTAAAAAGGCTTTTTCGTTTTATTTATGTATCGGTTTTCTAAAACTGTTCGCATTAAGATTCCGTCGCATTATTTTAAAAACATAACTCTTATGTTTTCGTTGTGTTCGTCTTTCTACAGTCGCGGAATAAAAAGGTTCGTCAACTTACAGTTGACTTTTGCTTGCATGAATACAAGAGACAGTACTGCCAACATTATGTTTATAAAATATAGAAACTTAAACAAAGAAAATTGCAATGTTATCAATGACAGACACTGAGATTAACAGTAAAAAACAAGGAGGATCTAATCACTACGCTTATTATAAATAATAAAACCAATAAAAAGATTTTATATCTATAGAATATTCTTAAAAAATATATAATGTCTCTTAGCTGTCTCTAAATGGCAGTCGGATTTGTGGCTCCAGGCCTTACCCTCGGCGAATCTAGGAACTCTCTTGGATGACACAACATTCAGGATAGCTGTCTGCATTCGTCTGGGGGCAAGTTTGGTAGTACCACATCGCTGTCGGTGTGGAGATAGAGTTGATAAGTTAGGTCACCATGGCTTGTCATGCGTGGGGAGCGCCGGCAGAATATCACCGCACGTGACACTTAATGACATTATCCGTCGGTCTCTTGTCACCGCCGGGGCACTTGCTGTTCTCGAACCAAATGGGCTGTGCCGCGACGATGGCAAAAGACCAGATGGAATGTTGTTGGTGCCATGGAAGATGGGACGCCCCTTAGTATGGGACGCAACTTGTGTTGATACTTTGGAGGCTTCCCATCTCCCAGTTACAACCGTGACAGCCGCTGCCACAAACCAGGAGGCCCTCAAACGCCGCAAATAAGTCCATTGGTAATGGGTACATATTTGTGGCTTTCGGTGTTGAAAGCCTGGGGCCGTGGGGGCCTGAAGCTCATCACCTCTATTGAGACCTCTCAACGCATCTAATTGAGGTCTCGCGTGACCAAAAGGCTGGCTTGCACCTAGGGCAACGCATCAGCGTTGCCATCCAACGTGGAAATGCGGCCAGCATTTTGGGCACTCTTCCCGCCGACAGCGACCTGGGGTCTATTTTTTACATATCGATTGTTATTTTGTAAGTCTAGTTATATTTATATTGTAGTTTAATTTTAGTTGATATTAATTTATAATTAGTTTTATTTATGTTATTGTTTTTAGTTTTTATCGTAGTTCTTATTTACTAAATGCTTTTATTTAGAGTTTCTTTTATAATGTGTAACAATTTTGATCTAAATACTTTAAACTTTATTGTGAAACAATTAAACATATTTTCTGCGGAACAGTCTGTTCTGTGACTTATTTTGTAAAGGAAATAACATGGCTCGCGGGACGTTAAATGAATCAATTCGAAAACTGGCGAACCTCTTCATACCTCGACTGTAACTTTGAATTATTCAGTATAATAACTGAAGTAAAGTAAGTAAAACAACTATTGGTTCTTTTCACTGTACGAGTGGAATATCAGACTGCGCTCAGTGGACCCTGACAGCCCTTTGCACAATGATCTGTTATTATTGAAAGAAAAGGAAGAGAAAGACTCGATACTCTTAAATATTATGTTCAAAGAGACGTCTCCCTTCGAACCGCCATTTGTCCCATCATATCCGGTTTGACTGCAAGGTGTTGTCTGCAGTATGATACAGTTATGTAGTGAAATTGTGAAAAGAATAAAGATTGCGAGTGCCAGCTGAAATGTAAACACAGCTTGGATTTTTAATTCAGTTTACATACTGTTGTGTAGGCTTTTTGTCAGTTGACTTTAAAAAAATATAGCATAGTGCCTTATTGACTTTTTAATGAAGTCAGTAGGTAATTATTAGCTTTTGAATTGCCGAAACTTATGTGTCCTTTAACTATGACATGTAAAATTTGAAAACACATCCGTTGTATAATTTTAAGACTTTTAGGTATGGGATTTCTTGTTTAATAATATGCTTTTTGTCACATACTTGGAATAATTTATTGCTAAATAATTAGCAAGCTTATAACTGAGCAGTCCATGTACGTGCCAAAGCCTGTCAATACAGAAAACAGAAAACCTTCGGAGATGGATCTACGAACATGTTTAGGCTTTTACATATTTTCACGAAGCCATTAAGATTTCTGTATATATAGCCTTAAGTTTAATGCTAAATTAATTAAGCAATAGTTACATAGAGAGTACAACACACGTTGTATTATTTTGTACTCCCCTCACGAGTGGTCGAGCCCAGCTCCCACGGCGATTGAGCCATAGACTCTCGCCTAGTGGTGCGTTATCATCATAGACGCAGCACACAACATAAAAACAACCCCCACAGTTCTGTTGCCAAATACCGAAAACAACAACAACAAACATTTATAGTAAGCGACATTTGGACCTTAGTATATTTTTTGTTCCAAAAGATATATTAAACTATTATTTTTAAGACTCAATTTTTTAATCAGTAGGGTCTAATCTAACTGAAACTGAAAGTTTTATAACAAAGTAATAGTTTAATAGTACATTATGGTACTAGTGTGTAACATTGGTGATTACCGCCGAGGCGCCATTGAGACTCGAGCCGTAGGCGAAGGTCTTAAGCTCTTAAGAGAGCCGAGGACGGTAGTCATCAATACACACGTGTATCATACGACGTTTTTCAACACACTTGTGAATAAAATAACAACAAAAACTCATTTTATTTAGTAGATAAAAAAGTTATATATGAGTGAAAGTTTTATTTATTAAACACGTACGAGTTAAAATTATCTATTTAAATAAGAAGTTGCATGAAATGAGCAAGCAATAGGAACATTAATTTATTTGTTCTATAGAACACGACCTTTTTTTTTTAATAAAAACTTTTTTAAGAACAAAGCAACTCAACCAATAAAATTAAAAAAAATCTATAACTCACTAGTGAGTTATAATGTTTTTTAGTCACAGTTTGATTATGGGTGTCATTCTGTGCCTAATTGCGGTGACCATAGAGCCACTTTATGAGCAAGTGTGTTGAAAAATATATTAAGGGGTTAGGTGTAGTCAGAGACATGAAGCAATGTCAATTTTAAATAAAAAAAATTGCCAGTAAATTATTTTATTTTATAAAAGTAAAAACATAGCATCATTAAATAAGGTTTCGACTTGATTTTAACGAAATTTAAAAAAAAAATATAATTAAAAGTAATGGCTGTTTGTGTTGATCCAGTTCCGACCGAAGCTCCGATGACCATCACTAATCCTTAGAGATTCATCTAAAATCAAACGGACAAAAAATATAGTTTTATTACTATATAATCTAATGCCTCAGGATTTTTTCCAGATTTTCGGGAGAAAACCAACAGTTAAATGTTTATAAAAAATTGAAATTAAAAAAAGAAATCGATTTTTTGAAAATTCTGACTACACCTAAACCCTTTAAGTTTCAAATGTCGCTTACCATAAAATGGCGGAAAAGGTTCGATTTACCATCCCTACGGAACTCCTTGTTATGCGCGGTCTGCCAATGACTTACCCAACCTCTTGTTGAATTTCTAATAAGCATATAAGTATACCGAGCCTTTACCGTCATTTTATTGCAAGCAACATTTGCACCTAAGTTAATTTTTGGTTGCAAAAGTTATTTTAACCCAACCCACAGCCAGGTGGTAGAGCATTTGCCCGACAGGATGGCTACCACCACTGATCTAGAGTATGTTGCCATAACAACGTTGAGTTGTATTCCGGCATTAGTGACCAGGTTCCAGTCCCCTTTAAGAGAGCAGCATCGCATTTGTAGCACCTTTGGTGTTGCAAATGTCCATAGGCGATGGTAACCGCTTTCCGTCAAGTGGGCCGTTTGCCTGTCTGCTGAAGTCTTGCAATAAATAAAAAAACTTAGGTGGAAATGTCGCTTAGGATAAAATGGCGGTAATGGCTCGGTATGTTATTCTATATGCCCTCCCGCTTTTACCGCATCTATAATTATGCTCCTGTCTTTATCAATACCACACCAATTAGTTAAATCTCCTTGACGTTATGGAAAGTTGTTATTTTTATATTAAATCTAAAGTAACTTATTTTTTTAAGGTGTCATCATGGTTTTCATCTCGGAACCACCACAGTATCCCCCACCGATAATTTTCAAAGTGGACCACTCATTCCTCTACTTGATTCTGCATCAAGATAAAATTCTCTTCGCGGGGACTGTCACGCATTAAGGTGGTAGTATGGTATAACACAAAAAGGAAGTGTTATTAACAGTGTTTTTTTTAAAAGCTTTTCAATTAATTTCTTCTTTTTCGCTTGTCTCTAACTGCTTTTGCTTTTTTCTGTCACGGAAAGCGTTACGGCCACGGCATAAATTTAGACTAGACGTGGTGAGAGGCGGGATAATTTTAGAGTAGACTATGGATGCGTTTTTTGGTTCCGGATCGAATTTAGTTTTTTTGTTTGATAAAATAAAATATGCTTAAAATATACCTAACCTAACCAAATCATAATTTGCAGTAACCTGCGAAAAGTCGAAATGTGTGTTAGGACACATAATAGAAGTGAAACTTCAACGGACAAGTGGAAAAACGAATGGCAACGGACAAGTGGCAAAACGAATCGCAACAAAATTTTAACTTGATTTTGCGATTCGTTTTGCCACTTGTCCGTTTTTTCTTGGCTAATAATATAAACTTTACATGTACCTTCAGACCAGCGCCGGTTTTGGTATTGCCGGCGCCCTGAGCAAGATTTCTACGTCATCTTCTCTACTTTCCATTTCACACAGAGAATATTGATATTTACACATTTTTATATTTATAGGCAAATTAAGTATTTAAAATCAATATGCTCTCGAAAACCGTTAGTTAAATTGTCAGATACAAACAGATGATTGATAGTCTGGGAAGAACAGAAGTAGTGTTCGCATCTTTGAGTTTTGGCTTTTTATTTAGATGCCCTAGTCTTGTTTGTGTTTATTTTCGAAGAAAATAAACGGAGTAGATTTAAATACAGGAACTTAAAAGAATCCTGAAATTGTAAAGCCGCCAGCGCCGCGCCGGGTGCCCATGTCTAGCGGCAATATAACCAGCCTTCCCGCCACGCTTCCTTTTAGGAGCAAATTGTTATATTTTTTTTAAGTTTAAGGCTTGGCAACTAGGCCTTTAAGCCAGACGCCATTGTATTGTAGGCTACAATCGACGTCATTCAACGGAGTTCTTGTGAAAACTCGAAAGGCCACATTTGGCTATATACTTCACATTTCTCGCAAAAACACATAATTACTACTCAAAAACTATCAATATCCTACAACTATTGTTCATTTTAGAGTAATTTTACACATTAAAAAAAATAAAACTGCACAGCACAACGTCCCCTTTCAGTTCCCGCCAAAAACTTCCGAATTGTTATATACTAATCGCGGGTACAGCTAGTGTGTTTTATAATTAACTTTTCAAAGAATTACTGCAATTGTAGTTAATAGTGGATAATAAAAGAAAAAAATATTATAGTCATAATAATGACAAGACATACTAAAAATACACAGTGTATCAACAATTGTATATAACCCAAAGAGCACATTGTATATATAAAGATATAACCTAACTGATCTTCATATATATACCTAACATGTTAGACAACGTAGACAGCTATAGTGTGTCGCAGAAAGAGACAAAAAAAGAATACATCGTTATATTTAGGGTTACCGTGTAAGGAAAAATTAACCCAAAATTTGTGATAATTAGAAATTAGTATGCAAGGAAAGCCTGTAAAATGAACTTGATAAATCGATTTTCATCGATAGGTAAAGGCATGCGATGCGGAGCAGACATGCTGCCTAACTCAAATTAATTGCGATGAGGGCAGGAGAGTGACGATGGATCATGATGATGTGGTTTTAAATACATACATACATAACTTCACGCCAATTCCCTTGCGGGGTAGGCACGAACAACAGAGCGCCATTTAGGCCCATTCTTACACACCTCACTTGCTTCTTGTAACGTAATACATATTTTAAAACATAAAATATATATATTTTTTTTTTAAATAAATATCAATAAAATGTTAAACGCGAGCATCGCCGAGTGTTTCGCTAACATAGCGTGGTCTGAGAAACCAGTCGCGGCGGGTCGCAGGCCGCGCGTTTTGGACGGCACATCGTCACATCGATGCTCGCTCATTCGGGTGTAAAATTTCAAACCACCACCACGATAAAACGATAAAATTAACATTATTAAGATTATTTAGTACTATCATATCATAGTACCTGTTTAAAGTAAATTATAATATATTTAGTGCATATAACCCACGTTTTGGGTTCTTTTTCTTCTCCTTGGAGACCCAGGCGACTCGTTCACCAGTGCGCCTGTGAGGTCGTCCCCGGCTGTCCGGCACACCAAACGCAGTACCGTCGGCACCACTCCTGGACCAGCAGACACTTCAGGGCGGTACCGCCACATAAAAAAAAACAAAACGTCTGCCAAGGCAATAAGACTCACGCCGCTCTTTCTTTTTCTTGATTTTTAAAAAAATGTAATAATTGTATGCAGTAAATATAGTCTTTCACTATTTTACCCGCTACATTCTTTGACATTCATACCTCTTGTCATGCACGCTCGTCTGTTCTTAAGGCTCCTGACATCACCCTCCGCTAGTACACGATCAATTTGATCATGGAAGGTTTGTCATGGCCTTCCACGACTGGTTCTAAATAACTGCCATATTATTATTATAGCGTATTTTCCAAAACATTTCCAACCTATCTGTATGAGCAGTGTTTAAATTATTAAATATAATGTATTTTATCTTATTCTTTCGCAGGATTAGTTCTATAGATATATATGTTTCTCTTTTTAGTGTCGCTTCTTCGTTTCATCGAGTCACAACGAATCTAAAAAAAAATCACTTACCAAATTTTGGAATCTAATTTCAATTTATCATCTGGCAACATCAATCAATTCGATTTATCAAAATTAAATTTCATGTTTTCATAAAGAAATCATGAGAAAAATGTTAAACTTACCGATGAAATGACATCTTATCCTTATCCTTTCCTCTTTTAAAACAGTTCTGACACGTACTTATAGCGCAGGACGGCATAATGATTTTTTTTTGCGAGAGCTCTAACGACAATAACAGGCGTGGGGAGCAAATGCACTTTTTTATGGCCGTTTTTGTGCAATTCACGCGCTATCTAGACGTTTATATGATCTAAGTCACTATTACTTTGATATATTTTAATTGTTCCAACTATTTGTGTTAACGTATAACTTATATTTATTTAATTTCTTTAAGGTGACCTCGTGGATCCTGTTTTATCGTGGTCGTTGCCTCCGCCACCTTTGGTTTTGAAAGTCGACCACCCTTTCCTTTATTTGATTCTATTTGAAAATAAATTGCTTTTTGTTGGCACTTGCACGCATTAAGAATGATTGTAAATACCTACATAATTGATTTATGAATATTAAATTTTTATCAACATAGATAACTCTTTTCTTTACCCGTTCAAATGCTGGGCTCATGCCCTTTTGTAGGGTAATGGCAGTATACCTGCCACGCTTGTCCAAGGCGGATTGGCAGGTTTTCTTTAAACATATCGCTCATCTCGTTGTGCATGTTTCATTATGATGTTTTTCTTCATCGTTAGCACGTGATAATTATAACATATACATATGCTCGCGGACCGCGTTCGTAATACCGAAGTAAGAAAGAGAGTTGGTCTGAAAGAGAGTGTGGGGTGAAGGTAAGGAAAGGAATGCTCCGGTGGTTCGGGCATGTGGAAGGAATGCATGATGAAAGAATGACTAAACAGATATAAAATGCAAAAGTGGATGGATGCAGAACGACACACCCTCCATGATCAAATTGATCGTGTACTAGCAGAAGGTGATGTCAGGAGCCTTAAGAACAGACGAGCGTGCATGACAAGAGTTATGAATGTGAAAGAAGTAAGTAAGGTGTGGAAGAATAAGCCTAAATGGCGCTCTGTTGTTCGTGCCTACCCCGCAAGGAAACTGGCGTGAAGTTATGTATGTATGTATGTATGTACATATGCACATCAGAACATAACTTACCCACCGTTTATTTGCTTAATTATAGGTTAAAATTTGACATAAGCTCCATACAAGTAATGTCAAAATTCAACCGACGGTAGGGCAGGGAATGAATAGTAATATACGTATATAAGATATATACGTTCGCACGACATTTTGTAGGAGCATAACAAGTTGTGACGTCATATTATAACGAGTATAAAAGCGTAAATATTGATTATTGTTTGAACACTAATTTAAATGCATTTTTTATTGTGATAACGAGCAAAAATGCGTCCTTGAAGTTCATCTACGTCATTGCGCAGAACACAATAATAATTATAACATTCTCAGCTTAGATCATACAGATAGAAATGAGAGGTGAGAGTTTTGCGCTTTCGCTATCCTGACATGCACGCCATCTCTTTCGCACAACACTTCGTACGGTGTGTAATAAACATTACCATTAGAGAGGACCTGTGCAAATTCACGAAACTAGCTTCAATCAAAGCGCATTTTAGTTTTGCGCGTACTGTAAGGCGCTTGTATTTAAGCGGCCTCTACTTCATATTACGTAAATAGTTTTTGATTTTAACCTATCATGGTGTTTGTCATCTATCCAATCTAGGATTAAAAACTTAAATCTTATATCTTAAATCTTTCGATGAAGGGAATTTTAATATCTGTGGAAAATTGGTTCACATATAATAATAATGATGAAAAAGCAATATAATAATCAGTTTTAATTGTTGACCATGTGATTTATGGGTAAATACATAATCTGTGCGAAACGATGAACACTTATTTTTTGTTTGTTTTTGTTTATGGCTTGGCAACTCGGCCTTTAAGCCAGGCACAATTGTATTGTACGCCGTATAACGGAGTTCTTGTGAAAACTCGAAAGGCCACATTTGACTATACAGTTCACATTTCTCACAAAAACACATAATTACTACTCAAAAACTCTCAATATCCTACAACTATTGTTCATTTTAGAGAGATTTTACACATTTTTAGAAAATAAAACTGCACAGCACAACGTCCCCTTTCAGTTCCCGCCAAAAACTCCGAAACGATGAACACAATCCGATTTGACCATAGACTATGTATACTGGATATGTAAGATCTGTACCTGATCTTTACTAACAACACAAACGCAAACAAATTCTTAACATAATAATCTGTTAAAATTAAATCATCTCTTGGACTTATAAATAATTTTGCAATTTAAACAGTTTATCATATTAAATGTAGGTTTACGTTTCTTTTAATGCATTCCACTAGTCGCTTAAAATGCTCCTTCAGCCGTTCGACCACGGTCGTTATGATCATGGTCACTAACAAGTAATTGTCAAAATTTTTGCTCATGTAGGTAGCGTTCTCACAACAATTCATCTGAAGAAGTTGGTCGAAATGGATGTTAACCCTAGAACATTATTAGAGACATTGACAAGTGTGCGATTTTCAAATCAACCAATGACATTTGCCATTCCACTTGAGTTTATGATTGTAAAGCTGGCAAGCAGGTGGAACGCGAAAAATCGCGGTCGTGAGCGTGGTTGTTCTGAGTGATCAGTGGAACGCGCCTTTTGATGATATGTTATAAATTCATAAGCATAATAATGATTGATATTTATACAATTGTCTTTGTTTTCAGGTTTTCTACTAGTGGTAGATTCATTAGAGCTAAATCCATCTTACTTGGACTTCAAAGTAGATCATCCCTTCTTGTATTTAATTATGTTCCAAGATAAAATTTTATTCACTGGTACTTACTGCAAATAAATATGGAAATTTAATTTAATCATGACGTAATTAAATTCATGATTATTGTAATTTACTTGTAACTTTGAAAACATACAAATAAATAATAAAAGTTATCCTACGAAATACTTTAAATTCAAATGTAATGTAATAAATTTTTGAAAAATGTATAAAATGTGTTTTATTTCAGTTTTGCTATTATTGTGATCGGGACAGGTTCAAACGAAAGGGTGGGGGAAGTAGAAATTATTCCACGAGAGATATTTGATAAACAATTTGGGAAAATTCGCATACCATAATAAATGTCTAGAAGAAGTTAAGTTTGAATAAACAATTTAAAAAAAAAGTAGGCGCTAATTACGACCAACAGATTCTGAAAACGCAATTTTAGAATTTTTGTCGGTCTATCTATCTGTTCGAATATTACGTGAAACTTACACAAAGCTAGCTTACATCCCTGGTGGTTCTTATGTGTTGGACATAGGATTCTCATCCCGATCTCAGATCTCGATAAAATAACATCGTTTCCATGGGATAGAGGAATATAACCAAAACGGCACTGTGGGCAATGCCGGCTTTACCCATAGTGCAGGGCGTGCATCGCATCTTTCAAAGGCTCCAATATTCTATACAATAACTTTTGTTTCAACGTGAAACCAGCCTTAGAACATGATATGGGCGTTGTCGCAATAAGGTGTGTGCATATTATAAGTCGCGACTGACGGACGCGGCTGAGGGGCGTGCCTTACAACGTATCTGGATAAGGAAAGGCCATTGAAGTGTGTTATATATTGTAAGTCGCGGACGTGACCTTGAGCGTTCGGGTGTCCTGGAGAGTTTGTTACGGTTCTGGTGTGCACATTTTTCGGACGCGTCCGATGGACGCATCTGTCGGGCGCGTCACGTAGTGTGTGAGCACCTTGAAGCAAGTGAATGAGTGATTAGTGAGATATAGGATCAAGTCAATAATCTATTGTAGTTGTTTTTTTACAATAGCTTTCTTGTAACTCCTTTCATCGTAGAAGCTACTTTTTGCTCGAGTACCCTCAAAACAAGAACTCTCATAAATAGAAGGAAGGAAAAAAGAATGCTTCATCTTTGTCTTACTTATCAGTACAAACCAACTTGGGAATAAATGAAACAACAACATCTTTATTAAGTATGTCGCCATAACAACCTTGAGTTGTGTTCCGCCATTAGTGACCAGATTCCAGTCTCTCTTAAGAGAGCAGCAGCGCATTTGTAGTACCTTGCTGTTGCAAATGTCCATAGGCGATGGTAACCGCTATCCATCAAGTGGGCCGTATGCCTGTCTGCTGAACTCCAGCAATAAAAAAAAAACTTCGCAGTAGCTATTTTAGCACGGTTTAATGAGAGTTTTTGTTCTGAACGTGTACCTACTGCTTCCGGGCGTCATTTAAAATTGCACCATTTTCATCCAATTTTCTGTTAAATGGTGAAAATATTAATGTAATTATTCCATTTTGATCGCACGCCCAATAGAGACGCCATGGTATTGATTTCACACGGGCACTACATGTGCTAGAGCCGTCTCTGAATGTGGGCAACTTGTTTTGACACTGCCATTGCAATTCACTAATAAACACGTTGTCAGGGAAACCTTTGTTTATGAACCAAGCAAGTCTTAAAGTGGACACTGCATCTCGATAAACATTATATTTTTTTTTTATTGCTGAAGCACAGCAGGCAGGCTTACGCCCAACTGTGGTGGAAAGTGGTTACCGTCGCCTATGAACATTAGCAATACCAGAGCTGCTGCCAATGTGTTACCGGCCTTGAAGGAGAAACTGGAACCTGGCCACTGATGCTGGAACACAACTCAGGTTGTTATGGCGACATACTCTAAACCAGGGGCGGTAGCCATCCAGTCGGGCCAATGCCCTACCTCCTGGCTGTGGGTTGTTTTGTCGCCTTTTACGACAGGCCGCCTGGCCGCAGGAATTTGTATTCTTTCTCCGTTCCTGCACGGTCATCAACCCACTCCAGCGTAGTGGGCGGATGGCCTACCCAAAGTCGCCAGTAGGGGCTGGACGAGAAAAGTGGATGCCCAGGTTGAGTGCGTTAAACTTGTGTACGCCTACGTCCAGCTGTGGACATCGATTGGTTGAAGAAGAAGTTGTAATTTAATGCGATAGAAAAAAATTAAGCTAAATTATAATGTAGTCTGTAGACGACCTGTGAGTTCGAATGGTCAAACCAATGGATCTCTCTAGTCTCGGGTTCGACTCGCGGAACGAAAAATTTATTATGTTAACAACCATCTCGCCAAAACAAAGAGACACACTAGAAAAATGAACTCTATTCTAAATGTGATTAGTGTCAAATCGAGATGATTTCATACTAAACCAAAATTGTATTTCGAATTATGTATTTCAAATTGAATTACTTATTGCTAAATTTGCATTGAATGAAAAGCACCTTTCTTTCCTAATGTGAAATTAATGAAATCAATTCTGAAGACGTTTGAAACTTAAAAAAAACTCCTGATCACAGCAGTGTGATTGACGAAGAGGATGATATGTGCATAATAATATTTATTACGTTTAATCGAGGGTAAACACTGGGATTGGAAGTATCACTTATTGACTACTTACAAACATTGTTAAAACTTCTAACCCATAAGGGCAGAGATCGAATCTTTAGTATTTTTGACTGACCCACCTATGTTTTATTACTAACTCTATGGACACAGAACGATTTCACGTCGATAGATTATAATCTATCGGGAAATAATGCGTTAAATTGTAAGCAGTTTGTTCCGGTTCACAATATTTCAATAGCTCTCGAGATAGATTATAATCTAACGGTCTGTACAATTTAACCATGACATATATACTCTAATATAGCCAATTAATAACGGCGTTCATTTTAACTTTATAACTAAGTTGCATTTGGCCACAGTACCTAACTATAATATTATTTCAGATGGAACAGAGATATTAGCCGAGCCCAGCTAACTAAAGATATATTATTAACCTACAAATTTTATAAATAGTCTCAAGTTCCTGTTTCTAACCAGATATTTCAGTTCTCTTAATTAAATCAGGTTTTTCATACTTTTGTTTACATTCTTTAATACTTGATGACACTGCTTTTCAGCTTTGAGTTTTCGTTTTTACTAAATACTAACTGTCTTATTCATAGAGAGTTAGAGTAAGTTTGAACGCTTCTTTAACCACCATAAAGAACTGTTCAAACATACTTGACTATCAAATGTATCATCATCATGGAAACGCGAAGGAAGTTTCGCGGGCAGACGATAGTCTATAATATTATAATATGCTAAATATGTCGTCTCTCTACATTGAAGTTATTAAAAAAAAACACAATTGGAATAGACTATATAAACGATGGAGACACGATGATTTTTTTTAGATTTCTTGTCTGTTAGTCGGTTTTTCTGTTTGTTCGGGATTTACGTAAAAACTACTAGGCCGATTGCGATTCGATTTTCGCTGATCGTGAGCAAATTCTCACACTTAAATTCTGCGCTACCTTTTATTCCGGAATCGCACGGGAAATTTTCCGGGAACGGTTTAAAGAGGCCAGAATAAAAAAAAGCTTTCTTATTTCGATGCGATGTTTTTACTCATTGATAGCAAATTTTCTGAAATTAAATCTGTGATACTTTTTATCCTGGGGATCCCGCGAATTTTCTCAGGAGCTGGTTAAAGTTGTTAGGACGCTTACAAATTAGTTTATTTATTCTTACACGATTTTAGACACGATACATTATTTTTTAAATACAGCAATACTTTGTGTCCTGGGCATCTCACGGAAATTTTCCCGAGGGTGGTTTCTAGTGGTTAGTATGCATATAAATTAGCTTATACTAAAACACAATGCACTTTCTTTTTCAAATAAGTAAAAATAGAAAAAGTATAAATTATTTATTTGCATAACAATTAGTTGATTCAGATTCAATTGATACTAAAACGATGGTTTACGTTCTTTTCCGAATGCTTTGTTAGTTTATATTCCGGGAACCCCGCGAAAACTTCCTTGGAGTGGTTTAAAGTCGTTATACTGCATAAAAATTGGCTGATTCCGATACGATTTCACCAGAACGTTAGATTAAGCTTTTTTCAATGACTGGGGTATATTATATATATGTATAGTATGATCTCAGTATAGATCATGAGAATTCATATACGTATTAGACATTAAAATAGTATCCAAGAAACATCAATTATTCATTGCTGATAAAAAAAGGTTTATCTCGAATTCTAAATTTCTTATGTATTGAAACTCTTTAGTAGATATTTCAACAAACTCACATATACATAGAAAATATACTCACATATACATAGTGTATTATGTCAAATGAAATGTTAAAATTAAGTTAATATTGTAAAATAGCTTTGTCTGTACATTGAAGCTATTAAAAAAACCAATTGGGATCCAATTGTTTGATTGATGGAAAATTGAAACAATTAATGTTTTTTTTTTCATAAATATGTTAATTTCTATGAGGTTTTCACTATTATACAGACATTTTTTACTTAAATGCTGAAAAAGCTAATATCATGGGAATTCTAGTGTAATTTTTCAGGAAACCGGATTCACTTTTTCATGTTTTTACTCCTATACTTTAGTGACGGAAAGTTCCAAAATTTTCTTGGGAATAATGCGCCTAGATATAGCATGAAAACTATTCGTGTTACTCTTATTACAGCATAGTTTAATACTTTATGACATTTTTATACATGACCATATTGGGACTCTTGAGATTTCCCGGGATTTCCTTCCACTTCCAAACCACTAGATCAACTTTGACGCAATGTTCGCAAATCACAAGACACTGTCTGTAATTATTAGAAATCCTTAGTGAAGAAACATCTGTAGTTGAATAAGTCTTTAGTAAATTACAAATATCGGGAGTTTATGAATATATCCAGGATTCATGTATTGTCATATTAAATATTTATTCAATTTTACATATTGATAAAATAACTTTAATCTTTGCTATCTAAGTAATGAAAATGAAGTCGAAGGCAAATACTAGTTACGTTATAAAAATGAAAAAGATTTTTATAACAGTAATAATACTATTGGAATTTTGAGATGGTTGTTAACATAACAATGACGACTTGAATGTACTCATGTATTTGGCGTTGTCGGTGTACTGATGTATTTGGTCAAGACGGGTGATTCGATCTATTAGACGACAATGGTTGTACCGATACTAATGATCACTTTCGATGTTCTTATCTATTTGATCATCTTGGCTGCTTCTTTCTATAAGACGCTGACTGTACATACACTAAAATATTTTATGATTTAACTATGTAATCAAAATAAAATTATAAACTAAACTATCTTAAAAATACTATCATTATATAGGTATCTAATTATAAATAAACTAAATTATAAATAAATTAAACTAAAAATAAACTATATATACAAACTAAAATTACTACAATACTAAAATATATACTATTTTTGAGAAAGAAAAAGAAGTATTTAGTTTAATTGGAAACATTAGGACGAGTAAAAGCCATCATGTCCAAGCTTTCACAAAATGTCACTAAAACATCTGTTTTAGCCTTCACCCCTCGATATGTAAATATCACTTCTTCCATGAAATATGTTTTATTGTAAAACGTCAATGAGTAAAATACTAAGAAGTATATATACTCAAGCGTACTCACTTACATAAATGTACATATATACATATACACACACACACATATATATATGTATGTATGTATATGCCCACAGTCGTGATTTCACAGCGAGCTTGAGACGAGCCGATCTGCGAACTGGCACGGGGAAATCTCCTGCAAACGTGTTCCAGTTCGACAAAGCGCGCTCGGCTTTTAGCCGTCGCTAGTTGGGAGTCTGGACAGTGGTTGCAAGCACACCCATCATTAGATACAGGTACACACGGACTATCATGTTTATATAGTGTTGGCCGAAGATCTCGCCATGCCAGCCTCAATGACATCATCCGCCGAGCTCTTGTCAGCGTCGGTGTACCAGCCATCCTAGAGCCAAATGGCTTGGTGCGCGACGATGGCAAGAGGCCGGATGGAATGTTACTTATTCCCTGGAGGATGGGAAGGCCGCTTGTGTGGGACGTGACATGCGTTCACAATCTGGCAGCATCACATCTTCCAGTGACTAAGTCAGGGGCTGGCAACGCTGCTTCAACAGCTGAAGATCTCAAACGGCGCAAATATGAAATCCTAGGAAAGGGTTACATATTTGTGCCGTTTAGAGTTAAAACTTTAGATCCGTGGGGTCCATCGGCAAAGGGTTTCTTCAAAGAAATTTGTAAGAAACTCTTTGATACCACCCGTGATCAGAAGGCTCAGAAGAATCAGCATTGCCATACAGCGTAGCAATGCTGGCCTAGCCTAGCAAGCCCAGTAGCCTTCAGGGCACGCTTCCCCCTGGCAGCGATTTGTTACATACTTTATATTAATTTATTTATAATTTAGTTTCTTTTTAAGCATTTAGTTTATTATTTTCTTTCTTCTTTTCTTTCTAGTTATTACTGCTTTCAATTATGTAAATTCTTTTAATTATTGTCTATTATTTTATGACTAGGTCAGTGTATATATATTAAGTATACGTATGTACCTATACGCAAATCTATTCTCCATATTTGGAGACGTGTATTATATCAGCCAGTATAGCAAATACAGATAAAGCTATAAGCCGAGACTAGCTAGATATAATTGCTCATATAATAACAGGAGAATTATATCCAAAGGTCAGTGGTGGGTCTTGAGTTGAACAGTGACAATGTATACAAAAATATTATTGCTCGTCGGTAAGTTTTTTCTCCTTTTTTTGTTACAATGATTTAAACCAGTATTGTAAAAATAAGACACGTTTGTATAGCATTTAATTTATTAAGTGCTCATGTAGTATTAAGAAAATATAGAGAGACCAAAAAAGGAAGGATTGAAATGTTGCAAACAGCAAAGCAGGACCCTTTAATAACATTTTTGGTGACATTATTTTTTTCGTCAAAATGTTACATATTACATGTATGTACAATCTGCAAAAGAGGCGATGAACCAGTCATAAGACTAAAATGGCGTGGTAGGAACTTTCGTTAACAACGCAAGTACACGCACACAAGTAAAAAAGTTTTAAGGGGCGGGGTTTTATTGTTACCTGTTTTGGGTTTTACAAAGAGGCAATAAAATTGAAGTCCGTAAACAAAGCGAGAGCAGAATACAAAAGATAAAGGGCGCCATCAATCGGCAAAGTGCATATTGCAACTAAACACGAGTAATTGTTTCCTGTAGTTTAAACAGTCCAGAAACGTATCCGTGCAGGAACGGAGAAAGAATACAATTTCTTGCGGCCCGGCGGCCTGTCGTAAGAGGCGACTAAACAACCCACAGCCAGGTGGTAGAGTATTTGCTCGACTGGATGGCGACCACCCCTGGTCTAGAGTATAGCGCCGTAACAATCTTGTATTGTGTTCCGGCATTAGTGACCAGGTTCCAGTCTCCTTTAAGAGAGCAGCAGCGCATTTATAGCACCTTTGGTGTTGCAAATGTCCATAGGCGATGGTAACCGCTTTCCACTGAGTGGGCCGTCTGCCTGTCTGCTGAACTCCTGCAATAAAAAAAATAAAAAAAGCATCCTGATTGGTGAGAGTGTGTGCGTGGATGTCGAAACTTTATAAGCCGTTCAATGCAAAATGTTAGAGAACTAATCAAGGTGGAATTTGGTTGACCGTATGTATTGTATATATTGTCATATATGCATATGTCATACGGTCATACTCGCGCATTCTCGGGTAGACATTTCTTGCGTTTAGAAAACTTCGCAGGCATGTTCTGCGCTGCGCTCCACCATATGTGCATCAGCCCTTAGACGAGGCTAGCGAAGATCGTTTCCTACGTACTATCCGCAAGAGTTAACTTGAGACCTGAGCGGAATGCGCGCTCCCCTCCCAACCCCGCCTTCTTACCGCTCTCGCCATCAACGCGTCAGTACCTCGCGCTTACGTTATCTGAGCGAAGACTCAAGTTAACTCTTGCGGGTTGTACATATTAGAGCACGTTATTGCATCAGCTTGATTACAGTGACGGCTCGCAGATGAGTACTCGGCTCTAGCCGTTGATGACAAGATAGCAATTGGTTCAGTGTAAATTGTGTTTCGATAACGCTTAATAATTAAAATAGAAGACACATACATTTCGCCAGGTGGTAGGACATTTGCCTGACTGGATGGCTACCACCCCGGGTCTAAAGTATGTCGCCATAACAATTTTGAGTTGTGTTTCGGCATTAGCGACCAGGTTCCAGTCTCGCTTAAGAGAGCAGCAGCACATTTGTAGCACCTTTGGTGTTGCAAATGTACATACGCGAATCGTTTTCAGTAGGCCGTCTGCCTGTCTGCTGAACTTCTGCAATAAAAAAACATAACATAACTATGTCACACATAACTATATCATACATAACTAAGTAGCAACAACAATAACAAGAAAGATATTTAAAAAGTGCCATCCGTGACTAGGGTTGCCAATTGTACTTACTATAAATTATGGAAAAATTATATAGTACGAAATGTACTACATTTTCATCGCTAATTCAATTGTCACGCTTTTTATTCAGATACTTATTATCATTATATTAATAAGTGAATCAAAAAAATTTGTACCCCTTTTTACGAAAATTGCGCGGACTGATGAGTATGAAATTTCGCACACTTATAGATTATATAGGGAAGGAGTACAGAGCGCTAATATTTTTTTAAATTATGCATAAAAAATACATTCAATCAATAAAAAAAACATTACACACACTGTCATGTATTTGACACACACACGCATATATACTCTTTTGTTTGTTGTTAAAGTCAAATTAACCTATAGCCTTGGTGAAATCTGTGATTATAGAAGTATAGTCTTTGAGAACAGAACCTTAATAATGTTCAAACCTATAATTTCAATTAATTATAGTCGAATTTCGAGCGCTGGGCGACCACTAGTTATTTTAAAACTAATAGATCTTTGCTGGCCAAAGCAAAAAGTAGTAATAAATACACATGGAAAAAGCAATAATTAAATAATTAAAATATATAATAAATAATGAAAATAAATGTGTACTCTTTTTTTCACCCAAAAGTACAAAAAACAAAAATACTATATTTTCTTTAAAAAAGGCTGGCAACCCTACTCGTGACCGTGACTGATAAAGGTAGATTAGTGACACTAAGTTGTTTTGCTTTAAATTATCAACAATACATGCTTTAATGACTTTAAATAAATTATGTAATATTTGTAATCTAACACACACGGAGACATGGCCAAAAACAAATGAAAGATAAATATTTGTTATCTGTGACCTTAACGGCTATTTTTTTAGATTCGTGTTTTGAACCTGACATGTTGTATCTAGAATTATACATATACTGGTAGAAGTTAAATATTGTACTTATAAGTTTGCCAGCCTGCATGTGGTGTGATAGGTGGTGTTAGGTGGAAGGTGTTATTATTGAGAAAACCACTCACTATCGTTTACTAAGATATGCCCGCGACTTCGTCCACGCTTGACTCGAAATTCCCTCGGGATTCCTAGGACACAAAGTAGGTACCACAGCATTTAAAAAATAATGTAAGCTATCGTTTTAGTGAAAACTGTTTCGGAATAAGCTAATTTTGATGCACCAGAAGAGCAACTACAAACCGCTTCCGGGATAATTTTCCGCAGGATTCCCAGGGTAAAAGTATCGCAGATTTTAAGTTTAAGAATTTGCTGTCGATCAGCGAAAACCGCATCGAAATCGGCTCTATAGCTTTTACGTGAATTCCAAACAAACAGACAAACTGATAAACGGATAAGAAATCTAAAAAAACTGCATTGTGTTCTCCATCATTTAAATAATCTATTCCAGTTGGGTTTTTTTAATAGCTTCGATGTACAGACACGTCTTGTTTAGAATTTTATCTGGTATAGTCTAATCGTTTCTTGAAGTTATGCTTTTTTTGGTACCAACAATATTTCAAGGCAAACAACTTTGAAGATTCATATTCTAAATCAGTGGTTCCCAAACTTATTTTGTATACTACCCACTTTGAGAATAAATTACTTTTTAACGCCCCCATTTTTTCACCTACTTTAAAAACCACTATAACGTCAAATTAAATTAATTGATTAGTGTGAGCTATATTAGCGGAGATTAAACATTCATGTTAAACGAAAATTTTACTATAGCCCGCAAGAGTTAATTTGAGACCTAAGCGCAGTAGGTAGTACACAACGGCGCCGAGGTCTCAAGTTAACTCTTACGGACTACATCTGCCAATAAGAATGATTATTGAAACGCAACTTTATAGTATTCAGACAGAGTATTGAACCAAGTTTGAGCAATCTCTTAATTAATATTAGTTGATGTTCACAAGTTGTAGTCGAGAGTCGAGAGTTCAGTCGGTGTCTAAGAGTCCTCCAAGCTAGATGAAATTACAAATCGCCCCCCAAGCCTCTACACAACGCCCCCATTTTTTTCTGGGTCTCTTACCGTCCACCTTTAGGCCTGCAGCGCCCACAAGGGGGCGTTATCGCCCACTTTGGGAAAGGATGTTCTAAATCAGTAATCATCATATATAAAATATTAATTATTATAAAATTGTAGAACTGCAGTGTCTGTACAATGGAGATGAAAAAACTGGTATATGTAGAACAAAAAAATTTTTTTTAGATTTCTTAACTTTTTATTCAGGATTTACATATAAACTGCTGTGCACCTAACCACTTTTGGAAAAATCCCTATTTTAAATTAGAAAATTTGATACAGATCAATAATTGGAAAAATTATAATGCAAATAGGATTTTTTTTTTGGCATCTTAACTAACCACTTTATACCCGGGAATAATCCCGCTAAATTTCTAGGACAGAGTAGCACAGTATTTAAAAAAGCAATGGTCAGAGAAAATTGTATCGGAATAAGCTCGTATTTATTCGTCTTACTCGTTTCCGGGAAAAATCTCGCTGGAATATGAAATTCAAATAACAGATTTTCAGTGTGAGAATTTTTATATCGACCAGCGAAGACCATATCAAAATCGGCCCAGTAGTTTTTACGTGAATCCTGAACAAACATACTGACTGACAAACAGACAATTTATATAATAATATATAAATTATCCGTGCAGGAACGGAGAAAGAATACAGTTTCCTGCGGCCGGGCGGCCTGTCGTAAGAGGCGACTAAACAACCCACAGTCAGGTGGTAGGGTATTTGCCCGACTGGATGGCTACCACTCCTGGTCTAGAGCATGCCGCCATAACAACTTTGAGTTGTGTTCCGGCATTAGTGACCAGGTTCCAGACTCAGTTAAGAGAGCAGCAGCGCATTTGTAGCACCTTTGGTGTTGCAAATGTCCATAGGCGATGGTAACCGCTATCCATCCAGTGGGCCGTCTGCCTGTCTGCTGAACTCCTGCAATAAAAAAAAAGATTAAAAGATTTTTAATACTGACGTTGGAGCAGTTTATAAATAATGATAAGTATACACAATACAGTGTAGGTTCATTATTAAACAACCATGAGACGGCCTCTGTGGTTTAGTGGTGTAAGTCTGTGCTCGCCTGGTTCACTGGAATATAGAGGACCTGGGGCTTCAACCCTGGCATGATGAATTTCGTTAGCGAACTTTCCTTTGCTTACTACAGTCTGGACATCTCAGATCGGACCCAGAGTTGTCCGTTGTTTATTACTCATTACATAAGCGTAACTTTCTTAGCTAGAGGATATATAATGTGCGTGTTGTCTCCCGTCTGTGGCGGACCCCTGGTCTAGAGCATGCCGCCATAACAACTTTGAGTTGTGTTCCGGCATTAGTGACCAGGCTCCAGACTCCTCTAAGAGAGCAGCAGCGCATTTGTAGCATCTTTGGTGTTGCAAGTGTCCATAGGCCATGTAACTGCTTTCCATTCGGTGGACCGTCTGCCTGTCTGCTGAACTCCTGCAATAAAAATAAAATTAAAAAAAGACAAGAGATCTAAAAAAAAGTTCTTCATCATATATGGCCGGTTTCTACATTTTACCGACCCTTTATTTTCCTTACTATCGGCTAGACATATTAAGCTTTATACCAGTGGTATGGGGTGGAAATTCGGCTAAGGTTAGCCGGTTGAAAAGGTATATACTATATGATTCAAGCGCCGAGTACACCGCTGTTGCAGAAATTAAGGCTCCATTATCACTGTATGTACAAAAAAACACAGAGATTGATGACTTTGACTTTAATGTGTAATAAAAGTAGGTAGCTTTGAAAACACTTACACTTCTAAATAAAAACGTCTAACTCACGATGTATTTTCTTATTAATATTTGCAACAAAAGCCGGTGCCCGATCGGGTTGTGAGTTGCTATTTTATCCACGCGTGGAAAGCTGCCAACCTTAAGAGATAGTAATACAGTAATAATATGTACGAATAAAGAAATATAAGCGCCAATAAGTTCATGGCGTTTTCGACCTTTTGGTCGCTAGTTAATTTATAGAGACACTAGTAATAATATTTTTGAACGGACTGCGTAAACGTCAATGAATGCATGGCACTTTTGAGCTTTTGGTCGTTAGTCGCTAGTTTCTTAAAGGTCTGATGAGGAATCGAGTTGTATGTACTCCACGCCACTAGTTCATGCAAGTAATGTCAAAATTCAACCGATGGTAAAGGTGTGTGCATATTATAAGTCGCGACTAACGGACGCGGCTGAGGGGCATGACTTAGAACGTACGGATACGGAAAGTCTAGATGTGTGCATATTGTAAGTTGCAGATGTGACTTTGGACGTCCTAAAGCAATCTGAAGAGTGTGTTACGGTTCTGGTGAGCCCATTGTTCGGACGCGTCCAACGGACGCATCTGAAAGTGAATCAATTAATAGTGAGATATAGGATCTAGTCAATAGTCTCTCGCAGTTGTTTTTTTTACACTAACTTCACTAATCTGAACATTTTTATGTGGCATTTTTACAATGTTATAATATAATAGATATAAATAATATTATAACCTATTATAAATACGTAAAAAAAAAACTATATATGCTCTATATAGGAGAGGCTGTCCGTAAAAAATCGCAATTTAATTTTAAAACTGGTTATTTACGTCATTTTTTACGCATATTTTTTTTCTATTAATTATAGTGGCTACGGCCTGTGCGGCGAATGGAATGTCTTTCGGACAGAACTACGTGAGGACACCGCTGGGCGATGCCATCGATAAGGCATCAATGAAACTGCTTAACGTAAGTACAGTATACTAACCCAACTGTAAAATTTCAAAACCTAGCGAGTGTTTACCAAGAAATTCATAACACAGCCAAATATATGTGATTCACTTCAACGACATTCCGTTTCATTTAGTATCATTTTTAGTTGGGAATAAATATAATTGTTATAATATGTCATAACAAAATAATAAGACATATAATTATATAAAAAAAACGCAATTATAAACTAAACTACCTTAAACATTACTTTCTAAGAAACTAACTATTTGCGGTATTATTCATGCATTATACAAAAGTTTATGAACGGAACGTTATTTGTCAAACGTCATGGCATGTCAAGTAATTTTTACTATATTGGGCGCGTTGCTGCGTTGCAAAATGCTCCTTTAGCCGTTCCACATAGCGGCCACAGTCGTAATGGTCGCCGCGAAAACGTCACCAAAGACGTCATGATTTTTGCTCACGCAGCGTTCAGAACGACCCACGTCAAGAGGTGGGTGGAATAATCCGCTCCACTTGAGTTTAAGATTGTAACGCCCGCAAGCAAGTGGATCAAGAAGAATCGCGGTCGTGAACGTGGCGGGCGTTACAATCGTAAAGTGAAGTGGAACGGATTATAGAGCGTTAATGTCATTGACGACAAAATACACAGATGTAATTGGTTACTTTATGGTTTATTTGACAATCGCGCCTTCGTCAACATATTGATAGAGGCTATGTTCTACAAGAGACACAACGACCACGATTTTCCCATTCCACTTGCTTGTGGGCGTTACAATCATAAACTCTAGTGGAACGGATTATGGAAGATTGATGTCATTAACGACGAAATACACAAATGTCATTGGTTGATTTGAAATCGCTCCTATTCAATGTCAATCGATAAAGTGAATTAATGGTCTGTGGTCAACGCCCACTTCGACCCACCTCTTGACATGGGTACTGTTGTGAGGGCTGCGTAATTGAAAATTATGACGTCATTAGTGACTTTTCGCGGCGATCATAACGACCGTGGTCCCTATGTGGTGCGGCTGAAGGAGCATTTTGAACGTTATGAGTAGGGCGTTCCATTAGTAGATCACAACGCCCAAAACGCTCAATTAGCCGTACCACAAGGCGACCGCGATCGTTGTGGTCGTGGCGAAAACGTCACTAATGACGTCATCATTTTCGATCACACAACGCTCACGACGACCCATGTCAATAGGTGGGTCGAATAGCCGTTCCACTTAGGTTTATGATTGTTACGCCAACAAGCAAGTGGAACGGGAAAACTCGCGGTCGTGAACGTGGTCGTTGTGAGTCCCTAATGGAACGTAGCCGAGCTATGGCATTATAGGTTATTATAATGCCGTAGCTCATAAGGATCAGGGAAATCGAATTGCCCTAATTTCACCTGAAACTTACAAAATCAAGAGACACATAAACAGTTACCATTATTCTACTAGTTTATAATTAAATGTAGTAGAATTTTATAAGATCATAAATTAACATAAAAATATACCTATATATAAAATAAAAAAATATTTAAAGTAAAATGTGTCAAGAAATGTTCAAATAGTTGCTTTCATATATTCGCGCTGCCCACTTCACTCGCCACTTTCCCGCTCGCTGTCATGCAAGTGGGACTATGCAAACCAAGCATAAGAGTGGTCATGAAATTTAGCACGGAACGTACTTACGTGTTTCTTCTGCTGTCGTCCAGATTTGTACCAAATCAGACAATTTACTATTAAGTACAATTAATAAATTTTAAACAGATTTCTTATAGAAACCGAATGTTCTTTTATGTTTTGTTTTTATTTATTTCTATAAAAGTTTATCATATTTATAAAGATATTTGCTATTGTTTTGGACGACGTTATCTCTTAATTTCTCTCAACAAAGAAGAACAGAAAGACAAGGAGAAAATGAAACTTGTTCTAAATTTCTTTCTTTCTTTATACTTTCTTGATAAATTTCTACTCTTTGACAGGAAGCTTACAAAAGCGCCAGCGATAAAAATGTGATTTCGTCGCCCCTGGGCATCATGACGCTTTTATCCTTCTTTGAAGAAGGAGCTGGTCCGCAGACCAAGCAGCAGATTGACCAGTATATGGGTGTTGAACAGGTAACTACGCTATAGAGAAATTAATCTGCCAAATGCGTTAGTTTCATCAACTTGTCGTCAATACATTATTAATAAACGACTCTCATTGTCATATATTATCATAATAGGTACGTAATGCAACTAAATATAATAAATTTAGTAGAAAGGCACGGAACTGAAAGGACAGGACGTTATTAAATGCGATTGAATGATTCAAAGTTCACTTTGGTTGATTCGACCAAATTGAAAGAAAGACACCACTTAATATCGTCTTAAGTAGGTACATATTTCCTTGTTGCTTTTAATATACAGTCGCGGTACAAAAATGTTCGTCACCTTAAAGTCGACTTTTGCGTGGACGAGTACAAGAATCAATACTGCCAACATTGAAATATATGTTGTTTGTAAAATATAGAAACTTGAATAAAGAAAATAACAATGTTCACAATGACAGACGCTGAGATTAGCAATAAGAAACCGAGGGGATATAATCACTACGCTTAACATAAATATTAAAACCAATAAAAAGGTTTTACATGTCTAAATAATCTTTTTAGACAAGGTAGAAAATCAAACAGCATTGATCTAAATAATTTTAAACTTCATTGTCACATAACTAACATAATTTTCTATGGAACACTCTGTTCTGTGACTTACTTTGAAAAGGTAGCATGTGCTCGCGGAACGTTAATTGAATCAGTTTGAATACTGGCGAATATTTTCATGCCACGACTGTACATGAAATTCTAAGAATATACAATAAAAACAAATTATTATCATATCAAATGATAATGATGGGCTGTTTTTGTAATAAATAGGACTAGAACGAGGCAGCTTTACTTAAATCATATTTGAGTCTACATCCACGAATGAAAAGTACGTACGTTTTGTGAGATACATAACATTGTAATTTTTTAATCACCATGTTTATACCTTCAGAAATACAGAAAGCCTGGGCTCCATATCTGCTATTCAAATAGTGTCGGAATGGTCGATCATTGGCGTCATAATTTCACCATAATGGTTGCTTGATCATATAAATATGATTCCTCTGGTATACCGTGGTAGATCCCTGACTTGAGTACCCCGGATGCAAAATCTGACAGAAAAACATGTACCTTTTAGATATTTTTCTAACTTAATTTGCATATTGTAACAATTGCAACACGCTGATGAAGGTAAACATCTTGATGAATCCTGCATATAGAGATAACCGATGTGTCAAATTCCACCAAGCCGCTTTAGATACGCATGGCGAGTATAATTTGAGAAACTCGAGTCCAGCAATTGGACGTTCATAGACTGTTATTAATGAATAGGCATCGGTCCTGAATTGCTATTATTTGTAGCTATTTTCTTAGAACAAAACCGATTCAATTATATACAATAAAACTGTTTTATTTGCGCATCTCTAATGTTTAATTCGTTTTAACTAGCTATTGAAAAATCGGCCCTTAATGAAATACAAAATTATACTAATGATTTGGACTAACTGACTGACTGACACATAGACAATATAAACTTATTAACTAGTGTTATGATATCATAGTGAGAAATAAAGAGAATAAAATTAATGAAAATGTTTTTCTCAGAGTTCAGGATTGTTCAGCGATCTCAGCAGGAGACTAGCACAAGAGGATCCAAGTTACTTGACTGTTGCGAACAAAATATATGTATCGAACAAATACACACTGAACAATTATTTCGCTGGCATCGCGAAGACCTATGAGAGTGAAGTGGAGCCCATTAATTTTGGAGACAACGAAGCTGCAGCTGCCACCATAAACCGTTGGGTAAGAAGATTAACTGTTATTTATTCGCACGTTTTAAAAACTAGTTAGGCAGGCAACCACACACATTGCATAACCCTTAGCTAAGCAAGTTACTCTTGTGTTATAAGGTAATGTACAATAACAGATTGAGGGAAATTTCTCCCCAAAAAGGTTTTTTATCTATCCGCGAGTCTTGTATGATCTTTCAAGGACGTACCCCAAGGATGGGGGGAGGTGCAGGGGAAAGCAGCCCCCACCCTGGATGTATGCCTACGTACCTACTGTTGTCCATATAACTTATGATAGAGTCACGTAACGACTAACTTAAAAAAATCGCGCTGCGCGCCCGGCCAAGCTGCGTTTATGCAATGCCTTATATTTATTTGATCTATCTATGAATATCTATCTTCTGCCCTCTCCTACATATTACATATATCTAATGCTTCGTATCGTAGTGTAGGCCAAAACAGGCACGGGGGTCACGGCTTAAGAAATTTCTCAAATTTCCCTATCGAAAAGCTGGGTACGCTCATGGGTTCTTGATTCCTACCTAGTAAGGTTTTTTTAAATATATTTTCAGGTATAATAAGTTCTTTACTTGCTAGCGTGTTTCTTTAAATTTTCGTTTGTGATTTAAACAGGCTGATGAGAAAACCAGGGGCAACATAAAGGATCCAGTCCGAGCTGATTCTTTGGACTCGGACACGGTTGCTGCTCTCTGCAATATCATCTTCTTCCAGGTAAGAGACGAACACTTTTTATTTATTATTACTACGCGATTTCTCCGTCAATTGTGGACTGATTTTCAATTTTATCGCTTTTCTCGTAAGAATATACTTCCGAGATAGTCCCACGGTCACCAAGTCAGGATCTGATGAGTGGATCCCAGGGAAATCGAGAATGACCCCCTTATTAAAGAACGCCGTGTGCCTAAATTCTTGGAATAAAGGCTTGTATACGCCTGTAGGTGTTATTGCATTTTCTACAGGCGCTTAATTTTTTAATATGCCTGTTTCGCGATTTCTCTGTCAATTGTGGATCGATTTAGCAATGTTTTTCTTTATTCGTAAGTATATATTCCTAGGGTGGTCCCATGGTCACCAAGAAAGGATCTGATTAGTGTATTGCATGGAATCGAGAGCAATCCTTTTTGAAAAGCATGTACACCGAAGAATGAGTTGGCAAATTTGTGTACGCGTGCCCATTATAGAATTTCTACAGGTGCTTAATATATTATATCTAAAGCTAATGAAGTATTTGCGCAACTAAATATATATTCGTTGGTTTTTAGTGTAGTCTTGATTAGAAGACTGGATAATTGACATACATCACAATAAATTTTAAAACAATGTTCATATAAAAGAGCGGGGTTAAAATATCATGTTATCTTTATAGTTTTAAAATGTAAGAATAGATTTTAAAAAAGATGTTTAATCAATAGTATATATACCATTTGACACGTTACCAAAATGATGCGATAACTTGCAACGCTCCTAAGAAATCTAGACGCCTTCGGCATTTTCTACGGCAAAAAGTACTTCAGTCGATTTTTGACCGGTTCCTATATCTTACCGTTCATTCACTTGCCTTACAATGGGTTTCATTTGACATTACTTCTATGAAGCTTATGTCAAATTTTATCTAATAATAAGGCCCTATAATGAGGTAATTGAACGGGCGGTAAGATATAGGAACCGGGCATTTACGTTGAATTGCTCTTGAAACTTCTTACATGTAGACTTAATTGTGCATTTGGATTTACGTTGATTAATCCTTACCACTTACCAGGGTCATTGGCACGTTCCGTTCGATAAGAATGACACCGTTGATAAAGATTTCCACATTGACAACAGCAACACCGTGAAGAAACCTACCATGCACCTTAAGCAGTCTCTATTTTACACTGAAAACCAGGCGCTTGGAGCTAAGGTATGGGAGAATTTTCAAAAACATTATATATGTACGTGTATATTTATTTCTAACCAAAAGCACCTATATAAAATTTCGTCCTTCCTATTTTGAAAAATAGATTTTCGAACAAACTTTTAGGCCCCTTTTCATCCCTTTAGGGGTTCAATTTTGGAAAATCCTTTCATAATGGGCACTACTGTAGGTGAAGTTTTGTTATAAGTATTATTTATAAATCACAGAGTACGTTTTACAGTCGCGGAATGAAAATGCTAGTCACCTTAAAGTCAACTTAGAAACAGTACTGCCAACATTTTAATAAATGTTACGTTTATAAAATATAGAAACGTGAAAAAGAAAATTGCAATGTTGACAATGACAGACGCTGAGATTAACAATAAGAAACAGAGAGTATATAATCAGTACGCGTAATATAAATATTAAAACCAATAAAAAGGTTTTAGATGTCTAAACAATCTTTTTAGACAAGGTAGAAAATCAAACAACTTTAATCTAAATAATTTTAAACTTCATTGTCACATAATTAAACATAATTTTCTATGGAACAGTCTGTTCTATGACTTAGTTTTTAAAAGGTAACATGTGCTCGCGGAACGTTAAATCAATCAATTTAAAAACTGGCGAACATTTTCATACCTCGACTGTACTACATACTGCTTATAACGGTAGATTAATAGAATGGCGCGGTGCTGGTACCTACGCTCACGTATGGAAGCGAGAGTTGGGTATGGAAGAGAGAGCATGAAAGTAGAGCAAACGCGGTCGAGATGCGAGCACTGCGCAAAATCTGCGGAGTGACGCTCGCGGACCGCGTTCGTAATACCGAAGTAAGAAAGAGAGTTGGTCTGAAAGAGAGTGTCGGGGTGAAGGTACGGAAAGGAATGCTCCGGTGGTTCGGGCATGTGGAAAGAATGCATGATGAAAGAATGACTAAACAGATATACAATGCAAAAGCGGATGGATGCAGAAGTCTGACAAGAGTTATGAATGTCAAAGAAGCAAGTGAGGTGTGTAAGAATAAGCCTAAATGGCGCTCTGTTGTTCATGCCTACCCCGCAAGGCAATTCACGTGAAGTTATGTATGTATGTATTATTAAAATTAAATATTTATTAACAGATGGTCGAGCTTCCATACAAAGAGTACGGTTTCCGCATGGTGATTGTTCTCCCAGATGAAATTGATGGTCTACCGAAGGTGTTAGCCAAGGCCACAGAGACTGGCCTCCTCAATGACGTGTTTAATTTAGCTCCAGCTAACACTGAGGTCATCTTGGACTTACCCAAGTTCGAGGTGAAGAATCGCCTTGACCTCAACGACCTTCTACCAAAGGTATGTGTAATTATGTATCATCCCCGTAAAGGTAGTAGCAGTGGTAGAGTCATTCTGGAATCATTACCTTCATTACACGCTCTCCCAGATTATGGGCGTGAAACTGTTAGCCTTGAGCTAAATGTGTTTAGTGCGATTTAATTATAACACAAGCTATTAATAATTGTACAAGAGTCTAACATTAGCATAGATAAACTGCTTACATGGTTATATTGTTTGAGTTTCAGGCATAGATGAGACATTTCTGCACTTATCAATATAGCTTGCAGAATTCAAGCAATGTCTTTATAAATTACTAGCTTCTGCCCGCGACTTCGTCCGCGTGGAATAGTTAAAAAAATAGTAAGTTAAATAAACCCTCCCAATTTTAAAACATTCTTCATTGTTGCTCCGCTCCTATTGGTCGTGATGATATATAGCCGAATTGTTTTTTAATGTATAAATTGTTTTATTGTATGATGATACCGGCATGTCAATACTTAATTAGGTGCATAAGTTGTATAATAAGCTGTTTAAGTAATTAAAGTGTTTTCAACTATCCCACTGGAACCCTTTAATTCTTCGGGATCAAAAGTATCCTATATGTTGACCAGGAATATAAGCAACCATCATACAAAATTTCATTTAAATCGGTCCCGTCGTTTCGGAGATTAGCCGGTACAAACAGACTGACAAACAGAGAAAAAAAAAATTTGAAAAAAATCTAAATTAGTTCTATATCACTTCTTACATCGCCCTGACTCGGTTTTTAGCATTTTTTTTCATTGCACAGAAATTCGACCTTTACAATTTTATTATATGTATAGATATATAAAGTACATATGTATTTAGTACTATAACATATATATATAAACTACATTATTGTTAATTTTCATTAAAATCTGTTTAATAGATTTTACGTAAAAAGGTAAAGAACATACAACCATCCTCACAAACTTTCCCCTTTAATATTACAATAACTGGAATGTTTTTATTGAAATAGCTTGGGGTGTCTAAAATGTTTGAAGAAGGTGCTACGGGGATTGTCGAGAACGATACCGTAGTCGTTTCCCAGGCCTTCCAAAAAGCTTTCGTCAAGGTCGATGAAGAGGGCGCCACTGCTGGTGCTTTCACTGGTAAGGAAATCTTATTGTTATTATTTATATTTTTTAAAGAAAACTAATATTTTTTTCAATAATTCAAAGCAAGCAAATCGATAAACTAAATATATAATTTAATCAGTTACTAAATAAATTATTAAAGAAAACTAACTTAAAAATTTACTATAAATATGCAAAGCTAATTAATATCGTAGTCTTTAAATAAACTATGTATAAAAATTAAAATAAAACTAAGAAAGTTACGGTTGTATTTATGTTATTATTTTATTTCAAAACGTTTCCATACCTTGCCTATTATACTTTAAAAATATATCTATGTACAATACAAGAAATACACCAGACTACTGTCATTGGGTAATGTACCTAGCTGGCAGCATTTCCTCGCTGGATATAAAGGTTAATTCTTTGAGCGAAGTAATCTCCACCCTTCCGGTTTATTCTCTCGTAAAATATAAGAAATATGTTTAGAGTGCAACATAAGAAACTATAAAACATTATTCATATTATAACTTACGTATGGTATTTTCAAAGCTCTATTATTATGGACCGGTGCAGAGGTGAATATGATAATTAACTGCTAACTCATATAAAAATGTCTGGCGTAAATAATGTTTTAAGTCGGTCATAATTGTCTGGCGTAAATGATGTACAAAGTCAGGTCAAAAAGGTCTGGCGTAAATGATGTACAAAGTAAGGTAAAAAATAGTTCTACTGATAGTCTTGAGGACTATGGGTAGAATACAATACAAATAAATTATTATAATAATAATATTTATAACTAGTTTAAATAATAAAATGTTCAAAGTTATAATTTAAATAAAAATAAAAAACCAAAGACAATATATACAATAAATTAAGTATTCTTCTATGGTATTCGATTATTTATAAATTTCTTCAGTGTACTAGCTTATAATAAGGTCAAAAAGCGTTTTTAAAAAGGTTTTAAAATACAAGCTTTTGAGATCCTGGATATCATTTAACAGCAGGGTGCTAGCCAAGACAAGTAAAACGAGCCCAAACACGACGGGTCTATCTTGTTTAGTGCAGGAGTTCCTATGGCCACCTTCCGACTCCATCATCAGATCAGCTACATGGTACCATATTATTGCATTGTCACGCGATATACTTATATGTGCAAAATTTCAGCTCAATCGGAAACCGCGAAGTTGGTCGAATTTAACTTGCAAGATTCCACCCGAACTTTTAACATACATACATACATCCATTGCAAGTTAATAAAAAGCTTGTAAAAATAGCTAGCATATATGATGTACAAAGTCAAGTTAAAAATGGATGACGTAAAAGATGTACAAAGTCAGGTCAAAAATGTCTGGCGTAAATGATGCACCTACATATAAAGTCAGGTCTTGTTTTCACCAACGCGATGTTTTACTTTGTTTAATTTCAATTATAACTAAGTACATGGCTTAGACTCGGACCAATACCGATCATTGGGAATAAAAAGTATCTTTTCGAAATGAAATGGTTTAATTAATGGAAAATAACTTTTCAGTTAGGTAATATTTTGTCGATTATGTAGATGTTTTTCCAAACGAAAGTAAGGATTTATTCGCAAGTTAACTGTGTGTGTGTACGTTTGGATTACGTAATTAAATTAAAAAAAAAACCGTTAATTAAATTATGTCTTTATGGTTAATTTAAATTTTTCACTTTAATATTTTACTTAGACATTGCTTAAGTTGACTAATTTAAACATCAGTGTAATTTAAAGATGTTTAAATTAGTCAACTTAAACAATGGAAGTTATGGAAGAGAGAGCATGAAAGTAGAGTAAACGCGGTCGAGATGCAAGCACTGCGCAAAATCTGCGGAGTGACGCTCGCGGACCGCGTTCGTAATACCGAAGTAAGAAAGAGAGTTGGTCTGAAAGAGAGTGTCGGAGTGAAGGTAAGGAAAGGAATGCTCCGGTGGTTCGGGCATGTGGAAAGAATGCATGATGAAAGAATGACTAAACAGATATACAATGCAAAAGTGGATGGATGCAGAAGTCGTGGAAGGCCACGACACACCTTCCATGATCAAATTGATCGTGTACTAGCAGAAGGTGATGTCAGGAGCCTTAAGAACAGACGAGCTTGCATGACAAGAGTTATGAATGTCAAAGAGGCAAGTGAGGTGTGTAAAAATAAGCCTAAATGGCACTCTGTTGTTCGTGCCTACCCCGCAAGGGAACTGGCGTGAAGTTATGTATGTATGTATGTAACTTAAACAATGTCTAAGGAAAATATGAAAGTGGAAAATTTAAATTAACCATGTAAAGACATAATTTAACTAGCGGTTTTTTTAAAGTTTATTACGTAAGACACCAAACACACGGTTAACTTGCGAATAAATCCTGATTCTGTAAATCGTGTATATGATATACTAAAATGATTTTCTAAGGCAAAATATACCTGTAAACAAAATTAGATCATATTATGAGACCATAAAATTCACTACATTAAAAGTTCCTAACTTGTTTACTAAATTAATGGATTGACTGCGCACGCTTTTATGTTAAAAATCAACGTTTTTCATAGCGTAGTAACCACAACTGCGAAAGATTTGGCATAAAAAATACAGTTGTGTTGATTACGTAACTACTGATTCATTTTCAAGTGAATAACGACTTTAAAACAATTTCGTACTCATTATTACCATATTATTGATGCAGACAAGGCAAGATCTTTCAACCCAGTAATCTATTGCACGCCTCTTGACACCAATGTCGTATCAGGTTTTTATTTATTCCCTTTTGGTTATGTGATGTTTTTCGTTCAATTTGTGACTAGCGTATGGTGAATATAGGAAATTAATTATATAATTCATATATCCTAAAGCTTTAAATTTTAACATCACAGCTATATGGTTCTTTCTTTTAACCCCCAATTAACAAATCTCCCTGTCGCTATAGTTTGGTTTTTAAATTTAACCTAAAACAACTTTTTTTTTGTTCAAGGTTTCGTGGTGATTCCATTATCCTACCCACCGAAGATTCCCCCACTAATTGAATTCAAAGTGGACCATCCATTCGTGTACTTAATTCTCTATAAAGATATAATACTTTTCGCTGGGACTTCCACGCATTAACAAAGTGCTTGATACTAAAACTAGAGTAATACGTTATTAAAGGTTATTGTAAAAGCTTTTTCGTTTCATTTCATTCAAAGCTGGTCTTGTTAGGATTCTATAGCATCGTCTTGTCCATCTGACTTGTTATGTCACAGTCATTTTCTTTAAAAACTGTTGGTTCTATATAGACGAAGTTTGACAGGAAGTCGTAGTCTGTATGGAGGTACAAATTTGGGTACCGTATGCGGTGAAAAAATAAAGATACGGGCCGTAGCCGTACATGTAAATAAGTTCAATGTACATAGTCTGTGTGGGGTATTTTTAGGCAGATCTTGAAAAACAGGAATATTTCTTAATTACATTTTTAATGAAGGTAATTGGTGACGAGATATTAGCTTTTAATGTATAAGGTATAAAATTCTGAAATAATATGGGTTGTAGAGCTTTGAAAATACTTTCAATTAAAATTTGTTTTATACAATATCCGTTGAGTGCTTTTAAGATATGGGGTATTTTATAGTTTCAAAGGAACCCACACTTGTCATCATTCATTCAGTAAATATAAGCCAAATAGAACTTTACATCTATGATATAAAGACATTAGTCGAAGAATGATATCAGTAACGACCTTAGCTCTTTTTGGCATATATTGCTCCTTGACAACTGCTCCTTGACAACTGCTCCTTGACAACTGCTCCTTGACAACTGCTCCTTAACGTTGTCGTGAGTTAGTTTTTATACATACATACATACATACATAACTTCACGCCAGTTCCCTTGCGGGGTAGGCACGAACAACAGAGCGCCATTTAGGCCCATTCTTACACACCTCACTTGCTTCTTTGACATTCATAACTCTTGTCATGCACATTCGTCTGTTCTTAAGGCTCCTGACATCACCCTCCGCTAGTACACGATCAATTTGATCATGGAAGGTGTGTCGTGGCCTTCCACGACTTCAGCATCCATCCACTTTTGCATTGTATATCTGTTTAGTCATTCTTTCATCATGCATTCTTTCCACATGCCCGAACCACCGGAGCATTCCTTTCCTTACCTTCACCCCGACACTTTCTTTCAGACCAACTCTCTAGTTAGTTTTTATATTTAACCTAGAACATTTTTTAAGATAACATAACATCATGGTGGCACTAACCGAGCTAAATCAGTATCCCCCACCGATTGTTTTCACAGTGGACCATCCCTTTCTATACTTGATTCTATATCAAGACAAATTACTCTTCGTTGGGACTACCGCACAAAACTGAATGAAGAATTTTGAAACGCTTTTTCGTATCATTTGTTTTTTTCCCTTCGCTTGTCTAAAACTGCCTTTATAGGGCTACGTAGCATACATTTAAAAACAGAACCCGTATATTTTGGTCATGTCGTGTGTCTTTGTATATCAAAGGTATTTTTTTTTGAAACTATTGGTTCTACGACAGTAAGGATCTTTTTAAACTAGCGTTTTATACGAGCCTATAAGCACGTACAAGTGCAAGCCGTGAAAGCCGGCTCCCCGCGCGCCCATATTGCTACTGACACTCGCTATCATCGATTCGAGCGTACTCGCCGGAATAATCCCGTGTATAGTTCGCGCCACGTAAAAAGCTGGCTCTGAACCTGCGCAGTGAGCGTTTTATCGATCAAATTGGTAGTATGAAGGGGCGAGACGGGGTGACACCCCGCCGATTCTACAGAGATTCCACAATAAAACAATTACTCATAAAACATTACGCTAGTACTTTAGGATACGACTGTACACCTGCGCAGACACATCCCCTCCACTACCGCTCAGCGTTCTTTTTACGTGGCGGGACCTATACGCTCGTTTAGTTTATTGAAGCCCACGTATGCTGAAACGACCGTATACGTGCAAAAAAAAAACGCTAGTCTGCAAGCGCCTTAAGGTGTAGTATTTCTGTGTGCAATAAATGTATGTAGTGAAATCGCAAATACAATAAAAATCTATGGTCTTCGTCATGCAATATAAATGAAGGTTAAAAAAAAATTATTTTAGTATACATGATTCATAATTAATAACATCCGTTCAGTATTATTCAATATATGGTATATTTCCATTAAATGCTTTTTTTATTGTTCTTAAGCCAAATAACGAAAACAAGCTACGTTTGATATATCTACAGGCCCTGTACATAAGTGGCATTAGCGCTAAACGAATAGAATAGAAAATGTATGTGAATGACTTAATACTTAGCGTAACGATATGTCATTCTCATACATTTTCTACTCTATTTAGTCTAAAAGACGCTGAAGGTCGACTTTCACCCATCTGATAACCAGATGAGACATATTTTTTTATCAAATTATATTGATTTGTAAACACGCCTATGATCGCTAGGCAATCCAAAATTGTTCATGGCTATTTTTAAAGTCTTCAAAGCATGGCAATAATATTCCTTGAACGATTTTTTGCAAGCAAGCCGGTTATTTTTGTAATTAAATTATCTTTGTTATGATACGATTTTTTTTTTTGGTTAACAGTGTAGTTACCATATATTGACTTACCTGCTCATACCTGCTTGGCAGGTTGCCATGTACAGAAATAAGTAAGCAAGCCTATCAAGGCATATTCTTCATGCTAGTTATCAAGAGTTGGAGGTTATAAAAAAAATTGGTTAAAATAAATTTTGTAGTGGAACACTTACAAGCCAATAGATGGCGCTGTGCAATAATTGATGTCACAAACGTTTCCCGAAACGGATACAAGAATATATACAAATTTTTCAAATATTGCAGATGGGTCTAGGCCTGCGAGGAACAACACTGGCCTCGCTGGAAGATCTTCCTTTGAGACGCAGGAGCATTCCGAGCATTCCATCTCGCTCCTCCACCCCATACGGGGCACTCCCTTCATTTAATTAAAAATAGCCATGAACACTTTTGTATTGGCAAGGTATCATCAGCCTGTTTATAAATCAATATAATTTGAAAAAAAAACTATGTCTCATCTAGTTATCAGATGGATGAAGATCGATCTTCAGCGTCTCCTCTATTAATTGGTTTAGCGCTAATGCAACTTGTTACCTTGGTCTGAAGTCTGAACTCTTCATTGTACGCAGACTACTAAGCGGTTACTCAACTATTTATTAAATTTGTATTAAGTGTTAGGGACATGGTAAATTATTTATTTTTATGTCGTACAGTTTTACATTTTCAACTGACATCCAAAAGGAGGAGGCTCTAAATTCGGCTGTATATATATTTTTCATTTCTCATATTCTAAATCTAATTCTATTCTAATCACAGGGATGGCAACAGCACTTTTCGTCCCTGGGAAACGATTCTCCCTGCTGTAAAAAAAATGTTTTTTTTTTAAGTCTATGGTTTGGCAACTAGGCCTTTAAGCCAGGCGCAGTTGTATTGTAATCCACACCATTCAACGGAATTCTTGTGAAAACTCAAAAGGCCACATTCGACTATACAGTTCACATTTCTCACAAAAACACATAATTACTACTCAAAAACTATCAATATCCTACAACTATTGTTCATTTTAAAGTAATTTTACACATTTTTAGAAAATAAAACTGCACAGCACAACGTCCCCTTTCGGTTCCCGCCAAAAACTTTAAAAAATTTTTTAGAAAACTATACGAACCATAGATAATTACATGCGACTCATCCAACAACTTTTACAGCCACTTTCAAATCCCGGCATAAATTGTAATAAAAAAATATCAACAACTTTGTAACCTCATTTTATACTTACAAATTACTTTTAACTAAATTATTATTTAATTTACATAAATTTGAGCTAAATATTTACTATCATCAATGACAATAAAAAAATACTGGCTGGTAGAATGCCACAGAAAAAAACCTTTATATTTCATATGTGACGTACCTGATGACGTTTCATCAGATCTGTTGTCAGTTTCATCTGATTATTTTAATTATTCGAGAAGTAGATGTTTGTTTAACTAATCAGTTTTTATTTACTTTCCTCATATTCGAAATGAAAAGCAGAGTGTTAACCCCGGGTGAAAGGCCTATTTAGGCACTCGAATCGAATCGAATCGAAACCATCTCGTGCCTAGATACATCACTTTCACTTCTCGTGTAACAATCTACTATTTTTTTATGCTGTTTTTGTATCTCCCGATTAACAAAATGCTTGTTGTTATTGTAGATTGGTTATTATATTTAACCTAAAATAATTTTATTTTCTTTAAGGTTCCATCATGGTGCCACTATCCGAACCACCACAGTATCCCCCACCAATTGTTTTCAAAGTGGACCACCCATTCCTCTACTTGATTCTCCATCAAGACAAAATACTTTTCATTGGGACTACCGCGCATTAATGAAGATAGTAAAAGTGGTGCTGTAAAACTAAAATAAAGCCTTATTAACATTTATTTTAAAAAGCATTTTTTGTTTCATTTCTTTTTCATCTTCACTTGTCTAAAACTGGTCTTTTCAGGGTTCTGCATTAGTCTTTGTAAGTCAGAAGTAGTTTATTCAGAAACTATTGGTTCGACAAGACTTTTCGAGGGCGGCCGGTAGCCTATACCATTCTGAAGCTTCTCATGAATTTAAAATCTGCACGTAAAAACATTATTTTGCAATGCATCCCATCGCATATAGGGCTGGTTGGCAACGAACAAGTCGGTAGATTAGCGAAACAGGATAGAACTGACGGTGTGACGATTGACATTCGTCCTTCTTTTCCAAATTACAAAGAGAATGTTACAATATTTGGCAAGAATATTTTAATATAAGGTCCTTAGAAAAAGGTATTTGGTACCACACGATCCAGCCACAGCCTTTAAATTCTTCTTGGCTTGGCAATACAACTTTGACTACAAAGGAATTAATAACAGCCTTAAGTCTCAGATCTTGACACATTCCATGCAACAAATCTTTGTACTTAGTTCACAGAATTAACTCCCCAAGTTGTGAAACTTGCAACACTATGGATGTTTTTTTTTTATCGGCAGACAAACACACATATTATATATCCCCAAATTAAGCAAATTACGCTTGTGTTACGGGTAATACACAACGGACTACTCTGGGGCCGATCTCAGACACCCAGACCATAGTAAATAACGGAGAAAATACGTTTTCGAAATTTACTATACCAGGAATCGAACCCGGAGCCTCTGCAAGCAGTGAGGTAGGCCGGCAAAAGCTTAGCCCGCTCAACCACAGAGATCGTCGATTTGTATCATATATTGATAGAATGTGTCCAGAATGACATTTTTAGACAAAGTTGTGGAGTCAATTTAAGGCTATTAGGTCAAATTAATAATATCCTGGCAGACCCATCTTCGAATGTTGCCAGAATTCTATATAAACTGGTAAATACAAGAAATCAGTGATTAGGTACTACGTTTTGTTATACTACGTAATTGTACTTACCAGGGCAGCATGGTCACTTAAGCGACAAAGCCCTTTAATTATGAATATAAAAGACAGGAAGATGTAGTATTTATTTTGTATATGTTATAAATTTATGTACTGAAATCGCAAAAAATGAATGAAAGAATATTTATTTGTAAAAATACAAGTAATACAAAAGATGGTAACAAAGTGAAATGTTCTTACAGTATTTGACCTACACATAGTCATACAAATATTTGAGTGCACGTCGATCGAAAAACAAAAACAAAAAATCACAACAATTCTAATATTTTAAAGTTAAATCAATCATGACTCTAATTCCCAGGCAGCGTGGCAAGCCTTTGGTGTGTGATGCGACTTGCGTAGACACGTTGGCCGCATCCCATTTACCAAACACGTCTAGATCAGCCGGTTCAGCGGCGGAAACAGCCGAATCACTCGAGCGGCGCAAATATGCAACCCTCAGTGAGAGTTATATGTTTGTGCCGTTTGCTGTCGAGGCGCTTGGACCGTGGGGTCCTGAGGCCATGAGCTTCTACCAAAATTTATCGAAACGACTCATTGACTGACTCTTCAGGTGATTAGAGGGCTGGTGCTTACCCCGGCCAACGGATCAGTATGGCCATCCAGCGAGGAAACGTAGCCAGCCTTCTGGGCACCTTACCCATAGAAGACGGTGATCTAGGCTCAGTATTCTACTTATAGTCTTGAGAGACTATGAGTAGAATAAAATACAAATAAGTTAAGTTTTCTTGCATTGTATTCGATTATATGTAATTTGATAAATACAAATATATCAAGTATTAAATTCGTAAAAAAAAAAAAAATTAATTCGTTATATTAAAATACAGAAATAAAACAATGTCAAGAAAAGGAAATAAATGTCAAAAGCCAAAAATATAAATAAAATGTAAACAAGTATTAAAATAACATTTCTTAATCATACTTAAGAAAATAATTAACTGAGTATATAATTTTTACCCAGTAACCATATTTATGGCTTTACATTATTTCAACGGCAGTTCTTTGATCGATGGAGGTAATTGATTAAATATTCGTTTACACATCGCGTAACAGTTTTTCATGAATAGGGTTGCTCTTGGGATAAAATCGAATACTTATCTGTCCCTATTTCTTGTACAACGAGGATATACATTTCTTTAGCATTTTCTAATAAATCAGTGTTACTTTTTACATACGTAAATATCTCGAAAATATACAAACAAGGCAACAGCAAGACGTTAAGAGTTTTAAAATATTGTTTAATTTAGTCTTATCGGCAGTTCTAAAATCGATATGTTTTTTTTTTAATTATTAACAACTATACGGACTCGAGTTCCGTATCCTTTTTTTACAACTTCTTTTCTAGATTTAATTTTTGGAATTTAACACGCTTATTAGTTATTTTGGTTCTTGTGTGTGACAATAATTTATTGATTTTTGCGTTGAGGTGTATGTATCTTACGAATAACTTATTGTATTAATTAATCGATATCTGTTAACTGTTTTCACAAGGGAACACGTTTGTGCATTGATCATATTATTTAACTGAATTATATATACATCAATAAAATGGTTCATGACACGTGGCCTATCTTTACATTTTTATATCATAGCCATTTGTTTCTTTTTTCTAACTACCAATTAATGGTCCGTTTCTATCTACATCTTAATATTCATTCGTAGTCGGTTCCTATATCTTACTTGCACCCGTGACTGAAAAATTCAGAGGAAGAAGATTAAGGTGGTATGGGCATATAATGAGGAGGGATGAAAATCACATGACAAAAAGAAGGTTAAACTAAAAGATGGATGGGTACAAATGTAAAGGTAGACCAAAAAAAGATGGATGGATTGTGTGAAGAATGATATAATGATTTGTGGTGTGACAGAAGATGTAGGTCAGAATATAGGAGTGTGGAAAGAAAAGACATATTGTGCCGAGCCCAATTAATTCACTTGCCATACCATCGCTTGAATTTTGACATTACTGGTATTGAGCTTATGTCAAATTTTAATCTATAATAAAGAAAATGAACGGTTGGTAAGATGTAAGATCTGGCTATATCAAAACTTCTTTTCATTACCTATTGTTGATTTGTTTTTATATCAAACTTAAAACGACTTTATTTTCTTCAAGGTTACATCATGGTGGCAATATCCGAACCACCCCAATATCCCCCGTCGATTACTTTCAAAGTGGACCACCCATTCCTCTACTTGATTCTTCATCAAGACAAAATACTCTTCACTGGGACTGTTACGCATTAATATCATGGTTGAAGATTAAAATAAAGCGTTACTAGATGCTATATCGTTTCATTTCTTTTTCACTGGTCTAAACGTGTTCATTTTATGCCTCTGCTACTCCTGGAATAGATTAAAATAAAGCGTTACTAGATGCTATATCGTTTCATTTCTTTTTCACTGGTCTAAACGTGTTCATTTTATGCCTCTGCTACTCCTGGAATAGATTAAAATAAAGCGTTACTAGATGCTATATCGTTTCATTTCTTTTTCACTGGTCTAAACGTGTTCATTTTATGCCTCTGCTACTCCTGGAATAGATTAAAATAAAGCGTTACTAGATGCTATATCGTTTCATTTCTTTTTCACTGGTCTAAACGTGTTCATTTTATGCCTCTGCTACTCCTGGAATAGATTAAAATAAAGCGTTACTAGATGCTATATCGTTTCATTTCTTTTTCACTGGTCTAAACGTGTTCATTTTATGCCTCTGCTACTCCTGGAATAGATTAAAATAAAGCGTTACTAGATGCTATATCGTTTCATTTCTTTTTCACTGGTCTAAACGTGTTCATTTTATGCCTCTGCTACTCCTGGAATAGATTAAAATAAAGCGTTACTAGATGCTATATCGTTTCATTTCTTTTTCACTGGTCTAAACGTGTTCATTTTATGCCTCTGCTACTCCTGGAATAGATTAAAATAAAGCGTTACTAGATGCTATATCGTTTCATTTCTTTTTCACTGGTCTAAACGTGTTCATTTTATGCCTCTGCTACTCCTGGAATAGATTAAAATAAAGCGTTACTAGATGCTATATCGTTTCATTTCTTTTTCACTGGTCTAAACGTGTTCATTTTATGCCTCTGCTACTCCTGGAATAGATTAAAATAAAGCGTTACTAGATGCTATATCGTTTCATTTCTTTTTCACTGGTCTAAACGTGTTCATTTTATGCCTCTGCTACTCCTGGAATAGATTAAAATAAAGCGTTACTAGATGCTATATCGTTTCATTTCTTTTTCACTGGTCTAAACGTGTTCATTTTATGCCTCTGCTACTCCTGGAATAGATTAAAATGAAGCGTTACTAGATGCTATATCGTTTCATTTCTTTTTCACTGGTCTAAACGTGTTCATTTTATGCCTCTGCTACTCCTGGAATAGATTAAAATAAAGCGTTACTAGATGCTATATCGTTTCATTTCTTTTTCACTGGTCTAAACGTGTTCATTTTATGCCTCTGCTACTCCTGGAATAGATTAAAATAAAGCGTTACTAGATGCTATATCGTTTCATTTCTTTTTCACTGGTCTAAACGTGTTCATTTTATGCCTCTGCTACTCCTGGAATAGATTCAAATAAAGCGTTACTAGATGCTATATCGTTTCATTTCTTTTTCACCGGTCTAAACCTGTTCATTTTTTGCCTCTGCTACTCCTGGAATAATATTAGTGTTAGTGACTACGTCATGCAGATATAGCCAAGGCTTTCAGATGCGACATTGTTAATAACGCTAAACATTGACAGATATTTCCTGTATATATGTTACGGGCGATTTGATTAATCGGGCAGTATTAATATGGACCGGTCATTATGAATAATGACCAAATAAATTTATTACTTTGGCCGGTCTATGTTAATAACAAATTTCAAAAATCATGGTTTGAGATAACTTGAATTTATTATTTGCACCGGGTAGTATGAATACTTCCCTAGTTCTAGTCATATAAGTGATAAATTCGGTCGTGTTATGCGACGTATATGGGATGCGTGTAGAGGCAGGGCCGCTAGCGCTCGCAGCGACGTGTGGACGAATAAGGGGCTCGGTGGCCGGTAGTTGGCAAAATTTTTCATCTGCCTTCTGGCCGCTTTCACTAACACCACCATTGAGCAGAGCTCTTGAAAGTCTGGAAGCGGAACCTCGTCGTGCACGATGTCCTTCCTTTCTAGGACGGCCATCCTTATGTACGGCGGGTCCTAGGGAGAGACTTCGTCACGCCTGTACTCGAAGAAGTTCAGAATCCGGAACGCGGTCTTCGACCGAAGTTTCTTCTGGTCGAGGTGGATGATGTATACAATTCACGACTTTCGTATTTTAAAATCGATATAATTGATATAAACATAGATTCGTTGACATTTATCATAATGACATCTCTAAATTTTGTTTGCCAATCCATAAAGTAAAAGAAGTGACAGAAAATTGTTTTTTTTTTACCTTTCAATTATTATGTAAGCTTAATTCATTTAACAAACAAAAAACTACAAATCATCTGTTTTATTATATTGCCCAAGAAAAGGTTGTGATTATTCATACTAACCGGGAAAAGTGATTAATCATGTAGTTTTATTTATATTGCCCACTTGATACGGGCATTATGTATACAGATACGGTCATTATTTGTAGTGACCGTATTCATTAAATTGCCCGTAACATATACACTATGTTGCTAATAGTTGACGCGTTATTTTTTAACGCTATAAATAAGACTCATTTACTAACACTTTTCTTAACGAGGGGAAATCCGTTTGAGGACTATCATCCATCGCGGGGGAAACGCGATAGGGAGTGTGGGATTCGCCACGCTGGGGTAGCATTAGCATCGCAAGCTATAAATGCGATTGCCACGCTACGGTCAGGCATACTCATTAAAACCCATCGATATTCCCTCCTTTAATTAAATAATTTAATGTCTCGCCCCACGGGAGGAGAGATAAGCGCGTGGAACACGGCGCGCCCTTCTCTCGATGTCATTATAGGCGTGTAGGAATCCTTCCACACACTATCTATCTATCTACCTGTCTGTCTGTCTGTCAGTTTTTCAAGAAAGGTTGCGATATATACTAGCTTTTGCCGGCGAGTTCCCTCACGATTTATAAAAATCTAATTAAGTTTTTATAATAAAACTACGTTTTAACAGTTTTAAGCGCGGTAAATAATTTGTTTTTCATTATTCCGACGTTTCGGCCACTTTTCAGTAGCCAGCAGTAGTAGTAGTAGTAAGTTTTTATGTAAATAAAATGAGATACTCGGGTTTGAAAATTCTAGTTATAAATAACTTTGCACTTTTACGGTTTGTGTTTCTTCGACGATATACTTTTGTATTTACAAGCATAATAAGTGTTGAAATTTATATAATTATTTTTTTTGTTTTCAGGTATTCTTCTAGTGGCAGAGTCATTAGACTTAAATCCGTCTTACCTAAATTTCAAAGTAGACCATCCCTTCTTGTACTTAATTATGTTCGAAGACAAAATTCTATTCACTGGAACTTATGCCATTTAAATATAGAGATTTAATTGAATTATTAAGTAATGAAATTTATGATAAATTAATGAATTATGAATATAAATAAAGACATAAATAAATCCTTTCAATTTAATTATGACGAAGAATATTTTTTGAAAGTCAATGAATTCTACGTCCTAATCCATAAATACACCTTCGTGTTATGCCCCTGCTACACTTCCCTTAATGTTATTGACTGTATCCAAATGCGGCTTATTTATAGCGTTAAAAATAACGTGTTAACGATTAGCTACATTAATGTAAATCACCACCACGTGATTAACAATATCGTATCTCAAATAACGCGCTATAATCTTGGTTACATCCGAGTTACTTATGCCTTTATTAGTGCGTCAGTTAAAGTATTACGGCGCAGGTGTAGCAGCGGTATTACAAAAAATCCTGTATCAAAATTGGTCTACTCTATACCAAACCACGCATATTTAAGCGTTCAATATAAAAAGTATTTTAAAAATATCAAATACTATCCTTTTACATACCTACTACTATATTCTACTATACAAGCGTATTGGGTACTAGTATACTATATTATAGTTTACTATAGAGTGTGAATTGTTTTCTTTATTTCACTACGAAACCATAAAAAGCGTTTAATCGAAAATAACCCTAAATAAAATTCGAAATATTTGAAAAACTGTTCAAGGAACCTTAGTAGTTAGTCGCTCGATCCATCTAAATCAGCCTTTATACTCAACACTTAAATTATAAACATCGTAGATTATGTTGTATACAAGAAGACATGCAAGACATATTATATTTAAATTTTTTCACTTAAAGGCTTTGTTCCACTTAAAGCTTAGAACGACCACGCTCACGACCGCTCTACTTTTTTGCGGGCGTTACAATTATAACATCAAGTGGTATTGATTATAGAGCGTTGATGTCATTAATACTCAAATTTCATTGGTTGATGTATGGTTCATTTCAAAAACGCGCCCTTGTCAACGTCTCGACAGAGAGAATTGTGTTCTGTGTTCCCACTTCGACCTACCTCTTGACATGGGTCGTTGTGAGTGCTATGTGAACGAAAATTATGACGTATTATTAGTGAGGTTTTCGCGGCAACCATAACGACCATGGTCGCTGTGTGGAACGACTGAAGGAGCATTTTGAGCGTTGTGAGTTTCTAATGCAACGCGCCATTACTATAATAATTTAATTTTCCTCCACATCCTTTGTAATTTAAAGTGGACCATCCATTCATGTACACTATCCTGTATGAAGACAAAGCTATGTTCGTAAAAATATACAGCAACAAAAACATAATATCTTTTTTAACACATTTGCTCATAAAATGCATTTACGAGATCTGTATACATTGTTCAAAAGTTAAAAATTACGCACCATACAACGGAACGTGTGGTGAAATAGATACTTAGGTAAAAAAAAACAAAAATCCACCCAGGAGTCTCACATTACGAAAATAAATGAGCTGAATAATCGAACCTCCTTGGAAGCGCTTTTGATCAATACATTTGTCACATTTCTATACTATAGAAAAAATGAGACGAAAAATGTAGTTCTAATATTCACCACGCTCACGTGGCGCCAATTACAAAATCTCGCTCGCTATATTCATATTAAAAACGTCAAAGATTATTGCGAAATTCCGACTGGTATTTATGTTTGTTTCATATACCTACTGTACTGTTTTCTCGCAAATGTGTTGATAACTGTTGTATGACACACGTGCAGTTATTGGTTTTTACAAACTCATGACTATGGCAAGTACATTCGTCTACTCGTTTGTAAATACCAACTTACCGCACTAGTATCATAAATAACTATTATTATAGTTGTATGAGCCAAATGCGTAACAAGAATTATTTTTTTAGTGGAAACTTAGTTGATATATGTATTAAGTTATGTGTTTTATATTGTAAGAATTATAATTATTGTATGTTTCCCAAATAAATTAAATAAATAAACTATTGTTTTATAAGTTTTATGTTACTCCAGGCGCTATAGCTTCAAAATAAAAATAAAATAAAATCGAGACCCTGGGGCCGTGGGGGCCTGGAGCTCATCACCTCTATCCAGACCTCTCAACGCGTTTAATTGAGGTCTTGCGTGACCAAAAGGCTGGCTTGCACCTAGGGCAACGAATTAGCGTTGCCATCCAATGCGGAGATGCGGCCAGCATTGGGCACGCTCCCCGCCGACGGCGATTTGGAGTCATTTTTTTATTTATAGATTTATGTTATTTTGTAAGTATAGCTTTATCTATTAAATAAAATATGTGATATTTTTTATCCCGGGAGCGGTGTGTAGTTGCCCGGGTGCAAAAAATTAGCTTAATCCGACACATAAAAGGATAGCTTATTTTTAAATGCTGCGGTACTTTGTGTCCGGCGAATCCAGCGGGAATTTCAAGTCAAGCGAGGACGAAGTCGCGGGCATAGAATAGAACGGAATAGAATATTCTTTATTGCACACAAGAAAATAATACACATGAGTTAACCAATCATATAAATAGTACATTCGGCCGTCTTATCGCTAACAGCGATTTCTTCCAGACAACCTTTTGGAGATAATTTTACATATGTAATAATGGGTCGGTATTCAGTGCGCATAGTTTAAAATATATACATATATTAATAGTAAATAAAAATACATATACATATTTATATACAAATATATGTACATAGAGTTACATATACATAAAATATCCTAATATCCTAGGCATATAAATGTGTTCTTACATACATACATACATAACTTCACGCCAGTTCTCTTGCGGGGTAGGCACGAACTGACTTAGGTGCATGGTAGGTTTCTGGACAGTGGTGCTATTGTCGATGTGGAAACCTTTGTCAACGGTGTTGCTCTTTTCGAACGGCACGTGCCAATGACCCTGGTAAGCGTTAAGAATTAATTAACAATATTCCAAATATGTAAAAAATTACAGTCTGCAAACAGAACTTTCGTCGAATAATCTTAGGTCGAATTGTATTAATATTTTTATTTTATTTTATTTGGGGGGCTAACAGCTATCTATTAATAATAACTAGAAATAAGCTAGATTCAGAGAAGCTATTAATAAGCCTCCACAGATAACAATAAAATAAAAAAATGAAAATTAAACAAAGAAATAATAAAAAAATTGCATAGATATAAAGTACTTAAACTGATCAATCCGAGTTTGAATAAAACTTGACCAACTTTGCGCTAATAAATGCTACATTATTAGTAAATAGGTCTAATTCGTATATCTTCCAACTTACTTACATACATACATAACTTCACGCCAGTTCCCTTGCGGGGTAGGCACGAACAACAGAGCGCCATTTAGGCTTATTCTTACACACCTCACTTGCTTCTTTGACATTCATAACTCTTGTCATGCACGCTCGTCTGTTCCTAAGGCTCCTGACATCACCTTCTGCTAGTAGACGGTCAATTTGATCATGGAAGGTGTGTCGTGGCCTTCCACGATTTCTGCATCCATCCATCCAAATGTGTTGTTGTTTATACAAAAGTTACGCCAACACATAGTTCAGTGTGTAACTTCTAAGAAACATTAATGATACAATCTAAAATTTGTCAGAATTGAAATGTTATTATCAACAATTCGAAGAAACTCTATTTGTGGACCTTGCGCAAAAGGTCAAGTTTACATTTGATAACTGTCCCGTGTTGTTCTTTAAATAAGTATGTACATAAATATTAATTCATCTTTGAATGGTTGTCTCTGTTTAAAAAGCAAAGGTAATAAAGACCTAATTACGGTTTATAGGGATTTTAGTTTCTCCGAATACTACAGTTATAGCAATATTTATATTTTTTCAAATGGGCCTCCATAGCGAAATTATAAAGGTACCTATACAACAAAAAATATTTAAAGAAATGTCAGGTCGATTTTCGAGAAAACTACAGATATTAGATTTTTGAAAAATTAATTACTTTAGCCAGAAATCGAAAGGGCAAATTTAAAAAAAAGCACATACTGTATTAAAATTATTTATTTGGTTCATTAACAATTAGATAGAGTTAGATCACGTTGAGGTCACCACTGTGATGGTAAATAGGTTACCTGTGGAATATAGTATGTGAATTACTGCTGTCATGTTAAGTCAAAGTCAAAGTTTGCCAGGTGGTAGGGCATTTGCCCGACTGGATGGCTACCACCCCTGGTCTAAAGTATGTCGCAATAACAACCTTGACTTGTGTTCCGGCATTAGTGACCAGGTTCCAGTCTCACTTAATAGAGCAGCAGCGGTAATTTATTTATTTGAAACATAGACATTTTTGCAGGTGTTATGCTAAGTCTCAAGTTACATGTTTCGCCTTGACAGGCATACAATTTTTTTGTAGTTTTGGTTACAAGCCTTTTGTTCAAATTCATTTATTTTATAAACTTATTTCTAGGCCTTATATAATTACATCTAAAACTTATATAGTAGTTAAAATTAAGGCTACAAATTATTTTTGGCGGCGGTTGCTGCACTAGACTCTAGGTCTGTATCGCGGCACCCAACACAATTTTATTATAGAAACTTAAATATAATTGATTTATTAATTAATTAACCTAAAACTATGAGTGCGTGTGGTATTGTGTGTGTGTGTGTGTGCGCGTGTGTGTGTGTGTGTGCGTGTGTGTGTGTGTGTGTGTGTGTGGGTGTGTGTGTGTGTGTGTGTGTGTGTGTGTGTGTGTGTGTGTGTGTGTGTGTGTGTGTGTGTGTGTGTGTGTGTGTGTGTGTGTGTGTGTGTGTGTGTGTGTGTGTGTGTGTGTGTGTGTCGGCGTGTGTGTGTGTGCCCTAGTGTTGTGGTCAGTTTAGTATTGTGCTTTCTGTGTCACTGTAATTTAATGTTTTTAACCATTTACTAACTTGGTGTTTAAACTTTGGTGCTGACATTTCTTTGGCGGAGGGTGTGTTTTGGCATACTTTATTATAAATGGATATATGGATATATGGAGGAAGGCGTTTGGCAAAGGTTGTATGTATTTTAGGTAAGGGTATATTATAAATTCTACGGGAGCTGAGGTATTGGAAGTTAGGGGCATTTAGGTTTTGTTTATGAATTGCTGTGGCTACCTTGCAAATATAGAGTTGTCGGACTGTCAAAACGTCACTTTCTATGTATAGTGTATTGGTGGGATATCTGTACGGTTTTTTATGCATAACTTTAAGTACTGCTCGCTGTGCTCGTTCTACCTCTATAATGTTTGTTTTTGGGATTCCTCCCCAAGCAGCAAGACAGTATAGAAGTAACGACTGGCACAGCGCATAGTAAACCATTTTTAAAGTTTTTGGTGTCGCACAGCTACAGAGGGATTTCATGATGTAAATGGTTTTTCTGACTCTTTTAGATAGGGATGTAATATGACTTTTGAAATTTAATTTTTCATCTAGTTGGATACCAAGATACGTAATAGATGTGGTGTGTTCGATCGACGGGGGATGATCAGAGGACTGTATACAAGAGCTTAGGCTGTGCGACAGATATAATTTAGGATGCGTACGAGGTTGGGAAGCACGGGTTTTATGAAACGTTAAATATTTAGTTTTTTTAGTGTTTAATGTTAGTAGGTTATTGTTTAGCCATTTACTGATGTCGGTTAAGCCTGTCTGAGCTGTTTTAAACACTGACTCCCAGGATTTGTTGTTAAATAATACAACCGTATCATCTGCATAACATATTATGTTAGCGCCCTGGATCGGAATTTTCGGCAGTTCATTAATATATATTAAGAATAGTGTAGGTCCTAAAATGCTGCCTTGGGGTACTCCAAAATTTACTGTATGCTGTTCACTACAATGCGATCCCACCTTAACAAATTGACAGCGATTACTCAGGTAGCTTTTAAACCATTCGTGACTTATACCTCTTACACCAATATGATTTAGTTTACTAAGGAGGATGGGAATCGAGACCGTGTCAAAAGCTTTCGCTAAATCTAGGAATACACCTAGGCAACATTGATTTTGGTCCAGGGATGTGGCGATTGACTTTGTTAGAGCTAGGACGGCATCTTCTGTTGATATATTCTGCCGAAATCCGAACTGCTTATCAGAGATAAGAGAGTATTTTTCCAAGAAATCGACAAGCCGTTTGTTAACTACTTTCTCTAGTAACTTTGAGAATACACTTAATAAGGTGATTGGCCTGTAGTTGCTAGGGAGGGTTCTATCACCACCTTTGTAAATTGGCGATATTTGGCCTAGTTTCCACTTATCCGGGAATTTTCCAGTGCTTAAACTGATATTGCATATATGGGTAAAAGGTTGTATTATGATAGGCTTTATCATTTTAATTAGAAGGGGGTCACAGTTATCTGCACCAGGAGCACTACCTATCCTGAGCTCATTGATGAATGAGCCCACTTCTTCTTCATCAGTAGGGTACATGAGTAACGAATGGAGTGGAGAATTATCGGCTTTAATGTCAGAAGCGAGGGTGGTCTCTGTGCAGTTTAGTTTGGTTAGTGTTTGGTTTGCCAGGGCGCTACCAACGTTTGCGAAGTATCTGTTACAGTCATTTAGTGAGTCGTTTGGATTATCAGGTCTAATTAATTCTGTTGGTGTATTGCGGGATTTAGATAAATTACAGATATTGTTTATCGTTTGCCAAAGCATTTTGGGATTGTTACAATATTTTGACAGTTGCTGATTTTCATATGAAGTCTTGATCTTCATGAGAAGCTTATTCAGGAAGTTGCGATATCTTTTATATGTTATATTTAGGACTACGTTAGTGGGATCTTTTTTTGATTGGAGATGTAGGGAGTCACGATTTCTTTGACACCTCATTAAGCCGGGAGTTATCCAGGGTTTGAGGTTGTATTTGGTCCTTGGAATAACAATTTCTTTTGTATTTTTTAAGATTGACTGACTTAGATAGTTTTGAAATAGAATCGTTGCATTATCGACGTCCTCACTTTTAGTTATAGTTGACCAATCTATCTGTTCTAATGAGTCAGCTACAGCGGAGTAATTCGTGACTAATCTCGTCCGATGTTTTTTAAAAGGTTTTTTTGGGGAAAAGGGTAAGTATAACATACACAGTCTGTGATCAGTTATATCTGTGTGGGCTATTAAACCTACTCCTGTACCTAATTCGTCATTTGGATTCTTTACAAAGATGTGGTCTAGACATGCATTTGATCTTGTTGGTTTAGTAATTGCAGGTATTAAGAAGTGTCCTGCTAGCATATTGAGATAGTCAGAACTTTGTTCATTGAGTGTAATTTCGTTTATGTTTATGTTTAAATCACCTGCAAGAATTAAACGTTGCTTTGTACTGACACTTTTCAGTAACTGATCAAGGGAAAAGAGAAAAGACTCCAAAGATGTAAAGGATGGTGATCGATACACCCCAAGTATAGTGATAGTAGGGCACAGGTCTATTTCTAGGCAATTACAATCTTCAATTGTTGGTTCAGATACTGTAGCATCCCATGAATTTTTAACATACGCAGTAACCCCACCGCTTTTGTTTATGTATTTATTTGTTCTGTATGAATTATATCCTGATAGAGATGGTAAGGTCATATATTCATTTAACCAACACTCTGTAAGAATAATAACATCAAATTCAATTTTTAGGCGCCCCAGAACTACTGTAAATTCATCAAAGTTTTTTGATATACTTCTAATATTAAACGTTAGTAGTTTCCAATTAGATTTTGTGTTTGGAACGTATTCACTACATTTTTCCAGGCTTTCGATATTATGACAGTTTATATTGAGGACTTTATCTGATTCAGATATGATGTCAATATTGAATTTTATAAGATATGTTTGTTCGACGTGTAGTATATGTAGAAAGAGAGCCTGGAGATGAGTGTAATAAATATGGAGACATGTAATATTGCATAAATGTTATGTGATTAGTGTGACAATGAGCATTTAACAAAAATGGGTATATACTGTTTTGGTGTTTAGTGTTGTATAGTGTTGTATATTTGAAATGTGTGTAGTGTGTGTTTGTGTACTGAGTAAAGCATATATGTAATACAGTGATATAAAAACTTACGGGCACATGGCATATACGAGTGGCAGTAATTGGACTTACATCTAATACAGAATTTAATTCACAATGATATCTGGCAGGTTTAAGACACAACGTATTTATTGAGGTCATTAATGCTATTAATTTTAATCGCTGGCTTATTATCATTTTCACGGACAAATATACCTCCGTTTTTAATCCAGCAGTATTTAAATTTATTAGCTGCAGCTTGGTCCCTGGCTTCACGAAATAACACTCGATGGTCTTTGGTAAGTCGCTCATTTATGTATATTTTCTTGGGAGACCCAGGAACTATGCTTTCAGATGTGAGATTTTTTCTAGCTTTGGCAGCGCTGATTATTTCATTTCTTTTCTGGCGTCGTAATAGTTTAACGATTATTGGACGGGGTTGATGTTGTCTTGTAGTCAATGAGTGAGTCTCTTGGGAACGTTTAGGACCGATGCGTGACATGTAGTCGATGTCTGTTTCAGCAAGTTGTATGCCTATTTTCTGCGATGTCACTTGGATGACGTGGGCTAAGTTCTCGTTGTTTAGTTCCGGAATGCCAATGATTTCTATCTCATTTCTTAGTTCGTTCTGTTCTTGGAAGTTTAGGCGCTGTTGAAGTTGAGTTACTGTGCATTTAAGATCAATAATGCTCTTTTGGGCTGTTTCTAGTTCTTCGCGGACTTTAGTTTGGTTTTCTAGAGCTGTTGATGACATAGCTGTTATTTGGTGTTTGAGTTCAAGAAGTTCCTGACGCAAGAGGCTAATTTCCACGTTTTGCGCCTTCATGTCACTGATTTCCTGCCTTAATAGGCGAATTTCAGTTAAAAGTGTGGGATCGGTGAGATCGGTCAGACTAAGCGAGTTTTCTTTGTTCGGCTTTGTTTTAGGTTTCGAACTACGGGTTGTAGTAAGCTTTGCTGTTTTGTTGTGAATGTCCTTTGACCCCCCATCTGTTGACAAGCGGTTTGGAGTCGGTGTAGCCTCGCCTTTGGGACGGGAGCAGGTACAGTTTGGGCATAACCAGCTTTTTTTGTAAGATTGGGTCAGGGCCTTATATGCTTTTTCTGTTAAGTTCGCACAGGTCAGGTCGTAGTTTTTGTTACATTTTGAACACTCCAAATAAGATGAACTCTGTATGGTTTCGTTGCACGTGTGACAGTTTTTGCTCGTCATGTTTTGTTTTAGTATATTTTTTTTGTATAACTGAGTTAGGCAATTGGGTATGTAGGGTGATCGGCCTATTAAGGTGGCACAAAAAATGTGAGTAAGCCGATTTTTTGTCCACACTGCGTCAGTCAGGGTATTTATTTGTGGCAGCCGGTTTACACCTTATTCAATAATTTGGATTTACGCGGATTATTTTCCTTATTAAGTCCAAAATGGGAATATAGTTCAGTTTTTGTACACTGGGTTTTTTTAACTTGTTTTTTTTTTGTACTTTTTTTGTACTTTTGTGTTAATTGATCACTTTGGCTTTTTGAAAATTTATTAATTAATTATTTTTTTCCGATTCGATTAATACGCGGGGAGCACTTTTCACGGAATTTGTTTTTTTTTTTAAATTCGATTAATAAACTGGAAGATAAAAGTTCGATTTTGGCACAAACTGTTTTGTGGGAGATATTTTTTTTCCGGAAGGGATGTAATGTAGCGGGGCTGCACACGTGTGTTGCCGGCCGTGGCCCGATGCATGACAAGAGCTATGAATGTCAAAGAAGCAAGTGAGGTGTGTAACAATAAGCCTGAATGGCGCTCTGTTGTTCGTGTCTACACCGCAAGGGAAGTGGCGTGAAGTTATGTATGTATGTACTATTGGGTGGCATAAGTCGATTAGGATTTCTTGAGTATGATTCCTCTTCTGACTCCAATTATGGCGTGTCGGGTAGATAGAAATAAAATGAAATAAATGGTTAAATTATATAACTGTCTTTAATTTAGTACGTACGACTCGACTCGGAGAGGTGATGTGGGCGACTAACGACAGTGCCATGAATATCCACATATTAAAATATTTGCTGAATTGCAACTGTCGTTAGCCGACACACTACACCAAAAATTTTAAAGTACAATACTAAATTAGTGTGTACCTATTAAAAACAGACAGCTTAGTTTGAAAATATCAACAACAGACAAATTTAGGCATACGCATATTCATTCATATAAATGTATTTTGAACAGACGAGCGTGCATGACAAGAGCTATGAATGTCAAAGAAGCGAGTGAGGTGTGTAGGAATAAGCTTGAATGGCGCTCTGTTGGTTGTGCCTATCCCTCAAGGGAACTGGCGTGAAGTTATGTATGTAAATGTATTTTATTTATTTTTTGAGGCGGGGGAAATGCATTTCGCACTACCGGGTTCTTTACTAGAGATTAGACCAAAGCGACGAGAGGTGAGACCACGAATGGACACCAGAGTCAAATCGCCGGCTTGTGTGGAGACTCGACTACTCAATACTCCACTAAAACCACCCTCCTCCCATGTGCCCCGCGCTTATGGCAGGAAGAGCGTGAGACTTCGAATGCAGTTACGCCCACGCTGATCCTAGCACATCAGTGCTTGAGAATGCCCCGGGAGAGGCAAACTCACTTCCTCAACAGGGGTGAAGACTCCTCTGTTCCCTAGATGCTAGAGAGCCCCTGCAGCGGTATTACGGGAGGAGATCTCGCGCATATCTGCGCCTCCGGGACCCCGACTGACGTCGGTACCCGCGAGACACATGACATGTATTAAATATTACACCAACTCATAGTATCAGTGTGTCACTTTTAAGGACCAATTTCTGAAAAGGAAATTTAATAGTCAAACTGAGAGAAAGGGTTGTAATCATTAATGTAAGTAATCCATGTATAGGTAATATAATAAATCTCTAAATAAAATAAGCTATATAATTGTATTATATTAAACTTAATACCATACCGTATGGAAGCGAGAGTTGGGTATGGAAGAGAGAGCATGAAAGTAGAGTAAACGCGGTCGAGATGCGAGCACTGCGCAAAATCTGCGGAGTGACGCTCGCGGACCGCGTTCGTAATACCAAAGTAAGAAAGAGAGTGTCGGGGTGAAAGTAAGGAAAGGAATGCTCCGGTAGTTCGGGCATATGGAAAGAAAGAGAGTGTCGGGGTGAAAGTAAGGAAAGGAATGCTCATGACAAGAGTTATGAATGTCAGGGAAGCAAGTGAGGTGTGTAAGAATAAGCCTAAATGGCGCTCTGTTGTTCGTGCTTACCCCGCAAAAAAATCTATTCTCACGCGAATACATATAAATGAATAATACCTAACAATTTGGTTTCAGTTTTTTTTCAAAATATGTGAGTTATGTACTTTCAATGAAATATGTTTCATTCAAATCCGGCTCAGGTAAACTCGGTGTAAAACGTCACTAATGAAAACACTAAAGCAAACCTAAATAGTAAAGCCTACTATTGATTTACATATTATACCTATAGCTTATACGAATATATGTAGTGCGAATACACACAGAGCCGTGCGTTGAAACTAGCTCGATATTTCGTTCATATAACAACTGGAGAATTGTACCCAAAAGCGTGTACTTTCTATGCCCAAAAGTCAGTGGCACATCTGCCGTTGAACAGTGACCATGCATACAGGAATATTAGTATTCGTCGGTAAGTATTTTCAGCTCTTTTTATTACAATGTTAATGGCAGAAAATAAATAAAAAGAAATGTTTAAAATAAGGTTAAAAGGAGAATCGAAAACTAAAAATTTCTATAGTGAATAAATTATTAATTAATTTCATAAATTATCTATATAGTCAAGTTGGGGAAATCAGTCAATGGGGTAAGTTCGTACACCTCTTGTTTTTTTTTTAACTTTTTTTAAACGGAAATTTAGTGCTTACTACAATTTGAACAGAATTCAATAGCGTCTTTGCTTCACTGACTGATTTGTTGTCGTCGTAACTATTCAAACACGAAAATAATGGGAGGTGTAGGGAGTTACCCCACTGACGGACGTCCTCACTTTGACTATGTAGATAATTTATTAATTATATAAATTAATAATTTATTAACTAAATAAATTAATAATTATTTTAATTAATTAATAAACTATCAATTAATTTAATTAATTAATAAATTATCAATTAATTTAATTAATTATCAATTAATTTAATTAATTAATAAATTATCAATTAATTTAATTAATCAATAAATTATCAATTAATTTAATTAATTAATAATTTATTTATTAAATTATTATTTATAGATATTTTTAGTCTTCAATTCTCCTTTTAACCTTATTTTAAACATTCATTTTTTCTGCCAACTGTGGACGCTTATCAATGGCTTCTATTTGTTTATATTGTAATTATGTATCCTAGTTTTTACAATTACAGCGTTTAGTCTCCCAAATACAATAAAATAAAATAAAATAGTATTTTATAAGAATAAACTTTAATATAGCCTTTTTTATATTTATTCAGGATTCATGTTTATTATTAGTAATAGTTCACACACGACACGATAAGAACATGTTACTAATGTAAATCCATAATACAACTAGCTGTCCCGGCAGACGTTGTTCTGCCCGGAAGAAATAAAACTTAGAACCCGATCTCAGCGCCACCTACCAGTTCCAACGGTTGTAAGCTATCCTATCTTTCAAGTTGGATCAAACTGCACACGGTGTGCAAATTTGATTAAAATCAGTCAAGTAGTTTAGGAGTCCATCGCGGATAAACAACGTGACACGTAATTTATATATATTGAGATCATTTAATGTGCCGGCGGGGTCACCCACAAACGCTCGGCGGGCCGCAGGTTGTGTATAGCGGCTATATTCCATCCCCTTTTATGGCCGGTTCCTACATCTAACTATTCATTCACATGCCTTACCATCAATTGGATTGTGACATTATTTATCTGGAGCTTATGTCACATTCTAACTGATAGGAAGGCAAATGAACGGTAGGTAAGATGAAGGAACCGGGCCTGAATCTAATTTTACATAATTACTAAGTGTTTTACAAATTGATCGTGTACTAGCAGAAGATGATGTCAGGAGGCTTAAGAACAGACGAGCGTGCATGACAAGAGTTATGAATGTCAAAGAAGCAAGTGAGGTGTGTAAGAATAAGCCTAAATGGCGCTCTGTTGTTCGTGCCTACCCCGCAAGGGAACTGGCGTGAAGTTATGTATATATGTGTGTATGTACTAAGTGTTTTAGCCTTGTACATATTGAAGAGAAAATTACATATATTTTAAACGTACGGCCCAATTCATTATAACAACGACCCGTCAAAAAGATATATTATGATCAATACTTTTTAGGCTCTACATAGGATTGTCCCCAAAAGCGCTATTTAAGTTTGTAACTGGTTATTTAAACCGTTTTATAAATAAAGTGGAGATACATACAATGATTGTTTTTGGTTCTATTAATTACAGTGGCTACAGCCTGCGCGGTGAATGGCAGCGTGTTTTTGGACCATGATTATCAGAGGACACCCCTGGGCGACGCTATCGATAAGGCCTCAATGAAATTGCTCAATGTGAGTACATAATTAATATTCTTGCCACTTCTTGGAATAGTGCTGCACTTTATACCCTCTCTGGATTAGCTATAGAGGGCGACACAATACCGGTTTTTTTTTATTGCTCAGTTCAGCAAACAGACAGACGGCCCACCTGATGTAAAGTGATTACCATCGCCTATGGACATTTCTAACACTAAAGGTGATGCTAATGCGCTGCCGCTTTTTACAAGGACACTCGAACCTGGCCACTAATGTCGGTATACAACTCAAGGTTGTTATGGCAGCATACTCTATACCAGGGTTGGTAGCCATCCAGAAGAGTAACTACTCTACAACCTGTCTGTGGGCTGTTTTGCTGCCTCTTATGACAGGCCGCCCGACCGCACGAAATTGTATTCTTTCTCCGAACCTGCATGGAATTACTAAAAAAAAGTGTCTATTGCACTACCCAGCCCTCTATTGTTACTAAGAGTAGCCATAAAACTTAGAAAGAAGAAAATTAAGATATATATATATATATTGATGAATAATAACAATATTATTATCCGTGCAGGAACTGATGAATAATAACAATATTATTATCCGTGCAGGAACGGAGAAACACTACTTCGTGTGGCCGGGCGGCCTGTCGTAAAGGGCGACAAAAGAACACACAGCCAGGTGGTAGGGTATTTGCCCTGGAGGGCTACCACCCCTGGTCTTCAGTATGCCGCCATAACAGCCTTGAGTTGTGTTCCGGCCTTTAGTGACCAGGTTCCAGTCTCCCTTAACAGAGCATTTGTAGCAGCACCTTTGGTGTTGCAAATGTCCATAGGCGATGGTAACCTCTTTCCATCAAGTGGGCCGTCTGCCTGTCTGCTGAACTCCCGCAATAAAAAAAAGGAAAATATATAATATTTGGTTTATATGTACATATATATATATTTTATATGATATATATACAGGTAGAAAGGTGTTGTAGAGGTATTGAATAAAATCGTAATATATACGAGAGATTGCCATTAATATTAGCGCAGAATGTAGTACTTAAGTGCTTCTTCTAGTGTCAAGGTTGTACCAAATCATAGAACTACTTAATAAGCATATAGTTAATAATAACTGCTCATGTACGTACAGAAACTAAAAAAGTATTACCTACAAAAAAATGCAATGAAAGCCTCTGTGTATAGCGTTCGTGACTGTTTTTATGTTATATGCGTGATTATGTATATGTATATATGTGTATATGTGTGTGTACACACATACTTCAGTATATGAACGATACAGAACACGATACAATCTTTTTACATCACGATACAAACAATAAAAAAAAACAGCCCACTGCTGGGCTCAGGTCTCTCATTTATATTGGACAGTGCTGAAGGAATTAAAACTTATTCCAATTGATCTTCTACATTCCTTCTAACGGCCTTTTTACTCTTTAACAGGAGGCTTACAAGAGTGCTAGCGATAAGAATGTGGTTTCGTCGCCCCTTGGCATCATGACGCTTTTGGCCTTGTTTGGAGAAGGAGCTGGTCCGCAGACCAAGCAGCAGATCGACCAGTACTTGGGTGTTAGTGATAAACAAGAGGTAAAACTTTGTATAGAGGCTGGTGGAGAGTACTTAGAAAATATTTTATAAAAAAATATATACCTATAGAACATTTTTTTACGCAAAACTTTCTGAGTGTCCCACGTATATAAAGATTATTTAGTAAGTAATCAATAATTCTGACATAATCTCAAGAAAAATATCAAAATTTTCTCTAAGAAATAAAAAATTCTAACCAAAAGTAAAACAACTTCAAGAGTAACTAAATAGCAAAAAATTAAATTTTCTACATCTTGAAGTCGGTGCCAAGTAAAACAAAAAAAAACTATATTTTACAATATTTTACTATTATAGCAATCTATATAAGTATAGTAATTTTTATGTTTTGCTTGGCACTGCCTTCAAGGTGTTGTAGACAATTTTATTTTTTAATAAGTTTTTTAAAACGTGGAATTTTGCCGGACTTCTGATACACGATAAACCTAGGTGACCGAGGCGCTCCACCTTATCTCCACACTGATAGCGGTGTGGAACAACATAGGCCGTCCCTAGGCGAATGCAGGCACTTATTCTAAACGTGATACCGTCTAGAAAACTGCCCAAAATCGCCGAGGGGAATGCCTGTAGCCACAAACCTGACTTCCAACGTGAAACAGCTAGGGGACGGGCACGCTCACTCTCCTTAGCACACGCATCCAGTAGATTGCGATGTGCAAATAATTTAATAATACTAGTGGTCGCCCGTGGTTGAAATTCGACCATAATGATTAATTTTAATTATAAGTTTGAACCATTGAGTTATATGATCTAAGGTTTGAACATTATTAAGGTTCTTTTGTGAAAGACTATTCTTCTATAATCACAGATTTTGCCAAGGCTACACTGTTAATTTGACTTTAACAATAAACATACATACATACATACATAACTTCACGCCAGTTCCCTTGCGGGGTAGGCACGAACAACAGAGCGCCATTTAGGCCCATTCTTACACACCTCACTTGCTTCTTTGACATTCATAACTCTTGTCATGCACACTCGTCTGTTCTTAAGGCTCCTGACATCACCATCCGCTAGTACACGATCAATTTGATCATGGAAGGTGTGTCGTGGCCTTCCACGACTTCTGCATCCATCCACTTTTGCATTTTATATCTGTTTAGTCATTCTTTCATCATGCATTCTTTCCACATGCCCGAACCACCGCAGCATTCCTTTCCTTACCTTCACCCCGACACTCTCTTTCAAAATAATAATAACAATAAACAAAAGAGTATATATGCGTGTGTGTGTCAAATATACGATAGTGTCTGTAATGTTTTTTTTTAATGTATTTATTGTGCATAATTAAAAAAAAAATATTAGTATTCTGCACTCCTTCTCTATATAATCTCCGTCCGCGCAATTTTCGTAGAAAGCGGTACAAAGTTTTTGCTATGTTTTTGTTTCACGTACTAATATATAGATAGATGAATAAGCATAAGTACAAATAAATTATTATCTATCGTCAAAGAAAAACCAATGACAATGATTTCAGAGTTCAGGAGCGTTCAGCGATCTCAGCAAGAAGCTAGCAGAGGAAGATCCAAGTTACTTGACTGTCGCGAACAAAATATACGTATCAAACAAATACACGCTGGCCGATCATTTCGCTGGCGTTGCGAGAACATACAAAAGTGAAGTGGAGACCATCAACTTTGGAAATCGGGAAGCTGCAGCTGCTACCATAAACCACTGGGTAAAGAGATTAATTATTCTCACGTTTAAAAAATAGTTCGATAAATTATAGCCAAACACATTATACGCAAAAGTTAACTTGAGACCTGAGCGAAATGCGCGCTCCCCTCCCGACCCCCACCTTCTTACCGCTCTCGCCATCGACGCGTCAGTACCTCGCGCTTACGTCATCCAAGCGAAGTCTCAAGTTAACTCTTGCGTGTTGTACACTGTATATCTTCTACATAAGCAAGTTACGTTTATATTATGGGTAATATGTTATCAATCAATATTTTATCCGTGCAGGAACCGATAAAGAATATAATTTCCTGCTGCTGGGCGGCCTATCGTTACAGGCGAAAAAAACACCCCACAGCCAGGTGGTAGGGCATTTGCCCACCTGAATGGCTACTACCCCTGGTCTAGAGTATACCGCCATAACAACTTTGAGTTGTGTTCCGGCATTAGTGGCCTGGTTCCAGTCTGCTTTGAGAGAACGGCAGCACCTTTGGTATAATAAATGTCCATAGGCATGGTAACCGTTTCCCATCAGGTGAGCCATCTGCCTGTCTGCTGAGCTCATGTTATATTTTTTTTATTACAAATTAGTTTTTAAAGTAATTTATTTTAAAATAATGAATACATATTATTAGCTATGGTATTCAATAAATGTTATAATAAAGGCAAAAGTAATTGCATAACGAATCTATCATTTGTCTTTTTTAATGCAGTTTATAAATGATTTTGGTTCTGTTTTACAATAATTAAGATTACTTGCTAAACCAGTTATCAGAATATAGACCAGGGGTGGTAACCATGTAAACGGGCGAATACCCTACCACCTGGCTGTGGGTTGTTTGATCGCCTCTTACGACAGGCCACTCCCAACGCAGGAAATTTTATTCTTTCTCCGTTCCTGCACGGATTATACTATACATATTTTAGTAAACTAATACGCGTAAGATGAATAGAAGCAGGCCTTTTTTGTCACTTCATTTTTGGGGCTACCTACGCTAATTCTCGAAAATTGTAAGTCCATATTTTTTTGTTGTCAGTAATTTTTTCAGTTTTTGTGGCAATTTTTTGATATTGTAGAAATTTTCTATAAGGGCACTGCGTACCCCCGCGTGCCCCCACAAAAGAGCCCTGATTATAAGTATAATAAATTAATGAGTTTTGTCGCTGCTATTAGAATTATACTTAAGCAACTCTCCAATTTTTTGATATAAACAGGCTGATGAGAAAACCAAGGGCCATATAAAGGACGCAGTCAAAGCCGATGCTCTGGATTCAAACACTGCTGCTGGTCTATTTAACGTCATCTTCTTCCAAGTAAGCAAAATTCGAAATTCGACCATAATAATTAATTAAATTATAAGTTTGAACATTAATAAGGTTCTGTTGTCAAAGATTATATATACTTCTATAATAACAGATTTCGCGAAGGCTACACTGTTAATTTGACTCGAAGAATAAACAAAAGAGTATATATGCGTGTGTGTCAAATACATGGCAGTGTGTGTAATGTTGTTTTATTGATTTGATGTATATTTCACGCATAATTTTAAAAAAATATTAGCATTCGTCGTTTCTTCTCTATATAAACTATAAGTGTGCGAAATTTCATACTCCGTCATTTCATCCGTGCAGGAACGGAGAAAGAATACAATTTCCTGCGGCCGGGCGGCCTGTCGTAAGAGGCGACTAAACAACCCACAGCCAGGTGGTAGGGCATTTGCCCGACTGGATGGCTACCACCCCTGGTCTAGAGTATGCCGCCACAACAACCTTGATTTGTGTTCCGGCATTAGTGACCAGGTTCCAGTCTCCCTTGAGAGAGCAGCAGCGCATTTGTAGCACTTTGGTGTTGCAAATGTCCATAGACGATGGTAACCGCTTTCCATCAAGTGGGCCGTCTGCCTGTCTGCTGAACTCCTGCAATAAAAAAAATAAAAAAAACTCCTCTGTCCTCGCAATTTTTGTAAAAAGGGTTATAAAGTTTTGGCTGTGTTTTTGCTTCATGTACCTACTAATATATAGATTACTTCCAATAATGCTATTTTGACTTTTTAATGAAATCTAAAATTAAAGAATATGATTTCTTATTCCTATGTATAGTTCCATACTTAATATAAGTAATATCACAGTAAATAAAGCCGACGTTTGACGGTTCATTTCCATCTTTCAATTTGCATAGGAATTACTTAAAAGCAGGGTAAAAAAAACAACCTTAATTATTAAAACTTTTGTCATGAGTAACGTTTTTGAGTGATTTAAAAGATAATAATGGCTTTTTTAACTGTTTAAATACGCCATTGAACACGTTTGGTTACGCGAATTGATAATTGTTACGTATATTCATTCCCCTTAGTTGTAAAACCACAATGATGGAAATATAGCTGCACAGAACACAGGGAAATATAGGCAGTTATATAAAGGAAGGATGGTACAGTACCTTTGCGTAGTGAAGCGATGGTTTTCTCCGTGATTCTGAAAGTTAGCACGACACGCACAATTTCACGAATCCAACTAGTTTAGTGATATATAAAGTATATGGACGAAAATTGTTTATAATATTCTAAAGCGATGCGTATGCGTTGCAGTTCGTAAGCGATAAAGTCTATTCTATTCGATGACCAATATAGCGATGCAGTTGAAGTCTCATGCCGTCTCCTTTCTTCTGCTTGCTAGGGTATGTACAGGAGAGGAAAAACGGATAGGAGGTGGTTTTACATGATTTGAAGTATTACGATTCGTTCCATTACTTTAAGAATTTTCAATATAAATATTAAATTAAATACGCGCGACCAACGTCAGTAAGGAACATAATGTAATTATATGTTTAATTTTGTTAATTCTTTTTGCCTCATTTGTATCAAAATTGAAACACAAAAGTGACCCCGCAAAATTAAAGATGTATAGGTTTATAGGTGGACATTAATTTTTTGAAGTGAAACTTCTATATAAACGGGGGTCTTAGGATTTTTCTGTCACGAAAAAGCGTTACGGCCGCGTGGAGGAGCGGAATAAATTTAGACTAGACGTGGTGAGAGGCAGCATTATTTTAGAGTATACTATGGATGCGTTTTTTGTTTCCGGATCGAATTCAGTTTTTTGTTTTGATAAAATAAAATATTTTTAAATAAAAAATGCATTCATTAAAATGTACCTAACCAAACCAAATCATAATTTGCAGTAAACCTGCGAAAAATCGAAATGTGTGCTGGGACACATAGAAGAAGTGAAACTTCAACGGACAAGTGGAAAAACGAATCGCAAGAAAATTTTAACTTGAAGTTATACGGGCAGGTTTTCAAATTGGATAAGTACATTGACAATCTGCCCGTAAAACTTCAAATTAAAATTTTGTTGCGATTCGTTTTGTCACTTATCCGTTGCCATCCGTTTTTCCACTTGAAGTCCGTTGAAGTTTTTTCTTAAAGGTTTAAATGTCTTGAGTTTTAATTCTACAGACCTAAAAATTAACCCTGAAACTTTGTATAAATTGGATTTTTGTACCTACTTATATATTTGGAAGTCTTGTTGATTAATTTTCACCACTTACCAGGGTCATTGGCACGTGCCTTTCAATAAGAATAACACTGTTGACAAAGATTTCCACATCGATAACAACACCACTGTCAAGAAACCTACCATGCACCTTCTGCAGTCTCTATTTTACACTGAAAACAAGGAGCTCGGAGCTAAGGTATGACCGCCGTGTCTTATTCAACATTTAAAGGAGTCAAGTATATATAGGTGGTAAAAATTGTTATTGGTGGTAAAATGTCAAAGAAGCAAGTGAGGTGTGTAAGAATGGGCCTAAATGGCGCTCTGTTGTTCGTGCCTACCCCGCAAGGAAACTGGCGTGAAGTTATGTATGTATGTATGTAAAAATTGTTAATATAGGCGCTGACCGTTATACCTATAATACACGCGTGGAACAGACACTAACAAAAATAGACAATAAGCGTGTACGGAGTCTCAAATTTTTCATAGAAATTAAGTATTAAAAAAGGGCACGGAACTCGAGTCCGTAGAGATATATATAATAATAAAAAAATAAAAATAAAATATCCCAGATTAATACAGGCTATATTTATTTCTAGAAAAAGTTAGAGATTCCTACTAAAACTTCAATAATGTAACCCAAGGTATAAAAAAAGTGTTTGAGTGGTTAATTCTATAATTATCTTAAACTGCCAACTTAACTATTTAAGTTGGCAGTTAAGATTTTCGTGTACGATCCGTTACGATATCATGCATGGTTCAAAAGATGGATATAAAATGCAAATCATTGAACAGAAAGACCTATGTCTTTCCTATCTATACTAATATTATAAAGCCGAAGAGTTTGTTTGTTTAAACGCGCTAATCTCAGGAACCGCTGGTCCGATTTGAAAAATTCTTTCAATCTTGAATAGTACATTTATCAAGGAAGGCTATAGGCTATATTATATTTTCAAAAAAATAAGGGATCTTTACTAAAAGTCCAATAATGTAACCCAAGGCGTAAAAAATTGACCCGAAAAAATCCTTACACGGCGTGCGCTGCGAAAAGTGTTGATTATAGAACAAAACAATGTACTACCACTTTGCAGAACATATAATTGTCTACAAAAAATATCTATAACCATATGTCTAACTATTGTAGTTATCTCACGATAATGATTTTTTTAAATAATTAAAATGCCGTCGCTTCAAAAACTCTTTATTTTGTACCTTGGTATTAATCCTTATCAAAATAATTATTACTCCATATTCAAGACCAATTTAATACCTTTCTAGAACTTTTTGAATTATTCAATTCGGACGTTTCATTCAAAAGATATCGCGATATTTAAAATGTAAGTATTAGTGTTGTAGCCAAATATTACTAATATTGTTTGATTGAACGCGCTAATCTCAGGAACTACTAGTATGATTTGAAAAATTCTATGAGTGTTGGATAGCCCATTTATCGAGGAAGGCTATAGGATATATATCAACACGCTAAGACCAATAGGAGCGGAGCATCAATGAAGAATGTTTCAAAATCGGAGGGTTTTGAAAGCTAATTCCATGCGGACGACGTCGCGGGCACAGTTAGTCTACTCATATAATTAGATTATTAAAATTCTATATTTCCTAACAGATGGTCGAGCTTCCATACAAAGAGGCAGGTTTCCGCATGGTAGTTGTTCTCCCTGATGAAATTGATGGTCTGCCGAAGGTCTTAGAAAAGGCAGCGGAGACTGGCCTACTCACAGACGTGTTTAATTTGGCCCCACATAACGCTAAGGTTGATTTAGATCTCCCCAAGTTCGAGGTCAAGAACCGATTGGAGCTCAAGGAACTTCTACCAAAGGTACGTAGAACATATTTTTAACATATTGAAATGATCTAACAATTACAATATTCGTACGCCGTATATCGTAGTCATTTCTATCGAAATTGAAAGACGGGAGTAAACTTGTGTAATTTCGGTTTAAAGTGAAGGCGAGCCCCCATTCCCGATAGGGTTAGAGGAGCGAGATGGAATGCTCCTCCGTCTCAAAGAAAGATCTTCCAGCGAGACTAATGTGGTTCCTCGCAGACCTAGGCCCATCCGTTATAGTTGAAATTTTGTATATATTGTTTATATGTTTCGGGAAACGTTTGTGACATGAATTATTGCACAGCGCCATCTATTGGCTTGTAAGTGTTCCACTACAAAAGCAATTTTAGTTATTGTTAAAGAAGAAAACGTGACGCAACAAGCTACTCATCAACATGTTTTCTCTGCTCCATATATCGAGCCTTTACCGCCATTTTATCGTAAGCGACATTTGGAGCTAAGTTTACTTTTTGTTACAGAAGGCATTTAAAACTATTATTTTGTTTAGAGACTTTCATTTTTAGTTAGTTAAGAGCCTACTGAATCAAAAACTGATAGACTGAAAACAAAGTAATAGTTTAAAATGCATATAAATAATACGCACCAGGTAAATAATAATACGCACAATTTACGCATTATTATCCAGCATATAATAAATGTTAGCTAATCAAATTCCTATAATATAGGTATTAACTCACACTTTTAACATACAATCCATTAGATCAGTGTTGATTGGCAGTCTGTGAGCTCGTAAAATCTGTCTAAGCCTTTCAGGGTGTAGGACGCCAGAACCCGCTTCATCAGCGTGTACGAGGCCCTCACGCAGACGGTCCCGGTCATCCCACAGACCTCTTGTCAACTCCGTGAATACCAAAGAACTGCCAATACAAAATAAAATATACAAAAACTTAGAAAAATCACATATTTATATAGAATTTTTCCTGAAATGTAGCTAGGAAAGTTTATATGTGTAAACGAATCTTTGCCATAGAGGAAACAAAATCAAATCATATTAAAGTATGTCTACATCAGTACCCTCTCATATTTATCTTGTATTATTCTGTGACGAATGCCTGTAACGCCATAAGCCGTGCAATACCGGTAGTATTAAAACTAGACGCATGAAAGTGCTTACCCACCAAGGAATACTGTAAGTGCACTAATGTGGGTATAGTCTGACACAATGAAATCCGTGTTCTGTAGTTACAATGAAAAGCAAATATACACTTTGCAATAAAAAATAAATTTAGGACCAAAATATCGCTTACGATAAAATGGCGGTAAAGGCTCGATATATACATTGGTTTTCTGCGTTAGTGAAATTGATTAATATTTATTGAAATAGGTTGGAGTGTCCAAAATGTTTAAAGAAGGTGCACCGGGTATTGTTAAAGACGATACCGTAATCGTTTCTGAGGCCTTCCAAGAAGCTTTCATCAAGGTTGATGAAGAAGGCGCCACTGCTGGAGCTTTCACTGGTAAGGAAATGTTTCTGTTCACAATTTTTTATTATTAATATTTAATTTTTATTTATCAACCTTTGGATGGAAATTAATTGTGCTCAGAACAAAATTAAAAGCATTGTGTACGTGTTTTTGTTGTATATACGTACACATATACGTATATAACAGTAACATCACTGCCTATATGCTTCCTTCTTTCAATTATCAATTAACAAAGCTCCTAGTCGTTATTGTAGGTTGTTTATTATATTTAACCTAAAAACCTTACTTCCTTCATGTTTACATAATGGTGCCAATATTCTACCCACCAAGGATTCGCCCACCGATTGTTATCAAAGTGGACTACCCATTCCTCTATTTGATTGTTTGTCAAGACAAAATACTCTTCGTTTGGACTTCAACCAATATGCTTTTTTGCATTTTTCATTTCTGCTTCGCTTGTCTAAAACTGGTATTTTTAAGATTGCGTAACATAATTTTAAAAATAAAACCATTAGCGCGTGTGTACACGTCACCATAACCACTTTGCCACAATACAACAGCCGCACTTTCGCTGTCGTTTGAACATCAGCGCGTAGAAACTCACTGAATTGCAGTACGGTGGCAGCGCAGTGGAGGTACAGTGGTGGCGTGTCGGCGCTGCCGTCTACAAGGGTGCTTATGCTTTCGTCATGCCTGTTTTATATGAGTCAATCATTTTTGTTAGAAACTATAGGGTATAAATAGATAACATTTGTCAGGAAGGTGTATTCTGTCTGTTGCTACATATAAAATTATGTAGTGATATTAAGGAAATAATCATAATTAGTGGTGGTCGTTAAGTGTTGCAATTTTTTCAGTATACATAGCTGTATATGTGACAGTAAATTCCCTAGCCAGTTTGTAAAGAAGACAACAATTAGCGCGGGATTTAGCTCCTAAAGTCAAGAGAAAGTGGCTCCCCTCTAACTTTTATATTGTGCGATGGAAAATTCTGAAAAAAAATCAAGATTGTTTCAAAAATACTTTAAACACAAATTAGTTTTAATAATATCCGTCGAGTGATTTTTAAGATATGGGTTAATTGATTAATTTTTGTGCTTACGTAGACAATGAATGAAAATAGCTTTACGAAAACGAATAACGCTCGTCACTTCTAATATACCTACGTCGTCAGCCAATCACAGTTCACTGCTGGACGTAGATCTCCCCAAGTCGACGCCACCCATCCCTGTTCTATGACTTCCTCATCCAGCGCCTACCGGCGACCTTGCACGGGTCGTCGATCCATCGGGCTAGAGGGCGTCCGATACTACGTTTACCGAGACGCGGTCTCCACTCCAGGACTCGTTTGCTCCATCGACCGTGACCGGCCAACTGCCACTTCAACTTGCTAAGTTCGCGAGCTATGTCAGTTACCTTGGTTCTCTTACGGATATTCTCATTTCTAATTTTATGCATAAGAGAAACACCCAACATAGCTCGCTCCATAGCCCGTTGAGCGACTTGGAACTTGTGGACCAGTTGTGCCGTCAGTGTCCTTGTCTCGACTCCGTAGGTTAGGATACACCTATTTTTTTTTTATTTGTACCAAATGTATGTATGTGCATATGGTAAACTAATCAAAGTTGAAAATCATATCTACATATTAAATGCTCCTTTCTTTTAACTATTAATTAAAAAAGCTCTTTATCTAATAAAACTACATTTTAACGGTTTTAAGCGCGGTAATTTTTCCTTCCACCCATTTTAATATTATATAAAATTACTAGAGCTAGGCATGTTTGCTGAAGAGTTTCTTGCGCCGCTTCTTCTCTTCAAGCCATAACATGTTGCGAAGCGGTAGTAAATTAGATTAGGCTCCCATAGAGTAAATAATAACCATAAACAAAATTAAAATTAACAAGTTGGCGGTAGGCTAAATAAAACTTTAACAATACGCGTTGACACTTGACATCTTTGTCTTCCGTGATCACGGCCACTGAAAAGTGGCCGAAACGTCGGAAAAACCAAAATCAAATAAAATTACCGCGCTTAAAACCGTTAAAACTTAGTTTTATTATGTATACAAGTCGCCAAAAATTTAAAAAAATATTAAAGCTCTTTATCTTTATTGTATGTTTGTTCATATATTTAACCTAAACACCTTTTTCTTTCAAGGTTACATTGCGATTCGAAAGTCCAAAAATTCAAGGATACCCCCGCCGTTTATTTTCAAAGTGGACCACCCATTCCTCTACTTGATTCTCTATCAAGACAAAATACTCTTCGCTGGGACTTCAACGCATTAACAAGTCGGTTTTAAACTACGAGAAAAAAGTGTTATTAACAGTTATTTTAATATTTTAATGTGCTTTGTTGTTTCATTTCTGTTTCGATTGTCTAAAACTGTTCTTTTTAAGATTCCGTAGAATAATCTAAAAACAAAACCCTTAGCAGTTACGTAGCTTGCCTTAGATGGGCCCTGTATCAAAATGTATTGGGGGGCCCAAAGGAAAACATAGTGGGACTAGGGGGTCCGGGGACCCTCCCGACGAGCTACACCCAGTGCCGTGGGGTGTTCTAGTCTCAGGGACACCCCTCCTTGTCAGCTTGAATCGAGGGGTCACGGCAGTCATACCCATGGTTACGGTCCCGTGGCGCCTCATCATAATGCGGAGGGACGCTGGAAGGTTAGTCTGGCGATCGGTGCTTGCAAGCTCTAACGTTGAAGCTTGTATTCAAAACCAACAGCCGGGAGTCCCACATACCCCTTGGTGGCATCCCCCGGGGCCTGAGGACATGCGCAAATCATTCACCCAGCGTTGACAAAAAAAGGGGGCCCAAATTTTTTTTTATAAAAGAAACAATAAATGCTCGAATTGAATTAAAATAATTATATATTAATTGTAAGTTATTACTTATACTTAATGCACCTAGGAGCTAAATTAAACAAACAATTTAAATGAATCAATTTCGGCAGACAATAAAGACAAATCTGATAGCCGTTCCTGTTGGCCCAGCAGTTATTCTCAAATATTTTATTAATCTATATAAAGATTGTGGATAACGTTTTGGGGATTATTGCTTACACACTTTCGGGGCCCTTGTAGTTAGGGGGCCCCGTATCATTGATACGGCTGATACGGCGGTAGCTACTCCCCTGACCCTTAGCGTATGTGTGCAAGTCGAGTACCACCGAGTCGCCACCATGTCGATACAGCACACAACACACAAACACAGAGGAAGATTCACAGAGTGGCAGCGCTGTGGAGGCACAGTGGTGGAGTGTCAGCGCTACCGTATACACGAGCGCTTATGTTTTGATCATGTCCGTCTGTTTTATAGATAAAATTTGACAAGGTGTATTTCGTGTGTCTCATTATGTATGTGTCTTGTATAAATTTATGTAAATTAGTTTTTAAATTATGAATACAGGTTGTATTGTAATATTTAAATTAATTGTTCAAATTGTTTTGTGCAAGACTTTTAGCTTGGGATAAACTTTGGGGCATAACTAGTCTAATAACCTTTGTCAACTTGTTGTGTAAATATAAAAATAATTTTCCATTACGAATAGATTTTTTTAGAATTATTTACATTAGTATTGATACACAGACTTATAAATACTAAAATCTGTACAGACATTTTAATATATATTAAAATGACTAGTACATATACCAGCACTCATTGCGCATGTAGTTTATTTTATATACCTTGTTCCAAGGCACACAACTTTTGCTGGTAATACTTTATTTTATTTTTTTAAAGTTTAAACCCTCTAAGTAATATTAAAATTATAACACATGAAGCAATTAAATCATAATGATCATTTAAACTTTTCACTTACATAAAAAATATTTAATTATAAAAAAAAAAGGGAAATATTTCTTAGCTGATATCCCACATTGATAGTTTTTGGAGAGTGAATATAGCAACGCTTTTCGCGGTGTTGTTTGTTAGCAATGCTCTCTCTAGACATGTTATACCACAATGTACAGAAGTATGTGTCTGAAATAATAAATTAAGAATTGTTACTATACTATACATTTAACAGAAATTACATTAAATAATATCCGTTGGGTAGTTGTTGAGATATGGAGTATTTTCGATTAAATGCTTTATAATGGTCCCCTTGCCAAATGTGGAAAACAGGAGGACGTATGTCATCTCTAAGAAGCTCTTAATTAGCGGCGGTGTACCAATGATTTACCAAACTCTTTGTTGAATTTGTAAAAATGTGTATGTATGTATTTTGTATACCGTACAGCTGTACATGTTTTTTTTTATTGCAGGAGTTCAGTAGACGGCCCACTTGATGGATAGCGGTTACCATCGCCTATGGACATTTGCAACACCAAAGGTGCTACAAATGCGCTGCTGCTCTCTTAAAGGAGACTGGAACCTGGTCACTAATGCCGGAACACAACACAAGATTGTTATGGTGACATACTTTAGACCAGGGGTGGTAGCCATCCAGCTGGGAAAATGCCCTACCACCTGGCAAGCATGTTAAGATCGCATCTATATGCTTTTCTGTTTAACTACACCAATTAGTTAAACTTCTTGTCATTATTGCAAGTTGTTTTTCTAATATTATACCTAAAATAACTTTATTTTTTAAAGGTTTCGCCCTGAAAATTTTACCTTCGCTACCAACGCGTCGCATTATTTTCAAAGCGGACCACCCATTCCTCTATTTGATTTTCTATCAAGATAAAATTTTCTTCGCTGGAACTTACACGCATTAAGGTGGTGGTATAGTACATACATACATACATAACTTCACGCCAGTTCCCTGGTGGTATAGTATAATAACACTAAAATAAAGCGTTATTACCAGGGATGGGCCGAACTTCGTTTTACATTCGGTTTGGCCGAATTTCGGCAGCTTGAGCCGAACTTCGGCATTCGGCCGAAATTCGGTTTGAATGCCGAACATTCAATACAAAAAAAGTAAAATACCTACTTAAACTATTTTGACTGAATTTAATAGAAATCATATCTATCATAACCGTAAAATAAAATTAGGCCTTTATATACTTATCCACATTTATTTTACTTAGGAACACGTAAACCTTAATTGCGATGTGATAAAAATTAAATAAAGTCAGTTCTTAATAAAATAACATAAATCTATAAATAAAAAATTGACTCCAAATCGCTGTCGGCAGGGAGCGTCCCCAAAATGCTGGCCGCATTTCCGCGTTGAATAGCAAAGCTAATTCGTTGCCCTAGGTGCAAGCCACCCTTTTGGTCGCGCGACACCTCAAATAAACGCGTTGAGAGGTCTCGATAGAGGTGATGAGCTCCGGGCCCCACGGCCCCAGGGTCTCGACCCCGAAAGCCACAGCCAGTTCTTAATTGAATTCTTTCCTAATTAAATAGACATCAAATTAAAACAAAAATGAACTTGTTATTCCGCTAACAAATATCAGTAAGTAGTTTAACTGCTTAATTCTAACTTCGATTTAAAAAACACTTATAAGGGACATTAGTAATTAGGACTTTAATTTGGTTTGAAATAATTTTTTTAAGAACTAAACATTAAGAATTTAGAATTATGAAATGGTGTTCTTTTTTCCATGAAAGAGTTGGTCTGAAAGAGAGTGTCGGGGTGAAGGTAAGGAAAGGAATGCTCCGGTGGTTCGGGCATGTGGAAAGAATGCATGATGAAAGAATGACTAAACAGATATACAATGCAAAAGTGGATGGATGCAGAAGTCGTGGAAGGCCACGACACACGTTCCATGATCAAATTGATCGTGTACTAGCAGAAGGTGATGTCAGGAGCCTTAAGAACAGACGAGCGTGCATGACAAGAGCTATCAAGTGAGGTGTGTAAGAACAAGCCCAAATGGCGCTCTGCTGTTCGTGCCTACCCCGCAAGGGAACTGGCGTGAAGTTATGTATGTATGTATGTAAATAAAACTCCATTATTATATTATACACATACAAGGTTTATTTATTAGCAAATTATTAAGTTTTGACAACAAAATATTTGGGAAAAATAACAAAAATCAGACTGTTACCCACCCACACGACATTGTTTTTATAATCACGTATAATCACGGCCGCTTGTTCGGGACGCGACATGTGTAGACACTGGCGCCGTCCCATCTTCCAATGACTGAGTTAGAGGCTGGCAACGCTGCTACAAAAACTGAAGCTTCAAACGGCGCAAATATGGAACCTTAACAAGGGGTTGCATATATGTGCCGTTTGAAGTTGAAACATTAGGTCCTTGGAGTCCATGGGCAAAGGGTTTCCTCGAAGAATTCTTCGATGCAACCCGTGATCAGAAGGCTGGCTCATATTTCCCCCAACGAATAAGCATCGTCTTACAGCGCGACAATGCAGCCAGCTTTCTGGGCTGCGCTGGATCGGACTGGGCGTAACTACATTCTAAGTCTCAGCCTTTCCTACATAAAAAGCGCGGGGCACATGGGAGGACGGTTTTAGTGGGTAGTAGTTGTTGCCCGTGCAACTTCTCTGAGTCTCCACACAAGCTGGTTGATTACTGTTTGGTTGCCCCTTATTAAAGGGTAAAGCCTCCATTATCAACTATGGTCTAATCCCTTGCAAAGGACCCAGTATTGCGCGTAAATAGCATTTCCCCCCCTTAAAAAAAAAGCCAGCCTTCTGGGCACGCTCCCATCTGACAGCGATTTGTACACAGTCTATAATCGCTGGTACTATTTATAACTTAGTTTATTTTTGGTTACAATTGTATTTTTTAAGTCAGTTTTAATTTTCTTATTCCTAATTCATCTAGATTTATATTTTTTAAATATTCATGTTTAAACTATAATTATAACCTATAATATTATAAAATATAACAATTTAATACAGGCCGATAATTAACAAGTCACTATAATAATTTCTCATAATAACTCATCGTCTCAACTCAGCGAGAAATTGATGTAACCTTTTAATCATCTCCGTGCAGGAACGAAAAAAACATACTAATTCCTGCGGCCTAGCGGCCTGCCGTCTGGATGGCTAGCACCCCTGGTCTTCAGTATGCCGCCATAACAACTTTGAGTTATGTTCCGGCATTAGTGGCCAGGATCCAGTCTCCCTTAAGAAAGCAGCAGCGCATTTGTAACGCCATTGGTGTTGCAAATCTCCATTGTCGATGGTAACCGCTTTTTATCAGATGGGCCGTGAGCCTGTCTGCAGTTTTAAAACTTATGTATGATCTTTTCATTTATTACAAAAAAAATATTCAAAGGCCCAATTGCCTCGTGTTATCGGCGAAAAAAAAACATCGTGATGAAACCTGTACATCGAGATAAGCTACTTGTCAAACCCGACATTCCGCCTTGGTCCAGTGTGGCGAGTATACGATCCATTCCCCTATATATGGGAGGCTTGAGCGCGTCAGTAGGGCGTTTATTGTCTGTTACTATTACTTATTACTAGCGGCCCGCCCCGGCTTCGCACGGGTATCTAAAAATAACTCTTTTGTTGAGTTTAATTACCTACTAAGCGAATTCAAAGTATTTCGCTCTCCGTTCGGCCCGTACCCCAGTGACGCCTACATCGCATAAGCAAGCCTAGCTAGCCGAGTAGGTAGCGCGGCGTCCACGCAACTTTTTTCTAATACTTACATTTTTAAACTCGTGATATCTTTCAAATCGAATGTCCGAATTGAATGATTCAAAAAGTTATATAAAGGTATTGAAGCAGTCTTGAATATGAAGTAATTTATTTTGATAAGGATGAATACCAAGATATAAATAAAGAGCCTTTTCTAGCGACGGCATTTCAATTAAATTTTTAAAATAAAAGAACACTTATTGTGGCATAACTATAATAGTTAGACATGCTATCGCGACATTTTTGTGGATAATGATGTGTTCTGCAAAGTCGTAGTACATTACTTTATTCCATCATCATTAATTTTAGCAGCGCACGCGATTTTAGGTAATTTTTTACACCTTGGGTTACATTATTGGAGTTTTAGTAAGGATCCCTAATTTTTTTGAAAATATAATATAGCCTATGTCACCCGAGGATAGTGTAGCTTGCCAACAGTGAAAGAATTTTTCAAATCAGTTCACTAGTTTCGGAGCCTATTCAATACAAACAACGAAACAAACAATCAATTAAATCCTTCCTATTTATAATATTAATATATATGATTCATTAAAAAAAGAGTCTTTTTTTGTTGATAAAACTTTAATGTTCATAAACTATATGTAGGTATTTACAATATCTCTTAATGCGAGAAGTACGACCAAGAAGTAATTTATCTTGATATAGAATTAAATAGAGAAAAGAAGCGCGAAGTACGAACAAGAAGTAGTTTATCTTGAATTAAAAAGAGAAAAGAAGCGCGAAGTACGAACAAGAAGTAGTTTATCTTGAAATAAATAGAGAAAAGAAGCGCGAAGAATGAACAAGAAGTAGTTTATCTTGAATTAAATAGAGAAAAGAACCGCGAAGTACAAACAAGAAGTAGTTTATCTTGAATTAAATAGAGAAAAGAAGCGCGAAGTACGAACAAGAAGTAGTTTATCTTGAATTAAATAGAGAAAAGAGACGCGAAGTACGAACAAGAAGTAGTTTATTTTGAATTAAATAGAGAAAAGAGACGCGAAGTACGAACAAGAAGTAGTTTATCTTGAATTAAATAGAGAAAAGAAGCGCGAAGTACGAACAAGGAGTAATTTATTTTGATATAGAATTAAATAGAGAAAATAATGGTAGATTTTGAAAATCAAAGATGGCGGAGGCGTCGACCACGAAAATGCGGGACCCAAGACGGCACCTGAAAGAAATAAAATAAATTTATGTTACCTAAACATTAACTGAAATAATTAAACCAGTTAAAAAAAATCATAGTTACATTGGTAAGAAGCTTGTATTAATTAACTAAGAAAATACTGTTGATAAAAAAAGTAAAACTATTGTTCTTGAATATAATTTTGAATGAAGTTGCTTTTAACTTAGGTGGCTTTTATTTAGCAGGAGTAGATAACTGATTGATTGTTCTAATAATATCCAGTTCTCTTCTATCAGCCAGAGCTAATCAGTGCTCAATATGCTGGTTTATTTTGTTTTTTGTTTCGTTTATTGATGAGTAAATGAGAAATATATGTCGTATATTCATTAAAATGCGCATGTCGTAAATAAAGCAACTTGACACCTGCACAATATAAGCTACTTGTCAAACCCGCCATTCGGCCCTGGTTAATCGTGGCGGGTATACTGTCCATTCCCCTATAAATGGGAGGCCTGAGTCCAGCAGTGGGGCGTATAAGATTATAAATGCGGCAGCATATTGCTAGTTGGTATTATGAATGTCCATAGGTGATGAGAACCACTTTTCATCAGGCCGTCTGCCTGTCTGCTGAACTCATGCAAAGGTTGAGCGAACGTCCAAGGGCACGAGCCTTAAAAGAAGGCGCTTGAAAGAAAGCATTGGGTGCCCCTCCATATCCTTTGAATACAAGGCAAATCAAGAATAAGACTTAGCTAGACTTAGAAGCCTTAACTAAATGCTGCTTGTTGTTTTTTAAATATTATTAAATAAAATTGACAGTATAGATAATAGAAAGAAGACAACCGCGACGTTAGAAATCGCACCCAGGGCGCCGGTAATATTAAAGCCGGCACTGGTGTGAAGTTACATATTATAATTATTATTTTATTTAAGTTTGTGGCTTGGCAGCTAGGCCTTTAAGCCAGATCTTAGTTTACAATATAGTTTCTTCATTTTCTTAAGCCTATGTGTAGCACAGCTGAACTGTAGGTAATCAGCTAGTGCTATTTAACGGAGTTCTTGTGTCAACTCAAAAGGCCACATTTGTCTATACAGTTCACATTTCTCACAAAACACATAATTACTACTCAAAAACTATCAATATCCTACAACTATTGTTCATTTTAGAGTAATTTTACACATTTTTAGAAAATAAAACTGCACAGCACAACATCTTCTTTCAGTTCCCGCCAAAAACTCTACATATTATAAGGATTACATTAGCCATAGATAAAAGCAGTTTTAGACAAGTGAGGAAAAAAAGAATTTAAATGAAAAAAACATTTTAAATAATCTTATACTAATATATAAAGCTGAAGTTTGTTTGATTGAACGCGCTAATCTCAGGAACTACTGGTCTGATTTGAAAAATTCTTTAAGTGTTAGATAGCCCATTTATCGAGGAAGGTTATAGGCTATATATCATCACGCTAAGACCAATAGGAGAGGAGCACCAATGAAGAATGTTTCAAAATCAGAGGATTTTGAAAACAAATTCCACGCGGACGACGTCGCTGGCACAGCTAGTTCTTAATAACGCTTTAATTTAGTGTTATACCATACCCCCACCTTAATGCGTGACAGTCCCAGCGAAGAGTATTTTATCTTGATAGAGAATCAGATAGAGGAATGAGTGGTCCACTTTGAAAATAATCGGTGGGCGAACTCTTATAATGGCGGACGTAGGAACCCCGTAGAAAGCTTGAAAAAAAAAATCATTTTAGTATACAGAAAAACAACCTGCAATAACTGCAAGAAGTTTCATTAATTGGTGTGGTTAAAGACAACCATGTATATGCGATATTAACATTTAAAGAACATATATAAAATACCATAATTATATTTATACTTTAATTACAATTTCAAGAAAAAGTTGGATAAGTCACTGACAGTCCGCGCATAATGAGTTCCATAGACATGAGTAGAAGTAGTTGTATTCGCCACAAAGGCAGGCAAAGGAATCTTTAGTCCATACAGCCAATTCTGATGTTTAAGTCTTTGTATAATAATCGCGCAGTTGTATTGTAGGCTACAACTAACGCCATTCAACGGAGTTCTTGTGAAAACTCAAAAGGCCACATTTGACTATACAATTCACATTTCTCACAAAACACATAATTACTACTTAAAAACTATCAATATCCTACAACTATTGTTAATTTTAGAGTAATTTTACACATTTTTAGAAAATAAAACTGCACAGCACAACGTCTCCTTTCAGTTCCCGCCAGAAACTCCCCATAGACATGAAAAATATTCCCCGGTTTTTGTTATTTTGATAACAGAAGCTTATAAATATTCAAATGGAATAAAAGAAAACTTAAATTATTTGTATTGTATTCTACCTATAGTCCCTCAAGACTATAAGTAGTATACTGAGCCTAGATCGCCGTCGTGTACGGGTAAGGTGCCCGGAAGGCTGGCTACGTTCCCTCGCTGGATCGCCATACTGATCCGTTGCCCGAGGTAAGCACCAGCCCTCTGATCACCTGAAGAGTCAATGAGTCGTTTCGATAAATTTTGGTAGAGGCTCATGGCCTCAGAACCCTACGGTCCAAGCGTCTCGACAGCAAACGGCACAAACATACAACTCTCACTGAGGGTTACATATTGTCGCCGCTTGAGTGATTCAGCTGTTTCCGCCGCCGAACCGGCTGATCTAGACGTGTATGGTAAATGGGATGCGGCATACGTGTCTACTTTCGCTATTTGGCAAGGGAACCATAAAAAAGCATTCAATCGAAAATTACTCAAGCCTGAAACTACTTAACGGATATTACCCAAAGCAATTTTATTTAGTTAAAGGACACACCAGTTACGCCACTGCAGAAGCTAATAAATAACTCCTTACCCACTGACTACATTAAAAAAAAGTCAAGGAACTTGACTATGTTTTTCAAGATCTAACAACTGATAAAAAACAACTAATTAAAAAATACAACCCGTATATAGAGCTAAATCCCTCAGTATCAGTCTACTACGGTGCGGCGCCGATGTTATGATAATTTCAGGCTTTTTTAAAGTTAAGAACTCTATTTAAATCTACTCTATGCTTGTTTCGAAAAATAGTTACAAACAAGACTCGGGCACCTAAAAGTGTAAGCTGCAAACAAGGAATAAGTAGACAGAATTATTCAAAGATAACTACACTACCTCTGTTCTTTTCAGATTATCATCCATTTGTTCTATACCATGCTAACAATTTAACTAACCGTTTCAGGGTGCTCAGTCATATTAAATACTAAAATTGCTCAAAGTCAAAGTAATTAATTGGTTTGAAACATGTCCATTTTTGCAGATGTTATGCTAAGTGATAAACGACACATGTTTGGCCTTTGACAGGCATACAAGTTTTTTTGTAGTTTTGGTTACAAGCCATTTGTAGTCCTTATGACTACATAAATATTATGATTATATTATTGATTATTATTATATTACGTTCTTATTTTCCGTGTTTAAAATTAAAATATTCATCAATGGTATAAATGTAGTATGAAAACAAATAAACCAATGCTGCGCCGAGCGCAGGTGGCGGCGCGCACATGTCTATTAATAATAGCAGCCCATAAATGTCCCACTGCTGGGCTCGGGCCTCCCACTATAGGGGAACGGAGAGTATACCAGCCACGCTTGTCCAAGGCGGCTTGGCAGGTTTGACACATCGGCTATCTCGATGTGCAGGTTGCATCACGATGTTTTCCCTCACCGTTATTAGCATTTCATTACGAAGTGAAAAATACGCTTGTATCTGGAATGGTCTGCCGGCAGATGTGCGATATGCTAAATCTATCCATTCCTTCAACAGACTTCTGAAGGCGCACTATGTAACTTATACAATGTGTATATTATTTGTCTTGTATACATATGTATGTATATACTTTTATTGCTATCCTAGAATTTATTTATTATTATGTTTTATTATTACTATCGAGTTCAACTACACGCCAACGCCATATTTGCAATTGGATCTTGTTCTTCCAAAGGTTGCCTGGAAGAGATTGCTTTTAAAGCTGCCTTGTACTACCTTATAGTATTTAAGTTTATTGTGTATTTTGTCACTGTCATGTTGTTGTATTATAAAGAGTATTGTATTGTTCTTTGCGCGGACATAACGTACTTAACACTTTTGAGTTAACCCTTGTATTCATTTCATCTATATATATAAAAATCAATTGATGTTCGTTAGTCTCGCTAAAAATCGTGAACGGCTGGACTTGGATTTGACTAATTTTTGTTTTGAATTATTTGTGGAAATCCAGGAAAAGTTTAAAAGGTGAGTAAATATGAAAAAAATGCTTGGAATATAGTAAAAACAATAATTTCGCTTTCCCTTAGAAACTATTCCTAGCAGTCAAACATTTGATGTTCATCCCGTCGTTTAGAAATCAATTAAATTTAAAACTCGTTCAGAAATTAAATTAAATTTAAAAGTGAAGTTTTTTATTTAGTTTTTGGTTTTGAATGTCAAATTTTTGATGTTCATCCCGTCGTTCAGAAATCAACGTTTTTTGTTTATTGATTCTGAGGCGGTATGAAGTTTGCCGGGTCAGCTAGTTTCTCATAAAATTTCCATATCGGGGGCCTTAGATGGAAATAGATTCTTAGAGGGTAAACACTAATAATATTGAAGAGCGTAAATATTTTCTTACTAGTTAAAGCAGCAGCAATAACGCCCTCTTCATCAATCTTGATAAAAGCGTCTTGGGAGGCCTCAGAAACGACGACTGTATCGTCCTTGACAATACCCGGCGCACCTTCTTGAAACATATTGGATATTCCGACCTATTTCATAAATAAATAAGCAACAATGAAATCTCACTAACAGATAAAAAATCTGTAAATAAATGTACCTAAGTATAGAAAACATGTTGGTGGAGAGTTTGTTAGAACAACAACTAAAATTGTTTTAAACCGAAATTATACAAGCTCACTTCCGCCTTTCAATTCTCATAGAAATGGCTCAGTCAGTATACGCCGTTCGGAAATCGTCTAACTTGCAACAGTATAAGCCAAACGCTAAGAAACGTACACTTCGAGACTACTTGTGTATTTTAAAGTTTTGTCACCTAGACTGATACATAAGGTCTTTTAACGACCAAATCTTCTTCACCAGACCGTCAACACTTGGCGCAACCTGGTTGGGCGGGTGAGGGCGATCCGGTGAAGAAGCACATGGGCATGTGCGCATATAGCCCGGTGTATATGTATATAAACCCCTCTAATAAATACACTTCATTCATGCTGCTTTTTATTTTATGTTCAATCAAATATATAGCTACAATATATCTATTATTATAAGTAGTATATATATATATATAGTTAAGTGTAATATGTATGTATATGTCCGATCATCTTCCCTGGGTCACCACAACCGGCACAAACGCAAACTGTGCGGGCGGTGCTGGCTCGTACAAGGCAACGTAGGCATGTATGTATATAAATAATATTAGTATATAAATATGGAATAAATATAATATGTAAGTAAATATATAATTCACCTCCAACAATATCCAACCACTCCCAATAAAACCCAACACATCCCAACATAAACCAACCTATCCCAAAACAATCCACCCTTCCAAAACCAACAACACATCCTCACACTCATAACACACACACATGGATAAACGCTACACAAGTATTAACCTAGATAGTAAGATAGAAGTAAATTGTAGCTAGACTCGGGCATATCTCGTTCGCCCGGGCCAAATCTGGAAAAAAACGACCAAATCTATCAAAAAGTCAAAATACGTAAAATTTTTAATTGATTCACTTTACAAAACTAAATTCACGATAGTGTTATTATTATTAATTAACGTTTTTAGCGAGTGGAAATTATTTCCCTGGTAAGATAGGATGTCAATCTTCCAATGCTACATTACATCAGAACATTTCAATATTATTATTATTACCGATTTGGACACCACGGGTTGTCATGTTTAAAAAGCGCAGGAAGAAGATCTCGTCATGCCAACCTCAACGACATCATTCGCCGAGCTCTTGTCAGCGTCGGCGTCCCGGCCATTCTGGAACCAAATGGCCTGGTGCGTGACGATGGCAAGAGACCGGACGGAATGTCACTCGTCCCTTGGAAGATGGGGCGGCCGCTAGTGTGGGATGCGACCTGTGTTGACACACTGGCCCCGTCACATCTTCCAATGACCGAGTCAGGGGCTGGCAACGCTGCCGCTTCAGCTGAGGACGTCAAACGGCGCAAATATGGAGCCTTAGGAAGGGGTTACATATTTGTGCCGTTTGGGGTTGAAACATTAGGCCCGTGGGGTCCGTCGGCAAAGAGTTTCTTTAAAGACATATGTAAGAAACTCTTTGACACTACCCGTGATCAGAAGGCTGGCTCATATTTTGCACAACAAATAAGTATTGCCATACAGCGCGGCAATGCAGCCAGCCTTCTGGGCACGCTCCCCGTTGGCAATGATCTGCTACATAATGTATTTTAGTTATAATGTCTTTGGTTTTTTATTTTTATAAATCGATCTCGTCGTAACGTGAACCTAAATTAAACACGTCTGTGAGTAGGCCAGTCTCCGCTGCCTTTTCTAAGACCTTCGGTAGACCATCAATTTCATCTGGGAGGACAACCACCATGCGGAAACCCTCCTCTATGAATGGAAGCTCGATCATCTGTTAAGAAATATGAGTCGTCTAATTATAGTCGTGGTAGCGTAATGGCTAGCGCAGGCGTCCCAGACTCAAAGGGCGCGGTTTCGATCCTGGCCGGAACGCATGCACCGCTTAATCAATTTTCTGATCTAATGTGCATATTGTTACAATTACCACGTGCTAATAACGGTGAAGGAAAACATCGTGACGAGATAACCGACGTGTCAAACCTGCACAGCCGACTTGGACAAAGGTGGTGGGGGTGTACTCTTCGTTCCCCCTATAATGAAAAGCCCGAGCCAGGCTAATATTATAATATATATATATATTGCTTTAAAATCGGTTGACACGAACTATCGCCACAATAGTTTTCTCTATCGATCATGTACTATCTATAATAGATGAATTCGCAGCTATGATTTGGATATAATGGGTACCTCGGTGTTTGGTTTTAGGAATAAACTCAATCATCATTATTTTGAATTTTAGTGTGTAATGTGGTTTTCTTAGTATGTTAGATAAATTTTTCATGTTTCAATTACTATTTCTTTTCTCTGTGAGTTTAGTTCTCTGATTAGATATCTTAATTTATTTATATCTGTGGTGACTTGTTAATAGCTCACTATCACTGATGTGTTATTATTATAATGTGAATAGCTGATAGTCATCCAAAAATTGTAAAATAAAATAATAATATACGATCGCCACATACGATCCGAGATGGCTCATCGGAGAGCAGTTTCAAAAATAAGTCAAAGAGCAGTAACTTAATTTATGCTTATATGTTTATATTTTATTTTTTGTCATTTCATTTTTGGGGCGTGCTAATTCGCGAAAATTGTAAGTCCATATTTTTTTGTTGTTGTTTAATTTACTTCAGCTTTTATGGCGATTTTTCGATATTTTAGAAATTTCCTTTAAGATCACTGCGTGCCCCCACCTGCCCTCACAGAAAAAGCCCTGCATGTATGTATCTTGTATATCATCTTTATCCGTGCAGGAACGGAGAAAGAATACAATTTCCTGCGGCCGGGCGGCCTGTCGTAAGAGGCGACTTAACAACCCACAGCCAGGTGGTAGGGCATTTGCCCGACTGGATGGCTTCCACCCCTGGTCTAGAGTATGCCGCCATAACAACCTTGAGTTGTGTTCCTGCATTAGTGACCAGGTTCCAGTCTCCCTTAAGAGTGCAGCAGCGCATTTGTAGCAACTTTGATGTTGCAAATGTCCATAGGCGATGGTAACCGCTTTCCATCAAGTGGGCCGTCTGCCTGTCTGTTGATCTCCTGCAATAAAAAAATAAAAAAAAAAATCATTTATTTTTGTTAATCTGTTTATATTATACGTTGCATAGTTAAATCGTATAATATCTTAGTGTACACAACCCTGCCTTTTGCTTCTCCCCTTCCCGCTAGACCCATAGGTTTGCTGGAAGAAAACTGTTGTAGGGTTAAGCTCGCCTTTGTACATCACCACTATTCTATAATTTTGTATGTAACTTTTTGTGTACAATAAAGAATAAAAAAGAAATGGTTTGTAAGGTGATAGAGGATGTGCTATGTCAGAATTGAGGAGATTCGGAGGAAACGACAATTATCCGATTCCAAATAATTGGGAGAAGGCAGAGGAAAAGAGAGAGAGGAGTACATAAAAGGAAATAGTATAGGTACCTTTCATCCAGAAAAAGGTACTGTTCCCGAGTTATAAGAAAAAAAAGCGAAATATAATAGATAGTGCTGACGTTGCTATTTTTACGCCGCCGTAGTAGTTCACTAACAAACACGACGTCATTGCAACCTATCATAGTATTGCTTCAAAAAAAGGAATGCAATGACAGGTTGCCATGGTTCTTCAAGGTGGCATTTAAAGTCGACGCGAACGAAGTTTCGCTGGCACGTCTAGTTAAGTATTGTGTATTAATAATAGTCTCGTTTTCACGTGTTTATCGCGAAAATGGTCAACGTCCTTGTGAAAAAAATCATTTCGGCTGGACGAAAATCATATTGGTTGCTTTTTTTTATTGCAGGAGTTCAGCAGACAGGCAGACGGCCCATTTGATGGAAAGCGATTACCATCGCCTATGGACATTTGCAACACCAAAGGTGCTACAAGTGCGTTGCGGCTCTCTTACGGGAGACTGGAACCTGGTCACTAATAAAGCACAACTCAAGGTTATTATGGCGACATACTTTATACCAGGGATGGTAACCATCCAGTCGGGCAAATGCCCTACCACCTGGCTGTGGGTTGTTTTGTTGCCTCTTACGACAGGCCGCCCGGCCGCAGGAAATTGTATTCTTTCTCCATTCCTACACGGATCAAATTTAACAATAGATGAGGTAGTATCCAGACCGGACTCCTTAAAGTGTAGAATAAGTGATGATCATACCTTAGCTCCGAGCTCTTTGTTTTCAGTATAAAATAGATACTCCAGAAGGTGCATGGTAGGTTTCTTCACGGTGGTGCTGTTGTTAATGTGGAAATCTTTGTCAACAGTGTAATGCTTACTGAATGTCTCGGCCCAATGACCCTGGTAAGTGGTAAGAATTAATCAACAAGAGCTCTAGATATATACACAATTTCAGTCTAGTTTCAAGGTTTTAGGTTTGTAGAGTTATAAATCAACTAGAGAAGCGGGGTTTGGAAATCGGAGAAAAGTCAAACCGGTTATAGCCTAAGGAGGTTATACAAAGGAGCTATTTGTTGGGTTTTTTGAACGGCTTGGGACAGCAAAACTTCGTCAAATAGGTTTTGCAGAATAAATCGGCTTCGAACGGATTTTTGGCATACAGCGACTGCCGCGGGCAGAAGCTAGTGATATATATTTGAAAATTACTTTCTAAGAATTATGTTTCCAAACACTCTGCTTAACTCGTACTTACATACATACATAACTTCACGCCAGTTCCCTTGCGGGGTAGGCACGAACAACAGAGCGCCATTTAGGCTTATTGTTACACACCTCACTTGCTTCTTTGACATTCATAACTCTTGTCATGCACGCTCGTCTGTTCTTAAGGCTCCTGACATCACCTTCTGCTAGTACACGATTAATTTGATCATGGAAGGTGTGTCGTGGCCTTCCACGACTTCTGCATCCATCCACTTTTGCATTGTATATCTGTTTATTCATTCTTTCATCATGAATTCAACTCGTATTTGTACAATTGAAAGAAATTAAAACATGATAGAATAAGACTATGAAACTACTACTATTGCACTGAGAAAGACAAGAACGAATTTCTCATTTATTACATATTGGAACGAAGTTCCTTATCGCGCGTTGTGAAAGGGCTAGACGGAAAAAATTCTTACGAAAAGTTGTCACGACACTTTTTGCTATAGTAAGCTATTGTAAGCTGTGCGGCGTCGCATGTTTCTCTGTCTGTCTGTCTGTCTCTCTCTCTCTTATAGAGAGAGAGAGACAACTTAATTTGTTATATTTGTTAATAATAAGTTTATATAACATTATATTTGTTAATAATAAAAAAAATATTATTATAACTTAAAAAAAATAAAATTTTATTACAATTCCTTCACTAATTAATCGAAAGGAACTTCGTTCCATCCGGGTGTCCCTTGACACCTCTCAAGTTTTTTATTTTTTTTAAACTGTTATTAATATTAATGAAAGTGATATAATAAATATATAAATTAAAATTTTACAATAACGCTCTAAAGAATATTGAAGGGACAATCATGGAATATTAATCAAACAGCCTTAATTTCTTACTTGGAAGAAGATGACGTTGAAGAGAGCAACGGCAGTGGCAGGGTCCAGAGTATCCGCTTTGACTGGGTCCTTTATGTGGCCCTTGGTTTTCTCATCGGCCTGTTTAAATCACAAAATTGCTGAGTAGTATAAATATTATTCTATAATATCGTGTTTTAGTAAGTAAGTGGTTATTGTTACACAAAACAAAAAACATTAATAGTAGATAGATGGACACTCTGTTCTGTTTACAATATATACATAAAATAAATAATTTTAATTTCATGTAAAGTTAGGAATAAATACAGGGCCGTCTTATTGCTTTAGAGTTCAGAGTGATCTCTTCTATACAACCCCGGCTATGGATTGTATAAAAGAAATATTAATGACGGAGGAGTGCAAATTAAATACATGTATGTAGGATATAATAATATAAATATTACACAATCTATATATTATACGTGTTAAACTTATTTCATAATAACTCATCGTCAACTATTTCGCAGTCCACTGTTGGACGTAGGCCTACCCAATTCGGCACCACTCAACTCTGTTCTCTGACTTCCTCATATAGCACCTACTGGCGACCTTGCATAGGTCTCGGGCTGGAGGGCGTCCGATACTACGTTTACCGAGACGCGGTCTCTACTCCAGGACTCGTTTGCTCCATCGGCCATCGGTCCTGCGGCTGACGTGACCGGCCCACTGCCGCTTCAACTTGCTAATTTTGCGAGCCATGTCGGTTACCTTGGTTCTCTTACGGATATCCTCATTTCTAATTTAACCCAACATAGCGCGCTCCATAGCCAACTATTTTTCAAAACGTGAGAATAAATAATCTCCTCACCCATTTATTAATGGCGGCGGCTGCAGTTTCCCGGTTTCCAAAGTTGATGGTCTCCACACCGCTGTCGTAAGTCTTCGCGACGTCAGCGAAATGATCGTTCAGCGTGTATCTGTCCGATACGTATATCTTGTTCGCAACAGTCAAGTAACTTGGATCTTCTGCCAGCTTCTTGCTGAGATCGCTGAACGATTCTGAACTCTGTGAAATAATGTACGTTACAAAATACATACATACATACATACATAACTTCACGCCAGTTCCCTTGCGGGGTAGGCACGAACAACAGAGTGCCATTTAGGCTTATTCTTACACACCTCACTTGCCTCTTTGACATTCATAACTCTTGTCATGCATACAAAATAAATAATTAAAAAATGTACAGTATCTAAAAAAAAATACCAACTACGAATCATCGTTAATGAACGATGTAAACGAGGCTGATTTATTACTATTTAAAATATTTACCTTTTGATTATCACTAACACCCAAGTACTGGTTAATCTGCTGCTTGGTCTCCGGACCAGCTCCTTCTTCAAACAAAGCCAAAAGGGTCATGATGCCAAGGGGCGAGGAAACCACATTCTTATCGGCGGCGCTTTTGTAAGCCTCCTGTTAAAGAGTAGAAAACCCGTTCGAAGATCAATTACAAAATTTAGAACAAATTTAATTTCTCCCTAGGTTTAAATTCTTCATTGTTGAAAGCAGTGGTGTAAATAACATCTACGTGTCTGTTTGTCGTCATCCGACGCATGTGGTGGGTATACCAAAGCCCTGAACAGTAGGAATCTCTTTATGAGAATGATAAACTAATTGAAGATTGAAGATGAACATTTCTCTTGAATTGAATTGAATTGAATTTATTGAACTGAAAAATGTTACAAATTATACTTGCAGTTACAATAATACTTAATAAACTAAACATTACAGCATACACATAAACATAAATAACTAAATTATGTTGACTATATCATGATTATAAATAGCTATTTAAATCGACAATAACAATTTTTTAATATGTTCTTTGTATTGCCCGAGTTGTTGAAAGTAGCGCTGTCTTCCTAGCTAGGTTATAAAATAACCTGTGTTAAGGAGAAACAGCATACTGGACTCCGATAGGATGATACTATAGGGGGGACGGCTAGCCATAATGTTAAAATCCATGTTTTATGTTATATATGTAGGTAAGTGATGTGATAGTAGTTGGTGTTTATATTATGCATGTGTTGGTTTTTTTATATTATGTGGTGTGTTGTGTGTATGGTACATTATATTAGACTATTTGTGATAGTTTTATTCTAATAATTTTTCTGTGTCGTCATAACTACTGATTTTTTGCATTTTGCATAAATTAGATCATAGATTGGACATTTAGCATTAATTCGATTGTAAAGTGCAGGACCAAGATAAAAATAGAACTTTTTAACGAATGAGAAGTTTATATTGGGTAATACACAAATTATGTCTTTGCGACGCTTGTAAATAATTTTAAAAGGTGTTTGTTGGTGTTGCAATAGGACTGTATCAAGAATAAATAACTGGCGTACGTTCAAAACATTACAAACTTCATATAGTTCGGTAGTTGGAAACAAAATTGGACGAAAAGTAGCCACTTTTAGAATAGCCCTGTGAGCTATTTCTAGAGGTTTCATGTACGTTTTGGAGGCTCCACCCCAACAGGATATACAGTAAATTATAATCGATTGACATAAAGCATAATAAACATTGCGAATTATATGAGGATTAGCAACATGTCTAAGGATTTTAACACACACTAGGTATATATATATATACGGAATGAGCTCCCAGTTGAGGTTTTATCACAGCGCTACGATATAGGGTTTTTCAAAAAAGCTGTCATAAAATTTATACGAGGTCGGCAGCGCATTGGTAACAATCTCTAGTGTTTTTATGAAGTAGACCGTCAGACGTCTGCTGTATTTTCTCAATAAAAAAATCAACGTTAATTAAAATATGAAAATAATTATAAACTAATAACTACATGCTTAAGCCGTAGCAGCTTACAGCGCACTCGCGTTAGAAACAAAAAAGGACGTAGGTTCGAATCCTGGCCGGAAAAAGCATGCACCACTCAAGCAGATTTCTGACGTAATGTACAACATTGTCACAATTACCACTTGATAATCACGAAGGAAAACATTGTGTTGCAACCTACACATCGATATGAATCTGATTTGGTTGTAAGCTTAACACCAGAAGAAGGACTAAGTACAGTAGTACACAAATTATAATTCCAAGTGGCAGTTTTCTTCGCGCAGATAAGGCCGGTCGGTTTCCGACATCTAAGAGAGAGAGAGAAAAAGAGAGAGATATAACACTTTATTGCACATCAAAATATACAATTATAAACAGACCATACTTACAATATTTTCTAGGCCTTATTGCTCAAAGCGATCTCTTCCAAGCAAAACAAATCAAAGAAATTTAAATCAGGCGATACAGGTGGTGCAGGAAAAAGGCAATAATAGATACATAAATACTCAAACTAATTTAAGAAATAAATATACAAATACATACATATATACATAGTCGTATATATACAGATATACAATAAAAATTTCAACATATATAAGTTATTATAAGAAATGTTGGTAAGGATTTGGCTTCTCTGACAGTAAGAGGCAGCATATTCCAAAGTTTGACAGCCTGCACTGTAAGCGAATTATCATAATAGGAGTGCAGGTGTCATAAGTTATCGATACGTATCAGAGCGTAAAATGTGGGCAGTGGATAGGCGAAGGAATTTAAAACGTTCCTTAAGGTACTGGGGACTATTAGGAGTAAATAATATAATAATAATTTATTCTGAACTTTATTGGCAAGCGCAAAAGGCAATGTTGCTAAGCATACCAGCTTTCTCCCGTTTACACGATACACAAACAGTAAAACGGTAATAAAATTGGTCTAATGCCCAGGTACATCTGGAGGAATTATTGTTTGTATAAACCTATACATTCTGCGCGAAGCTTCATGGCCATTCTTAGTTCATCAGTAGAAGGTTTGTAAATCGGGTATTCTGTCGCCTTCCATAGTTAAATTGGGGAAGCGTCCGCTATAAAGTGTAGCGCTTTCAAACAAGTGACAACAATTATGTTTATTATACAATTCATATTATTCTAATGTACTTACATTGAGCAGTTTCAATGACGCCTTATCGATAGCATCGCCCAGAGGTGTCCTCTGATAATTACGGTTTAAATATTCAGGGTCAAGCAACCTTCCGCCATTCACCGCATAGGCTGTAGCCACTGTAATTAATAGTGTTACGAGTTAGCGGGACTCGAATTAAAATACCGTTAGAAGACTTTATTAGAACTATACAAACACGTATAACACAGGTACAAATATAACTAACACAATAAATCCAAAGGTAATGCAGAAGGTCGTAATTGAATAAAACGCGCAAAGTCCGTCAGTATCAGATTCCCGAATGCAGACACGTCACGCCCGTAACGTAGTCGTAGCTCAACTGCCCCGTTTCTCCAACAGGCTGTCGTTTTATACTTCACAAATACAAGTGTGCCCGCCCGCCAACGTCGACACAATCAACTCGTAATCGTAATCCGAAACACCTGGCTAATGATGCAGCCGCAAGCGTCCGTAAACGAGTACAATAGGATAATATGCTGTTCTCTACAATAGCTAGAAACGTATACCAATAAATAAGTGAACAAAGGAAGACGATCATAAAAGGATTACAATTAGTTCAAATGGCGACAGGTAATAAAATGTGCTTCTACAGATCTGTACGTGGAATTTATCTTTGTCGGGGCGTAGGTTGTAACAATAGCAAAAACAATTATTTTATCTCCACCTTACTTAAAACTTTCTTAAATAAGCATTTTTACGAACATACATACATACACATAGGTTTGGTCGAATTTGCCTAATATAGTGTCGATGACTACTTATATAAGCAATAACATGTAGTTTACTAGTTTTTACGTGCGGCTGCGATCTCGATAGCGTTAATATTCTGTCACGGGAACCTTACATTTTTCCGGGATGAAAAGTAGCCTGTGTACTATTCCAGGCTATAATCTATCTCTGTACCATTCATGAATTTTATCCAAATCCATTCAGCCGTTCTAGTGTGAATAAGTAACAAACATCTATCCATACTTTCCCATTTATAATATTAATATAGATATACATATTTAGGGCACATATATCTAATCTGCGGAGTGACGCTCGCGGACAGCGTTCGTAATACCGAAGTAAGAAAGAGAGTTGGTCTGAAAGAGAGTGTCGGGGTGAAGGTAAGGAAAGGAATGCTCCGGTGGTTCGGGCATGTGGAAAGAATGACTAAACAGATATACAATGCAAAAGCGGATGGATGCAGAAGTCGTGGAAGGCCACGACACACCTTCCATAATCAAACTGATCGTGTACTAGCAGAAGCTGATGTCAGGAACCTTAAGAACAGACAGCGTGCATGACAAGAGTTATGAATGTCAAAGAAGCAAGTGAGGTGTGCAAGAATAAGCCTGAATGGCGCTCTGTTGTTCGTGCCTACCCCGCAAGGGAACTGGAGTGAAGTTATGTATGTATGTATGTATATCTAAAACTCCGAAGAGGTTGGCTTTCGACGCTAAGAACAGTATAAGCTATAAATACAGTAATCGAACTCGGTGCAAACTATCTAAAACCATCATATTTAACCAGTGGCCCGTGACCCACATGTGGCCCACCGAACTTTGGTCAGTAGCCTGTCCAGTATAGAACATAAGTGTTTAATACTGTTACATGTTTGTGGGATACGAATTTAAAATGCCGTTGGAATTATTATAAATCTTATTAGAAGTATACACAGGTAATTCACAGTTCCTACAAACACAATCAAATACAAAAAGTCCAAACTACAAATCAGAAATTCCTCATAATATAAAACGCACAAAGTCCATCGATGTAAGATTCTCGTTTCAAAAGTGCACTTGGTAACTCCTCGACCGCAGTTGAAACTCAACTAACTCTGCCTTAACGGGTTAGCCTTATACATTCGCAAAATAGATAGCAACATGCACATCATTCATTGGAATAATTTAAAAACTTGTAGTGGAATGTCTATAATAAAACGGTTTGTGATGTCTTCGACTCGACAATCGGTCGCAAAGACAAAAGGGATCAGGAATTGATAAGAGATGATTGCTTTTCAATACTTAGAAAAAATACAAACGGTTGGTTTTCAGCTTCACGAAACACATTAATTGTAATAATACAATGGATTTATCGTGAAATATAATACTTCTAAAGCCATAAGAATTGTGTAGTACCCTATCAAGTTTTGAAGCATAAGCTGGAAAATTCTGATAAAAATATGCCTGGAGTGGGCTAGAGAGAATTATCTAAAAGTCTGCCCCAGGTAAAACCATCACTGTCTGTAGGTATATGCTTACCTATCGTAAGATAAGTATAACTAATACAACATGGGCACTAAACAAATTAAAAGGCTGTTAAGGTTTGTTTTTTTTAATAATACACCAGTTGGATTGTAACAAAAAAAAAACAGAAAAACTCACCGATTACCACTAATATTCTTGTATACATTGTCACTGTTCAACAGAAGACTCACCACTGACTTTTGCGAGCAATTCGTCTGTTATATATATGAGAAATTATATCATGTTAAATGCAATATATGGCTTTGTGTGTATTTGCACTATATGTGTTCGTATGTATGTAGGTATTAAGCTATAGGTATAATATTAATTATGTAAATAAGTAGGGTTTAGTATTTATGTTTACATAGCATATTTAGGTTCTTTCTTATTATAGTGAATTGAAAAGAAACGATAAAGTTTTAGGTCTAATATATGTATAAAAGGTTTATATCTAATATATGTATGTTTAGGTCTAATATATGTATAATATATATGTACCTAATTTAGTATTTTAGTCGTACGATTTAATTAAATAACTTTCCGTTATTACTACTAGCTTTTGCTCGCGGCTTCGCTTGCTTTAATATTATCCCACGAGTACCGTACATTTATCCAGGATAAAAAGTTAGTTTAGTGTTATTCCCTACGATAATCTAGTTCTGTGTCAAATTTCATCCAGATCCATTCAGCTGTTCTGGGGTAATTGAGCAACAAACATCCATACTTTCGCATCAGAAAAATAAAATTGAAGTGTCTGTTTGTAGTGCCAAAATATCAGCTTTTTTACTAAATGTATGTGAAAGTATATATATACGGCGCTTATATAAAAAAAAACAACTTTTAAAATTTGTGTCTGTCTGTATGTTTGGATGTTCCGGGTAATCTTTGAAACGGCTGTACCGATTTTGACGAAACTTTCACTGGCAGATAGCTGATATTATAAGAAGTAACTTAGGCTACTTTTTTACCTTTTCTTACGGTGCAACGAAAAAAAATCCACGTGACCGAAGTCGTGGGCACAGCTAGTTTATAATATTACTAGTTCCCCCGCGGATACGCCGATGAACACCATCGGGTGTTAGTTATCCCCGATTTGGGTGGGTATACCAGAAATGCTATTATCACCCCAACGCGGCGAATCCTACAATCCCCTATCGCCATTCCCTTGCTGTGGGCATTCCTCACACGGAGGTAAAAAAAAAGAGGATATGTGTTATAGGTGTGATAGGTGTGTGTTAAATAAAAAATAATTTGTACGATATTTTAGTTTGACAAGTGTGTGAGGAAACATGCCACGTGCGTGTGTGTCTGTGTATTTGTGTTTGTGACTGTTCGTGTGGGCGTGCAATGATGAATGTATTGAATGTTCATATTTACTTAGTATTTCTGATAACCAATAACCTCCAGTGAGATCGGGTCTTTCCTTTGTAAGAGGAAAGTAGCGAAAGGGTGAAATAGGTGCGACACCAGGAAAACTTCAAAGACGTTCTCCTAACTAAAAAGCGGAAAATGTTGAAAAAGAAATAGAAACTTAAATAAGCTTTTTTAAATAAGTTTTTAAATACAAGATCCTGGATATCATGTAGCAGCAGAGTGTTAAGACAAGTAAAACAAGCCCAAATACGACGGGTCTATCTTGTTTAGCACAGGAGTTCCTATGACCAACTTCCGACTCCATCATCAGATCAGCTCCATGGTACCATATTATTGCATTGTTACGCGATATACATATGCTTGCAAAATTTCAGCTCAATCGGAAACCGGGAAGTTGGTCAAATTTAACTTGCAGTATTCCACGCGAATTTACATACATAAATACACATACATATCTACATCCATTGCAAGTTAAATAAAAGCCTGTAAAAATAATTTCAAACGAAAATTGGCTCGGATTATGCCTATATTACATATGGGATTATATTAGTGTTATTGACTGTGTCACGCAGACGTAGTTACAAAAATTATAGTTACACACAATACATTACATTTATTGTTTTATATAATATTGTAAAGTAGTATAAGTAGTAATAATCTAATACAATAAAAGAGAACTTAACTTATTTTATTGTATTCTACTTATAGTCCCTCGAGACTATAAGTAGAATACTGAGCCTAGATCACCGTGTTCTATGGGTAAGGTGCCCAGAAGGCTGGCTACGTTTCCTCGCTGGATCGATTTATTATTTTTAAATATTAATTGATATTATTAATTGTTTATGACATTAAAAGTTGATAGATAACGTATATATATATATACACTAATGTAGCAAATCATTAACGGTGTTATTTTTAACGCATTAAACAAGACTCATTTCGCCACAGTTCTTAACATTTCCAATATCCCAGATGGAGCAGGGATATTAGAATCGTTGAGTAGTTTTTGAGATACGAGTTATTTTCAATTATGTTTTTTGGGTTGTGTAATTTTCATCATAATAATTTAACGTCATTCATAATTAAAAAGAATATCGCATCACAACTAACGCATTACACCGCCGTCTGCGTGAAACGGCTAATGACTCTAACATTAATCGAGATGAGGCCCCAAACTCGTCAACAATTTTATTTTTGTTGTTTTACATACATACATAACTTCACGCCAGTTCCCTTGAGGGGTAGGCACTACCAACAGAGCGCCATTCAGGCTTATTCTTACACACCTCACATGCTTCTTTGACATTCATAACTCTTGTCATGCACGCTCGTCTGTACTTAAGGCTCCTGACATCACCTTCTACTAGTACATGATCAATTTGATCATGGAAGGTGTGTCGTGGCCTTCCAAGACTTCTGCATCCATCCACTTTTGCATTGTATATCTGTTTAGTCATTCTTTCATCATGCATTCTTTCCACATGCCCGATTTGTTGTTTTGTTTTGTGTAATTTGAAATCCCAAGCAAGCATCGAAGATTAGTATTGTTTTTCCGTGGTGCCTGCTAAAAAGTCAATTCGCTTTGCCTAACAACTAGTTTATAATTGTGTAATACAATAAATAGATAGATAGATAATTCTTTATTGTACACCAAAGCATAAACAAACAGAAGTAGAAAATCATAAAAGATGGTACAACGGGCGGCCTTGTCGCTAAGAAGCGATCCCTTCCAGGCAACCCTTGGCAGGGATTGATATATTTTAATACAGACGGTGGTACAACTAATAAAAAATGATGAATAATAAATAAACATAGCACATATAAGTACAAAAACAAAATAAATAAATATATATACATATGTGTATACACATACATATACACACACGTATATATACATATGACAGTACAAACATACATACACTTATATAATTAGGAATAAAAATTAGTATAACTAAAAAACTGTTGTATTTTTTTTTGTAACCTTTGACGATGAACCCCTTCCAGCGGCCATTTTTATGATTAGTCTAAGAGACGCTGAAGATCGACCTTCACCCATCCGATAACCAGATGAGACATAATTTTTATCAAATTATATTGAATTGTAAACACGCCTATGATTATGATAGCTTGCCAATCGAAAAGTGTCATGGTTATTTTTAATTCAATTAATTTTAATAAAATAATTAATCACCTTCCCTCTTTTGATAACTGAAAAAAATTAGTTGCAACTGATAGTTTTTAACATAGAGAATACGTCTTGATAGGCTTGCCTACTTATTTCTATTGATGGCTACCTGGCAAGCAGGTATATATATAAATATAGCTAACACCGTTCTGTTAACCAATAAAAATTGTGAGGTTTTAAAGTTATCTTTAAAACATGGCAATAATATTTTATGAAAGGTTTTGTGCAGGCAAGCCTATACGGTTATTTTTGGAATTTTTCTTATGATATAAATTTTTAATGGTTAACAGAACGGTGTGTTACGTATATAGACTTTATTATGTTCATACCTGCTATATAGATTCTATATATAGGGCGTTCCATTAGTAGTTCACAACGCCCAAAACGCTCAGTTAGAAGATGCCGGGGGATAAAAGTAGTTCCCCGACAATGGAGGTGGCCTAGCAAGGCCCACGGCTGCCAGGACTAGCGGAGAGGACCTCCCTAACTGGGGAGTGGCAATAGCATGGCACCAGTTTTGACCGAGCATGCTAGTACTACCCCTGATCTGGCGAATCCCACACACGGGTCGCGAACTATCCCCTCAAGCTTCTGTGCTTGTCGAGGCTTATGGTTTTCAATCGGATTTCCTTTGGCTAAAAAAAAGGGCTAACAAGTCCACTGGATTATACTTTGATGATGCCGGGGGCTATGTTTCCCCCCGGCAGTAGCAAAGTTGGTACGCAGAGTTGGTCAAGCTTTCGCTTTCCCGTAGCCCTGGCATAAGGCACAAGAAGGAGCACCGAGGGGTTTTAGTAGGCATCCCTGACCGAAGTGTGGCAATAGCACTTCTTGCCTGCGGTGCTAGTGCCATATCATACCAGCCAGGTTTCCCCGTGCGGGTGATGGCCTTCAATGAAATTTCCCCTCGTAAAAAAAGAGGTGACAAATCCACTATATTCATCATATATAAAAAGTGAAGAGTTTTTGGGATGAACTAAACTTTGTTTTTTAAAATGTTTCCTAAAAATGAATAATAGTTGTTGGATATTGATAATTTTTAAGTAATAACTAGTGGTCGTCCGTGGCCGAAATTCGACCATAGTAATTTGTTGTCAAAGACTATATACTTCTATAATCAAAGATTTCGCCAAGGCAACGATAGACAAAAGAGTACATATGCGCGTGTGTTTCAAATACATGGTAGTGTGTGTAATGTCTTTTTTATTGATTTAATGTATTCTTTATGAATAATTTAAAAAAATTATTAGCATTCGTCGCTTCTTCGCTGTATAAACTATAAGTGTGCGAAATTTCATACTCCTCCGTCCGCGCAATTTTCGTAAAAGGGGTACAAAGTTTTTGCTTCACGTATTAATATACCTATAGATTATTATGTGGTGTAAAAATATGAACTGTATATTAAAATGTGGCTGTTTTTTTTGGAGCTGGACCCAGCTGAATAGCCGCAGATGGCTGTTTCAGCGATACCGGACTTTGGGGGCTTCCCGACTCCGTGGGAGCGGAGGCGTTCAGCCCGGAAGCAGCGCGCTCGAGGAGGCATCTCCTGTGAGGTTCGACCTCGGCTCGACCGCTGCGGGGGATTGACTCTATATTGAGAATTAGCCGTAAAAGGCTGAATGAGCTAAGCCAACAGGCTGAAGTGATTATTTGGGGACTAATTATCGACTCCGCCGGCGGAGCCGATCCTAGTCTATCATTACTACCACTTCGCAACGTGTTATAGCTGGAGGAGAAGAAACGGCGGAAGAAACTCTCCAAGAACACACCTATGCTAATCTAAAATGTGGCTTTTTGATACCCGTATATATAAAGTACTCTGTGCTTTTTGAGTTGCCACATGAACCCCGTTGATCGGCGTCTGTCGAAGACCTGCAATTTGGCTGAACTATACTGAAGACTCCATCAGCTGAGGGTGTATGGACTGAGATCTTTTGCCTGCTATTGTGGCACATATTACTTTGTTTCTTTGTTGCTATAAAGAGGGTAATGAGAACAACGAGGAAAAGTTTATTCAGTTATTCTACTCTGGGTTTTCTTTACTGTACTGATAAATAACGAAACAAAATAGTTACGCTTATGCAATTTATCATCTTGTAGGTAAATGTACATCTTGTTTTTTTCCTTACGAGATAAATCTGTAATATATGTATGTAATAATAAATCTGTAGAGGGGTCAAGTTTGATATACAATCAATTTCAAAACTTTTAATAATCAGGGGATTAAGTCGATAAACTTTTAGAATGTTTGTTTTTCTGTCAATATGTTAAGGTGCCATCCACTAAAACAGTGTTCAGCACATTTAATTTTGTTCATAAACATTTTGTACAAACTCCAGCAGTGCGCGTACTTCAGCTGTAGATGTCGCTTGTCTGTTTACACCAGCAAAACTGTACACGGTAACTTTTGTAAGCTTGCCCTGCAACACATTTGTATACGAACATGTTCTCCGCGGCTGCACTTGAATTGAGTTCAGTCAGTTCAATCTCTAACATGACCGGCCCGGAAAATGTACTGCTTGGTACTGCAGCTTGTGTCATAATATATACTCTGCTTAAATAGAAACGAAAAGCATAACTACGTTATTGGGTGAGGGCTTTTCTGCAGACATGATCAACAGACTTGAATGGATTTTAAATTCCAACAGATAGTGCGCAGATTTTGTTAATGTTTCATCGCGTAGGTCCACCAAGAGAAACAATTGTGCTGAACGGTGTGCAGCACAATGCGGCACCCTGATGGAATCGTGCCTTAAAAGTATCACGTAAAAACTAATTAACGGATTGAAATGAAACTCGACACAGAGCCTTAGAGTACAACACTCTCCTCTCTCAGTGCTGTCTGTGAACCTCTTAAATCAGAGGTTCCCAATCTTTTATGGACTGCCGCCCCCTAACAAGAAAAAAATCCAATGCCCCTTTTAGATAATAGTCTTTTATACTCAGTTTAATATGTCTGTCTGTTAATAATCACAAATTAAAAATTCTCTCGAAAAAAAAGCGCGGGAAACTTTAAAGTTGGCGGGCGTATTTTTTAAATATCTTAAATTTATAGCATAATACCGACTGAATGTGTAATATAACCTTTCTTTTATGATAGTGTAGAGAACCGATTCCTAATGGTACATCAGTCATGACCTACACAGGCTACTACACAACATACGAACAGTCTGTGCTAGCGGTGAATAAACATTCATAATAAGCTTTTGTTGGGAACTGAAAACAGATGTTGTGTTGTGCAGTTTTATTCTCTAAAAATGTGTAAAATTACTCTAAAATGAACAATAGTTGTAGGACATTGATCGTTTTTGAGTAGTAATTATGTGTTTTGTGAGAAATGTGAACTGTATAGTCGAATGTGGCCTTTTAAGTTGTCACAAGAACTCCGTTGTATGGCACCAACTGATAACCTACAATTCAACTGTGCTACACATAAGCTTAAGAAAATGAAGAAACTATCTTGTAAACTAAGACCTGGCTTAAAGGCCTAGCTGCCAAGCCATAAACCTAAATTTAAAAAAAAACATTCCAAATTTCGAATACTACGAGTTTTTGGCGGTAACTGAAAGGAACGTTGTGCTGTGCAGTTTTATTTTCTAAATATGTGTAAAATAACTCTAAAATGAACATTAATTGTAGGATATTGATAGTTTTTGAGCAGCAATTATGTGCTTTTGTAAGAAATGTGAACTGTATAGTCAAATGTGGCCTTTTGAGTTGTCACAAGAACTCCGTTGAATGGCACCAGCTGATAACCTACAGTTCAGCTGTGCTACACATAGGCTTAAGAAAATGAAGAAACTACATTGTAATCTAAGATCTGGTTTAAAGTTTTGAAGTGATAACTTCTTATGGGAGGGTAAACCGCTTCGTTACGTAACTCGTTACGGCGCCAGTCTGTCTGGCTTCCCTTTCTCTCACGCATACGGCAGCGGTAGGCAGGCTAAGTTATTACTTCTGTTGGGCGTCCCGGAACGCACACGTTTTTTTTATTTGAAATAGTATTTTTTGACATTCGGGAGTTTTCGTAAATTGAATCTGGACTGCTGGAATCCTAATTCTATTAAATTCTATACATACGTAGTATCCATAGTAGTTTGTGTTTTATACGTATTCATAGTAGTTTGTGTTCTATACCTGCTATTACCTATACCTATATAACATAAGATTTTTTGGCGGGAACTGGAAAGAGATGTGCTGTGCAGTTTTATTTTCTAAAAATGTGTAAAATTACTCTAAAATGAACAATAGTTGTAGGATATTGATAAATTTTGAGTAGTAATTATGTGTTTTGTGAGAAATATGAACTGTGTAGTCAAATGTGGCCTTTTGAGTTATCACAAGAACTCCGTTGAATGGCACCAGCTGATGATAACCTACAGTTCAGCTGTGCTACACATAGGCTTAAGTAAATGAAGAAACTACATTGTAATCTAAGATCTGGTTTAAAGGCCTAGCTGCCAAGCCATAAACTTACCAAAATAAAAAATATATAACATAATAACATAACCTATGAAAAGTACTTGCTATTTAAAAGAAATACAATTGTAAGAGCAAGTAAATAACTAAAATTAAAAATATATAATTTTAAATGAGAAGAATGAGTTTGATAAGAAAATATATCGGTAACTGCACTGAAAATTATTGTTTATATTTATATTATATCGATTTGTCATTTGATCATAGTAACTTTCTTTTAGATATAGGTGCAAATCTTACTGATGATATGTATCAAGGGATATACCATGGTTCTAAGAAACATGAACCAGACTTAGATAAAGTTTTACAACGTGCTTGGGCAGGTGGTATGGAACGAATGATCATAACAGGAGGGAGTCTTGGTGATAGTAAAAAAGCTATTGACTTATCCAGAACCGATTGTAAGTATATAAATTAATATTCCATGCAATTTTGAAAGAAAATTATATCTTAAACCTGTCCCTGTAAAACTTCATTGTTAAAATTTCAGCAAGACTGTTCAGCACGGTAGGATGTCATCCAACAAGATGTAACGACTTTATTGCAGAGCCTGAAAACTATTTAAATGACCTAAAGCAATTGATAATCGAAAATAAAGACAAAGTTGTAGCTATTGGCGAATGTGGGTTGGACTATGAAAGGCTACATTTCTGTGAGAAGGATGTACAGTTAAAGTAAGATTTATTTCGTATCAAGATCCATATTATGAAATAGTAATCCCAATCCCATATCCTAGTCCCTCAATCCTCCTATCTCATCCCTGAATCCCATCCTTTATATCCTATTAAAGGCAATGTATTAGCACCACAATTGGTGTTGCAAACACCTATAGGCATGGTAAACACTTCTTTATTATTTATGTATTTACTTACCAATATTGTCATTATAATTGTCACCAATACATACATATGTAGCATGGTACATATAATACATTATATATACTTAATCAATCATCATTACATATAATATATACCCTTTCTAAGTATTTATTTTATTTTTCCCACCTCAATGATGAATCAATAGATAGATAATACTTTATTGTACACCATTATAGAAAAACTTACGAACTAGTATTAGTCTAGATGGGTACAAAGGGCGGTCTTATCACTAAAAAGCGATCTCTTCCAGACAACCCGTGGCAAGGATATTCTGATTATGAGTGGCGACGGTGGTATACATAATTATTGTACAATTACTTACATTTTAATAATAAATATATAATATAACTATACTATATATACAAATATACACATAAGTTATATACATATACAAGATATGGTGATAAATATGCAATATAATATCTACTAATTATATAAAATTACATATCATTATATTGCAGATAGAATTTCCTGACTAAGTTCTTAAATGTTATTAGGGATTTTGCTTGTCTGACAGCAACAGGCAATGAATTCCAAAGTTGGACAGCCTTAACCGTGAAAGTATTATTGAAGAATGTTGTATTATGAATAGGAGTAACAAGTCTATGTTGACTGGAAGGGTAAATTGTGAGAACAAGAAATAAATTTGAAGCGTTCTTTAAGGTACTGTGGAGTATTAGGGAGGGAGTGGAGTATTGTGGTGTATATTAATCAATCGTAATGTCCTAATGTGTTAATGACTTGATTTGTTATATAAATTGACTTCATTTATAAATAAGTTTTAATCAATTTAATTTACTTATATATTTTTGCTAAAAATACTATATGAAATATACCCACACTTCAATGAACATATTTTACATATATTAAACAAGCCATTTTATAAGCACTTATAATAATTGTGGTATTATTTTTCTTTAAACTAGAACATTTTTATTTCCCAATCATTTACTTTTAATTTGTTTATATATAGTGTTGATGGTTTAATAGTCTGTGTTTTACATGACTCACAGAACATCACCACAATAATAAAGTACAACAATAATTGTCATTTGTTTTATGTGGGCTTACCTGTCAAGAAATATGTAACTTGATAGATATGCAAACGTCAAAAGTGAAATAACCACTTGGAAACAGTATAGTATGCAGTCCTCGTGAATTCAACCACAGTATATATAAAATTGTCAAATTGTTGACATATCTTGTTCAATGTTCGCAAGGCCTGTGTCATCGATGTCTTCATGAGCCTGGCCGTCTGCCAGCTTGCCAGCTTTGCTATAAGAAAAGCGTTTTCATTCATTCATTATTCTCCTATTACTTTTTCAGATATTTTGAATATCAACTACAATTGAGTAAAGACTTCAATCTCCCATTGTTCCTTCACTGCAGAGCAGCTGCTGATGACCTGGTTCACATACTAAGCAAGAATAAAGACAAGGTTATTGGTGGTGTGGTACATTCGTTTGATGGCAGTGACAATGCTCTACAAAAGATATTAGACTTAGGATTGTATATTGGTATAAATGGCTGGTAAGTCTATATTTGCTAACTCCTAAACCAAGAATATTTTTCCACTTATATCAAGTGGAAAATACTCTTTGACAGAACTTGAACAAAATCCCTAATGATTTTTTTTTAAATTAAGTCAAAAGGTGTTAGATATTTGCTTTTAAAATCATGAAAATTGTGTCTCCCACTAACTTTTTAACTAAAACATGAATTGTTATTATGCCAAGTAGGTAAGTAAGTATTTGGACTACAGTGCTTGCCTCTCACCATGTTTGAAGAATATTGTTAATACACAATACAATGTAAAGCCAATGTCACATTTCCACCACCGCACTGCTCACCACCAGTTGTTCACTCTCATTTCCTTGAGCTACCATGCTCAACTATGCAGCGGTTCTTTAGAATTCACACAAAACTACTAGGCCGATTTCAATGCGGTTTTTGTTGACCAACAGCAAATTCCCGGACTAAAATCTGCTGTACTTTAGATCCCGGGAATCTCACAGGAATTTTCTTGAGAGCAGTTTAAAGTGGCCACGTCGAAAAAATTTGTTTCCGATGCAATATTTTCATTGATTCAAATTTTCTGTGTAAAATAACTGTGATCTTTGCTACCCATCCAAATTGGCCGAAGTTGAACCCTAGTATTATAATAATTATCTTGCAGCTCATTAAGAACTAGAGAGAATTTAGAGGTGGCATCAAAAATACCCAGTAACAGATTAATGATAGAAACGGACTGCCCCTGGTGTGAAGTGAAACCCACTCATCCTGGCTATGCTCATGTCACCACCAAATTCCAGACAGTAAAGAAAGAGAAATACAATCCAAGTTCAGGGAACCAAGTCAAAGGGAGAAATGAGCCTGTTAATATTGTGTGAGTATATTTTTGAGCCCTGTTAGCCTATTTGTTGATACACTTGTGTTCAGAACTTATGCCTGAAATGATGTTGAAGACTTCTTGGTTATAATGTCATATAATTATTTGTACTTAGTAAAATTAGCTTACACTTAACACATTCACTGCCGGGCAACTTTCAGCAGATGCCTTTGAGATTGAATCGGATGCAAATCTTCTAGCTTGCGGTATAGGCCTTACGTCCTTTAATATTATCGTTAATTCACAATCTATCAAAACACATAGTCCATAAATTTACACTCAATGCTTTTGGCTTTTTAGACATCATAGAGTTGTTTTTATATTGTTACAACTCAGGTCCCGACAAAAACAAAATCCACCTGCATATCTAAAACAAAACATTTTATTACCTGTCGGCATTTAAAATAATTGTAATTCTTTTATAATCGTCTTCTTTTGTTAACTTATTGATTGGCATACATTTCTAGAAAACAGCCCATTGTTTTACTTTTTTATGGCTGTTTGCGGCCGAGTAATTAGCCAGGTGTGGCGGATTAAGTCGACTACGATACGGGCACATTGCATTTGTGCAGTATAAAACGATGGCCTGATGGAGGGAGCGGCAGTCGAGCGAGAACCACGGTCAAGGCGAGACCTGTGTACATTCGGTAATCTATTAGTGACGGACTTTGCGCGTTTTATTGAATTACGACCTTCTGCATTACGTTTGGATTTGTTGTGTTCGGTTATATTTGTACCTGTGTTATACGTGTTTGTATAGTTCTAATAAACTCTATAGTAATTCTAACGGCATTTTAATTCGAGTCTCGCACTCGTAACAATATTAATTTGTCGAGATTTCTAAAACATAAAGAAATATACCTATATATTTTATTTACTATACATGGTGAGTCTTAATGCAAAGAGATCCCATATCACAGAGAAGATATGAACTTAATGCTTTTCACCAGATTTTCGATTTCAAGCCACAGTGAATGTGTGAAACAAAGACCTGTGTTGACAGCTTAGTTTACTTTATGAGTGTCCTAAGTATGTTGGTTGCTCCTGTACGTAGCTAGACAGATGTATGTAAAATGTATGTAGGGTTAGTCCATAAATGCGAGTTCAAATCTTGCCCAGGAAGCATGCACCGTTTAAGCACTTAATGTGCAAATATACAATTCCCAAATGTTGACATGACTGTGAAGGAAAACTGAGTGGTGAGGCCTACACATTGAGATAACTGATATGTTGAAGCCGTGAAGCTGCTTTGCTCAAGGATGGCAGGTATTATACCATGCATTCATCTATAAACGAAGGCCTGAGCTCAGCAATTGTATGTTTATGGGCTATTATCATATATAATAATAATAATAATAATAATAATAATCGGCAGACAAACACACACATTGTATATCCCCAAATTAAGCAAGTTACGCTTGTGTTATGGGTAATATACAACGAACTACTCTGGGGCCGATCCCAAACACCCAGATGGAGTAGTAAATAACGGAGAAAAGACGTTTTCCGTAATTTACTATACCAGGAATTGAACCCGGAGCCTCTGCGTTGCAGTGAGGTAGGCCGGCAAAGGCTTAGCCCGCTCAACCACAGAGGCCGTTGAATATATATATATGTATATATAGGGATTCTGTGGTAAATTTGGTAAAATAATATAAGGAAGGGTGCCGTTGTGTTCTCATGTCCGTCATCTGTCTTGGTATGTTACAATGTCAGTATATTTATTTCTTTCTTTGCAGCCATGTATTAGAAATTTTGGCAGCTATAACGAACGAGGATGCAGATGACCTAGCGATGAAAATATATGAAAATACAAATACATTATTTTTCTCAAAATAAAACATGGATGTTTTCTTGTATATAAATATATAAGTAATTTATTCAAGTTTGCCATGGACCTTGTTAAATCAAGGGACGCCCGCTATTGTTTGTTCATACAAAAACTATTAACAAACGAGAAAGTTTGTAAGGGTGGCTATAACTCTTTTATGTAAAAAGTACTGAAAAGATTTTGATGAAACTTTAAAGCAGGGATTCTCAAACAATTTTTTTTAATTTTTTTTACTGCAGACATTTGCAACACCAAAGGTGCTACAAATACGCCGCTGCTCTCTTAAGGGAGACTTTTTTTTTATTTCACATTCGCTCCTTTCATAATTTAAGAAAGAGGGTGTTCATTTCCTCTGTAGTATTTCTTACTTTAACTCTCTATTATATTGTTCTTTATACCTATTTTAATCTTATTATATATACCTTAATATGTATAATCTTATTATCTATGCTTATTTCGACGTTTTTAAATATATTTTATCTTGTTTTTATATACAGATCTTAACAGCTATTTCGGACTATACATTTTATTATCTATTTTACAATAACGCTCGCGGCTGCATATCACGTGATATGCGTGCAGTGTTTTTACCTGCCTGAATTTTTATTGACCACCTTAGTTACTACTTTGACTTGAGGGAGATTGGAATCTGATCACTAATGCCGGAACACAACTCAAGGTTGTTATGGCAACATACTTTAGACCAGGGGTGGTAGGCATCCAGTCAGGCAAATGCCCTACCACCTGGCTGTGGGTTGTTCTGTCGCCTCTTACGACTAGCCACCCCAACGCAGGAAATTGTATTCTTTCTCCTCCCTTTTCTAAAATGAACTGATACCTCAGTCCTTGCTAAATTACTTTAAAAGTCCTATCTTTAGTTTTCTTCGTATTGATACAAAATACTTTACATACCAATTTAAAAACTTTGTGGTTGCTTAACTGAGTAAACTTGACATAATTTTCTCATCAAAATTTAAGAAAATAAATAGACAAAATTCAATAAATATCAAGTATAATTAATAATTATTAATATAAATTATGTAAAACTACTTACACTAGTGTGCATCTATGCATTTGACCAATGGTTAAAATTAATTAATCTCCAAAACTATATGGCTTAACAGCGATTATTTTATTTCAACGGTCGGATAAATATCTATGCACACCAGCATTAGTAACTAATTATTTTTTGAAAAAAAAAACATATTTGTACTCCTAACAAAACTTACAAGTTCTTTTGAATTGAAACTTTCAAGATACAGTATTTTGAAAGTTTCAAATTAATAGTTAGTGTTAATTAATAGGGGTCGACTTGTAGACCTCGTCGAACCCCAAAATCAGTTTTCGTTTATGTATACCCCTGGGAAACCGACTTCGACCCCAGGGGGTCGATATCAACCACTTCGTGAATCCCTGCTTTAAAGTAACAGGTATAGCTTATACATCAGAATATTATAAGTTATACTTAATTTAAAAATATATTGTTTAATTCAGCCAAAATATAATGATAAACAACAATTAGAAACGCGGTATCCGGCGGTGCGTGGAGCGAGGCGATTAACACGTGTCAATGCTGTGTGTGCTATCAAGGCGGGCAAGGAAGGCGCGTGAGGATAGACGTCGTTGACGGTTGTATCCATATTGCTAATTTGTAGGACAACCAGACTAAGTCACGGGCCGATTGTAGTTAGGTGTTATTATTTTTAAATTTTATTTTTCAAAAACTATCAATTATTTTAAATCGGTAAAAATCGTCATAGCGTAATGACTAGCGTACATGTCCCAAACTCAAAAGGGCGCGGGTTCGATCCTGGCCGGAACGCATGCACCACCTAGGCAGTTTTCTGACCTAATGTGCATATTGTTACAATTACCACGAGCTAACGACGGTGAAGGAAAACACCGTGATGCAACATACAGATCGAGATAAGCGATGTGTCAAACCTGCGAAGCCACCTTGGAGAAGCGTGGCGGTATTAAACTAAAACTAATAAAGGCATAAATTGAATAATGCGATTTTAATTGTAGCTTAGATGTTTTACTTGGAATAAACTATTTAAAGAAGTGACACCATTTTGTTTTATTCCTTTAAAGATGTCAAAGGATATTCCTTTTATCTAAAGAGGTTCCATAGCTTCACCTATAAGAGTTTTGATATACAAACTCTAACAGGCGGGTATACTGTCCGTTCCCGTATAGTAGGAGTCCCGAGCCCAGCAGTGGGACATTTATGGGCTTATACTACTACAAATGGCGGATCTAGAAATATGACACCTGTAGGCATTGAGTTATAACATGTCTAGAGAGAGCATTGCTAACAAACAACACCGGCAAAAACGGCATCAAAAACGCGAAGCGTTGCTAAATTCACTCTGCGTTTTCGGGATATCAGGAAAAAATATTACCCCATTTTTTATAATTTAATATTTTTTTATGTAAGTGAAAAGTTTAAATGATTGTTATGATTTAATCGCTTTATGTGATATAATTTAATATTACTCAGAGGTTTTAGTTTTTTTTTAAATAAAGTATTAGCAACAAAAGTTGTGTATCTTGGAACGAACCATAAAAAAATACATGCACAAATGAATTCATAACACATTTTAGCACATGTAGTAATTTTAATTCGCAATAAAATGCTTGTAAAGATAATTAGTACATATTTATAAGTCTATTAATTACCAGTACTAATGTAATAATTCTAAAAAAACTATTCATAATGGCAAATTATTTTTGTGTTACACATCATGTTCACGAAGGTTATTAGATGACTATTTATAACCCAAAGATTATCCTGCGCTAAAAGTCAGTGAAATCATTTGTAATAATAGACTTGGAATGATTCGATAGGTTTATATTGGGTAGTAGGCTTTATGTGTAATCCAAAGTTTATATCAGTAGTAGGAACTACGGGGTAGGTACACGGGATAGTTTAATGCAGGGACTTAAGAGCAACTAAAACACTTGAAAAGGGCTATAATAAAAATAAAAATATTCATATCCAAAAGTTTTTATTGAAACTAGTTTAGTTTGATTATTTTATGATCTAAAATTTGTTGTTTATCATATTAATATATTAAATTATTTCTTTATTAGGAATTAATGGAAATGCACCTAACAGAATATAGACAAAATGTAATATCTTAATTATTACAATAAAGAGTTATCTATAATATTACTAGAGGCCCGGAGCGGATTCACCCGCGGACTGTCCCGTTCCCGCGGTATAAAGCGTCATGTTATATAACCTATGACACTCCCTGTTAACGTAGCTTTCCAACAGTAAAATAATTTTTAAAATCGGTTTAGTAGATCCCGAGATTAGCCCCTACAACGTCACAAACTTACAAACTTTACCTTTTTATAATATTAGTACAGATAACTCCGACCGAAGCATCTGCTTTAAACAATATTCAGTTTTTTTTACATCCTCTTTGACTATATTTGCAGCACGCATTCTGTCAATTCTATGTCAAACGTCATAAGGTTACATTAAAAAGTTTATATTGTCCAAAGCGCTAAGGTTAGATTAGAAATAATTTTATATGGTGGTTAAGTATTCTTAAATTTTCTAATTATCCTTCATACAACTTACATCTTATCGGTCACGATCATATATAATTATTTCAGGTACTTTATTTCAATACAACTGTGCCGTTGATAAGAAAATATAAAAAACATAGTGTAAAAATTATTCCGAAAATGATTCAAAATATTTTCTTTCAAAATCCATCTCTTTGTCCAACAATATGCTACAATTGGATCCGTAGGAAGTCTAAAACGTAATATAAAATAGTTTAATAAAACCGGACACACAAACATTACATGTCTGTTTTCTATAGATTTTTTCAATTATTCATATTTCACAAATAAAAAAAAAAATCGTAACAAAAGTCCCCAAATTTTGGAAAATAAGTCACACTTCTCACCTGACAACATCAATCAATTCGATAATCTTGAAAATATCGTAATTAAATTTCACGTTTTTACAAAGAAATCAGGAGATTTATTTTTTTGTACAAAATCGACACATTTGAATAGCGCAGGCCAGCATAATGATTTTTTTTGCGAGAGCTCTAACCAGTAAAGTAATCGAAACGACACTAACAGGCGTGGGAAGCCACTGAAGCCAGTGCACCAATTTTGGTGCACTGTTTTTGGGCCGTTTTTGTGCAATTGATGCGTGATCTAGACGTTTATATGATCTAAGCCTGTAGGCTATTCAAATTTCGTGAGACGTGTATAGTCTTGAATTAGACCTCCTTTTTACCGTAGTTTGAAGATCGTGTAAGAAATAATATATAAAAAAAATGGCCCCAAATTTGCCGCCCCTCCAAAATCTGTCGCCCTAGGCTCCAGCCTACTCAGCCTACTGGTAAATCGACCACTGACTACTACTATATTATGCTATCAATTATTTTTTAATATTACTTTTTAACCTGGTTACAATTACAATTTGGTTGAAGTTTTTCCTTAAAGATTATTCACAAAATTGAATATACATGAGTACTTGACACCGGTTAGAAATCGTGCAAAACCATACTTTGAAAAACGAAGATCGACGATCTAGAGAACTTTACTGCGTAGGTCAACACACACTTGGCCGGTTTATGAACCTAAAATTTTAATCGTTTAAAATCGTTTAACGGATTTATTTTTTTGTACAAAATCGATTACTTCATAATTTCATGCAAATAATACAAAGATGTCAACCATGTAATTGTTACGTATATTATTAGTTTGTTGACATTTTGTCACCCTTGCCTATTTCACTATAAAAAAAAGAAAGACCATCTATTTGACTTATAATGAACATATGAACATAAATTACGTGTTACGCCATCTAGTTGTATAGGATATAGAAGCTTTTCAGACATATTTTTAGCTGATTTTAGTACTCTTTCAAAAAATTAAGGGGTCTACGCATTGAATAATTAAATACACAAATGCTTAGGGATTTGCATTGAGTTCGCTATCTCTCTTGCGCTTACTAAGTTTTTAATAATAAATTGAGACATTTTACTTACGACAAAGCTGCATTCTATGAATCTTAACAATAATATTACCATGAAAAAGTATTATTTTTTCAATATATTACGAATAATCATATACTATCTGTAAGAGTTAAGTTCAGAGATGAGCGGAATGCGCGCCCCCCTCCCGACCCCCGCCTTCATACCGCTCTCGCCATCGACGCGTCAGTACCTCGCCTTTATGTCATCCGAGCGAAGTCTCAAGTTAACTTTTGCGGGTTGTTCATTTCTGTACGTTAAATTCGAGTGCTTATGAAAAGTGAAAATTTGAAGCTATACTGACTGCACCGCAAAAAAGAATTATCAAAATCGATTCACAGGGCTTATTCTCAAAAGTTGTTCGTTTTAGAACTTTACGATGCTTGTTTTTGAAGTGAAACTTCTTTAGAATCGTTGTGATTTGAAACTAAATGAAACGAAAAAGCGACACTAAATTCCTAGATATTTTTTGTGAATTGCCATTTTTTTAAATATTTAAGTATATTTACCATTCTATGTTACATTTATTTTTGTGTTATACCCATATAAATGAAAACGAATCGTAGAAATGTATGTACAAGTATAACTTGTGGATGACTTCACCGATTTTGATGAAATTTTTTGACATCTCCATATTATTTGGATTCATAATTGGAACCGTTAGGTGCCGCTGAGATAGGGTTCTAGGATCATCTTAATCTCCTGAACCGATTTTTATGTTTTTTTTGTGTGTTTAAGTGGGTCCCCGGATGGTTTAGATTCACAATTGAAATAGGTAGGTGGCGCTGGGATCGGGTCCTAGACTTTTATTTTTTTCAGGGCAGGACATCGTCTGCGGGGACCTCTAGTAGACTATGTTATTGTAATTTTAAAGAAATCTTTATTCTTTCTTTCTTCAATCCATAATTTTATTGACTCGTATCGAGCTGATCCGACGAAAACGAACGACAAAAGGCGTTTGAGTTTAACGCCTCAGAAACGGAAAAGTTATGGCTGAACATACTATTTATAAAAAAAATACATACGAATTGAGTACCGCCTCCTTTTTTGAGTTTGTTAAAAATAGGTTCTATTTTTATGTATGAAACCTTGTTTGTTAATTCAAATATTTTTTTGTGAAAAATACTTAAATAATGTTCTTGAGATTCAAATAGGGTGTACCATTAGTAGCTCACAACGCCCAAAATGCTCCGTTAGCCGTTCCACAAGGCGACCGCGGTCGTTGTGGTCGTGGCGAACACGTCACTAGTTACGTCATCATCTTCGATCACAAAACGCTGACAATGACCCATGTCAAGAGGTGGGTCGAATAATCGTTTCATTTGGGTTTACGATTGTAATGCCGGCAAGCAAGTGAAACGGGTAAAATCGCGGTCGTGAACGTGGTCGTTGCGAGTCTCTAATGGAACGTAGCCATAAAGGTATAATGTGTTATATGATTTAAGGTTAGACTGGAAGATTCACGGGTACAAAGATAAGTAAAAAAGGTGACAGAGGACATATGTCAGAATAGAAGAGTATGGAAAGAAAAGACATTTATTGTGTCGATTCCAAATAATTGTGAGAATATAAAAAAAAAGACAAAGTCGCACGTAAAGCTACTATATATTCATTTAATATAACCAGAAAATCGTAAACCATTAACTAAGTACACCGTTTACCGTTGAAGAATGGCGATGTGGTTGATATTGGTACTGGGTAAGCAATGCTATTTTTTGAGATTCACGAGGGCTTACTCTCAACTGTCTTTCGTCGTTTGTTTTTATTTTAGAACTTTTTGCTTATTTTTTATATTTAAGTAGGTTTTCCATGGTGTGTTCTATTTATTTTTATGTCTGTACATTGCAACTATTAAAAAAAAAACCAACAGGTATACACTATATAAACGACGGAGAACAGGGTGGCTTTTTTATATCGCCCTATGGTGGGCATCATTAAATTCATCCCCCTCTCATGGCAACAGTCCAGCCGAGGTAAAACTCCTTAGGGAGCTCCCTCGAGCAAGTTGCCCCCCCCCCAGGCTCGAGCGCCTTCGCTTCGCGAAGGCACTCGCCCCATAAACCCCGGTAAAGTTGTAAGGTCTTCGAACCAACAACATAAAGTCAAGTCCAATAAAAAAAGGCTTTTTTATTTCTTGTCTGTTCGGGATTCACGTAAAAACTACTGGACCAATTTCCATAAGGTTTTCACTGATCGACATAAAATTCTTAGACCTAAAATCTGCGCTACTTTTTATCCCAGGAATCCGCAGAGATTTTTCAGCAATTGATTTAAAATGGCCAGATTGAAAAAACGAATTCCAATTTGTTTTTTTTTTACTGATCGATAGCAAATTTTATGTAATAAAATGTGTGATATTTTTTTTTATCTCGGGAATTTTATTTTTATGTCTAAAAATAGTAGAATTAATTGTAATATATTATGAATCCGCGCCTCTATTATTATAATACATGGTTATATTACAGTAGCTTCGGCCAGCCTTGTGAATGGGGATAGAGATGAAAGGACACCACTCGGCAACGCTCTCGACAAGGCTTCCATGAAATTACTTCATGTGAGTTCGTCGTTAACAAGTCATAGACTGACATTGGTCGTAGATCGCCAAGCCCACATTTGCGCTAATTCGCTCACTAATTTCATCAAACGTTCTACATTATTCTAGCGTTCTTTCGATCTAACTTTTTTTTAATTCGCGTAATAAACTACTTAGTTCATTAAATTGACGTGTAGTTAGGGTTGCCACCTTCTTTTGAAAAATATATAGTATTTTCGTTTTTAAGTTGTAAAATACAGTACTTTTCGGAAATTTAGTGGTAAAAAGGGTACCTTTACTGTTTCCAAGTGTTTATTTTACTTTTGACGTTTGCACGTCTATCAAGTTACATATTTATTGACAGTAAAGCCCACATGAAACAAATTATGACATAATTGTCGTACTTTATTGTTATGGGTGACGTAACAGTGATGTTTTGTGAGTCACGTAACGCACAGACTATTAAACCATACGTAAATAAATCGAGCGTAATCTTTTTAAAAATAAAAATATTTCTGCTTTAAAGTATAATAATACTGCAATTATTATAAGTGACGTTTTATTTTGCTTATTTAATATATGTTCATTGAAATGTGGGTATAATTATTATACGATATAGTATTTTTATCAAAAATGTATAGTTAAGTTAAATTGATTAAAATTTGTATATAAATGAAGTCGATTTTGATAACAAATCGAGTCGGTAATGTATTAGGACAATTGATCCCACATCGAGCTGTCAAAAGTAAAATAAAGCTTGGAAAGGGTATATACATTTATTATATATTTTATTTATTTCATTATTGAAATTTCCATGTGTATTTTTACTACTTTGGCGACCTCTGCAGTTGAGCGGACTAAGCCTTTATCGGCCTCTCTTACTGCAACGTAGTCTCCGGGTTCGATTCCTGGCATGATAAATTGACCGTTATTTACTATGGTCTGGGTGTCTGAGGTTGACTCTAAAGAAATTCGTTTTATATTACCCATAACACAAGCGTAACTTGTATAATTTGGGGATATATAATGTGTGTGTTGCCTGTCTTTTATTAATATTATTATTACTAATTTTGCTTTAACCAGAAAGATCTATTATTTTTAAAATAATTATAAGTATCTGAACAAAAAGCGCGACAAGCCAAGGCAAGCAAAGGCGCGAATTAGCCATGAAAATATAGTACCATATATATTTTTCTATAATACAGTTGGCTAAAATATAATACGATATATATATTATATATAGTACGTGTGGCAACCCAGAGCTGAGGTCAACGTGTTGTGGCGGAGTGACTAGGAAACATCTGTTTCATTACAATGACGTATGTTCGAAATCTGACAAAAAAAACCTTGCACCACTCAGATAAATTCTAGCCTAAAGTGCAAATCATCACAGTTACCTTGTGCTAAGGGTGAAGAAAAACATCGTACGGAAACACGCAGATCGATCAAAAATACCTACATGGGTCGGTCTGCCTTTATGTCGGGGGGGACAGGTACCATTCAATATCGTGACAGATTTCTTCAAGATGTTATTTTGGTCGTCAAAATGTTGCAACAATAAATAATTTAGGTAAGAACACTACCAAAGAATAATTAACGCAGTACCGATATTTGCCTCTGCTACATCTGGATAATGTATGTTTTAGTGACTGTGTCATGCAGATGTAGCTAAGGGTTTTATGCGTTATTTGTGATGCGACATTATTATTTATTGTTAATGACGTTAAATATTGATAGGTAATCTAGGTATTATATAGGAGGCGTTCCTTTAGTATCTCACAAGGCCCAAAATGCGCCGTCTGCCGTTCCACAAGGCGATCGCGGTCATTATGGTCGTGGCTAAAACGTAACTAATGACGTAATCATTTTCGATCACACAGCGCTCACAACGACCCAAGTCAAGAGGTAGGTCGAAGTGGGCGTTGACCACAGAGTATTAATTATCTCTATCTCTTGACATTGAAAGACGCTCGATTTTCAAATCAACCAATGACATTTTGTATTTCGTTGTTTATGACATCATCGCCCCATACTTTGTTCCACTAGTCACTAGAGTTTGTGATTGTAACGGCCGCAAGCAAGTGGAACGGAAAAAATCGTGGTCGTTGTGAGTCCCTTTTGGAACGTAACCATAGACATAGACTATGGAGCTAATAATTGACGGCGTTATTTTTAACCCTATAAAAAAAGACTCATTTGGCCACAGTCACTAACACTAACATTATCCCAGATGGAGCAGAGATATTAGAAGATAAGAGTGTGCTACTTTTTATATAAAACCAAAAGATCCTTTTTAATTCTTAATATTTGTAAAATAGGAAGCTTACAAAAGCTCCCATGACAAAAACGTGGTTACATCGCCACTGGGCATAGTACTCCTCTTGTCCATGTATTATGAGGGAGCCGGTCCAGAGACCAAAAAGGAAATCAGTCAATTCCTGGGAGGTGCTGATTATAAGAAGGTAAAGTTTTGTAATTATATATACATAGATAAGTAAATAAAGTACATAATATATAAACAGATAGACACAGAGAAATCTAAAACAGATCATGAAGTGGAGACCGCACTTTGGTACATTTAGTGTGGCAAACCTTCCGGCCGAGTGGACCGACGACCTTGCATAAGTTCATCACTAGAGAATTATAATAAAAATAGAGAACTGAGATATGTAGCGCTTTAGGGAGGCCTATGTATACGGCAAATTTGAGAATGCATGCACTATAGCCCTAATGTGCATATTAAGGTAATCAGTCAATTCCTCGGAGGTGCTGATTATGAAAAACATTCGATTTCTGGGAGGTGCTGAATATAAAAAGTTAAAGTTTTGCAATTACAGAAGTAAGTAAATAAAGTAACTGTTATGTAAGCAGATAAACACAAAAAAATCTAAAAGAGAGTCTTGAAATGAAGACTGAAGCCGAACGTCCACCGCGAACTAAACTAACTTAGTTTAGCTTAGCTCGCATAGTTGAGCCAGTTTTTTTTCATACATGCGAGGGGGGCCCACGCCTGCCAGGGCACCGCGGAGTCGGGCAGCCCATTTCCCGTAGCCCTGGCATAAGGCGCAGGACGGAACACCCAGGGGTTTTAGTGGGTATCCGTAACCGGGGAGTGGCAATAGCGTGGCACCGGTTCTGACCGGGCACGCTAGTGCCACCCCCGATCTGGCGAATCCCACACTCACACGGGTCGCGAACATCCCCCCAGGCTTCTGTGCCTGTCGCGGCTTAGTCCTCAAACGGATTTCACCTGGCCAAAAAAAAAAAAGTTTTTCATACATGTGCGTCCACCGCAAACTATGCCAGCTAAGCTAACTAAAATATCCCAACTAGGTCAAACTAACTTAGTTGTGTAGGCCGATCCGAAGCTACGCGAACTAAGCCAAGCCCCTCTCACCCCCTTGCGCTACCCCTCTGGCGCCTTTCGCTAGTGTTGTTTTGTAGTGTGTGATCGTGCGCAGGCAATGAAACGCGTATTCGTACGTACACATCCATCACGTCTGATTAACTCAACACTCCAGCACAAACTGATCATCACTAACGTAGTTATACCTTGTTTTTCGGTGGACGAACAACTATTTTCTAGTTTAGCTCAGCTTAGTTCACTGAGCTTAGTTCCTAATTATTTTAGCTGGCGGTGGACGTTCGGCATGAGCCTTGGTATATTTACATGTGGCACGTCTTGCGGCCCGGTGGCAAATTTGGGGAAGCCTGCACTCCAGATCTAATATACATATTCTGATAATTATCAGTTACCACGTTAGTACGTGCCGGTGTAAGAAAACATTGTCACGAAAGCCGTACATCGAGATAACCGATGTATCAAATCTGTTAATCCGCCTTGGACAAGTATGGTGGCTATAATGTCCGATCTCGACGTCCGAAAACAGTTATTCATCTCACGAACATGTTCAGGATATATGTATTTTATTCTATCACGTAACAGTTAAGATTTCTATATACATATAAGTATATGTCTTAAGTTAAATTGTAAATTAATTAGGCAAACAAATATATCGACTATAAGTACTTACTCATAAAGTACTACTTATTTTATACTAATCTCTGCAGTGGTTGAGCCCAGGTCACGCAGAGCGAGAGCCACGGGCTCTCGCAACAGATGTGTCATCCCATACTACGAGGTAGTCAACGGCAATTGGCTCACGACTAGTGTCGTTCGGAACGAGAAAGGGAGAGAGGTGCGCATGCGTCTCGCGGGATCGACGTCAGTCAGGGTCCCGGAGGCGTAGATATCCGCAAGATCTCCTCCCGTAACACCGCTGCAGGGGGGGGCCCTCTAGCATCTAGGGAGCAGAGGAGTCTTTACCCCTGTTGACGAAGTGAGTTTCCTTTCCCGGGGCATTCTCAAGCACTGATGCGCTAGGATCAGCGTGGGCGTAACTACGTTCTAAGTCTCATGCTCTTCCTGCCATAAGCGCGGGGCACATGGGAGGAGGATGGTTTTAGTGGAGTATTGAGTATTCGAGTCTCCACACTTGCCGGCGATTGACTCTGGTGGCCACTGGTGTGGCTTCCTCTCATCACTTTGGTCCAATCCCTAGCAAATGACCCGGTAGTGTGGGAAATGCATTTCCCCCTCCACAAAAAAAAAAATTACTAATGTCGTTTCCCGGTGCAGTAACTCTATTCTAGATCTCGTAGCGTTCTTATAAAATGGTTTCTCTCTTCGGGACGCAGGTAGGTTTAGTGGGTAGTTCGTAGGTTATGTCTTCATTGGGTGAGGTACCTATACGACAGTCTCACACGCACGCGTATCTATGGCCCGTGTGTGTGTCGCAAAAAAGACATTTCCCTACGTTATTAAAAAAAACGACCAGTGTCGCCAAGTATCCCAAAATGTCTAGGGGGGAGGGGATTTTCAGGGGTCTAGGGACGCATCCCGATTTACTAATGGTCGGCCCACTAAATGTCCCGATTATACAATAAATTTGTTTGTCCCGTTCTACAATCCTAAATTCCGATTTGTTTTACCGTCCCGATTTGAAACAAATTGGACCTGACGACACCACTTACGACCAACATTCTATTTCTTAAAGAAGTAATTCTTCCCATCAAAATTGTTAATTAGATTTCAGATTCGTTAACAGACTTCAACCGGTTACTATCAGCTAAAGATCCAAACTTATTGGATATTGCAAATAAGATATACATATCGGATAAGTACAGCCCAGCTGCTACGTTTCTTCCCGTAGCGGAGAAGTTTATGAGCAAAATAGAGCCACTCAATTTCAAAGATACAGCTTTTGCTGCCGGAGTCATGAACCGCTGGGTGAGTTTCAGCGTCCAGTTTTTTATTTATTTGGACAACACAACAGATAACAATCAGTAATTTATTTATATAATATTGTTTGTAGATTATTACGTCTAGATTGAAATCCAAGCGTGCTGACACATCAGTGTTAAAATTATATTTTCGCAAAGAAAATTATGTAAATATCAGTAACAATGATTCAATAAATACTTAAATCTAGAACATTAGTTTTAGTGATACATTATCAGGATAATAGACGAAAAAAAAGAAAGCACTAAACAAAATACAAGTGATGAGATGTGATCTTTCAGCATAGAAATTACCATTTTTTTAAAAGCGAAAGGTTATCTAATTTATTGTTCTTTATAGACAGTCCGTTGTAGACACGGCACATTCTTGTCAACGGATTATACTATGATGTGTTGTTTTTACATACTTCCAAGATAAATGTTTGATATGTTTTTTAATTTACATCAGCCAATTTGGCGGCGGAAATATCCGAGTCAATCAAACGACGCAAATATGTAAAATTGACCTGAGTTTTGCATATTTACGTTGTTTCATAATAATAATATTTGTTCGTACTGTTTCGTGTTAAAGGTCCTGAGGGCGTGACCTTCAAAAAGCTCTGGAAACGCCTTCGGGTGATCAGTACACACTTTATACTTTTGCATAAGAATTCAATCTTTACTGTAATGCGTAAAATTAAAAAAAAATATTTTTGTTATTGTTGGAGCGCAGCGGACTATGAGAGATAGGGCTATAGGACATTTTTATATACATACTAGCTGTAACCGGCAGACGTTGTCCTGCCTTTAAAAAATAAAAATCTAGAACCCGATTACAGCGTCATCTACCGGGACCAAATGTTAATCTAAACTCGAATCAACTTGAATAAAGATAATAGAAAATTATTAAAGTACTTATATCGCTATTAAAAAATAGAGGTTGGTGGTAGAACGATGAAAAGATTGTATGTATTTTTCAATGCTAAATCATAATCTATATATATAAAAGAAAGTCGTGTTAGTTACACTATTTATAACTCAAGAACGGCTGTACCAATTTGGCTGAAAATTGGTGGGGAGGTAGCTTAGAACCAGAAGATGGACATAGGATACTTTTATCCCGTTGGAACCGGTAGGTGGCGCTGAGATCGGGTTCTAGAATCCTCCTAATCACCTGGACCGATTTTAGTGGTTTTGTTTTTGTGTGTTTGAGTGGGTTCCCGGATGGTTTAGATTCACAATTAGAACCGTTAGGTGGTGCTGAGATCGCGTTCTAGAATCCTCCTTATCACCTGGAGCGATTTTGGTGATTTTGTTTTTGTGTGTTTGAGTGGGTTCCCTGATGGTTTAAATCCACAATTGGAACCAGTAGGTGGCGCTGGGATCGGGTCCTAGATTTTTATTTTTTCAGAGCAGGGCAACGTCTGCCCGGGCCGCTAGTAAAATATAAATAAGAAATTTTGTCAATAAAATAACATAAAAAGTTAGGGGTGGGTCACCTTTATCATTTAGGAATATGAAAAATAGATGTTGGTCGATTCTCAGACTTACCCGATATGCACACAAAATTTCATACAAATCGGTTCAGCCGTTTCGGAGGAACAATCACCGCGACACGAGAATTTTATACATATACATATGTATGTAGTACATAAGTTTGGACCATTAACGGGATGATTTCAGTGTAAGTATTTTAGTTAGTTTTAATAATTAATTGTAAAGGAGGTCTTGAAGATGTCACCTTTTACGAAAAGAGCTTTATTATTATTTGTTCAATAAAGAACATTTATTCATTCAATTATCACAGGCAGAGGAACGTACCAAGGGTCACATCCAGGCACCAGTCTCCGCCAAAGATTTGAGCCCCGAAACAGTTGTTACTCTTTTAAACGTCATATTTTTCCAGGTATGTAGATACACAAATAGTTTGATTATAATATTATAAGTGGATAGATAAAGCCATGGATAGCTTAGTCGTTGCCACACGCGTCCCAGATTCTCAGGACGAGGGTTCGAACTCTGACCGGAAAGCGTGCACCATTTAGGCAGTATTCTGACCTAATGTGCATATTATTATAATTACCACGAACTAACTGTGACGGAAAACATCCTGATGCAAGATACTGTGAGCTCTTTTCTTTCTGCGTACACCGGAACACAAACCAACTTGACTGATAATTTCTTTTATTTTTCCTTCCACCCATTGTAATATTATGTAAAATTATTAGACTAGGCATGTTTGCTAAAGAGTTTCGTTCTCCGCTTATTCTCTTCAAGCCACAACATTTTGTGAAGCGGTGGTAAATTAGATTAGCCTTCCATAGAGTAAATAATAACCATAAACAAAATTAAAACTAAATAATTAATATAATAATATATAATAATCGGCAGACAAACACACACATTGTATATCCCCAAATTAAGCAAGTTACGCTTGTGTTATGGGTAATATACAACGGACTACTCTGGGGCCGATCCCAGACACCCAGACCATAGTAAATAACGGAGAAAAGAAGTTTTCCGAAATTTACTATACCAGGAATCGAACCCGGAGCCTCTGCGTTGCAGTGAGGTAGGCCGGCAAAGGCTTAGCCCGCTCCACCACAGAGGCCGTCAAATAAAATTAAAATGAACAAGTTGACGGTAGACTAAATAAAACTTTAACAATACTCGTTGACACTTGACATCTTTGTATTCCGTGATCACGGCCACTGAAAGGTGGCCGAAACGTCGGAATGACAAAAATCAAATATTATATTATTGCCTATTGGCCTTGGACAAGTGTACAGGTATACTATTCGTTCCCCTATAATAAAAGGGAAGTCCGAACCTATTAGTGCGACGTTTATAGGCTATAATGATTACATATAGATAGATAACAACATTCATTGTTCACCAAAATGACAGACACGATACACTACTTACAATATTTTCACTTCTTACTTTGTTGTAGTTTTCTAGCAACCTATGGAATTTTCTAACTAATCTGCCGATTTATGTAGTTACATATACTGTGACAACAAATTTTGTCCAAATGTCCAAATCGATTATTATTTATTTCAAAATACTACACGACTACATTTTGGACCAGCATGTTTAAAAAAAAGGTTAAGCCGCTCAAGTTCTCCTAGTATATATGGTAACAAGTAATCCATAATAACCTTTTACCAGGGTCAATGGCTAGTGGCATTTAACCGGAATAAAACCGAAGAGAAAGACTTTCACCTTAGCAGCGGCAAAACTGTGAAGAAACCTACCATGCACTTGGAGAATAGATTCCTCTATGCCGAAAACCATGAACTTGGAGTTAAGGTAAGATTAAGCCTTCTTGTTGTGTGTACTATATAGGGTCCTAACATTTAAAGAAAAGTGAAAATCAATGGTCTCAATTCAGGAATATCTATGACTCACAGCTGATTCTCTCAAGAATATAATTTAAGCTAGAAAAGTCAGTACACACGTGTAAATATGCTATTAAATACTTAGGTGATTTTTTAATTCATAGAAAACAAAGAATTTTGAGCGTAGTTGGTAGAATTACAAGGAACATTCAGCAAAAATGTATGACGAGTACGGTATCTAAGTACATTTTATGCCAATTTCGAGACGATCTCAGGACAGTCAACACGGCTGTGAACTATATCAAAAAGCAATGACATATTTAAAACTGTACGTCTTTCATCCAAGCATAGAAACCTATATCTACAGCTGTCTTTATAGGAATTGGGACTTGTACGACTAACATAGTTAATATGATTGCAAAAAATTCTTTGTATTCTCTCTAAGCGTTCTTTGTAAATGCCATATTGTGGAGACCATATGGGACTTGCGTATTCCAAAATACTCCTAACAAAAGTATAGTAATCATATTTAATAGAGGAAATATCTGAAAAGCACTTACAAATGCGTAATACGAAACCTAAATTTTTGAAAGCTTTATTTACAATTATATCTATATGACTAGACAGTTATTTTGTCATCAAAATAAATGCCTAGATCTACGCACCTCACTCTTTTTATAGGCGTTCCACTAAAGTTATAATTATAAAAAATTGGTTTAGTTTTTCCAGTAAAAGACATACATTCACACTTATGTATGTATATAGGCACTCAAGGAGTCGAGATCATACTGTATCCTTAAACAGTCAATTTTTAGTTTAATTCTGAAATATTTTTTTTTGTCGTCAGCATACATAAGGTGTTCTGAATTTTTCAAGCAATCATTAATGTCGTATATGTATGCTTTATATTATACAACAGGGGACCTAAATGGGAGCCCTGTGGTACTCCAGTTGGAATTTTAATGAAGTCTGATCTGTATCCACCAAGTACGACTGCTTGAGATCGGCAGAATAGATATGATTTCACCCATCGCAACAAATCACCGTGAACTCCCAGTTTGTTAAGTTTGTCTATTAAAATATTATGATACACACAGTCAAACGCCTTTTCAAAGTCAGTGTATATTACGTCCACTTGTATACACTATTAATATACATACACAAAATTCTAATGTACATATTCAAGAATTGTAATTAAGAATAAAATAAAATATATTTTATACTTAGTTACAATTCTTGAATATATATAATGATTAAAATATATTATTAATAAATAACCTTTCCTTATATTATCGTAATAATATACATAAAATTTAAGTAATAACCTAAGCTTTTCTCAAGTTAAACAATTTCAAAATTAAATAGTTCAACTTAGATATTAAAAAGTCTGGCACGATGACACAGTTCCTAATATATCATATATATTTATTCTATTGTTATACAATGCAAGAAAACTTAACTTATTTGTATTGTATTCTACTCATAGTCCCTCAAGACTATAAGTAGAATACTGAGCCCAGATCACCGTCTTCTATGGGTAAGGTGCCCAGAAGGCTGGCTACGTTTCCTCGCTGGATAGCCATACTGATCCGTTGGCCGAGGCACCAGCCCTCTGATCACCCGAAGAGTCAGTGAGTCGTTTCGATAAATTTTGGTAGAGGCTCATGGCCTCAGGACCCCACGGTCCAAGCGTCTCGACAGCAAACGGCACAAACATATAACTCTCACAGAGGGTTGCATATTTGCGCGGCTTGAGTGTTTAGGCTGTTTCCGCCGCTGAACCGGCTGATTTAGACGTGTTTGGTAAATGGGATGCGGCCAACGTGTCTACTCAAGTCGCATCCCACACCAAAGACTTGCCACGCTGCCAGGGAATTAGAGTCATTCCGTCGGGACGCCTACCATCGTCACGTGCAATACCGTTCGGCTCCAAAAAAGCCGGCACGTTAGCGGTGGCAAGCGCCCTCCTTAAGACATCATTCAAGGCAGCGTGGCGCGACCATCTGCCGGCACTGCGGCGGCAAGAAAGACCGTGGTATCCCGGGCCGATTACCTCTGTTCCACAGACGCATGTGTGTGGTGCACATATGCGAGAACCCAAGCGCAGATTAGTTTAAGTTATCACTTCTCTCGAGCATCCCGAGACGCACACGTTTTTATATTTTTTTAATACTTTATGTTCCTCAGGAATCGGTTCTTTCTGCAACACTTTGTGCTCCATATTAGCGATTTGCTATGCTAACTATGGTTTTCAAGTCATAGTACCGCTATTACTTGTTCAAACCTCAATACACGTCCTTGATACATACATATTCCTTCTCTTTTTTTGTATAATAGTATCTCTGTCCCCCCCCAAATTTCCCCTTACAACTTGGAAGACATCGTCATTTTGTCGTCGAAGTCGTTTACAGTATTAAAAAAAACACCTGTGAGAAATAATAAGATTTTTGGCAAGTGCAGTGAGTTGCTGAAACCATAGAGTACATTAATATAATAGGTTGAAATGAACTAAATGGCGGCCCTGAAAAGTGCTTGGTATCGTTTGAATGATTGCTTATAGTGGTTTCGGTTTCTACACGGAAATGTGTGATATCTACTTCTGAAGCCAAGGCGGAAACTTAGTCGACGAGGGTTCGGGTGAATCTATATGTCGGGTTCACGCCGGGAGCGAACGAATGACGCTTCGAGAATAACAATAATAATAATCTGAAATATTATAATCAAAGTTTATTATACTAGAATTATTACAATTACGATATTAAATATTGCACAATAATACACAGAAATATTAGGACAACTCCAAGAGTTGCATCCACGCTTGTCAGGTGTCGAGCAGCAATTTGCCCTTCAAGAATACTGCGATTATCAAGCAGTAATTATCGACCACATTATATTATGTGCTCCTCGTCCAAGACTGTCAATGCAGACTGTCGTAGACTTAGTTGTAGACTCGTAGACTGTGGGTTTAAGACTGCCCCCTCTTCCTGCAGACCCAGTATTTATAAGGTCCTCATAGCGCGCTGCAGTGACAATATCCGGTAATGCTGTGGCGCCACTTCAGGTACGCTTCCTTCATAAAACCAACTTCCGCCATACGTATTAACTTCCAACATCCGGTTACTCAATTTCCGATATCCGTTAGCTTAATAATAAATGCTTCTACGTTGACATCCGGTTAAACAACTTCCGATTACTACATGAAAGAATACTCTATCCGGTTATTGACTACTTCCGTAATATGGTTATTTTATAATAACAAATACGATTCCTACATATATAATAATCTATTCTATTTATTTATTGTTATTCGACAAACATTTACACAACAACTGAAGTCAACAAAATTATACGATTATCTTCAGCGGCTTTGTGTGTACGGAATATCTGGGGTTAGTTTTTTACTTTCGGATTCCGCACACGCACATGGAGTACCTTCTGTTCTCACTTTTGGGATGGCACAGCGAAATGTTATATTGAAGCTCTAGAGTCGATTGAGAGCCAGAACGCGGATAAGCAACGACCAATTCTTCCACGACAGGACTCATACTCTCGTCACACATCGACGTATGGTTGCTAGCCTATTGGAGTTCTTTACTATTCCACGAGCACAGAACAATCCAATAAATACGCATACGTGTATGCGTATGTACTAATTCTACTATTGAGTTCCCTATCACAGATCAATGGTTTCCTTAATTTTGAGAGAATCAATACCTGAAAAATTCGTGTGAAATAGTGGTTATACTTTGAATCTAATAAAATTAAAATATTTTTCCTTAATAGCTGATCGAGCTGAACTACAACGAGACCGATTTCCGCATGATAGTTGTTCTCCCAGATGAAATCGATGGTCTACCCAAGGTATTGGCCAAGATCTCGACAGTTGGTCTCCTAAGTGATATTTACAAAATGCAATTTGCTCCTGTTATCAAAATAGATTTCCCGAAATTCGAGGCCAGGAGTTCATTTGACCTCACGGATCTTCTAGAAAAGGTATGTGATGTAATGTGGGCGCTGTCATTTTTATTAGGTCGATACAATGACATTGAATAAAAAGAAGTAGACAAGGGATTAAGGCTCTGCGAGTGGCACTTAAAATCTGTGCTAACTAGCAAACGCGGAACTCAGTCTAGCGTCGGCGTCAACGGAGCGGAGGACCGTACGACGCCCACAAAATATACTCGTCTCTTTTTCGCTTGCGCTAAACAAGGCACGTTGTCCTACTTATAGACGTGTTGTAATGTAGTGTGACAGTACAATGTTACATTATCTATGTGTGCGTCAATGTGCCATTTCTAAAGCTAGAATCCTATAGAGGTACTATGTCTACTTCTTTTTATTCAAATGTCATTGGGTCGATAGCATTATTGTCGCTCTTGTTGGGCAACAAGGTTAGAACCGGTTTAAAATTAACCGGTTCAAATCGGTTATAACTGGGTTTAATCAAGTATTCCGTTCGAAATGTAAATTTTATGCTGGGGCCGCATCTGTGACAATGTAAAGGATATTGCCTGTGACCAAATGTGTCTTATTTATAGAGTTAATAATTACACCGTTAACGAGTATTCACATTAATGTATATACATACGTTATCTATCAATATTTAAAGTCATTTACATTTATTGCAACACAAAGAACTGCTTGCACCCATCGCCATATCTGCGTGAAACGGCCTATATCTGTAACATTATCCCAGATGATGCCCCACCATTAAAAAGAATGTTATGTATACCTTTATTAACCGGTTTATTCCGCGAGAATTATTTTCTCATCCAACATGCACTTGTGTGCAACTGAAAACTTCCTGTACCATATGACTGCGTTTTGGAAATGTGCCGTAAAACCCGTCCGAAACCGGTATAATCAATAAAACAAATGGAAAAGTTCCTATATACTTAGGCTGTAACCTGTTCTACTTTTTTTACCAGTTTCCAAGCCCTGTTGGCAGGGCAGGCCCCTAGCTTTTTTGCCGCCGTTGGCAAACTAGAAAATGTCGCCCTCACCGAAGCTTACGAAAACTAAAAGATCTATCTAGCTTTCTTCTTCTAGGACCCTGTCTATTCGTGTCGTATGTATTTGTTGATTTCACTGAACGAAGTGAAATATATTTTTGGTTGTTGTGTCTTGTTTACTTTTTTTTGGACTTTTTTTATTTATTTTTTATTGCATGAGTTCAGCACAGGCAGACGACCTATCCGATGGAAAGTGGTTACCATCGCCTATGGACATTTGCGACACCAAAAGTGCTATAAATGCGTTGCTGCTCTCTTAAGGTAGAATGGAACCTGGCCACTAAAGCCGGAACACAACTCAAGGTTTTTATGGCGGCGTACTCTAGACCAGGGGTGGTAGCAATCCAGACGGGCAAATACCCTATCTGGCTGGGGATTGTTTTGTCGCCTCTTACGACTGGCCGCCCGGCTGCAGGAAATTTTATTTATTCTTTCTCCGTTCCTGCACGGATACAGGCTTTAATAGTTTATGCGTTTCTGCAGGCATTTTTGCCGTCCCTAAATTTTGCCGCTGTAGGCAGTTGCCTACCATGCCTACCGTCTCGAGCCGCCTCTGCCTGTTGTTCAGAACTGGCTACAGATCTTACATTTCGGATCCCCGCTATCGTAGAAGTGACAGAGTACATTAGTATTATAGGAGAGAAGAAGTATACTGTATTGTAGTAACATCTATGCAGGGTTGGGCAGTATTTGAAATACTTGTAATTGAAATACGTAATTGAAATACAAATACGTATTTTGTATTTGTATTTGACTTACTTCTTAAAAATGTAATTTGTAATTAGTATTTCAAATACGTGACGCTGAGGTATTTTGTAATTAGTATTTCAAATACTTATGGTTGCAAAATACATTTCACAAAATACATTTAGCTACCTTATTAATGGGTATGTTCTTCATAAAATAGCGCTCGATAGCTTTCATAAGCAAAATGGTGACCGCTAAATATTAGGTACATTCTGCATTACTGGCCATTTAAAATAAATATTTTTGTTTGGCTAAGATATATAATTTCAAATTAATTTTACTTTGAATACACGAAATTCTTTTTTAAACATTAGTCATTTATTTATTGATAAGTGTTATGTTTTCTTCGCATTTGAATCTTTTTCATCATCATGGATAGTTAAAAATTCGAGTAATTATGGAATAAGAGTACCGTCGTGGCAGCAACGCGGCAGGAGCGACAAGCAACATCAACAACCTTTATGAGCGAACACTACCAGTCCCAGAAGAGTAGCTAGAGAGGCGCTCACCGATTCTTCCGATGTGATCGAATTTTGCTCTTGCGAGCTGTTTTTTGAGGGACCTGGGGGCGGCATTGTATCACTTTTTCAGGTCAGAAGAACTTGGAGCCTGACGAGCCCGCGCTCCAGTCCAGGCTGGATAAGCCTGTTTCTTTAGCTTTACAGCTTCACTGCTGTACTTATTGAACCATTGTGGTTTACTCGTACCACCGATAGGTACAGTTGAGTTTGGAATTAAACATGCTATTCGCTGCAGTACTACATCGGCGATCCAGTCTGTGCTCGGATCAGAAGCTTCCGACGAGAAACATAACTTCCTCCATGGGTAGGATGCAAAGAATTCACGGAGTCCATCCCAATCTGTTGACCTGTATCACCACACTTTCCGTCGTCGACGAATCCGATCGGGAATAGGAAGGGGTACCACCAAAGATACCAGACAATGATCAGAGGTTCCCAGTGGAGCACTGATGGAGATCTGGTAGTTCTCCGGGTGTGTGGTCAGCAGAAGATCCAGCAAAGAAGACTCATGATCCACTCTATCCGGTATTCGGGTAAACTCCGTAATCACCTGAGTAAATCCATTGGCGAGAGCAAATTCGTAGGTAGTAGTCCCTGACAGATCAGTTCTCGGGGAACCCAACCACTCAGCGTAATGAGCATTAAACTTCTCGAGTATGACTATCTCTGCAAAAGGATACTGCCCAAAAACTTTGTCGGTCACCTCATGAACGAGTTCAAAAAGCGAGCTGTTTCAGTCCTTGTTCATTCCCTGCCATGGGAGCGATATAATCACGCATAGATCCGGGTGGAACCACCAAAATCTACGCGTACCTACAAGATGGAAATGGCGACGAATTGTGAAGCTTGCCACCACCACTGTCATGAGGACCACGACCACTCTGCCAAGAGTGTGACGACGGAGAAGAAGAAGAACAAGATGGAAATATCCCTATCTTCAAGACCGTGAAGATTAGAATTAAAAAAATATAATAAAATTAGGTTAACTTATTTCAGAAAAAACGGCAGTTACATAGGCAAGGACCTAATAATAATTATTATTTGATTTTTTGTGAGTATTTTATTTACATAAACTAACACCTGACGGTATTTTGTAATTTGTATTTGTATTTTAAATACATATAGTTGAAACGCTGTATTTTGTATTTTATATTTCAAATACCCGACTTAAAAGTATTTTGTATTTCGTATTTTAAATACATGCGAGACAGTATTTTGTAATTTGTATTTCAATTAAAGGAAACCATGTATTTTGCCCAGCCCTGCATCTATGTATGCTTTTGGCGATCCAATTGTTAAATTATAACATCTGTAATTAAATAGGTTGGAGTTTCCGCAATTTTTAGCGAATCAGCGCCAGGTATTGTAAAGGACGGTGCCGCCACTGTTTCCAAAGGCTTCCAAAAAGCTTACATGAAGGTCGATGAAGAAGGTTCCACTGCTGCTGTTGTCACTGGTAGGAAATACACACGTTTTAATTTCATATTACCAAGCTAATCAAATTACCTTGCTACGAGTATGTCGATAGTAGTGAATGATTTGATAGTACAACCCGCAAGAGTTAACTTGAGACTTCGCTCGGATGATGTAAGCGCGTGGTACTGACTCGATCGTACGCGTCGATGGCGAGAGCGGTAAGAAGGCGGGGATCTAGAGGCGAGCGCGCATTCCGCTCAGGTCTCAAGTTAACTCTTGTGGATAATACAGTGGAGACTCGATTATCCGGATTCGCGATTATTCAGTTTGACAGTCATTTCATGGCTACATAATAAATATAAAATAGTAACAGCCCATAAATGTCCCATTACTGTGCTCGAGTCTCCCACTATTGGGGAACGGACAGTATACCTGCCACGCTTTTCCAAGGCGGCTTGGCAAGTTTGACTCATCGGTTATGTCGATGAGCAGGTTTCATCATGATGTTTTCCTTAACCGTTGCTAGCACGTGGTAATCGTAACAATATGCACATGATCAGAAAACTGCCTAAGTGGTGCATGAGATACGGCCAGATTTCTAGCCGCGTCCCAGTCAAAGGTCCCCTTTGAGTTTGGGACGCGTGCGCTAGCCATTATGCTACCACGACTTATTTATGATGAAGATTACAATATTTTAGTAATTTAAATAAATATGTAGCTACATTCATACGTACGTATCTAATGTTTATCTAATTAGTTGGCAAGTTTTATTTGTTATTTAGAATAAATTATATACGCGAACCTGGTAATAAGGTACCTTTCAAGAGTTAATAATATAAAAAAATTGCTTTTATTCATATATTCAATATCCGGGTTTTTAATTATCTTAATGCCTTACGACATCAATCAGTCCGGTTAATCGAATTTCCACCGTAGCTACAGAGGTTTATTTGGTTACGTTTTTTGCAGTTCACGAAGGCGAGTGGGCTTAACTCGTAGTTGAACGTTTATATGCATATTGCGATAGTGAGCGTTCCTGACGGAACGATCAGTTGCTAGCGTGTCGTTCAATCATATCCGCTTTTGGTCTTTTTGACACGTGTTTACCACAAGGAAACGCCTTCGCTTTCATGAATTGCAGGAACTATTTTTAGGCATCTTTAGCTTATTTTAAAACGATAGTTAATAGAATACGGAATTCTTTAATGTGAAAGTAACTAAAAATCATTTTACTTTACGGCTAGATCAGTAGTTCGCTGGCGGAACAGTTGAATCACTTATTGCTGGTTTTTATATCTCGCCGACTGTACATTTGCTTTACTATCGGTTAAAATTTAATTTAAACTCCGTACAAGTAACGTCAACCGATGGTAGGGAATAAATGTAAGATATAGGAACCGAACATTAATAGGCATAAATATGCAAGCCTCTAATGCCGGGGCCACACATTGGTTTATGATTTCGATCCAAGCTTGGCTACGAATTCAATGGCCAATTACTGTAGCTAAGGTATGCGGCCACACATTCACACATACTTTTTGGCAAACACACTAGCCAAAAGCCTTTGGAACGTTGGACCGTTGAAAGATCGAGCAAGTTTCTTTACGAGCAGCAGTCATGGCAGACGGCAAACTATTCGCTCTGGCTACTTACACCCATGCCTTGAGCACATGTTTTTATATAATGAATAAAGTTCATCAATAAGAAAAAGAAACCAAAATCGTCATCAAAGATTCTTTTTTCTTTTTTAAATCGGCGACAGTAATATCATCTACGCACTCCTTCTACGAATCCTTTCACAGGAATCTGCTAATACATTTTTATTTTTATGATATTTATTGGCTGGATTCAACAATGCTACTTCTGATCGGTAAAGAGGTATAAACTCCAACACTTGTTCATTCGACCACTCGGCATTCGCAGAATCCATGTCGTAGATCCAACGCGCACGTCGGCAGAGTGCGTGTTGATGCAAACTATGAAATACTATGAATCGAGAAGCGACGTTGGACCCAATTGCCCGCGCGTCTACCCCTTCACTCCCTCGCCTTTGATCGTGTACAAAAAACCGACACATGGCGGGGTGACACTGGCAATTGGACGCAATGTTCCGTTTATGTCCAATGTCTGTCCAAGACCGATCTACACATTGATGATTCAAAACTATAACTTGTAGCCAATATACCCAATGTGAGGCCCCGGCATAAGAGTTATTTGTTTATGCCGCACATTATTGTAATGCTTAGACCGCGGAGTCCTAAAGCCACAAGCCATAAGCACTCATAAAGCTGACTACTTGGAGTAACGGATCAGTATTGCGATCCAGACACGTACCCATAGCTGAGCACCGTTAATCAAATAGTTTACTTCGTTAATCGCTAATCCGTTGCTGAAAAAGTTAACTTCGTTAAAAGTTAAAGCGTTAAATTTCAGAAAATTTAACACAAGTTAACGTTAATCGTTAATCCGTTAACACGTGATAGAAGTTGCATCTTTTTTTAAAAACTATTGGTTCTACAAGTTAGCAGGTTAGCAACAACAAAAAGACGGGTATAATTATTAGAATGTTTAATATAGGCATGTTGAGAAACAATGTTTTTTCATTCATTTGGATTAAAATTTAGAATTTATTTTATTAAGATAGACTAGTTGCATTCTGGGCGAAACACTAATTAGACGAACTAATTTTAAGACGATTTCATAGTAATATAATGACCAATTGCTATTTAGACGAATTGCTACATAGACCACTTACATCTTAGACGAAACGATACTAGCCCGTCCAATTTATCTGTAAATTAAATCATCTGGCATAATATGAATATTCCCCTTCATGAATATGTTGAAGTTCTCGTCTGAAAGTGAGGTTCGTTTCGGCTGTAGTATATCCTTGCCCGTGGAGAAAAGACGTTCAACTGCAGCGCTTGAGGCTATAGCAGTATTATATTTATAATAGACAGATTTGCGAATATCTGTTCCCCGAGAAATGCCGCATCACTTAACGAGTCTGTTAACATATTTTTAAGTTAACTTAAAAGTTAATCCGTTACTCGAAATGTTAACTTCGTTAATTAACTATTAGTGGATTAACGAGTTAATGCCTAGCTGTGCACGTACCTAACATAGCCAGCCATCTGTGCATTACCCATAGAAGACAGTATTTTACTTATAGTCTTACGGTCTTATTCATATTGAGTTGGTGTAAGTTTGTAGTATTCTTTAAACCCGTAAAGAAGCCTCGCACATACGCACATCCTGTCTCTAGTATACAATGTATTGTTGAGTCCCAAATCTCCTCCTTATCTTAAAGAACGTTTCCAATTTTTCAATATGAATCAGGAGAAATTTCTCAGGTCGTCAGTGAACATGAGACTAGAAACGCCGCTCAATACACCTAAGTTTTATAATCACTCGTTCAGTGTTGAAGCTGTCCAATTATGGAACATGCTTCCACTGGAAGTGAGGCAAGCCCAATCAGTATTCTCCTTGAATAGACTTGTTAAAGATTACTCAATGTAATAATATATATGTTGTTATTATTGTACGTATCTTTATGCTATAGTGAATTATTATATAATATGCATTGCTTTTAGTAGACGAAATATATATATATATATATATGAGTGTATAAATATATGTATGTTTATAAATATATAATATTACTATGCTTTATGTATTTAATCATGTGTATGTAAATCTATATGTATATTTATATAATAATATTAATATATAAAATATGTAACATTTTTAAAAACATTGTGCAGCAAACCCTGCCCTAGCTTTTGTGCCATATTTCTCTCTCCATCCCAAGGTTGTCTGGAAGAGATCGCTGTCAGCGATTTAGACCGCCATTTGTACCTAATTCTAAGCTGTTTTTGTGTGTTCTCTCATCGATTTTATTGTACAATAAAGTATATTCTAGTCTATGACATATTTTTATTGAGGTCAAATTTTCTTCATTTTATTATGTCTCTGCTCCATCTGGGATTATATTAGTGACTGTGACCAAATGCGTCTTGTTTATAACGTTTAAAATAACGCCGCTAATTATTATTAGCTACATTAATGTACATACATACGTTATCTGTCAATGTTTAATGTTATTAACAATTCATAATAATTTCGCAATAAAGACTTAGCTACATTTACGTGACACTGTCAACGTTATCCCAGATGTAACAGAGGCATTACTACAAAATGTATGTAAGTAGATATATTTTAATTGTAAGATAATTTTGTTTCTCTTTAAGGTATAACTGTGGTTACCCTTTCCAATTTGGGGACAGAACCATCACCAATGTACATCAAAATAAATCATCCTTTCCTCTACATAATTCTACAACGAGACAAAGTACTCTTCGCCGGAACTTATACGCATTAAGTAATGGTACTTATATGACTTAAATAAAAGTACTATTTTTAAATATTCTACAGTTTTTTATTTTGTATATATAAATTTGTCATACGACCGATCATGTTATACGGGTCTGAATGTTGGGCCACTAAAGTAATAGACCACAAACGTCTCCGCTCCACCGAGATGAGAATGTTGAGATAGGTGTGTGGTAACCGCTCCCGGCCGTGGTTCGCACCATTGTCGGGAGCCGCACCGGATAGGACGCCGTCTCCTCCTTCTGCGAGCACGTCATGTTTGCGAAGGAGGAGGCGGCGCGGTAGCGTGAGCGTACGTCCTTGCTCCGCTCCCGCCAGAGGAGGACGCGCTGACGCTGGAGGTCGGAACTCGACCTTCGGCCACCGTAAGCGGGCGGCGCGGGTAGGGCCCCTAGGGGGTATAGGTGTTCTCACTCACCCGCACATGCCGTCGAGATGAGAGCGCGAGTGTTCCGCGCGCGCTCATCTCACTTCCCGTGAGGCGCGTTACAGACCACCCCACGCACGAATGAGACCAATAAGTAGCCGGGGGATACGTACCCTAGCGTAGGAAGAGGCCCAGTGAGGGGAGCCCACGCCTGTCAGGGCACCGCGGAGTCGGGCAGCCCATTTCCCGTAGCCCTGGCATAAGGTGCAGGACGTAACACCCAGGGATTTTAGTAGGTATCCCTAATTGGGGAGTGGCAATAGCGTGGCACCAGTTCTGAATGGGCGTGCTAGTGCCACCCCCGATCTGGCGAATCCCATACTCACACGGGTCGCGAACATACCCCCAGGCTTCTGTGCTGTCCTCTAAGGGATTTCTGCTGGCAAAAAAAAAGGTGTGTGGTAACAACACACAGTTGCCACATATTCATCTCAACATTGTGAACGAATGGGTAAGGTGAGGAACGAGTACTAAGGGGATCTTTGAAAGTTGCACCTGTGCCTGAAAAACGGAGAGGAAGTTTAAGATGGTATTGGCATGTAATGACGAGGGGTGAAAGTAACGTGACAAAAATAATTTTAAACTGCACGATTGATGGATACAAATGTTAAAGGTAGACTAAAAAAGAGATGGATGGAATGTGTCAAGGATTATATGATGATTTGTGATGTGACAGAGAACGTATGTCAGAATAGAGGAGTTTGAAAGGTCCTTCCATACTCCTTCCAGGAAGGAAAACACATATTGTGCCAACCCGAATTAATTGGGAAAAACTGAATGAAGAGTTTTTTTTATTTTGTTTATACCTACGGCCAACTATGATGGTCGTTTTGACCCACTACAATCGTGAGGTGAAATATATTAATTTATTATCTATACTAATGATAAAAAGAGGAAAGATTTTTATTTTTGTATGTTTGTAATGACTAATTTTAAAAACTACTGCACCGATTTGAAAAATTCTTTCACCATTTGAATGCTACATTATCCATGATTAATATAGGCTATTTAAAAATTATGGATCCTATAATCCTTGCAACAACTCAGAAGAGTTTATGGTAATAAAAGAACAGCAACTGGTCACATAGTTATAATCAGAGAACTTTACGGTTTTAACACTTTTATTAGACTAACTGTTCACGGTCTACAAGCATTTTTAGAACACCTCGCCATCCCTCCAACAATTTTTACAGTACATAAAACTTAGCAATTGGCACAACTGATAGCGGATTGAAATCATTGATAAACTACTTTAATTAAAGTGTTATGAATGAAAAGAATTTAATACATTACTGTTTGGAAATTCCAAATAATATTTTATATAATATATTATATAAAACTTTATACTTAATAGAATGTTTTACATGTAATAGAACAAACCGAACACAGTATAAATCTATTGCGTCTGTCAACATAAAAATAAAATATAATGAATACCGTCTATATACACTTGAGAGATTTTGAATTATAATCTACACAATTATCTCATCATATTAGAGATAACACTGTTATATAAAATTATGGTGAATTATACACAACTAACTACTCTATATAAAACAGGGGCTAATCACGGAATAAATAAAAATATAACATTATTATTCATTGTATCGTTTAGAAATAAGAGGGTACATAACAAAATAAATTATTAACTTTAAACGGAAGCATGACAAGAACAACTATGCTACTAAATAACTGTAACAATCCTTACTACAACTTCAATAATGTAACTCATCAATCTAAACAAAATACTTGGCACTGGAAACGGGTTCTATGATTTTGATGAAATTTTATGTTTGTTTGGGTGGGTGTCCCGGGATGGTTTAGATTCACAATTAGACCGGACAGGTAGCGCTGGAATCGGGTTCTAGAATTTTATTTTTTCAGGGTAGGACGTCTGTCGAGTCCGTTAGTCCAAAATATAAGTATGAACTGATTCCACAAATACGACTTATTGCACTATTGCCCACAGCAATTTTCTCTTTCAAACGTAATTATTAATTTACACGAAACTTCACGAGCGGAAAACGTCAAACAGCCATCAATCATTATGGTGCGCTGTATGTATTTTTTTTATTGCATGTGTGCAACAGACAGACGGCCCACTTGATGGAAAATGGTTACCATCGCCTATGGGTATTTGCAACAACAAAGGTGCTACAAATGTGCTCCTGCTCTCTTAAGGGAGACTGGAACCTGGTCACGAATGCTGGAACACAACTCAAGATTGTTATGGCAGCATACGCTAGACCAGGGGTAGTAGCCATCCAGTCGGGCAAATGCCCTACCACCTGACTGTGGGTTGTTTTGTCGACTCTTACTAGAGGCCGCTCGGCTACAAGGAATTGTATTCTTTCTCCGTTCCTATATTTAGTATTCGCGCGGCGGCGATGTCGCATGAGCGCGCAAGGGCAGACTTCGGCGGGGGAGTGTGGGACTCGCTGGCTAGAGGGGCCGGAATACCCACTAAAACCCCTTGGTGCCATCTGACGCCATGAGCCGGGGTCACGGGATATGCGTGAGCTTTTCTTCCGCGACCCCGGCTGGCGTGGGCCCACCCCAGCACTGGGGCAGGCCTCTCCGTACTCATAATTGAGAGGGGCGCGCGCGGGCACTGACGCGCCCCCTACTCGGCGGCTTTAGATGCGGGTGACGGCCTTATAGCCTCCCCTGACCGTCACCCGCGCCGCGCGTTCATGGCGGCCGGAGGTCCGTATTCCTCCGGCGCCGAGACCGGTTATTGCGGCGGGAGAGGAGCGCGGCTGCTCGCTCTCTCTCCCGCTCCGCCGCCTCCTTTGCGGACATGACGGCCTCGCAAAAGGAGGCGACGGCGTCCCATTCAGGTTGGCCCCCGACCATGGCCTGGACCACGGCCGGGAGCGACAGGTCTGGTCCGATGTTTGCGCCGAGGACACGGCGCTCCCCATCCCAGGCTGGACACTCCTGCAGAGTGTGCAACGCCGTGTCCTCGACGCTGGCACTGCAGTGCTGGCACCCTGACGACGACTCACGCCCTAACTGACACAGGCAGCAACGCGGCGTTTTTGGCCGTCACGGACTCCGCCCATATCGGGACCCCGTATAGGGCCATGGATCGTACGACCCCCTCGTAGAGTTTTCGGCACGGCGCGCCGGGCCCCCCCACATTGGGGACGAGCCGTGATAGGGCGCCGGCTGCCCCCATGAGCCTGGGGGCCAGCCGCTTGAAGTGTGCCGAAAACTCCCATCGGCTGTCGAGGACAAGTCCGAGATATTTCATCGTCGTCCCGACGCCGATGGTGGTGCCTCCCACTGTGATACTCAAGCCCGGAGGTGGCTTGTTCCGAGGCCCGTGGAACACCACGGCCTCGGACTTGTGGAAGGCCACCTCCAGACCGAGTCGCCGGATCCTATCGAATACGTGCGCAACCCCAGCAGTGGCCAGTAGGCCCGCCTGCCGATGGGTCCGTCCACGGGCCGCAACCAACGTGTCATCGGCGTAACACGTGATGCTGACACCGTGGAGGACCGCACCGCTTATGGTCCAATCGTATACGATGTTCCACAGGAGCGGGCTCAGCACTGACCCCTGCGGAACACCGCACGTCATTTCTCGCCGACCCCAGCTGGCTAGCTGACCCGGGTATACGACGGCCAAAGTTAGGGTGCTGCAATAAGAATAATAACTGGATGTAAGGCTGCCCAAGCTCGGGCTCACACCCCAGTCCTCTGACTTCGCTATATCTTGAAGTCAGTGGTAAAACATAAAATTACTTTATTTTTACGATACCGTGAAAATCGTCCGTTTCTAACAAATAAATAAACTATGAAAATTACTGAATTTATTATTAATGAATTTAAAATTATTAGTTTATGTTCTATTAACAATTTAATTTCACGCAAATAAACCATGAAAATCGTTTTAAAGATTTTACAAAAGTATAAATTATTCAGCAAGTAAATGAATTTAATATTTTGTATTAATGTCAAGAGTGATTTCGGTTACAACGACCATTCTTTCGTTTTCCAGCCGATCGTGTGCCAGTATATTGCTGGTAGTACCTATTTTAAGCCAGGAATTACGATAACAACTTGGACAGGTCCAAATGCTTACTATAACAGTTGCAGGTTATGATAATAGCAGAGCGGGCCTGTTTCTCGTCGCATCTGGTATCGAGCTCATTTATGCAGAGCTATAATTATTCAACTGCCTACAATGGTGTTTTTAGATTTATTATAGTAATAAATAGTGAAAAAGAAATTATAGTACTCAGACAAACATGTAGACTGAGCGCGGAACTCTTGAGTAAAGCCGGCTAAAGGTTGCCGGTTGCGCAGCAGTGCGTTAGTTACAAAAATTTTATCCGTGCAGAAACTGAGAAAGAATACAATTTCCTGCGGCCGGGCGGCCTGTAGTAAGAGCCACAAACCTACCCACAGTCAGGTCGTAGGGTATTTGCCCATCTGGATGGCTACTACCCTTGGTCTAAAATATGCCGCCATAACAACTTTAGTGTTCCGGCATTAATAGCCAGATTCTAGTCTCCCTTAATAGATAGAGGCAGCACGGTAGTACCTTTGGTGTTTACTAATATCCATAGCTGGGCACCGTTAATCAAATAGTTAACTTCGTTAATCGCTAATCCGTTACTGAAAAAGTTAACTTCGTTAAAAGTTAAAGCGTTACATTTCAAAAAATTTGACGCAAGTTAACGTTAATCGTTAATCCGTTAACACGTGACAGAAATTGCATCTTCTTATAAAAACTGTTCTGGAACGTAATAGGTTAGAAACAAAAAAAAAAGACGGGTATTATTAGAGTGTTTAATATAGGCATGTTGACAAACAATGTTTTTTCATTCATTTGGATTATTAAGGTTTAGAATTTATTTTATTAAGGTAGACTAGTTGCATTCTGGACGAAACACTAATTAGACGAACTAATTTTAAGACGATTTCATTAGACGAAACGATACTAAGCCGTCCAATTTATCTGCCAATTTAGTCATCTAGCATAATATGAATATTCCCCTTCATGAACATTAATACGTTGAAGTTCTCGTCTGAAAGCGAGGCTCGTTTCGGCTGTAGTATATCCTTGCCCGCGGAGAAAAGACGTTCAACTGCAGCACTTGAGGGTATAGCAGTATTATATTTAATAAAGAAATTTGCGAATATCTGTTCCCCGGGGAATGCCGCATCATTTAACGAGTCTTTCAACTTTATGTCTGGCCACATTTTGAAGTCTTTGAGTTTTGCTCTTTAAAGATTTGTTGCTGGATTAATGATTAACGGACTTTGGGAAATTGAACAGAAGTTAACTAGTCCATTAACATATTTTTAAGTTAACTTAAAAGTTAATCCGTTACCCGAAATGTTAACTTCGTTAATTAACGATTGGCGGGTTAACGAGTTAATGCCCAGCTATGCTATCCATAGGCCAGGGTAACCGCTTTCAATTAGGTGGGCTGTCTGCCTGTCTACTGAACTCACGCAATAAATAAAAAATAGTATTAGTACGAATAAAGGTGAAATAATTTCCAATAGATACATTACTATTAACCACACAGAGACAAACCATGTGTATCTCTATACTTGTGTACTAATAATTTAAATGCGAAAGTTTGGATGGATGTTCGTTACTCAATCACGCCAGAACGCCGAGTTAGAGGAGACTTGGCACAGAGATAGTTTAGTCTGAAAAATGTACGGTTCCCGTAGGATAATATTAAGGAGAGCGAAGCAGCGGGAAAATGCTACTGTAACCTATGTAAGTTTACACACAAATCTAAAAAAATAAAGAAGAATTGTAGGGATAAGTTCAGAGCTGTCTCAACGCTATTGGGCGCCGGGCTGCGAAATCAGTCCCCCCCCCCCCCCCCCCGCCCCTTCCAGTAACAATAAATTAAATAATAAAACGATATAGGCCGTGTCCCCATTAGACGAATAGTGATCGGCGTATCGGTCGCTAACTCAATATCCAGTTTAGCAGCAGCGAACTGTACTGTAGCATACTAGGCGCGACACACTTGGAAACGCTTGGGAGGGAAAGTAAACATATATCGCCACGCAGTGCACCGGCACCTAATGAGCGAAACGCGCGCATCGTTCGCTGCTATCAGCCGCTCGCTGAATGAACGAACATGCGTACATTACGCGCTGTATGGATACTCCATTTAAAAATTATAGGGAGGCAAACGAAGCAAACAGCCGCTCACTGTTCGTTTAATGGGGACACGGCCAGTCCGTAAATTTCAATAAGCGATTCATTATGTTATCAGTAATCGAGTTAGATGATATTAGATTATATTTCATTACTTGCACATTATGCATGGTATATGTAGGTATACTAGGCATGCCTTTTAAGTTCAGTCGTTTCCATATTTCCCGGCAATTTTGAATTTGGAACTGTTCTATATTCGAATGTGTTTAAATTTTGAATCTCAAAACAGTTGAAAGTATTAGGATTAATGCTATTGTTTAGTTACAGCGTCGATTGGAATGTCAGGTTACGTACGAAAATGAATCTTTCTAAGGAAAATGTTCGTGCAATAATTTTCTACAACTTTAGAAGAGGCCTGACACGGCTTCAGTGTTTTGAAGAGCTAACATCTGTGTTCAGTGGTGAAGCCCCATATCTGCGGACTGTCAAACGCTGGTATTTAGAATTCCAGCGTGGACATACTAGTGTTAGTGACAAATCTCGCGAAGGACGCCCAAAATCCGCCTTTACTGAAGTTAACATCATGCTGTGAGAGAACTAATTCTCGAAGATCGTCATGTGACGTATCGAGAGATAGAGGCTCTATTAGGCATCTCAGGGACAACCATTCAGAAGATCTTGCATGAAGCGCTTGGTGTGAGAAAGCTAGTTTGTCGTTGGATACCGCATCTGCTTTCCGACGATCACAAGGCGGCCCGCGTCAGATGGTGTAAGAGAACTCTGCAAAGGTTCAACCGAGGAGAGTCAAATCACGTCTACGACATCATCAGTGGTGACGAATCTTGGATCTATGCCTACGATCCTGATTCCAAACAACAATCTACAATCTGGGTCTTTCAAGACGAGCCAAAGCAGACTAAAGTTGTTCGTTCTCGAAGCACTTCAAAGATGGTGGCGACGTTCGTTGGAAAAACCGGCCATGTTGCGACTATTGCACTTGAAGATCGTAGAACGGTTAACGCTGAGTGGTATACCACAGTTTGTTTACCACAAGTCATCGCCGAACTTCGAAAATCTAACTCAAAGCGACGCATCATCATGCACCACGACAACGCAAGCTCACACAGCGCTCGTCAAACGATTGAGTATTTGAAGCAGGAAAAAGTAGAAATTCTTGACCATCCTCCATACAGTCCTGACCTAACGATTTCTTTACATTTCCTAAAATTAAGAAAAGTCTTCGTGGTCAAAGGTTCCAGTCCGGTGAAGAAGCAGTCGACGCTTTCAAGTCGGCCATTTTGAACACCCCCACTTTAGAGTGGAATAAATGTTATAATAACTGGTTTGAGCGAATGGAAAAGTGTATTAAGCTACGTGGTGAATACTTTGAAAAACAATAAAAAGTACTATAAGTACTATAAGGTTCTAGTTGTTTTTTTTCTTCAAACGACAAAATTTAAAAGGCATGCCTCGTATAATAATGTAGGTAAAAAAAAGACATTTTAAGATATTATTGTAGGACATTTTCGTTATGGACCAAATAAAAAATATTTTATTAAGTGCACTCGCAGTGCCTCATACGAGAATGAGCTCAATTCTTGCGTAGAACGTTATTGCTGTAACATATGTCAGGCGTTCCCATGCCCACTTCGCTGGACATAAAACATTACTTTTTAATTTATTAATCACAATCGAATATAGCCTATGTCACTCGGAAATAATGTAGCTCTCTAGTGGCTCGCTCTGCGACTTGGTCAAGGCCATGCTGCAGAGCAGCGACAATTGGGGGGCTGCGGTCACTTTTTGCGAGACAGTAATGTCACTCAAGGAGGCCGCAGAACGAGACAGGGAGAGAAGTCCTGCAGCGCGTGCCAATGCGTCTTCTCGAGGTCGCCGGCCTTCAGCTGGCACCCGGAGAGGCAGGTACGCGCATTACTTCCCTCCCTGAGTTAGGTTCCGTTTACCGCGGGGGGCCTTTAGCTTGCTAGGAAGAGCAAAGGACCTTCTACCCCCGCACAACGAAGTGAGGTGTGTTCTCCCAGGGCACACTCCAGGCACTTTATTGCGCTGGATCGGCTGGGCGTAACTATGTTCTAAATCTCAGCCTTTCCAACACATTCAAAGCGCAGGGTCGTCAGGGAGGAGGGGGTTTTTAGTGGGTATTGGGGTTGCTCGCCCGTGCAGCAACGCTCGGAGTCTTCCACACTATTCTGTGACGTCGATCGCGGACGGAGGGCTGCCAAGAGCATACTATTGCTGCAGTGTTATCACCCCCGACCGACGCGTGTCGTTCCCCTAGCAACGACCCAGTTTGTGCGTAAATCGGTAAAGCATTTTCCCTCGCCTCAAAAAAAAAAAAAAAAGCTCTAGTGGTGAAAGAATTTTCAAAATCGAATCAGTAATACCGATGTTTATCCCGAACATTTAAACTCGGGTGTAGATATATTGGCGATAGGCTCGCGCCCCAAAGTCCCCTTGCACCCCCGGGTAAAGACGGCCCTGGATAAGGTATACACAAATAAAATATCCAAACATTGAACACACATTCCTTCTATTTCATTTTAATAATATTTTAAAAAACACACGATCTCTCATCAACACAAATAAATATGCTAAAAAACTTATAGCACTACGGATCTTTCTATATTAATCATAAATAAAATTTGACAACAATCGCAGGTAACTTAAATGCATTCTGTGACAATGCAATTTAAATGCAACAAATCAGGAATGTTTGGATTCATTCAATACTCTCCTCGGGAGTTCTTGATCTTGGGAGTTCATTTGAGCTATGTATAGAAATTGGGTATTTGACAACTTTTACAATAACTTCTAAAATAATGTGCATAAAAAAACGTCTTGATTCTTCATTCCTAAAATCTTCTTCATAGACATATTTTTAAATATACCATTTGCGATGTAGCATGGTGCGAGTGACAGCTGTCAATATTACTGTTTATCTAATATAAGACGGTATGACTGACACATCCCATAGAACGTAACTTGTAGCAATATCTTATTGAATTAGATACAAGAATGTGTGTAAGAATAAGCCTGAATGGCGCTCTGTTGTTCGTGCCTACCCCGCAAGGGAACTGGAGTGAAGTTATGTATGTATGTAATTAGATACAAATATTAATTACATAAAAATAAATTAATACGTTTTACTGTTTAAGAGTGACATTATAATTAAATTCATGATATTCTGTTATTTAATTAATTTCCATGTAATATTTTATTATTTACCTGACGTTTTAAAGTTACGCAGTAAGGGCATTCTTTTCACTCCTCTCAATGCCCTTAGTACGTAACTTTAAACAATAAGAAGTATTAATATATTTTTATATAATTAAACTTTGTATCTAATTCAATAAGATATTGCAACGAGTTATGTTCTATGGGATGTGTCAGCCAGCCGTCGTCAGCCGTCGTATACTAGCAGCGCGTTCCATTAGTAGCTCACAACGCCCAAAATGCTCCGTTAGCCGTTCCGCAAGGCGACCGCGGTCGTCGTGGTCGTGGCGAAAACGTCACTAATGACGTCATTATTTTCGATCACACAACGCTCACAACGACCCATGTCAAGAGGTGGGTCGAATAGCCGTTCCACTTGGGTTTACGATTGTAACGCCGGCAAGCAAGTGGAACGGGAAAAATCGCGGTCGTGAACCTGGTCGTTGTGAGTCCCTAATGGATCGTAACCTAAGTAATGTAACATTGACAGCTGTCACTCGCTGAAGTGATCACTCAATACCGTCGTATTTGAAATAGACGTAGACAAGTGACATTATGCAATAGGGGAGCGGACTGTCAAATCAAATGTACATTTTAATACCGTACAAAATGCCGCAGCCTCATAGATTTTGCACGAGCATACCTACCTTCTGATGTCATAATAGGCACAAGTAAAAGGAGTCAAATAGCGCATTAATCACACCGGCCCACAGAAAGAAAAAGTGGACTGTAATTTTGACCAGAACCATTTATTTTTATATATTTCGATGTGCTAAATCCGATTCTGAGGTCACTGGTGCAACAACCTTAAAATTTTGAGGGCGTACGGACCAAAATGATTCCTACAATATAGTTATCCATTAAAATTGGTGTACTGCGCATACATCGAGAGAAATTATTAGTTGTACAGACCTGTGACACGTTTCTGCCCAATTGCTACAAAATACCCTATCATATGTTATGAAGTTATTTAATTATCATTTTTAAACTATAATCAATAGCGAAAAAAAAAATACATACAAACTCGCAGAACTCCTTACAATATTAAAATAACTAGAATACGATTGTCATGATTTTTAAAATTTAACTAGTTAACATTGAGACAATATCGTTTAAAATACATGATATGAATTATTGCATTACGAATTTAAAAAAAAAAATAGTGGAGAATCAAATATAACAAATCAATCCTTTTGAGTCTTTATGAGACAACTAAAAGTAGAGAATTTAATCTGTAAAATATACATCAATAACATGCGGTGGAAGGAATGCGTTTGTTTATAAATAAATATTAATTAGAGTTAATCTCAATGGATATAGTCGTGTATGGCAATATAATGGAAATTATCTATATATATGGACTGATTTGGCTATTTTGGTTTTGAATTATTTGTGGAAGTCTAGGGAAGGTTTAAAAGGTGAGTAAATATGAAAAAAAAATGCTTGGAATATAGTAAAAATGATTCTGAGGCAGTACGAAGTTTGCCGGGTTAGCTAGTAAATAGATAAAAATTCTGGTAAATCATGGACCTCTACAAATCAAATTGCTATAACATGAAGATCGAAAACATAGTTTACAATTATGAACCAACACGGAAAGCATAAAACGACTAACACTTTTGAACAATGTTATTCATCATTAATGGCAGATTTCTGTATCTCACTATTCACTTGCCCGTACCATTGGTTGAATTTTGACATTCCTCATATGGAGCTTGTGTTAATTTTTAACAGAGAGTGGCCCGGTTCCTATGTCTTGACGACCGTTTCATTTGCCTTACTATCGGTTACATTTTGTTATGTCAAAATGTAACCGATGGCAGGGCGAGTGAATGAATAGTAAGTATTAATAAGAAATAGGAACCGTTCATGATTTGGTGGTACTATACCAAGCTAACTGTTTTGAACCAAGATAAAAACCTTGTAGCTTTATTAAACCTTTCAAGACGGAACCATCACAAATTTGTGGTCAAATACAGATAATTGGAATGAACGTTGAACTGATGCTTTCTCCCTCTAACTACATAGAATTTGTATTAGAATAAAAGAGACGATATAATTCCCTTGGTTTTGGCGCAACAATTTTGACGGCAGCTGGCAGCTTGTGGACAAAAATAATATTAAATTTGGCCCCTCGAAGGGGTTAAGAATTACTCTTCTGGTACATCTTGGTCATCATTATTCGAGTTAGTGATATCAAAAAATATATACTAATATAGATGAATGCACGTGTTACTTAATAAAGTACCAAGAAATGTAATTATGAACTAAATTAACGATATGAAAGAAGATATTTTAAAATGAAAATTTAAAAAAAAATTGTGGGCGTAACATTAACAATACTTCCGTTTAAGGTTAACATAATTAAAATTAAATAATAGTTAATCAAATGCGATTACAATCTATTTCAAATAGAATGGGGTATGAGAGAAATTACATAGAGAGAGAGAGGAGAAATTAAATAGAGAAAAAGAATCATTGTGATTTTAATTATTAAATAGTGTTGCGGCACGATCTACCAAAGCAAGGTACACACCGGTCCAGCCGAGTATGAAATTAGTACGTTCGCACCGGTGTGTACGTGCAATATCAAAATTTACTATGACGAGCGCTCAATAGTCTATGATCAACCGCCAATATTCGAAAATTCATTAGGGAACTAAGAAGAACGATTGTACGCGCAACAACTTTTTATTCAATTATTGTAAACCATCAAAATATACGCATATTTGAAGCAAAAGGTGTTTCAACGAAGACTTAGGAAGTCTTCAAGCAGTAACAATATTTATATTGTACAATAAATGTTTACGAGAATGCTACAATATATGCTTTATGGATATGTAAGCATTACCATCCTGTTTGAAATAGACTTTCAATATTTTAATTAATGATAATTACAACATATATGAAAACGACGTTCTAACGGTTTTAAGCGCGGCATTTTATTTGACTTTTATGATGATGACGGAAGAAAATATATATGAAAAATTTTGATAATGTATTATTTAGAAAGTTGGGTTTGATAGTTACATCATTAACAAAGTGGAAGATAATGAACACACGGACGATCTTCTTAGGGAATTAATAATTTTACTAAGTTGCCGTTTACCAAACCCATAAAGGTTAATTTAGATTATAAGTAACAAACAAACGCATACCACCACACATGAAGGTGTTCAATAAATTATAATTGACTCAGTTGTTTCAAGGTATTTTTGAGTAGACATGAACCTGCTCCCTGAACCAATGGAAGTACAAGGAGACGTGGTCCCTTGCGGTGTTGAGGGCTGTCTGGGTCCTGTTCTGGAGAATCTCTGGTGCCCACTCTCCTCTGTAATCGAAGTAGTAAAGATTATAAATTTTTTTTGTATTTTTTTATTAACCGGCCGGACGGCCACCAGGAGCCCAATTCTGCTATTTCAATATATTTTTTTTGAGAAACTACATTTGTATGTTCCCGCTACTAATGTTCGCCCTAGGAAATTATTACACACACTATTAACGCGTACAGTTTACCGACGTAATTCGTTTTGTATCAGAATAGCAAATGAATTTAATAAGCTAATTAAGTTGGAAGATATAGACTTAGACCTATTTACTAATAACGTAGCATTGTTTACCGTAAAGTTGGTCAAGTTGTATTTAAACTCGAATTTATCCCTTTAAGTACCCTATATCTATGCACATTTTTTTTATTGTTTCTTTGTTTAATTTTCATTTTACTGTTATCTGTGGAGGCTTAATAATAGCTTCTCTTAATCTAGCTTATTTCTAGTTATTATTAAAGATAGCTGTTAGCCCCCCAAATAAAATAAAATAAAAATCTTGGTGTTTCGGAGATATTCACAGAACGATTCCATTGCGATAGTGGCAAAAATACGTATTCTACTAAATCCACTATATCTTCTTGGTATTACCATCAACAAAGAGGAATATTGAAAGCTACGAAAATTTTTAAACGTTTATTTCGCTTATAAATTATTAATAAAGATAACAGTGGCGTGCCATTGGTATTATCAGAATACCGAAATCAGACAAACCTAAGATTGAGACGAAAGTGTCCGGAGATTTTGACGACATATTAATAGCAGAATTGGGGCCCAGGAGGGACGTAGTGAACACTGATCTGCAGCAGCTTCAAGTCTACAACTGGCAGAAGTCAGAACAGAACAGAAAGGAGTGGAGTATTCTTGTTACGAGGGCCAGGACTCATTATGAGTCATTGAGCCACAGCATTTGGTTTAATTTAACAACTAAAACTAATAAAAATATAATCCAACAACCATTAATGTGAATTGTTTAAAACTGACTAATCCATATTTATTTTTAATTATTTTTTCGCACCGCTTTATTTAAAATCCTGTCCTATCAAATTATTTCCACAACTACCCGCTTTCCTAACCGCGTTATCCAATCACCTTTTCCCAGACGCCATCTTCCGTTCCATACGACTATCCTTGTCGTACTTACCGCTGTACTAATACTGCTCGTCTTTACGAGTCAGTCTGCTGTCGACCCTCGTACGACAACCCGCACATCTTATCCGCCACAACTTGCCTATAAGTGCAGTCATACCGCGCCGCGTGTGTACAAATAATAATCGAAGGCCGCAAGAAGAAGACGAGCCAAAAGATCTGCTCCAAGGCTCACGACTTGGTGATCAGCACGCATAGTTAGTGCAGCCCAGAGGCACGCAGGTTAGTCTCCCTTCTTATCCATACCAGCAATCCCTTTTTTTTTATTGCAGGAGTTCAGCAGACAGGCAGACGGCCCACTTGATGGAAAGCGGTTACCATCGCCTATGGACATTTGCAACACCAAAGGTGCTACAAATGCGCTGCTGCTCTCTTAAGGGAGACTGGAACCTGGTCACTAATGCCGGAACACAACTCAAGGTTGTTATGGCGACATACTTTAGACCAGGGCTGGTAGCCGTCCAGTCGGGCAAATGCCCTACCACCTGGTTGTGTGGGTTGTTCTGTCGCCTCTTACGACAGGCCGCCCGGCCGCAGGAAATTGTATTCTTTCTCCGTTCCTGCACGGATAAAAATCCTACCACCGCCATTTTGGATACGCATTCAGTACCTAATACTGGGCTGCCGCGTTAACACACATAAGGCACATCTTTCCAAGACTAAATAATCCACTAAATAAGAACAATTTTAAGGTCTAATGCTCATGCATCTTTTGGTGAAAATGGAAATAAGTTTCTTTTCAAATTTTGACTGAAAAAATAAACTGTCGTTCTAAACCTATATAAATAAAAATAGACTTTATTTGTACTGATTTTTTAACACATTGACAGCCGTCAAATTGCATCCCTGGCATAAGCCTCCTTCAGCATATGCCACTACTTGGCTAGATGGCACTAAATAACATATTCTGGCATTGTATACATACTTCAGGGGTATAGTTCAAAACCTCCTAAAATGAATGAAAGATCATACAATATAGCGAGTTTATAAACTACACCCCTAACTTCTTCTATATGTTTGTGTCCATAAAAGTCAAAAAGTAATCGGTGGATTGACTTAATTATCAATATCAGAGGCATTACAGTGAAGTGTGTGTAAATAGTAAAAAATTAGACTAAAACACTTACACAAAAACTTTAGTGCCTAAATAGTCCACAGCCACCTGGTAGTATTCCAGAGAATATTTCTTCACAACATCATACCCCGACTTTGTGTAACCACCAATTTTCTCGATCAATCCTGGCGCGTACTGTTCTATCGTTGCGAGCACTACAGGCGTCTTCTCTATGATATAATCCTTCACGTTGCTATACAAAAGGCCAGCCTTTTTCACAGCAACAGTGAAAGCGTCTTTCGATAGTTGGGAGTACGGTTTACAGACTTCAACGGTTTGTGCGTAGTATATCGGTGCATTCGTTTCAACCCATAGATAACCTCTCGCTGACGTGGATAGTGTTTTCTGCCATGCTCTTTGGCTCTGTTCTAGAACGCCAAGATCGTTCAAGAGCTTACCAGTTGAACTTTCTGTTACGAAAAAATAAATACATTTTGTCATCAATATATCTATACATATATAATAAAACTTGTAGAGGTCTAATTTCTGTACAATTAAAAAAAATGCTAAAAACCGAGTCAGGGGGATGTAAGCAGTGAAATAGAACTAATTTAGATTTTTTTCAAAGTTTTTGTTTCTCTGTTTGTACGGGTTAATCACCGAAACGACTGGACCGATTTAAATGAAATTTTGTACGGTGGTAGCGTATATCCCTGGTCAAAGTATAGGATACTTTTGATTCCGAAAAATTAAAGAAACTTTAATTACTTAAACAGCTTATTATATAATTTATGCACCTAATTAAGTATTGATATTGCCGGGATCATCATACAATAAAACAATTTGTACATTAAAAAGACGAGATTCCGCGAAATAGTAAAACCTTACAAAAACTGTCTAGCATAGCGTATTTCATCATCATATTGTATAAACTAGATGGCGCTGATAGTATTCTACATCGCGATCGTGACGCGGACGAAGTCGCTGGCATCAGCTAGTCTAATGTTAAACCAGAAGAAGGTTTGAATATGTACAATGAAACTTTTTTGTTTGCTTGTAGGCGAATTGGCAAATGGGTTCACTTGGTAGCAAGTAGTTACCGTCGCCCATGGACATCTGCACACCAAGGGAGCGGATGTGTTGCTTGCTACATCGAGACTTTCAATATCTGTTTATGTTTTTCTTGAAGAGATTGTTACCCATGTACAGTGGATAACTTTCATGTTTCGAAGAAGTTTGGATAAACTCCCAATCTTTGGCGAGTAATGCGATGGTAAAATAGCGAGGTAACCACCAGATCAAATAACTCATCAGATAATTTAAAAATTAGTAAAAATCAAGAGAGCTGCTTCTGACTAATAGATTCCCAAAAACCCAACATTTTGAATTTTTGTTTGTCTGTCTATTAGAGTATCATGTAAAAACTACTGAACGGATTAAAATGAAACTCGACACATCAACACTTAGAATGGTTTTTATCCCGATAAATGATATACAACTCGACCAAACTGTGTAGAAAATGAATAATTTTTTGCCTTCTGGCAATATTCTATTTTATCTGTAGGTCCGTGAAACATAAAGCGTATTTATCCATGTTATTTTAATTTTTACATTGACTCGAGTCTAAAATTCGCTAAAAAAACTAAATACGCATGTAATAATACCAAGTTTCACGTAAGCAGTGATTTTTAAAGTTAATCAAGGATGTTTAGTGCAATTTGAAGCTAAGTCGAAAATATTTACCATAGAACAGCCGACGTGATAGGTTTAAAATGGTTACGTTAGCTTCTTTTAATCAAATAATTGTTCTATTAACTGTAACAAGGTGTTAAAACTCTTGCTTACAAAGTTAGTTATTATTATTACAGTATGGCACCTGCATACGTCTGGTCATTGCAACGGACAACGAACTACTAAGACTAGCGCAACGCGGGAGCGCACATATTAATAGTTGCTCTATCTCGCTCGCACATCATCCGTCCCGATCAAACATTGTGCTATATATTGTACTAGCAATAGGACTTGTTTATATTTGTACTTAAGGTTACCGTTTCCAAAATAAATTAGTTCACATAAGCACTTGACAGTGAATACTACACTCTGCCATCTGAAGTAGGTATCATTTAACCTTTAATTTTCGCTGCTACAAAAGTAAACATCATAGACTATGTTGACAAAGTGCATACGTCCTAGTAAGTATCGAAATTATTCTTGACCTAATATTGGAGTTGCTAGTTAAGACAAATTTGCGAATGTGGCACCCCTATTATTTTCTACTTTATTTTGCCGTCCTATAGTTTCATGGGATAGACTTATATAGCGAAAAAGTTGACGCTGTGGTTACGTTTTTGGCGCCGCCGTTGCTTTTTACTAACGAATAATGCTTTAAGGATAAGACTGCCTGCAACTTATAATTGCAACTAGTTCTTAATTCGGCTGTATGGTTTTTTTTTTGTACGTTTGTTTCACGATCCACAAAAAATTGTGGGCCGATTTTCAGCATTCTTGTGTTGATAGATAAATGTTAATATTGTAACTCACTAGGGAAGTTGCCGCCTGCTCTAGAGACATCATATGCGATCAGCCCCGCAATGCCCACCAAGAGGAAGAAACTCGCCCATAGCCAAGGGAATCTTCTAGTGCTTGTCATTCTGTCTAGAATATCCTGTAACGAAAAAGAACATACATTTTAACATCATCAACTTCGGACGGTGTGATACAGACACCTCACATAAGGATGCTTTATGAAAAATGAAAAATCCTGTGACAAAATAAAATATAGAGATATTACAGCAAGGAAAACTGCAGCCTTTGAAAATTAAAATTTAAATGAGTAATACAATAATTCAGTTTATTAAAGTTAAGTTTCTGCTAATAAATAAGAAAACTTTATATTAATTAATCATAATTAACTAATAATACTTATATTGTACCTATAATTCCTTAAGTCTAAGTAGAACACAGCTTATGTTAGTGTCAGGTTTCTGGAAGGCTGGCTATGTTACCTTGCTGGATTGCTATACCAATGCTTATCCCAGGTAAGCACCAGAGGGCCTAAAGAGATTGATTTAGCAGATTCGTATGATGAACATGACAAGTATCAAAATAGAATGGAACTTTATGCTGTTTTAATCCAGCAAATCTAGACATTTGTCAATTTCACTAAGTGTTTCTCCAAGGGCAATAATTGCTTTAGGCCCGTAACTGCTTGACCACCTGAAGATTCCATTAGGTATTTTATAAGCTTTTTGTGGAGGTTCGTGGCCTTAGAATCCCAGTCAATTTCAATAGCAAATGGCACACAAAAGTAATGTAATATATTATATGACTTGTTTGTGCGATAATATGCTATTACAAGACCTGGATGTAATTCAATTTCTGTTATCCTCATGTGTCATAGTTCATTATCTTGGGATGTATAATAAATAGAATTATGATGACATATACTAAATTTCCTTCATGTACAAAGTAATGACATTATGAGTAGTAATATAATCAAAATATATAGAATTGCCTGAAAAGTCTAGTCTGAATTATGTAAATAAATAAATAATCTGCAAACAAACACACACATTCTATATCTCTAAGCAGTTATGCTTCATGTTATGGGTGATATATAAGGGACTACTCTGGGGCCAATCCCAGACACCTAGACCACAGTAGAAAATGGAAAGTTCATTTATGAAATTTACCATACTAGGAATTGAACCTGAAGCCTCTGTGTTCCAGCAAGCTCGTCTGGTTAAAACGTAGCCTACTCAATCACAGAGGACGTCATCATATGTATTTTCGTTTTTTTTTATTGCTGAAGTACAGCAGGCAGACTGACAGGGCACCTGATGGGATGCAATTACCATCGCCTATGGACATTTGTAACAACAAAGGTGCTACCAACCTGCAACCGGCCTTGAAGAAATTAAATGTTACTTTTTAATAACCTTTTTTAGTAGATTATCAACAGTATAATGCGATTCAAATGAGAATAGGATCGACTTTGCGCCATATTGTGACTTTAAATAATTAAATATTATATTAAGACAATTTACTACTAATGTAACCTTTTTATTTTAATTTGATGTAAGACTATTTATTATTGATATGCAAATAAGTTTTTTGCAAACCATACTTTTCAGTGACATTTGACAGATAGAGGTTATTAACATTCCTATTCTTATTTGGATCACTCAGTACAAGTTGTATAACTATTAAAAAAAATTGAACAGATAACTTGCATACTTTACATTAAAAAAAAATGGTTTTAGCATCAGCAGAAATAGCCTTAGCCGAAAAGAATATTGAAAAGTTACAAAAATTTAAACATTTATTTCATGAGTTTTCGCCTATAAATATTTATAAAGATAGAGTGGGGTGCCTGGGCACGCCATTAGGATTAGCATGAATGAGACATATCCGATTTTGAGGAAGTAGTAATAGCAGAATTGGGCCCCAGGAATTATAGTAGAATTTATATGCACAACACTAATTTATTATATTATAATTGCACTAACTTGAATTTATGGGTGATTACAAAAATAGTTTTGATGCTATTTCCTTAAAGTCATTGGATTTCTTTGAAGCTAATACTGATATTAAAAAAATCAACGAAATTAAATCAATTCGGTTGAATGGCATAGAACTGAAAGGATATGATGGTATTCTATTGAATGATTCAAATATAAGTTTATATGGATCACTTTGTTTAATTCAATTAAATTCAAAGCCAGAAATGATCTATCTAATCTGTTTATGAAATATTGTAGATGCCTATTTAATATTATTTTATCAATATCATAAGATAAGGTCATATTTCAACAACTCCTTTTATTCATATTATTATTATTACATTACAAGTTCAAGGGCAAATAATATAATATATCAATCATATATTAATAAAATAAGAACCACTATATTTAAGTTAGTTTAATTAATCTGTTAATTGGTATTTTGCCTTCGTCTCAGCTTGTCCTTCAACAAAAGCCACAAGCTATTTGATACCCATTTCTCTCTGTCTTTACAGATTCTAGGCCACAATGTCCCTGCTATATGTTTCCAATCATCTTCCCATCTCTTATATTGTTATCTTCTATGCTTTTTTCCATATCTTGGGTACCACTCCTTTACTTATTATCTTATGTGTCCATTTCTTTTTATTATCTCTCATTATATGTCCGGCCCAGTCCCATTTTAATTGTTTTATTATTTTTGATGCATTAATGAACTTAGTAAATTGATTGATTGTCGATAAGTTGATTTTGTTTTTCAATTTCACTGCTATTACACTTCTTTCTATGCTATTCTTTAACTTTAAGTTTACTAAGTTCTTTTTCCACAAGCAACCATGTGTGACTTAGATATATTAAAATTGGAAGAACAATTTCTTATATTACAGGTGAGTAAATAAATTTTAATATTTTACTGCAAAATAAATAACTTTAGAATCTAAAGTCACTTTCTAATGACACTGCATTTAAATATAGAATAAACAAGAGTAGAAAAAACAACTATACACACAAATTGCTGTTAGTATAAATAACATTAATGTGATATTATTTCTATTGAGCTCATGTCCAATTTTAACTGTTACAAAGCCAAATGAATGCCTGTAAGATGTAGTAATCCATAAATTTGGCAGTAAAGAATTTAGGATTTAGTAGACTGTAGACTACTATGTTACTTTGATACATAAATATTGCTATTACAGTATTAGATATACATATAAACAACCAAAATCCAAGGTTGAGATGTCAATTTAGGATTGATCATTGTTACCTTACCTATTATTATTTTGAACGATTTAATAAGAAACATATCTCAGCCTCCGCAAATTGCATAAATGACCTCAAACTGGGCTTTGCTAATTAAAAATTTTCTTCTTAGCAAACACATATGTGATACAAAAATTTCCATTAACAGATGGAATTTACCTACGAAAACCTTAGTTGAAATGGACACAAAGTAATAATAAACTCTTACCTAGTTTCGTGGCGATATAAAAATATTACAAAAATGGATCGTCACCACCCGCGGTCTAACGGGTGTAACACATCTACATAATAATTTTACTGTTAGCAAAAGCACGCGTACCACACGCAAACGTTAAAAAAGTAGTTTTTCTTGTTTACTCAAATTATATATCGAGGTTTATACAGAATTGATTTACGCCTCACCCTATTCGCGGAGATGTTTTATTACACGAAAACGCCACTTTTGCACGTCTTATTTAAACATTGATTACACATACGTTTTAATATTTACCTTTACGAAACACAATTAACACTTAAACAAAGCTTGAAATCTTATTGAAAATTACAATAATGTCCGCTAAACGAACACTTTTCTGCGAGATTTGAGAATGAAATTGATGATATGTCAGTTTTGACAGTTTCCGATGATCGCATCTGTGTGGCAAGAGTCTGACCTAAATTAACCTTTTGCCAAGCAAAAAAAAAAAACGAAACGACAAATAGTAAAAATAGAATTATTATCTACAAATAAAAATATTACTTAGTTTCAGTTTATAAACTGATTATGAAATTTTATGTAAACAATAAAGCTCAACGTTCACGTCACGCGGGATACTATAAAAACAGATAATTAAGGTTGCGTTTATAATCTCAATTTAAGTGGAACTCATATTCGCAAATAACGCGATGTTTAAGTTTTCTATATTGTGAACTGAAGATAACAAAATTCGGAGTCTGGCGGGAACTGAAAGGGGACGTTGTGCTGTGCAGTTTTATTTTCTAAAAAATGTGTAAAATTACTCTAAAATGAACAATAGTTGTAGAATATTGATAGTTTTTGAGTAGTAATTGTGTTTTTGTGAGAAATGTGGACTATATAGTCAAATGTGGCCTTTCGAGCTTTCACAAGAACTTCGTTGAATGGTGTGGATTGTAGCCTACAATACAACTGCGCCTGGCTTAAAGGCCTAGTTACCAAGCCATAAACATAAAAAAACGAAATTCAAATTGCGCGGAAACCAATGAGTCACTAAATTCGAAAAACAAATAGACTATTTTTTGCACTTATAAAATGCCGCTTTCACAGTAAAGGTTACTACTAATATTTGCAGATATTATTCCATGTAGGTACTAACCTGGCAAATCTTATTCGTTTTGACGACAGTTTCGTCCTTCTTCTTTCCTTTCAGAGCTTCTCCGCATATTTCCTTATATTGCAGGACTGACGCTTTTAATGATTTTTTTTTCAGTCTTGCACTGACTTCGGCCCAGTTGCTATCTACAACAAGCAATGAACATAAAAGGCACAATAGAATTTTATTAGGATAGCAAGTGGGTCATTAACATACAAGTACTTATTTGGTTGAATAATTTTGGGTATACTATAAATATAATATTAAAGTAAGTTTTCCATATATTTTAGGTATGGTTACACTTACATAAATTTTAACTGTAATAAAATATATACATATATGCAAATTCAGTTTTTATTTTAACACTAGACTTCAATTTATATGTAATGTCGTGTTCACAGAATAACGATCTCAAGCGTAAAACTTTTTAGTGATTTTAGTTTTTATTATTCATTCAATGTGTAAGTGATTAGCAACTGTTTATTGTACGGTACCAAAAAAAAGGGTAGATTTAATTGTAATTAATTAAGATATTCACGCGGCGCCTACTTGTTTAACGGTTATTCTAAAATTGATCACAAGCTAGAACCACAAATATTATGAAGCCATATTAAAAAAAAAATCTGTAATGCAGATAACAAAATAATGAATTGCAAACATTCAAATACAAATGATTATGTAGTGGCTATGTAGCCAGCCTTCTGGGCACATAATGTACTATAATTATAATACATACATACATACATACATAACTTCACGCCAGTTCCCTCGCGGGGTAGGCACGAACAACAGAGTGCCATTTAGGCTTATAATTATAATGATTTAGTTTATATTTTAATGTTTAATTAAAGAACATAACAATAACGACATACGTAAAATGTTAATAATTGTTGAAATCAAATAAGGAAAACTTACCAATATAATCAATGAGTGTTGCTGACTGCTTCGTGCATCTGTGGAACAACTGCCGCCACGTCGCGTTGCACGAGTCGTCCTGCGCCAAGCAGTCGACCAGACTCTCCACTATGACCCTATTGTAGGGATCTAAAGTGGACCCACTAAGATACTGATTGGGCAACTTCTTCATTAATAGATTAAAGGTCACTTGTAGTTTATTGCCACTTTTACTGAAATATATATCCTGAAAAGATGCTTTGAATTGATCTTCTGAAGTAAGATAGAGCGAAATAACTGATTTTGTTTATGGTCAATATTAACTCCGTTCCGTTCTCCGCAAGCACAACACATTGCGAGGAATTTTTGGCGGGAGCTTGAAAGGTTACGTTTGCTGTACAGTTTTAATATATATATTGGGAAACCGATTGCGATCCCAGGGGGTCGATATCGACCACTTTAGGGATCCCTGCCATAGAGCGTTGTTATGTTATAGATTTATACTAGTCCTCTTTTATATTTTTTTTAAACGAATAGCATTTTAAATCATAGAGTGTTAATATAGTTATCAATGTATGTTATATATGTTAGTAGGGTTTTTGCTCTAGTCATATGAACATTCACCAAATTCTTTGGAACCAACAAGTAACAGGGTCGATTGCTAGTAGGGTCAATATTGCAAACGATCAATAGAAACGTTAAGCAATGCAGCGGGGAATTATGTTTTTATTTTCATTTATTTATTATAGCCTGAAGCAGCGAAACAGGCAGACGGCCCGCTTGATGGAAGGTGGTTACTGTCGCCTATGGACGTCGTCAACGTATTGCCCGCCTCTAAGAAATCTTATGACTCCTTTCTTAAACAACCCGATATCGTAGCAGTAGAAAAACCTCGGCGGGAAGTTTCCTCCTAATCATTGTCGTACGCGGAATAAACATTCTAGAGAACCGTTGCGTGGTTGATCGTGGGAGCTCAAGGAAATGGCTAAGCAGGCAATGTACGTCAAAATTAACATTCATCATGTAGATATTTGTGGTTAAATTCTTAGTCCATTCATCATCGTAATATTTAAGAGTTTAATGCTTGTCGGTGGAGCCTTCTCCAATCCTCTCTATTCTCGAACAGTTTTTTCACTTTTTTGTACGACACGATAACTATGCTTTCCTTTATTTGGTCGGTAGACGCACTCTTAGGTCTTCCCTTCGCTCTTCTACCTTCCACTTTGCCTTCTATTATCTTACAGAGAACTACGTCGTGTCGGTCCACTATCACATAGAAATTTAGCTAAGAAATTACTCGAATATATATGAAATGACGGTCTTTGAGATTCAGTGAACTAAGCCTTTGCTGGCTGAACTCACTCGAATGCAAAGGCTCCAGGTTTGATTCCTGTGATAGGACATTTTGTAAAATGAACATCCATTATTTACTATGGTCTAGGTGTCTGCGTTCAGGCCCAATAACACAAGTGTTAACTTGCTTAGCTTGCGGATAAACAATGCGTGGTATTCTGCGGATTTATTAAAAAAAAAACAACTAGTTTAGAACTGAGGATTCCTCACCTTATATTTACTTAATTGCTTCATAAGGTCACTTGATAATTCCTTAGAGAGACTATTCTTCTTATTGCTCACCATATCAAACATCGCGATCAGCTGTTCTTGGCTCACTTTCGTTGCGTCCATTTTCGCGTGGTTGTCCAATAGTTTTGACAAATATTGGATCACGTATTTGGTGTAGTTTTTCAGGTCGATTATTGGCAGGAATAAGTCTTGCCACGCTGTCAGGGAAAATATTATAGGAATAATAGTTGCACTTATTTTTGAATACCTGGGTACCATTGATTTATTGTAACAATAAACTTTATAGAGGTCTGTAAATTAACCCTATTTAAATATGCTGAATTCAAGAAACTATTGCAAAATACGACATCAATTTGAATTTTTTTTACACACAAAAATATTTTTTATATACATTTTTAAACATATAAACACTAATTTAATATTTAAAAAACGTTTTAAATAGGTAATATTGGTTGAATGTAGTGATCAGTTTCTATATTCAAACACAAGAGAATAATGATATGTGCAGGGTCTCCAGATTGAATTTTGAAAATTTCCTTAATTCAATTAATGTATTACGTTACTAACAAACAACGAGATTATCATAATTATTAGATAGTTTTAGTTATTGGCTCAATTTTTTACATCCCAGAAATAAATTTTTTAATCTACTTACCCTAAAAACTTTATGGGTGAAATAACAATCAAACCATTTATGGGTAAACCCCGATCAAAATTTTTTGGGGAGAATACCCCAATCTGTAGCCCTGGCACCTCTAAAAATATAATCCTATATTCTTTAGAGGGTGCCTAAGGGCTTTTTAAACATTTAACAACTAACATGTTAAAATGTTTTCTCCTATCAAGGTTCTCCATTACATACCTATTATACGGAATAAATAGCCTTTTTAATATCAAATAAAAGTAATACTTAAAAATAAAAACTTATTGACGTTTTCACATAAAATTAACCAGAAAAGAGTGCAAAATTGAATAACTACTTGCTTATACTAGAGAAAATAATGATAATGGGTTATCACAAGGCTACCACGAGAGGTGACAGAATAAATGACAAATATGATAAGTTATCTATATAGGTGATACTTCATACTTTGTAAAAATATGATAATCATGTGTTGTTCTATATTACATAAACTCGTAAACATTGTACAGTGGTGGGCAAATATCTTGGAGCAAAATGGAGTCTATTTTTTTTTTCTTTATAAATAAGACCCAACTATTTTCTATAGCAGGTTAATATAAATAATCGTCAGACAGATAAACAACGTGAGGAAACCTACACACCAAGATTATCCAGGTGTACAACCCCTGAATGCGTTTTGTTCATTTATTCTGAAATGGAGAGCTTTAATGTCGGGCGTTTATGAACTGGTATTATAAGAAAGAGCAAGATATTAACAGTTCATCCAGATAGTTGTTGATGATGATGAAAAGATGTTCCCCTATTATATATTACCTCTTTTTGGTGTACAGTTTTTAAGACTTCTAAAAGAATTTGAAAAACTACATTACTGTTTTGTATTATTGCTTATATGTATACAAACACCTAAATCAATTTCTTTCATACAGTTCTAAGATAGGTGGTGCAAGTACAGTCATATCTGTTACATAGTTTTAGAAGCGTCCTAAACAATTTTTATCTTGAAATTCAAAATTAAAAAAAGGATTCTATGCACAAACTTTTATCCCTTGAAAAGCGCACTTAAAACAAGCCTTGTCTTTGTCTAGGATCCAGGCTTTCTGTAATAAATTCTATTATAATTAGTTTATTTGTTTTGATACAAAAACTAACACTAACAAATAGACAGAGATACTTCTGCTTATAAAATGTTACTGTAAATATTGATGATAGTTCATATCAAAACTATAGAAACCTAAAACGCAGGATCACATAATTCAATTGCAAGGCGGTTAATATTCATAGCGCTAATTGTACACTTTCTTTTAATTAAATCTTAGCATTATCGTTTAACTATGTATGTAAGTATTGAATTGTTTTAAAACTGATATAAAATATTATTAAGATTAAAAATCCATGTAAACATTAATACCGATAAGGACGATATAAAATCAGCATATTGCTTGGATTGATATAATTATAATCTGTGTTTGAATTATATCCAAGGAGACTAGTAAAATTTAGATAGTAATAGAACAAGTAGCCAAAGTTCGTGCTAAGTTTATGGCTTCTCCATATTAGCTTTAAGACTATGCAATAGTTGTGTCTGTTACACAGCCATCTGCTGACCGGACTTAAGCTAGAACTACTTTAAGCACACGTTGGTCATATTCACCGGTTTGGGTACGTCAGAATCCATACATTTTATATAGCGGTATTTGCGAGCTGTAACAACTGTAACCGAGCACATACAGTAAAGTGCTCTAATGTGCCGACACTGGTCTTCGCTTTGCCGTTGCGAGCGCACCGCGCGTAAGGTTGCCAGATAGAAAAATAATAAAGGAGAGCAGATGGGTATATTTTGTATACCCATCTGCAAATCGAAGACTTATGAAAAATATGGAGGACATACTTAAATAAATGAAACTACGATTATTTTTTTATGTTTTATTTCTTTACATACCTAAATAAGTATGTATCGGTAGGTAGTTCAGATGAACTACCTATCTATTTTAGATAAAATATCATCACTTTTTAGTATCTGGTTATAAAAAACGCAGTCAACGTATATTGCATTGCAACTTGCAATGCAATATGCGTTGAGTTGAGTGTGTGTGAGCATAGGTAAAAGTCCAAGAGATCTAGGCGTGTTATTTGAATTTGAAAAAGGAGGACATTCGTGGATGAGGGAGGACAATTTGAAGAAAAGGAGGGTATGTCCTCCATTTGGGTGGCAAGCCTAACCGCACGCCGCTCGCCTCGAGCTCACGAGTCACGTACACACATTTACATCCACGCCATACGTGCGCCGCTAATACGTACGCGACACCGATAACCGCTGGACGATGAAAATCTGTGACGGCATGGACTAGTGTAGCTCTATGTCTCAGACATCGGACGCGTCATTACCCGAGTGTCAAACTTTCATATTTATTTAGTTGACGACGAGAAAATTTTGCTACATCTAGCGTGAAATACACGACACAAATCTCAGACGCGCGTGGATTTGAGTTCATTAGCTCTCGGTTAAAATTTGACATAAGCTCCATACGAGTAATGTCAAAATTTAACCGATGGTAAGGCAAGTGAGTCAAGATATAGGAATTGACCATCGGACGTGTGGGTCGGCCTAGTGTAGTCCGGTGAGGGAGAAGAACCAAGCATTACAGTGCGCAACCTATAGTGTTACGGATTCAAGCATTACATCAGTGAGGGAGAAGAACCAACCATTACAGTGCGCAACCTGTAGTATTACGGACTCGAGCATTACACCGGTGAGGGAGAAGAACCAAGCTTTACAGTGTGCAACCTGTAGTGTTACGGATTCGAGCATTACATCAGTGAGGGAGAAAAACCAAGCATTAAAGTGCGCAACCTGTAGTGTTACGGATTCAAGCATTACATCAGTGAGGGAGAAGAACCAAGCATTACAGTGCGCAACCTGTGCGGACTCGAGCATTACACCGGTGAGGGAGAAGAACCAAGCTTTACAGTGTGCAACCTGTAGTGTTACGGATTCGAGCATTACATCAGTGAGGGAGAAAAACCAAGCATTAAAGTGCGCAACCTGTAGTGTTACGGATTCAAGCATTACATCAGTGAGGGAGAAGAACCAAGCATTACAGTGCGCAACCTGTACGGACTCGAGCATTACATCGGTGAGGGAGAAGAACCAAGCATTACAGTGCGCAACCTGTAGTGTTACGGATTCGAGCATTACATCGGTGAGAGGAGAACCAAGCATTACAGTGTGCAACCTGTATAGATACATATAACCTGTAATATTTTGATACAACTTGTACCACAATGACCACTTCGGCTGACATTGTGGAATCAACTAAATGCTCAAAATCGAATCATAAATGTTTCGTTACAGACGAATGCTCGTCAGTCAGGCCCGCTTCTTATATCTTACCGTTCCGACAGTTCATTTGCCTTACCATTGGTCAAAATTTGACATAAGCTCCATACATCTAATGTCAAAATTCAACCGATGGAAGGGAAAGTGAATGAATAGTAAGATTTAGGAACCGGCCATCAAGGAGGCAGTAATAACGTAATTCTCGAAATCGAATTATAAATTTTACATTACAGGCGAATGCTCGTAAAGTCAGGGAGGCAGTATTGTAAAGTAATGCTCAAAATCGATTCATAAATGTGATATTACTGGCGAATGCTCGCGGCGAGGGAGCACCTTTAGAGTAGCGACTGAGAATAAATACTACACGAGGCTACAATCCTAATAATTTAGCTCCTAATAATTTGGATCAAATTTATAGGACAGTATTTCATCCGACCTAAAATGATTGGAAAAAAGAAAGGAAAGAGAAAGAGGTACTTACCTTTTAACCCAACATTGAAGTCAGTGTTACCTCCTTGACCGAAAGCCCACAACAATGATAGACCAATAGGCGGTCTGTTCTGGTAAGAATTTCTCAGACTTGCACTCTTCTGGACGGAGGCAACACAAAACTCAGGGTAATCTTGTGCTAGCATTTGTAATAATAATCTGTGACCATTCACTGCCTGACCTATTAAAGAAAACCAATGGTATTTATTTATTTTAACGGTTTTAAGCACGACATTTAATTTTATTTTTATTCCGACGTTTTGGTCAATTTTCAGTAGCCGCGATTTTAATTATGTGTACTAATTACGAAAAATGAAGACAATATTATTTTCACATATTGATACTTTTGAGCAGTAGTTGGTTAGTGGTTGGCGCAATTGCGTACGAAACTCAACTGGCGCGGGTTCGAATACTGGCTGGAAAGCTTGCACCACTTAGGCAGTTTTATGGCTTAATGTGCATATTGGTACAATTACCACATGGTAACGGTGAAGGAAAAGATCGTGATGCAACCCACACATCGAGATAACCGAGGTATCAAACCCGCCAAACCACATTGCACAAGCGTAGCAGGTATACTGTCCGTTCCGTTATAAATATAAATTTTCTGCAGCCTGGAGGCCTGTCGTGAGGCGACAAAACAACCTACAACCGGGTGGTAGGGTATTTGCCCGTCTGGTTGGCTACCACCCTTGGTCTAGAGTATGCCGCCATAACAGCCATAAGTCGTGTTCCGGCACTAGTGGCCAGGCTCCCTTTAGAGAGTAGCAGCGCACTGGTAGCACATTTAGTGTTGCTAATGTCCATAAGCGACGGTAACTGCTCTCCATCGGGTGAGCAGTCTACCTGTCTGCTGAACTCGTGCAATAAAAAAAAATACAATAAACATTCCATAACAGATGACCGGTAGGGAGTGAGAATTATAAATTATGCACCAGTGGCACGCACTTCATACAACTCAATTTTACCATAGCCTGCCTATAAGACACTAGCGACTAGCGACCAAAAGGTCGAAAGCGCCACGTATTCATTGGCGTTGAGGCGTTCTGTTCAAACGTATTAATACTATACCGTTTCCAAGCGTTTATTTTACTTTTCACGTTTGCACGTCTATCAAGTTACAAATTTCTGGACAGTAGAGCCTACATGAAACATGTGACATAATTGTCGTACTATGCTGTTGTGGATGACGAAATAGTCATGTTACGCACAGACTATTGAACCATCGACATTATACGTAAATAAATCGATATGATAATAAAAAATGTTCTACTTTAAAGAAAAATAATACCGCAGTTATTATAAGTGCCATTTTAAATGGCTTATTTAATATTTGTAAAATATGTTCATTGAAATGTGAGTATATTTATTACAGGATATAGTGTTTTTAGCAAAAATATATAGATAAGTATTTATATTATAAATGTAATAATGGTGTATTATATTAACAATTATAACGGATTTTAATAAATTAATATGAACTAAAACTATACTATAAATATAACTATACATACGAAATAACAATCTATAAATAAAAAATAGACTCCAGGTCTCTGTCGGCGGGGAGCAGGTTATGTTTGCGAAGGAGGAGGCGGAACGGGAGCGTGAGCGTAATTCCCTGCTCCGCTCCCGCCAAAGGAGGACGCGCCGACGTCGGAAAATGCTGGCCGCAATTCCACGTTGGATGGCAACGCTTGTGCGTTACCCTAGGTGCAAGCCAGCCTGGTCACGCGAAAACTCAATTAGACGCGTTGAGAGGTCTCGATAGAGGCGATGAGCTCCAGGCCATATATAAGTTAAATTGATTAAAACTTATTTATAAATGAAGTCCATTATTATAACAAATCGAGTCGGCAAGGCATTAGGACATTACTAATTGATCTGTCATCGAGCTGTCAAAAGTAAAATAAATGCTTGGAAAGGGTATAAGGTCTCTATAAATTAACTAGCGACCAAAATGTCGAAAGCGCCATGAATTTATTGGCGCTTACGTTTTTTATTCGTGCATATATTATTACTTTATAATTATCTCTAACGCTCGGCGGCTTTCCACAAATATTGGATGAAACAACTCATAACCCGATCGGGCACCAGATTTTGTGTTAAAATATGCGGCAATGTTTCTTAATTTTAATTAACAGCGATGTAGTTGGCGCTTGCATCATACGGATTTTTTTTTCCAACTGGCTTACCCTAGCCGAATTTCCACCCCGTGCCATTAGTATGGACCCATACAAAGCTTAATGAACTCACCTCTACTCATATCATTTGCAAGCGCAGTAAGAGTGCCATCGAAGAACAGCTGAGCATTCGCTTTGCCCGCATCCTGAAGTAATCCTTCCAAGGAACTCTTTATCGTACTTGGAACTAAAGAGAGCGGGTACATAGAATTCTGGTTTGAAAACGTAGGATCATCTATATCTATTTGGGTCTTCGAATTTAGGAAACTGGCCACTTCTTTCAGCCAAACTAGTGGTGCGTTTGAGAAACGTAGTTTGTTTGTTGTTATTATGTTGGCTAACTCTGCTGGGTCAATCTGAAAAGAGGTATAATGTGAATTTTTGTATGAATATATTTTTTTTTATAAATGAAGTATTTAAGAAAAATACCTAATTAATATCACTATGTAATCTAAAAAGACTATTAACTAAAATTATTCATATAAGGAAAGTGTCCATTAATAAAATAAATAAATAAAATAAAGTTAAAAAGGTGGCTCGCAGTGGCCGCGGACAGAAATCACTGGGCGCAACTGGAGGAGGCCTTTACCCGGACGGAGGGTCCAAAAGTAGAACAATAAAAATAAATAAATTGACGAATAAAATAATAATAATAAATAAATGTAAAAAAAAAAATTAATAATAATAAATTGACGAAAAATAATTTGACATTTTAAAATTATTGTATAGTGTAATGTTATTATGGACCAAATAAAAAGGCTTTTTATTTTATTTTATTTTTACTAGTTGAAGTGGTTTTGTCCTTTTGAGCCTGCTCGTTATGTCCGTGTTATCGAGGAGCTGGATCGCCTTGACATTCGAAAGTAAGACGGTAACAAGATATTTCGACGCCTACTGTTTTACTGGAATAATGTATTAGATTCTATTGTAATGTGTCAACTTCGATCAATAATAGTTGTTGATAGAAGTGTGTCAAATACCCAACTCCTGTTGCTCGTTGCAATTCACGTCGCAAGCCTGAATCCTTGCCCAAGTCGTTAGTTAGAGTATTTTTATTAAAATTAAAAATGTGCTAACTGTCCTATGTGCGGCATTTATATTATTCTTATTTCGTCCACTTATCAGTAACCGTGATGAAGGAAAACAAAATTGTCAAGTGTCAATGAGTAATATTGAAGTTATTTTTAGCCTACCCCCAACTTGTTCATTTTAATTGTTCAAGTTAATTTTTTGTTTATGGTTATCATTTACTCTATGAGAGCCTAATCTAATTTGACAGGCTCTGTGGTTGAGCGGGCTAAGCCTTTGACAGCTTACCTCAGTGCAACGCAAAGGTTCTGGGTTCGATTGCTGGTATGGTTTATTTCGAAATCGAATTTTCTCCGTTATTTACTACTGTCTGAGTGTCTGGGATCGGCCCCAGAATAGCCCGTTGTATATCCTACTAATATTTATTATAAACGCGAAAGTTTGTAAGTATGGATGTATGTTGGTCACTCTTTCACGCAAAAACTACTGAATGCATTTTGATGAAACTACAATAATATAGCTTACACATCAGAATAACACATAGGCTATAATTTATAAATATATAGTGTGAACTATCCAAAATGTAACGATTTTCCATCACCACGCGGATGAAACCGCGGGGCGCAATTAGTTACCCATAACATAAGCATAATTTGGGTATATGTATGTATGTTTGTCTGCCGATTATTACTATTAATCAAAACCGTTAAAATGCAGTTTTAATTATGTGTTGAAAATACAAAATTTCTGTCCGCCAAAGCGCATCTAAAGCTCATAAATATAAAATATATGGAATTAATCAAAGCGTAACAACTGAAAGTGAATTAATAACCCAGATTTTTTCAAAGAGAGTTTCATTGTATAATATGAGTAACGTTATGTACAAAACTGAACAAATAACTGGGTCATAATAACTTGCATCACTGCAATTGATGCGTTTTATATTGCACAGTACAAAAACCACTTCACAGGTGTTGCCTTAAAAGTTTTTTATTTATTTATTAAAAACAACCAACAAGTCTTACATTAATACATGTATTTATATTACATTGTTATTGCCTTATCGAAGTGTAGTCTTAATATAGGCTGTCAAATACTTTTTTTTATTGCTTTAGATCGCAGACAACCAGACGGCCCACCTCATGGAAAGCGGTTACCAACGCCTATGGACATTTGTAACACAATGACATGTAGATGATACCAATGTGCTGCCACTCTCTGAAGGGAAACTGGAACCTGGCCACTAATGCCGGAACACAACTCAAGGTTGTTATAGCGGCATACTCTAGGCCAGGGGTGGTAACTATCCAGATGCGCAAATACCCTACCAACTACCACATTAAAGTGGTACAAATATAACATTTTTTTTAAGTCCTAAAAAAGTCCTCCTTAAAGCGCAGCTCGATATGTCCACTCTACAGACGTGCAAAGCTTGATAATTTTTTTCTCTGTGAGATTACGACAAAAACATTGTTCAAGACTTAAAATATGTTAAATTTAAATCTGGCAACACTAAAAAAAATATTTTCATATGTGGTAACATTGTTAATATAATTCTTTTCAAATCAAAATGGCTTCCTTATTTAACATCCACCATAATTCTTCACTTTGTATTTATTATCTAAAAAAATTATCAAAAAAAAACTAATCTTATGTTCAAGACATAAAATATGTTAATTTTACATTTAACAAACATATCAGAGTTTTTTCAGAAAATTAAATTTCCTACAAATGAATATGTTGCGATATCGAGCTGCGCTTTGAGCATAGTTTTTTTAAGCAGAAAAGTAACTTTTGCAATGTTGGGAAGAAATCTTTTTCTTTTTGTACCCTACTGCCATATCATGCTTAGAACATATTGAATTTTATAATCTACTTATACAATTATAAGCAATACAAGTAGTATTACAATTTTCATTTTCAAGTTTGTTTTAATGTGTATGTGTCTATATGTGTGTCATATATTAATGATCTGGCGAAAATAAATTTGAGGAATTTGTTGACAACTTATTTATATTTATATTTACAACAACAAGCCATAAAATAACACTAATCATGTTGCTTTTAAATTAAAATATTGTTATATAAATACTTTTGATTACTGTTCAAACAATAATTAATAGGTACACTATTTGACTTCTTTTACTTCTGACTTCTGACATTTGTATGTTCACACAAAATCTTACTAAACCAGAGGTCTTACTGTCACAAGGCTTTCATTATAGGTTTTCTTCGTAAATTAGGTTCTAAAATTCGAGGAAAACAAAGGTTCATGTTTGAAAGTAAATCCTCAGATTCTCTTACTTGGGATCTTGGAAAATTTGTATATAATATTATATTCAAGGTATAATCAAAAATGTGCAAAAGGTAACCATGATATTAATTGAGTGACACTGAGGGAATGTAGAGTCTGTATAGACCATCATTAATATTCCTATAGTTTTGGAAGAAAGTTCTTTTACGTGAATTACAAGACTGGTCACATAAGGAAAAAGTGTTACGCACCCTCCAGACATTGTATATCATAATTTTTATTACACAATTTCAAACTTTAAAGTCATGGTTGCATAACGGCTAGCACAGCGTCACAAAACTCTTTGGGTTTAACATAAAGAACTTCCTTCCTGATGGAGGTATGCAGTTTTAAAATTAATTAAATTCTAAACATGTCTGTACATTGAAGCTATTAAAAAAAAACAGGAATAGACCATATAAACGACATAGAACACTTGTTGAGAGATACATTTTTTTTTAGATTTCTTGTCTATTTGTTCGGGATTTATATAAAAACTACTGAGCCAAATTTCTTGCGTTTTTGCTGATCGACAGCAAATACCTGGGCATAAAGTTTGTGCTACTTTTTATTCCGAGAATCTTGCGGGATCTTTCCCGAGAGTGGTTTGAAGTTGTCTGGGTGCATAAAAATTTGCTTATTCCAACACAGTTTCCACTAGAACAACAGGTTACATTCCTTTTTAAATTCTATTCTTTCTCTACTTTGTGTCTCGGGAATTTCAAGTCAAGCTTGGATAAATTCGTGGGTATATCCTAGCATAATGTTGCACTTTAGAATTACTTACAGCCTCAAAAGCGCCTTCCAATGTTTTTGGTGGTTTAGGTTTTGGTGGTTCCACTTTCTTATCCTGTTTCTTCTTCTTATCACCATCTTTCTTCTTTTCTTTTGCTGGCTTCTTATCATCATCAATCTCCATGCCAGCATAGAATGACTTTATTTGGGTATGCGGAACTAGAAAAAGAAATTAACAGGCTGTAATCATTTACATACATATTAATACACCTGTTTTCCATAAGGGTAGACAGAGACAATAGATCTCCACTTGCTAGATCATAACAAAAACCTTTTGCTTTGTTAATCTTTTCATACATACATGCATATTCATTTCAAATGCTTTCTATGTAAAAATTATATTATAATATCTGTATAATAATCATACATATATTACAATTATTAAACAAAAAGATGTATGTTTTATACATTTCCCAAATAGATTAATACAAACATTTCTTTTGTAGTGATGTAAATAATTTGAGGAATTTTTTGACAATGTTATTTACATTTACATGAATAGGCCTTAAAATAACATCTAATACTGTGGCTTTTAAATTAAAATATAATTATAACAATATTTTAATAACAGAAGTGAGAAATAATGCTCTGTGGTCAACGCTCACTTTGTCCCACCTCTTGACATGGGTAGATGTGAGTACTGCATGATCAAAAATTATGATGTCATTAGTACCATGAGACATTTTCGCATGGACTATAACAACCATTGTTGCTGTATGGAATAGCTTAAAGAGCATTTTGATTGTTGTGAGCTACAACAATAACACATCCTTTCTCTAATGAAGGTATCATAAAATATAGACCACAAAGTGCTGTTTTGCTGCTTGTAGCAAAATGGTTGAAGTAAGATTTATTAGTGTTTCAACACAATAAATAGCTTATCTAAAGTTACCAGGAAAATGTAGGGATTAAAACAGTTGGTCAGATTGATCAGTAAGTCGAGAAAAATGTATGTGAACATGAGTATTAAGTGATTATGATATCCAATTTAATATTTATAGAACAGATTATTTTATTATTATTATAAATATAACATTTACATATGCTATGTAAAAGGTCCTTTAGCCTTTACGTCTGACTAAGGACTGGTTCCCGGCCGTTCCCAATTAATGGACAGTGTCTTTATTTTACTAGCCGTAGTTTATATAGTGGCAAATGTTTAATAAAGAAGATTTTATCACTGTTTTAAAGTTACTTTTCGAGTAAAATAACTTACCGACATCTTCAAGTTTCGGTCCATTTTTCCCTTTTTTCTCGTCATCTTCATGCTTTTTCTTTCCATTCTGGGACTTCTTGCTTTTCCCAACAACTTCCCATTGACCACTCGACATTTTTAGGGGATAATTTGGAAATTTATTGCTAAAAATCTTTGTAAATAAAGTGAAAGCGTTAGGTTACACGTCAAAACCAAATAAATAGAAGAAATGACAACCAAAGTTTACCAAACCACGATATTTTTGGAAGAGAGAGCGAAAGATTAACACTCATTTGTCGAGTGTAAGCAAGAAGCAAGGGAAATTCATGGTCAAAATATTCAGTTAATGTTATCGGAACACGCCTCAGTACAGTTTACACTGCAGGCAGCCGATCTTTGTTCTTATTGGTGGATAGATTCCACTTGGTCAAAACGTGGCAGGAATTTCGTTGCACTGCAGATATGCATTTCCATTCATAAACTATAAATAGGAAAATCGAGTCTCCTTTTAGAAAATACAAGTACTACTTTAATGTATTTTTTTATCAGTTTACGTTTACAATTTTATTTACTTTCATACTTTTGTATATTTTTTTACTACTCAAGTTTTTTTTTTCAATTTTAGACGATTTGAATATGTGATCAGCTTCATTCTAACGACAGCACTATGATATGAACTCAATTGTCAGATTGTCATTGATTGTCAAACAGCTGTCAGTTTCCGAGTTTTTCTCCATTTGTGGATGTCGTGTTGCATTGCTAAGTTGTTGTTTAAATTAAAAAACAAAGTGCTCGTGTAGTGCGCATAAATATTTTTTTGTTAACAATAAGAACGTGATTAATAATGGAAGATAAATTGATGTTAGACGATTTAAGTACCACCTTAAGGGAGCGAGTTTTCTTCGCAGCCCGAGATGGGATGTCTTTAACTCTTTACGCTTTATTGTACGAGAAGAATACAGATGAAATTGACGATCTATTAAACAGTGTAAGTATTTATTTTGCGTTTTTAAGTCAAGAAATTTGGTGCATGTCCATAAAACGTGCGCGCTTTGTGATTATTTTTGCTAATGTCATCCATCTAATTTCTCACGAAACAGTCACGATAATGATCTATTTTTATCGTACAAATCAGACTGTACGTTACCTTTTGCGCGTTACATACGGACGCATATCTTGTTTAATTATTTTTATGCGTTGTTCGACATTAAATTTTGCGTCGCGAATAGTTTTCGTTGTTTTGCTTTACCTTGGTTTACGCTCGGATCGTATCTTGGCCTCAAGAGGGTTTAATTGCTTCAATGATGCAATTTTGCAGCTTTGGGGTCATATTTTCGACGTTAGCGAGCGATTAAAAACACAGAAATATTATTTCAAAAGCATTAGGTAAGTAGGTAAAGGTTACATGCTGTTACATTTCCTGTCAAAATTTGGTGCATTATCATATTTATTTATCGAGCTGATAAACACAAGCCGATTATTGTGATAATTAATTAACAGTCTGGCGAATTTTATAATTTAGGTATTATTAGAATTACCTATGCAAGAAATTTTTGAACATGCTATTATTAGATAAGATTTCTAAATTGATGTAAAGTTTTTGGAAGTAATTCGGCTTAAAAAATGGTACGTATAATAAAATAATTAGTACAAACTATGAATAAACAATGACTAGTTTGCTCCACTTTGGGATTTTGCTCCTGATATGCCCTGTGTGTGCCACTGACACCCAAGGGCTGGCAAAAGGAGCACGAGAAGGCAGAACAAGCAGTCAGAGGATGAGATCAGGCTTGCTGCTGGACCCTACTGGCGATGTGCTGCCTTAGACAGGCAGCACTTGCAAGGAGGCCTTTTCCAGGAGGCACTCTGAGAAGAGAGACCTGTTCTAGAAGAAACATTGAAAATTACCTCATCTCTGATTTAACACTATATTATTATTATTAAATATTAGTAAACAATTTCTGTCTATGGCTATTTACTGAAATTTCAGACAAGAGTGAAACTTTATCTTTAATACAACATATTACAAGAAAATCAATGTAATCTATATTAATATCAATTTTATAATCATCAACAATGTCTTTTACATAATTTGTTATCAATAATTATAATACTATGATTCATCTTTAATCCACTAGTTGATTCATATTTTTGCATTACTGTACTTTATTTCATAGTTTTGTCTGCATTATTTTCAAACTGATATCATAGGTAAAAAGTGTGTTATGTTTTTCTTAACAAGTATAAGAGAATACTTTTTACATTTAAGTTCAGTTTGTAAATCTACTAGGACATACAAGGAGTATTTATACCAATTTTGGTGAAAACTTGTATGACCCACCCTATAAAACCCTTATAAAATTGTTGTGCTGTAAAACACATTCTGTATGTTTTTTTTTTCTTTTTTCTCAAAAACTCTTGCATCTATGCATATGAAAATAGGCATAAAGGTGTATTCTTTGCCAGTGTACAGTAAAATCTCAAAAAAACTGCAAAGTAGAGGTTACTGCCGTGTACATAAGTGACAGATGAATATTTTTCAGTTATGTGGGGTTTCAATGGATACATCTTGAATAATCTGCTGTGCTGTCAGAGGCTACTTCAGAAATAACTTTATTTTAAATGTTGTAATCACCAGTAACCTTCATAGACTTAGTTTAGTGGTGCCTAATGGGATTGACATGTCCATGTGGAAAAAATCTTAAAAAAACATAATGAATAGAAAATCTTGAATAAACCTAGTTATTTAAGTTAAAGATGAAGAGAAATTTCCTTCCAAATCTATAAAAAAGTATTTCCTATTATTTGAACTATAATATGAAATATTCTAAAAATAATTAAAGTGGTAGAGCTCAAACATACATTTAGGAAAATGGGTCTAAGTAAGACTCCTTGAGTAGTTTTAATTTAATCACTTGATTACTCTTATAACCAAATTTTCTTGAAGTTCTCTGACTATCTATTAATGTTTTAAATCATAAAAAAGGACTATGTAAACACACAAACAAATAAACTTACATTCAGTGTTATAAATAAGTCAAGCCAGATAAAGGTAAATGACTTGTCAATGAACCTGAGTCTTGAACACATTGATGACATTTAGTGACATAAAATTATATATATTTGCATACTTGCCAGATCTGATATACTGTATCTAAAAATATTATAGACACTGAATATTAAAATAAAATGTCAGAATCTATGCCATCCATAGTGAAAAGTTGCACAGATGTGATTAATATTGTTTTTAAAAAAACAATTGTCTTTGTATATGCAATTGGAAACTGTTCCAAAAGCAGTTTATTTGATTGATTAAAGTAGTGCAGCAAGCAACATCCAACAATTTCAGCTTCCAACAGATTCTGGGCCAGCTTTGGATGTACCATTAGATGGTCTATGTATTTTGTGCAAGTATTCATAATTTTCTCTCTTTTTGTGGAACCTGATGAGTATGTCTTTATTATGGTCTTTAATATGATGCTCTGGAACTGTTGGAAGATTTCTATGTTAGAGTGGCAAGCACTCCCCCAAGACTGAATGTGATAAGTGCAGATTGGTTTTGCAACTACTTTGTATACAATTAGCTTATTTTCAATAGTTTTTCTAATTTGACTATGGAATCCTAAAAGCACATTTATTCGAAAATATACCACATTCCAAAGATTATTTACTTAATAAATACATTGAGAGAATTACTTTAGAAGTCAATGTTTCATCACTTAGGCTGGTGTGTGTAGACATTTAACCAATGGTTAAAATAAAATAATAGCTAAAACTATATGGCTAAATAGTGGTTAATTGTCTATGCACACCAGCCTTAGATTCTTTGTTTCTACATATAATGTCCCTATTTTATTTGGAATAATGTTATGACTGTGGCCAAATGTGTCTTGTTTATAGATTAAAAAAGAAATTCCATTAATAATTAGCTACATTAGTTTATATACATGAGTTATCTGTTAATGTTTAACATCAGTAATAATGTCACATCTCAAATCACCCACATTGTGACATAGTCACTTACACTAACAATATCATACTTTGTGACCTATGTCTTACAATTTTTAACCTCCCCCCTCTAGTTCTCATCTAGTAATTGATAAATATGTTTTTAAATATTTTTTTTTGCAAACTGAAAGTTGAAAAAAATGATTTGGCTCATATTTATCTTCATTAATACGGCGGGCGGCGCTTGTCTCGTGATGTCAAGAGTTTATACATACCTATAAATTCAAGTTAAAAAATATTATCAAGAAGAAAAACTATTAACTCGATCAGTCACAAATAAGTCATTTAAAAAGCGCCAAAGTTGCGCGCCATATTTAAATGTATCTCGAAAATGAGCGAGGTTTCCCTAGAGGATATTGACCACGTGACGAAAACCTAAACCCCAAAGCGTGGTAATTTGAATATTTCATTCCCCTCCTCTGAGCGGGTCACATAGTATGGTCCTCTTACGTGGAATATGGAGAGTTTATATACTAGTGTGAAATAGTAACAGCTTTTTCAATCATTCATTACAGGATGTATGTTCTGATGGGGTGAAATGCACACCACTCATAGCAGCAGCAAGGCATGGCAGGGAAGGCGCGGTCAGAATATTATTGGAGAAATTCCGTCCACCTGTCAGACTTGAAACAGAGGGCACAGTCAAATTTGATGAATATGTCATTGAAGGTATGTATGTATATATAATTATCTTGTCTTGTAATTCCTATGAATGAAAGAACGAAAACTCTATCATTCAATATAAACTTAAAATGCGACATTTAATTGTGTATGCTCATGGTTGGTGCCTATATCATACTATTCATTCAATTGCCCTACCATCGGCTGAATTTTGACATTACATGTATGGAGCTTATGTCAAATTTCAACCAATAGTAAAGCAAATGAACTGTCGGTGAGATATAGGAAGTGAGCCTCAGCGTGTTGTTTGTCAGGCATAAATTTATAAGCAAAGTTTGAGTTGAGGAACAAGCAATAATTATTATGACTATAAAAATATAAAATGAATTCTCTTATCAGATAAGTTTCCACTCAGAAACAGATTTTCTATTAATACATAAAATTATAAGAAAATTAATGAATTAGTACAACAGTTCAAGAAAGTTACACAAGTCTTTTTAAGAATGTAATTAAAAAGCATTTTGATTTCCAATATGCCCATATTCTGTCTAGTAAATTCAGAGGTCTAGACACCACTCTTCCAATGACACATTGTATACATTGTGTCTTCTTAGTCATTCCCTTTCTACTGACGATTCTGACTCTAGTATAATATAGAGAATAGGTCTCCTTCTTCAAATAAATTTTGGATGTAGTGGAGGTGGAGGTTCGCATGTTAGGAACTTGGTTCTACGCTAAAGAATTTACAGGTTGAGACTCATGGTATGTAGGGCTATATAAGGTTAGGAGATGTATGACTGAGGGCAGAAAAAAGTGTGAGTGCTACACAATACCACCACCTCACATCCATCGTGCCACCGCCACTTCTCTACCGCTGCACTTTTGCCGTCGAGCAAGCGTCAGCGTTGTGGCGGCGGTATAGGAAAGCGGACAACATTCGCATACAATAGAAATTCACAGTATACCAGCGCTGTGTCGCAGTTTTGGTATGGCTGAAGGTGGCATTAACACTTGCTCTCATAATTACAGGGGTCAAAAGAGGTATGAGAGTGGCGAAGAAATTTGGTGCATATGTACACATATGATAACTGGAATTACCAAACAATACTTTTAATTTTGTGAAAATAGGAGATTAGGAAAAAGATCTTAGTGTGTTTTATAACAACTGATGAAACATTGCTGATGAAAAATGTTGCCTACAGAAGTATTATTATTATAATAATATTCTTTGTTATTTAGTATTTGATACTAGCACTAGCACTAAATGACTGCTGATGGCGATTTTCGAAAAGTTGTTAAATTTTTTATTTATTTATTTATACAAAAACACAAACTTTTTTTGTAGTGATAAAATTATTACTCTGGCCCAGTATAATAATTTCTATATATTGCATAACATTTTCACATTTTTATAACTACATTGGTCATACTAATTATTTTTTTATGTAAGTACTTGCCATATCATTTTGTAGTAATGACATTGATATTTTATCATTCATTATACATATTCTAGTGTAAAGATTATGGAAAGTGCCAATTCACTGTCTGACATTTTGGCTTTAATTTAGACATATTATACCGATTAATTATAATGAATGTGTTAAATTGATTAAAAATATCTAATTGAAAAATTCCACATAAATTACTTTTCGTGCCTAATAAATAATAATATCTTCGGCACGAGTGCAGGGCCTTGTGAATATATCATATACCTATATCACAATATTGACCAAGAAAAAAATAACGTCCCCAAAAATGTAGTTACAAGGCCTGTGCACTAACGCCAATGATATCTGCATTTCGACGTCCCGTTATGCAGAACATCACGAGATTTTCCTATACCGTCTATCAAAAAACACATCAGAAAAACTACCAAAGGCGTGCATAATATCCAACCAAGATTCGAACCCGCGTCCATGGAATTAGATGAGTTTTCATAATCCGCTAAGCTACCACGATGCATCTTCTGTGACAATCCGTGCAAATTACAAGAGTACGTTAGAAATCAATAGATGCTATGCAATCATGGGACTATTTAAATGTTACCGATTACAGTCATTCTTAAGCGTTTGCATTTGATCATTATTTACATTATAAGCTTAAATGTCAGTGCTTTATTTTGAACATGGAACATATAGCGAATAATTTTTTTTGTAATGCATGTGTTCAGCAGACTGGCAGACCGCCCACTTGATGGAAAGCGGTTACCATCGCCTATGGACATTTGCAACACCAAAGATGCTACAAATGCGCTGCTGCTCTCTTAAGGGAGACTGGAACCTGGTCACTAATGCCGGAACACAACTCAAGGTTGTTATGGCGACATACTCTAGACTAGGGGTGGTAGCCATCCAGTCAGGCATACACCCTACCACATGGCTGTGGGTTGTTTTGTCGCCTCTTACAACAGGCCGCCCGGCCGCAGGAAATTGTATTCTTTCTCCGTTCCTGCACGGATAATATATTAATAATACGGACAATATTTCAATATGTCAGTTATTTTTTGGTCTGACAGATAATACATTGTGCCATTCTTTATGCACGCTCTTAGTTATGCATGGTTGGGCAATAAACGGCACTTTTCATTCAAAATTATATGTTGATCATCAACCTTTTGCGGATAATGTGAAAAAGGTAAAAAATATAGCCTGGAGTAATAATATTTTTGGTTATATAGATAATAATTTCGCATACACACCAAACAAAGGTTGACTCATTCAAAATTATTTTAGATTGTGTTTGTAATTATTTGACAAGAATATTACTAATGGCCGGTTCCTATAATTTACTACATAAATGTTCTTTTCCATAAACTCTGGTTAAACTTTGACATAAGCTCCATACAAGTAATGTCAAATTTCTACCAGCGGTAAGGCAAGTGAATAAGTAGAAGATAAAAGAACCGGCTGTTAAATGTCATTATTAAACATTCTACCATAAAAAATATAGCACGACGAATTAACACTTACAATGTCAAAAAAGAACTAACAAGAAATAAATATGCTATTGTGAGTCTTGCTTGTTCTTTTCAGAAAAGAAGTCTATCACTATTTATGGATCTAGAGGTAATGAATCAGGGTTTTGAAGAATCTTAACTGTCCTGAGTCGAAAATCATAAAGCTTTACTAAGCACTTAAGTACATTTATAGATTGAATTCTCAGAATGTGATGTCAGTCTGTTTTTCTATTTAAAAAAAAAACAAATCTTTTATAGGTCACGCTTACGCTACATTACACCATAGAAAAGGAATACTAGTACAATTGCCCAGTAAACACGTAACCCCAAAAAGCTGTTCATGACTACAATGGCGCCACAGATAATTCATCTCTTGCTTATTGACGTTGCGTAGTTTAAAACATTAAATATAATTTTAGGCCAAATCATCATCAAGTCTTTATAAATATTTTGTGAATATCCGATTGATTTGAGAACAAATGTTTTTTTAATAATCATATTTCAAAAGTTGGTAAAGACTCACGTAGTATTTGGGCACTTTGGAGAGTTACGTTTTTTATTGGGCGATTGTAATTTCCAGTAATCTTCTTTCACGATTAAGCTCATAATACATGAAACATTTTGTAATCAACCAATAATTATGTATTCTGTCCAAAAAAATCATGAAACACGCAATAGTGTAGATGACAGTCGAATAAATTGAGGCACATTTTTATCATTTTATAAAACGTAACCTTCTAAATTTTCTACGAGTGTTACAAGGTTATGACGCCTGAAGAGGAAATAAAATATTAAATTAATGATTAGAACAAAACAGTTTCACTTGTTTTAATTTAAATATTTTTAATGTAGAGATTTCAAATTCGAGAAAAATCATGCCTTATTACACGTTAATTAGAATTATTTTTATCTTGATGTCATAACAATAAGACGATAAGTATGGTATTTTAGAACACGTACTTTAATATCTAAATCCTGGTATATGCCCGCGATTTTGTTCACGCTTGATTAGAAATTCCTGCGGGGTTCCCGGGACACAAAGTACCGCATTTATAAAAGAATGTAATTTATTTTTTTAGTGAAAACTTTGTGAAAAATGTTTATGCACCCGAATAACTACAAACCGCCCCCGGGAAAATTCCTGCGGGATTCCGGGAATAAAAGATATCACACATTTTACATTTTATTACATAAAATTTGTCATCTAATTTGAAATTCGATTTATTTAAATCTGATCATTTTAAATAATTCCTAGAAAAATTCCCACAGGATTCCCAGAATAAAAAGTAGAGCAGATTTTAAGTCTAAGAATGTGCTGTCGATCAGCGAAAACCCCATCCAAATCGGCCCAGTAAAAAGTTTTACATGAATCCCGAACAAACAGACAAGAAATCTAAAAAAATGCATCGTGTTCTCCATGCTTTATATGGTCTATTCCAGTTGGTTTTTTTTTAATAGTTTCAATGCTACAGACACGCTATTTTTAGAATTTCTAGATTTCTAGAATTTATTGTAACATTGTCATCTACCCAATTGCTTAGAATAAGTATTTCGCTGTAATTGACATCTAAAATATTGGTTATATAAATGCATGGCTTTCTTCATATCAACATATTTATAAATAACAAGAAACATTTAGCACAATAACTTTTTCGTCTCTTTATGAACAGAAATACATATTTCCGTAAATAAATAAATAATGAGAAACATGCGACATCAAACACGAATCTGTGCCAAAAAGGCCAAAACAAAGCCGCGGTCGGAGCGGGTTTTTTTTGCGTGTTTATTTCGTCGGGCATAAAGAAAGCGCATTGACTTTTTACGTCGTTCGTTGGCGGGGATTATCAACTTTTCTTACTTAAGTAGGACATACCTACAGGGATTGAATCCGTAATCCATAGTCATTTCTTTTTGTTCTTTGTTATATGAGATTTTGCCACGGATTGTGTATCTAGCCCATTGGCTAGATAGCAGTATTGCCAATACAAGAATTCATGTTTGATTTTCAGAATAGTTTCCAATTTAAAAGGGCATCAGGTGGAAGCTGAACTTGTGTTTCAGAAGCCTTAGTTGCGTTGTTGACTTTTGAGTGACGCCAAAAGACAGAATTTTAGTGCCAGCTCGGCAAAGCACAATCAACTAAATTCTTGAAATTTTCAACATAACACGATTCTTGTTTTAAAAAACAATATGTTAAAACTACATAGTAAAATATGACCTTTTAAGATCCCTCCAGACTTATATTCATATTTAAATTTGATCTATTTGCTTCGGTTTTATTGTATTTGTTGTTTTGTTTACTTCACTGCCTATGTATGATTAACATCTTCAACCTAACGTTAAAACCCGGTCATTCCGTACGACATCAACAATCTCTTCTACTGAAATCTGGCGCAGAGATGGAGCATTAGTAGACATTATTTTACGTAACTCATCGATCCACGCTGCGAATACAGGATATTCAACGCCACGGAAACTAATAAGTCAAAAATCGACTAATCGTATTATAGATAGTTTATGGAATACAGTGTTACAAGAGTAGATTTTTTATTTTTTTTTATTGCAGGAGTTTAGCAGACAGGGAAACGGCCCTATGAACATTTGCAACACCAAAGGTGCTACAAATGCGCTGCTGCTCTCTTAAGGGAGACTGGAGCTTGGTCACTAATGCCGGAACACAACTCAAGGTTGTTATGGCAACATACTGTAGACCAGGGGTGATAGCCATCCAGTCGGGCAAATGCCCTACCACCTGGCTGTGGGTTGTTTTGTCGCCTCTTACGACAGGCCGCCAGGCCGCAGGAAATTGTATTCTTTCTCCGTTCCTGCACGGTTAAATTAGTACATAAGAGAGTATTTGAAAGTTTCATTCCTGAATGACTGAGAGGAACAAGACCAAGGTGGTATAGGCATGTAGTGATGAGAAAAGAAATTCATGTGACTAAAAGAATGATAGGTTGAAAGATTGATGGTTACAAGTATCAAGGTAGACTAAAAAGAGATGTGTGGATTGTGCGAAGGACGGTAAGATGATTTGTTATGTGACAAAGGACGTATGCTCCGAATAGAGGAGTATAGAAGAGAAAGATATGTTATGCCAACCCTAAATGATTGGGAAATGGTGAATTAAAAGAAAGATAGTTCACGCAGGTGGTGTCATTTCGTGTATAGCAATTGTGTGACTTAGCGTAGTTTAAGTAGATAGTGTCGAATGTACTATATTGATAGTGCAAAACTATAATCCGCTACTAAGACACCGATCCTTGAAGCGAACAATTTTTGAGTTACGCGATGAAGAGATGTCTACGAATAGTGTCGATTTTATGAGCAATTACTATGATAAATTGTATGGAGATTTCGAAGACTTTAATACACGTGTTTAAATTTTAGCTGCTTTAAACTACGTCCTGTAATGCCTTAAACGAAAGCTTTTTTATCCCCATACTTGTATAACGCGTGCCAGTTTATATTTAGAAGGGAGAAATCCAAAAGTTCGTTTAGCACAAAGGAGTGGGCATGTAACATTTTCGATGTGTTTTGGCGGTATTCCAACACTCTCTTTGTTTCCTAAACGCTTATGATTTATCGTAATTAGGATATATTTCTGCAAATAAACCATTAGTATGTAGAAATGCAAAAGCTCTAGCCTTTTTATTACTTTTATGTACATCTAACTCTATATATTGTACCAAAATAAAAATGTTTAACAATATTAACCTTCATAATTATATTGGTTATATATGTAGTTAGTATTACGTATTAGTTTTCCCATTGTAGTAAATTTAGTACATTATTCGTCAAAAATATAATCTGCCTTTAAAAAATCCCTGTATTAAAATGGGTCAAAAATCTAACGGTAGTCGAAAATTTGTCCATAAAAATAGCGCTCAGTATTGATTATTAAATAAATAATATAAGAAAGGGAGTTTTTGATGTTTGTTTCATTCTTCGTCATGACTTTGGGTATACGAACTGATTTTTGTGACTATCCTGGATGAAAGGAGAGTTCCCACAGGACATGGTACTTAGTTTATGCTAAAGAAAGCCATGGGAATACCATATTTATGATAATAAATATTAGCATTTCTGAATCCCTTTGAATTTTAAACTGGCATTTTTAGAGACCCTAACTGACCCAGCAGTAAGTTCCTATCAGTAAAATCACGAACAATTTCCAGGTATGTAATAAAAATTTTATGACACAATTTTATTATCCGGTCACGAAAGTATCAGTTCAAGTTTAATTCACTAGCATGTTTCATGCCCCAAATTGTATGATAACATCGCAAAGACGTTTCTAGGTGACCTTTTTCCCGGCCGTGTTAGCTGACCGAGTTATGTTCAATGCATTCCCAAGTTCAGTACGGAGTGTATCTGGTTCAATATGTAGTTTGTTACAAACTTTATCAGCTTCTCTAGACTTGTCATATCATTTACGACGCTGCTAAAACTAGCATCATCACAACAACTGGATTTGTTATTCTAAGATTGTTAAATTGATCATAATGTTTTTGATGTTAGTCATACTGGCATGTTTTCAAAATTTATTCAGATTGATCCAGTCATAGGTAATAGAAAGATTACTGAAGCGTGATGATTGTTCAACAGTCATGTTACATGGGTTTAGAAGTAAATCGTTCTGAAACTTTATCATCACCTTATTGATGGCAAGTTCTATAAATGAATACTTGGTTAATAAAATATCTATAAAGGAATTGAAGATATTTAAACTATAAATTATAACTTGTAGAACGTGTAAGCAACACAAGTATAATATGTCTACTATAGTGATAACTCGATATCCAACTATATGTGCTCTTCGAGCTAAGTAGCTGTTCGAAAGGAGAATTATACTAAATAGTAGAGAGGAATGTTCTCCATAAAATCTTAGTTATAGTAAGAAGAGGCGAAGGGTTATAACTTTTTGTCCGTCCAGGAACGAAGAAAGAATACAAATTCCTGCGGCCGGGCGGCCTGTCGTAAGAGGCGACAAAAGCAACCCACAGCCAGGTGGTAGAGTGTATCCCTGACTGGATGGCTACCACCCCTGATCTAAAGTATGCCGCCATAACATCCTTGAGTTGTATTCCGGCATTAATGGCCAGGTCCCAGTTCCCCTTTAGAGAGCGGCAGCATATTGGTAGCACGGTAACCGCTTTCCATCAGGTGCGCCGTCTGCTGAATTCAAGCAATAAAAAGAAACTGATGAGAAACTCCGACATCTTGTAACATTAAATGGCTTCGAGTTAACCAAAGTTTAAAGAAAGTCTTTTTGGAGAGATGCGTGGGATCGGTGAATATCGCTAAAAAAATAGAATGAACGCTGACCTTGCGTAACATCTAGCCCAGAATATATGAGAATTGCGCCTAAGACTCGTTTTTAGGTCAATAAAAATTTTGGACCAATCTGCCAACAAAGTAAATGAATTCGATGGTATTCAGTCTGTTCTTCGAATTGTCCAATCTGCAGTTGCAGATGTTTGCAGATCTTTGCATCATGTCTCCTACTTAACTTTAAACGGCAAACAAAACAAAAAATTGCATTCCCCACAGTGATTAATATACCGAAATAAAAGACTGTTGGCAGCACTTTACGATTAGTTTAATCCGAACGTCCTTTGATTCATAAAGATATATATACGATGAGGTGTGTAATTTAGTTTATAATATTATAATGAAAATATTTCATGAATTCTATTTATTTCCTACTAGTCATTTTGATAGACACGAGACATTGGATTGCCAAGAATTTCTTGACAAACACATGTCCAATGCACGTGATATTTAAGGTTAATGCCGACTCCTTTTAAACAAAGCTTATTGAAGGAAAGTATTCCGGAAATTCCCTTTCTTATGTTAATAAGGATATTGAAAATTTTACTCTAATTGCACATCTAGATGTTCAACTTTTAAAATTTAATTACAAATTCATTAGAAGATCATCATGTATCTTAGATGTTATATTACTAATTATTGTCCTTAATCGAATATTTTAACAATAGTAAAGAAATACATAAGTTTTCTTATCTCGTAGAAAGTCGCATTTTCATGGATCAAAAATATTCTTTGTTCGTTGCCGAGCCTAAGTTTCCATTTATTTGCTATAAATCGTTTCATATCCAAGGCGGAGTGAAGAAGAAATAGACGTTCAAAATTATAAATATTATCCAGGTTACATAAAAGGTACTTAATAAAATAAATAGGAACTAACTATTTAAATAATGACGATTAAGATCCTGCTTACTTGCACACCAGTGAAACTGGTAAAATGTACTGAACCATGTATTTCTAGGAATAACACCTGTATACAACTACATTTATGCAAGAATAAACATTTCATTTCAATAGAAATCTACGACACATGAAGTTACGAGCTTTTACTCTTTGTCTACCTAATTATGTGTTTGGTTCTACGATTTCACTTGTTTCCTTATGAAAGTCTGTATTGTTTTATATATCAAGCTGTACATTTATGGAATAGTCGTTATATTGCTAAATCTTGTCACGTTCTTTAATTAGTTTTAATCCCAAACATGTTTCTTGTTTATCGCCAAAGAAATGATTCTCTGAAATCAATTCAATGTTTAAACGCGGTGTTTACTCATTATTATAGTCTTGGCTCCTTTGATCGCACTCGAATGCACTTGTCAATGATTCAGTGGATTTATTTATAAGCTTACGACGACCCCTTAGGTCATGAAACTGTCTTTATATAGACCTTTGGGAAATAGCATGATCTGCAAAATTTCAATTAAACAGCGCACTGTCTTGATTTGCTATTTTGTTGTTAACTACTTTTATGTATAAATCAAACTTTTTACGACCAATGAGGTCATTTCGTCGGACAGTTCGTTGCTCGGGAGCAGTGTAATGCAACATGTACGAGTACATCTATACCATCGTTTTATCCATGCATTGATATATTAAATTATTCAATGCAAGCAATATTTTGATCGTGCATATTATAGACACGTGGACCTCAATGCTGATTCCACATACAATATTCTGTACCTGTAATTTTTGTCATTTTTTCTGGTGTAGTCAGCTAAGCGTTGACACGCCTAGTTCATTGGAATGCATAGAAAAACTATCGATTTCATTTATTTCATTAATTTTCGTAAACATTTACTACCAAGTTCATGACATTTATGGCATGGAAATTGAAGATGTGACTAACACAAATCATGTATGAATCTAAGCGAGTGAACTATGATTTTTTTTTGCGGCACAGTTTATTTGGCCGCAGAATATAATTATGTATTATATAATGCGATTTTTTTATTGCATATGCATGTACTGTCATTGAAACCCTAATTTAGCAACTCTACTATAATTTACCGCTCGATAAAAATCTTAGTACGTGCTTAGCGTTAAACTTCGTATAGATCCATTGAGTTTATGTACTTACATTATATCTCAATGTATAGATCTCAGTTTTTTTTCTATATAGGTTTTGAAGTAAAATAATTATATTTTAGTTTATACAATAAAAGTAGGTGAACACGATATATCAGTCACGCTTGTGTAAGGTGAATCAACGGATTTCGCACATCCGTGCAGGTTGCTTCATGATGCTTTGCTTCAACATTAGAAAAAATACCTAAGATACGAATCCATTCCTGGTTGGAATTAAAACCAGGTCTGAATACTCTAGTCGCTAAGCTACCATGACTTCTCCGCACTGGTTCAAGAAAAGATTATTTAATAAAATCTAATATTCATTTTAGGATAAAAAATTACCACTTTTATTACTTACTTAAAATGATTGTAAGTGATGTTTTATGAACATTATTCTTTACTAACTGACATGGATTACATACTTCGCAGAGTAAATTAACAAACTCAATAGCCGCTATTTAAGGTTAATGATCAATTATGTCACTGAACGCACCAGTTAATATTAACAAATTATGTTTATACACATAATTTGAAGAATTAACGGCGGAGTTTATGCCAAATCCCGAATTCATTACGTGTACGAAGTATGATCACGAAACAGTTCGAATACTTATACCGGGATGATATGGATCCCCGAAAGTTGCACCCGTGACTGAAAAAATTGAGAGGAAGAAGACTAAGTTGGTATGGGCATATAAGGAGGAGGGATGAAAGTCACGTGACAAAAAGAATGTTAAACTACAAGATGGATGGGTACAGATATGTCAGAATAGAGGAGTGTGGAAGGAAAAGACATATTGTGCCGACTCCAATTAATTGGGATATGGTGAAAGAAAAGACAGAGAGAGTTATGGATCCCTGGGGAAGGTTTCGCACCCACCAATAATGCCGTCGAGGGGAGGGCGTTTCGTGTTCCGCGCGCGAGCTCATCTCTTCTCCCGTGGGGCGAGACCTTAGAGCCGCCCCACGTCGCATTTGAGCGAGACTCCCCCGGCAAAGGATGTGGCCCTAAGAGCCCCAGCCTGCCAGAAACGCGGAGTTGTCGAGCTTCCGCTTCCCCGTAGCCCCGGCATAGGGCAAACGAAATGAACACTCAGGGGTTTTAATGATATCCCTCACTCGGGTGGAAATAGTACTTCTTTGGGGTTAGTAGTGCCACCCCGAACAACGCGAATCTCACACGCTCCCGTCGCGTTTCCCTCGCAGCGTCTTGGGATGATATCGACAGCTGCATAGAATGAAGATGCAATGTGAGAAACTTATTGCCGGAGTCTGTCTTTCTCTTAACCCATAACCTGGGTGCTTTCAACGCCCCTTTGAATAGGGTACCTTCTAGGTAAGCGTGCTCCATCTTAGACCAAATCTTCGCTCAACATCCGGCGAGATCGTGGCCAAACGCGAACCTATAATACTCTAAAAAAAACATGGAGTATGACGATTACTGCATTATTTGGCAGCTTGCTGAATGGTGTGTGGCGATAAAACAACCCCCAGCCAGGTGGTAGAGCATTTGCCCGTGTAGATAGCTACCACACCAGGTCTCTAGAGTGTGCTGCCATAACAGCCTTGAGTCGTGCTCCGGTACCAGTGCCCAGCTTCCAGTCCCTTGTTAGGTGCCGGCAACATACCCTTTCTAGTGTACTCTAGCAATTAAAAAAGATCCATATGTGGTTGAAGAAAACATCGTGATGTAACCTGCACATCGAGATACCTGAAATGTCAAATCCCGACAAGCCGCCTAGGACAAGCGTAACGGGTATATTGTCTGTGCCCCCTTATAAATTGGGAGGCCCAAGCCCAACAGTGGAACGTTTAAGGACAATTATTATTATTTATTTATTAAACGTATAGTCATATACTTAATACTTTACCAGCTTTTTCCCACGGCTTTGGTCGCCTTAATGTAAATTTTGTAGACAGAGTGGAGGACCGGCTGTCGGGAATCTCACACGCTCTCCTTAGAAACGTCCAACTTAGTTTCTAATTCAAAATACCCGTAACGCCATCTAACGAACGTAAAACTAACCATGAGAGAGAGGGCAACACATTAGAATGTCATTGTCACTGTCATTGCCATGGCGGTACATTTCTTAGTGAATTGCAATCGTGGCGCCAATAAAAGGTGATCAGAGCGCCATCTTTTCAGCTATATTCGTCTATCCCTTGAATACAGTTTTTTTCTGAATGAGAGATACCATACCTTTTCTATACGACGGAGAACGTGTCTGCAAAATTTCAAAACACGAAAAAACTCACATTCGTATTTATAATATTAGTTAGAATTAGATGGTGCGAAGAGGTAACTAGCAAAGCGCGAGAGCGTACTTAAGGCTTCGGAAGCGGACGCAAGCGGAATTAAACTCCAGGGTGATGATGATGGGAGCTTTAGCTTTACGTCTCTAATACCTTGTTCTCAGGAGCAACAGCCCTCTGGTGTGCAGCAGGCGCGGGTCACTTAGGAATAGTCAAAAGGCTGGTTCGTGCCGGCGCAAATGTCAACCATGCGACCAAAACCCTCAGTACTCCCCTCAGAGCGGCCTGCTTCGACGGACGATTGGATATTGTCAAGTACCTTGTCAGACACGGTAAATTTGCATAAAGGCGGAACCTGAAAATTATGCGTTTCTTTTATATACAAGATTATAATTATGGTTTGCTATGGTACAATAACAAAATGAAAATTGTCGGAAAGCCTTCATTTAGGCACATAATTAATTAACAATACAATTACCTTAGAATATACAGAGACTGCCTACTATGCTAATATTATTATTGTAAAGTAATAGGGCACGTTGCTAAACACTTATGATTTTGAGCACAAACACATAAGTTAACGTAAAAACAATCAATATCTTACTTTATTAAATTTTAAAGCACATTTTATTAGGTTAAAAACTACAAAACACTTCCCAGATAAAACCGCCATGCTACATAAAGAAAACTGCTAAAGACAAATCTTTTTGTTGTAATTTAGTTCATCAGAGTGGCAGGCAAAGGAAATAAATCCATACAGCGTTGTCTGATGTATTCTTAATAAAAAATAGGCTGTTTGGATTTATTTCCTTTGCTTGCCACTCTTTAGGTTGGGTTAGCTTCACACTAGAGCTCAAATATGCAATGCCAATGTTAGCAACACAAAAAATAGGTTGTGAGGAGCAGTTGAAGGTTGCGACCAATGAGAAGGTCAGTGGGTTAGGTTAGGTTAGCTTCAGACCAAAGCCGCAGGCAGAATCGACTTTAACCATAATTAATGGTAAGCAGTCGGTTCTGCCACTTTGCTACTTGTTAGGCAAAAACACTAAATCCATATAGCATGAATATCAATATTTTTCAATCAATCTGAAGATCATTGAATGACATGAAAGTATGGAATTTTAGATTTTTCACATTATTGTAAATACTGACTACATGCAATACCAATGTAAGCAGAACAAAGTATAGGTGTAAGGGGTGGTCGAAGGTGTAACCAGTGACAAGGACAGTGGGTTAGGTTAGGTTATCTTTAGACCAAAGCCCACGAGCCGCGCGAGCGAAGCGAGCATGCCGCGGGAGCGGCCGGCGAGTGGCTGAACCGACTGGTTTCCATTTATTCGTTGATAATTTCAATAAAAGTTAAAGTCGGTTCTGCTACTCGCCGGCCGCTGCCGCGGCACGCTCGCTTCGCTCGCTCGGCTCGTGGGCTTTGGTCTAAAGATAACCTAACCTAACCCACTGTCCTTGCCATAACCTTCGAATACCCCTCACACCTATATATTGTTTGTCTAACATTAGTATTGCATGTTGTCGGTAATTATATATACAAACTACAAAAATATAATAATGATCTTAATCACAATAATGTGAAAAATCTAAAATCCCGTATTTTTATGTCATTCAAAGATGTTCAGTTTGATTGAATAATATTGATATTCATGCTGTACGGATTTAGTTCCTTTGCCTGACATTTAGCAAAGTGAGGTAAAAACTTTGTCTCTCAATATTATTAATCTGAGGTTTTACTTACAAATTACAAAATGTCGTGATTTTTTAGCAATGCCGTAATATTTGATTTTATAATTGTTAATTATTTTGATCATGTCATATATGTTACATTTGCAGACTAATCCCAAAATTAAAATAATTGTGTTTTTATTATAATTAGTAGGTAAGTCGTCACGCTAAAATTGAACATTATTTCTAGCGATATAATGCACGTATTTCGTACCTAATTAATTGTATTGTTTATTAATTTTTTGCCTAAATGATGGCTTACCGATGATTTTAGTGTCGTTATTGTACTATAGAAAACCTACCAGTGTCGTCGTTTGTGCTCTGTTGGACCACAGTGCTAAAATACTCACCAATGAAAATGGTGAGTAGTTTCTTCCAACGCTATTTGTAAAACCAGTAATATTTTAGGAAGCGGCCTATTTAGGAACACTTATGTTTTAATTATTTTATTCTGCATCTTTGGGGTGTCTGCTCTAAATTAATCATCTTTCTCATCACATCTTAATACCAAAGCTCATAATTTGGTGCGTTTATATGGTGAAGCATTCAAAATAGATATTCATAGATTTTTGTAGGTGGTAGGGTATTTGTTCGTCTGGGTGGCTACCACCCCTGGTCTAGAGTATGCCGCCATGACAACCTTGTATTGTGGTCCGGCTAGTGGCCAGGGTCCAGTCTGCCATTAGAGAGCGGCAGCACATTGGTAGCACTTTGGTGTTGTAAATGTCCTTAGGCGATAGGTTACCGCTTTCTATCCGGTGGGCCGTCTTTCTGTCTGCTGAACTCGTGCAATAAAAATTAGAAATATACATGTACAAATAGCAAAATCATCTATTTTCAAAATTTTTACGTCACATACATAAATACATCCACATAAGCAGCACTCACATAATTAATTTGTAGCCCATATTTTTTTTTTAAATAAATTGTTCTTTTCATTTAGGTATGACTCCACTCCAATGTGCCGCAGAACGTGCGCGTGCGTCTGTAGTGGAAATATTAGCAGCGCGGTCGGAGGTGACGCGCGCGCAGGCCATCGAAGCGTACGAGTTGCTCGGTGCGTCGTTTGCAAATGACAAAGAATATTACTGTTTGAGGGTAAGTAAGAAAGACTAATTACAGACCCCATTCGGTGAATTAGTTTTTAGCAAGTGTAAAGTGCCGGCCGAACAGCTCGTTTTCACGTAAAAGATAGCTTCATTGTGTCGATAAAACAGCACAGCCAGCAACTCACACTCAAATCACGCGATTCAAAGGCTGAAAATTGAAAGAAATCGAAAGCATTCTTTAATGGCATTGAATAATAAAATTTTATGTTTATATGAGTCCCTTTGGTAGTTCTTCCAAATTGAGAGACAGAAGTGAAACGTATAGTTTACTGTCATGCTTAAAGAATGTAGCCGAATGCCAAAAAATATTATACATTTAAAAATTGATCTTTGTATCTGTTTAGATTATTCTTAATTATGCGACAAAGCTTTAGTAACTTAAATTGCTTTTTGATGTAGTTATAGATTTATGACTTTCAATAAATAATCTGTAAGATTCCATTTTGAAATAAGTACTTTCAATTTCATTGACTAAATGTAAAATAAGATAGCATATGTTGCGGACAGAATCACTCCTCTGACCTCTCCCCCGGAAATCCCATATCCCCTACACCCCGCTTACCGCGAATATGTAGCTCGCTTGATTAGCAGCCAAGTGTCTGCTTAAAAGTAGTACCTTAGTGAGTGGGGTGCGAGCCACCAAGCCAAGTATACAACCAGTTTCAGAATCTAGTTGTACACACAAGAGAAGGAAAGGAAGGCCAGGTATACCAGGAAGCATTTGGAAGACTACAGCCATTTCGACTCTCAGCGTGAATTTCGTGGATGTTGAGAATACTAGTGCGTTTGATTAGTCCAACTAGTATTGAAATCGATACAATTAGTGCTATCAGTGTTCAGAGGAACGGCCGGGTTCTAGTGCCATCTTGTGTTGATTGACTTGAACTTGCAGTTTAGTACAGTAGTGCTAATCATACCTAACTGTTGTATCATAGCTATTGTAAGCGCCTATAATAAATACAGTCCATATTTAAGGGGTGTTTCATTGAGTACACCGCCTGCACCATACAATATATGTCGTAAAACGGGTATACAATATAAGTGAATTAAAAGTAAAAACAAGTATTATAAAATTGCAGATGGCCTACCAGTACCTCCATAGGGCCATGGCAATGCGCTATGACACAAGATATGGATTACTACTGAAGAAACCAGCGGACCCTATACCTGCCTATGATAATTGGAGGGAAAGTACTACACTGGAGGTAAGTCTATATTAAGTATTTCGATAGGTAAAACAGTTTCTATTTAGACCACAGGGTGCAAATTTAAATTTAAGATTAATTACGACTTTCTTAAAAATTCATCATTAGAAAGAATGTCATTTGAATAGAATGATTGAAATTGGTTTTTTATTAAAACAAAGTAGGAAGCAAGTTATTAAAATTATTTAAGAAGTGAATTTATTCTCTACATAAAAGTTCTTAATTAACAAGAACTTAATTTATAAGACTTGAATTTGGAATTTCTTATTTAATAGAAAGTAGAAAGTAGATTTAACTTTAAGAAGTGAACTTATCATTCACTTAAAAGTTTATCATTTATTTCAAGAGTAACAGATTTAAATAGATGTCTTCTGAATTTGGTACTTCTTATTTAACAGAAAGTAGGAAGCAAATTTTATTTTGAGAAGTAAATTTATTCTTTACTTAAAACTGTTTAATTAACAGGAACTTATTAAGACTTGAATTTGGAATTTCTTATTTAATAGAAAGTAGAAAGTAGATTTAACTTTAAGAAGTGAACTTATCATTCACTTAAAAGTTCTTCATTTATTTCAAGAGTAACAGATTTAAATAGATGTCTTTTGAATTTGGTACTTCTTATTTAACAGAAAGTAGGAAGCAAATTTTATTTTGAGAAGTGAATTTATTCTCAACATAAAAGTTATTAATTAACAGGAACTTAATTTATAAGACTTGAATTTGGATTTTTTTTTTATCAGAAAGTAGGTAGTTTTATCTTTAAGAAGTGAATTTATTTTTTATATAAAAAATCTTAATTAACAGTAACCTAATTTATAAGATTTTTTTTTTATTTAATAGAAGTAGGTAATTTTAACTTCAAGAAGTGAACTTATGGATTGCTTAAAAATTCTTCATTAGAAGGAATTTAATTTAAATAGTTTTGAATTTCATTTCCAACAGGAAGTGACTCGTCTCCAAGGCAACGCTCATGCCCTACACATGGAGGGTTTGGCCGTCCGGGAACGCGTTCTGGGAACGGCGTGTCCGGACCTGCCTCATCCGATAGTGTTCCGCGGGGCTGTGTTCGCTGACGAGGCGAGGTTCGACCGGTGCCTGGCCCTGTGGAGGCACGCACTGTTGCTGAGGCAGCAGAATTCGGTAAAAAAAATAAGTTTTATTCATAGAAATTTAGTTAAATATGTTGTGAAAGAATATTGGATATGTGAATTGGTAATTGTTTACTTATATTCCCGTTTGATGTAAAACCACTATGATGGAAAATATAGCTGCACAGAACCCAGGGTAATACAGGCAGTTATATAAAGGAAGGATTGCACAATAGTATCATTATGTAGTGAAGCGATGATTTCTCCTTGTTTCTTAGTATTGAGCACGACATGTACAAATATTTAAATTTCACGAATTCAACTAATTTGATGATATATAAGTACTAGTGCGTATCTCTTGTTTAAAGAGCAGGCGGTACAGGTTACATTGTATTAATTTTTTATATATTTGCCCCCGGAAGATTCACTTAATTTGATATCGCAAACTATACCATCCCCCGTCTATCTGTAAACTACATAAATGACAAAACATGACAGATAACATGGACCAAGTGGACCCAGTGGACGAAATGGACAAAAACACAAAACCTATCCTAGTTTCCGGGATAACTTTTACATAAATCTATCCCAAAATCTAGCCCATTAAACGGGATAAAAGTATCCTTTGGCCACCCTCGGTATTAAAATGACATGTGTACCGAGTTTCGGCCAAATTGGTCCAATAGTCTTTCCATAAAAGGATTACTGAAACTATCCCATTTTTCAGGATAAAAAGTATTCTATGTTCATCCTCGGCATCGGCAATATATATATACTGAGTTTCAGCCAAATCGGTCCAGTAGTTTTTCCTTGAAAACGGAACAGACAGACGGACAGATTTACTTTCGTATTTATAATATTAATAGACGAAAAATTGTTAACAATATTATAGCAAAAAGTCAATTTGATTAGATGACCACTATTGCGATGCTATTAACGTCGCATGCCGTCTCCTTTATTCAGCTTACTAAGGTATGTACAGGAGAGGAAAAGAGATAGGAGGTGAATTCCCATGATATATTTATTGAATTTTAGGAAGGCTTACAGACTAATGCATATCAGTTGTAATAAAAAAGAGTAGTATATAAAAAAGAAATGCTGATAACAAGCCTCCACCTATTGGTAACAATACATACATACATACACGATTCTTAATGATAATCTAGTTACTAAGTTTCTGTCCTTCCAAAAAATTCTTGAGCCAGTATTCGCTGGACCGAATTTATGCTAGTGCAATATAAGTCTAGGTACAACTTTACTACTATTTTGTTAAAACAATGATATAAACGTATTATTCGTTCCATTTCTTTAAGAAATTTCAGTGCAATTATGCGCACGACTAAATATATGAAGCTATAAAACAAAAAAGAAGAAAGAGGGTAGTAGATGAATAGAAAGTATAGTAGAAGTTTTATTTCAGGTTTCAGTGGTGAAGGATTTACTCAGATTTGCTCAAGTTTTCTCACAGATGATTCACATTGGAATAGAACTACCTCTTGTACAAGTGAGTTACTAATGTTATATTAATGCACTAGCTTCTGCCCGCGACTGCGTCGGCGTGGAATAGTGAAAAAAAGGAGGTTAAAGAAAACCCCCCGATTTTGAAATATTCTTCATTGGTGCTCCGTTCCTATTGGTCTTAGCGTGATGATAAATGTGTAGACACTGAGATTAGTGTATTCAAGTGAACAAACAAACAAATTCTTCAGCTTTATATATTAGTATAAGATTCTTCAGAAGTGGTTGTAGCTTAGTGGCTAATGTACTCGCATCTCGTGCTATAATTCTAAAGAGATGGATTCGATTCATCATTTGTATCACATGCTGATGAGGAATTAAGAAACCATAGGGCAACCTGCACATCGAACTAACCGATGTGTGGTACCCTCCAATCTTGGACAAACGTTGGCAGACATTGGCAATTTCGATCAATCACGATGTTTTCCTTCACCGTTGTCAGCACGTGGTAATTGTAACAATGTGCACATTAGATCAGAAAACTGACTTAGTGGTGCATGCGTTCCAGCCAGGATCGAACCCACACCCTTTGAGTTCGGGACGCGTGCGCTAGCCATTACGCTACCACGACTTATATTACGAATATTATTAATATATAAAAATTTACATATGTTTTTCTAACAGTTTATTTGCCTTACTATCGTTTAAAATTTGACATGAGCTCCATACAAGTAATGACAAAAATCGACCAATGTTAAGGCAAGTGAATGAAACAAACCTCTTGATATATATTCTTTTTTTATTGCAGGAGTTCAGCAGACAGGCAGACGGCCCACTTGATGGAAAGCGGTTTCCATCGCCTATGGACATTTGCAACACCGAAGGCGCTATAATGCGCTGCTGCTCTCTTAAGGGAGACTGGAACCTGGTCACTAATGCCGAAACACAGCTCAAGGTTGTTATGGCGGCATACTCTAGACCAGGGGTGGTCGCCATCCAGTCGAGCAAATACCCTACCACCTGGCTGTGGGTTGTTTAGTCGCCTCTTACGACAGGCCGCCAGGCCGCAAGTAATTGTATTCTTTCTCCGTTCCTGCACGGATAAGCTACATGGCTCACAGAACATCACTATTAAGTCACTCACAACAATCATTTCGATTTTCATCCGTGCAGGAACAGAGAAATAATACAATTTCCTGCAGCCGGGCGGCCTGTCGTAAGAGGCGACAAAACAACCCACAGCCAGGTGGTAGGGTATTTGCCCGCCTGGATGGCTACCACCCCTGGTCTAGAGTATGTCGCCATAACAACCTTGAGTTGCGTTCCGGCATTAGTGACCAGATTCCGGTCTCCCTTAAGAGAGCAGCAGCGCATTTGTAGCACCTTTGGTTTTCCAAATGTCCATAGGCGATAGTAACCGCTTTCCATCAAGTGGGCCGCCTGCCTGTCTGCTGAACTCCTGCAATAAAAAAAAAATGAAGTACGACAATTGTCATTTGCTTCATGTGGGCTTTACTGTCAAGAAACATGTAACTTGATAGACGTGCAAACGTTGTAAGTATAATATGGTTTTTTTTAATATATTTCAGGTATGTTACGTGTTAGAGGCGTGCGCAGAGGAATTAAGACGCGGTATGAAAAGGATCGAGAAGCCACAAGTGAACCACGACCCGGACTCATTAGTAGTACGTTATTCACTCGGTACTATATCACGTTTCATCTCATTACTTCACTGTTGTTTGTACTTGTAATACTTATTGCATATTTGTTTTAAACGTAACCATCATTCATTCCTTCTTGAGTTCAGTTCATTTTTTAATGACCTGTTCGTATGTCTACCAAGCGTTCATTTGGTTTACTATCGATTAAAATTTAACAATTCGTACAAGTAATGTTGAAATGCAACCGATGGTAAGCCAAGTAATGGCCGGTTCCTATATCTTACTTTTTTAATTTTTTCTATTGCATGAGTTCAGCAGACAGGCAGACAGCCCACTTGATGGAAAGCGGTTACCATCGCCTATGGATATTTGAAACACCAAAGATGCCACAAATGCGCTGTTGCTCTCTTAAGGGAGACTCGAACCTGGTCACTAATGCCGGAACACAACTCGAGGTTGTTATGGCGACATAGCTTAGACCAGGGGTGGTAGCCATCCAGTGGGGCAAATGCCCTACCACCAGGCTGTGGGTTGTTTTGTCGCCTGTTACGGCAGGCCACCCGGCCGAAGGAAATTGTATTCTTTCTCCGTACCTGCACGGATAGAACTTGCCGTACCATGGGTTGAATTTTGATGTAATGGAACACTTACAAGCCAATAGATGGCGCTGTGCAATAATTGAGGTCGCAAACGATGCCCGACACGTACAAACAATATATACAAATTTCCAATAATAATAATAGATGGGTCTAGACCTGCGAGGCATAACAATAGCTTCGCTGGAAGATCTTCCTTTGAGACGGAAGAGCATTCCATCTCGCTCCTACACACTATACGGGCACACACTAAATTGACATTAGATGTATGGAGCTTATGTCAAATTTTAACCGATAGTAAGGCAAATGAACGGTCGCTAAGACAGGACCCGGGCACCAATGAATAGGAATTAGCCCCGAATAGTTTAAAAGGCATGCAAGTACGGAAAAATAACACAATTTCCTACGGCCGGGTGGCCTGTTATAAGAGGTGATAAAACGACCCACAGCCAGGTGGTAGGGTATTTGCCCTGTCTGGATGGTTACCACCCATGGTCTAGAGTATGCCGCCATAATAACCTTGAGTTGTGTTCCGGCATTGGTAGCCAGGTTCCAGTTTCCGTTTAGAGAGTGGCAACATATTCTTTTGAATTCGTAAAACTATTATCACAAGTATAGGAGGGACTTAAAGAGACCCATAAAAATACCATGTTGTCATCACACTCTTACAAGGCTTTTCAATTACAATAATAATCACATTATTTAACTCGTTAAAGAAATTTTATCATGATTCTCTACGTCTGTATAAAATCTAAGGGGCTGCGACCTTTTTAATTTAGTAAAGAATATCCCCGTTGATTAGTTGACAGAATTAGCGTCCGCGCCACGAAAAAGTCCCGCAGACGCGGCGCTGCAATCGCCGTACTTAATCCTGCCAAAGTAATTATTTGCTGGTCCCTAAATCGATGTAGATAATTACTGAATAATAACTTTGTATTTATTATTCCATAATTAAAGCTGTAAATTTAGTTCCTGGCTACTTCACGAAAAAAATTTAGTTCGTTTATTCTCCGTGGGAATTCTTTTGTGGCGCGGCCTCTACAGTATTGTGTTCCGCCGCACGTTCCGCTAGTGACGTGTACGAACTTCAGAGACGCAGTTTTGCTCGTACCATTCACATTCATATCACACTATAACAACATTAAAGTGTGGAAGTATAAATGAAAAAACTATCTAGCTGAACGCTGTATGCCTAACCAGATAGCTATCGCACATTTTAATTGCTAAGTGAAAGGGACGACTATATTGAGGCTCAGAGCGTGGTGCGCTCGGAATCCTTTCAGGAGGAGTATGAGAGCAACGTGCGGACGGCGCTGTACTTGGTCGCTGTCGCAGCTAGACTTTTGGAAAACTCAGGAAATAGCGAGGTAAGTGTTTAATTGCTAGTTTTTTAATATGTCGTAACCGTTTTGGAAACTTGAAGTAGAGAAAAAACGTTTATTTGAAGAAATAGCGAAATGCTTACATTGTTTATTTGTGATTAGAATACTGATGTGTACATCATGTAAACGATAAGGTTTCTGTATACCTGTATATACATATATACATAACTTCACGCCAGTTCCCTTGCGGGGTAGGCACTAGCAACAGAGCGCCATTTAGGCTTATTCTTACACACCTCACTTGCTTCTTTGACAGTCATAACTCTTGTCATGCACGCTCCTCTGTTCTTAAGGCTCCTGACATCACCTTCTGCTAGTACACGATCAATTTGATCATGGAAGGTTTGTCGTGGCCTTCCACGACTTCTGCATCCATCCACTTTTGCATTGTATATCTGTTTAGTCATTCTTTCATCATGCGTTCTTTCCACATGCCCGAACCACCGGAGCATTCCTTTCCTTACCTTCACACCGACACTCTCTTTCAGACTAACTCTCGTTCTTACTATATATAGTCTAAGTTAAATTAAGAACAATTAGGAATTTATTATACTGCAAGACAACAACTCCCTTCATAGCGAGTGAGTCATGGGCTTTCGCCTTGTGGAGCTTCATCGACATACAACAAGGGTCATCGATGTACCGCACTTAATAAACCCTTACATGTTGCATTAAGGAAACTGCGAGTTCGGTGAGGCGGGCGATATTCAGGCTCCGGAACGTGAGGCTGCGCTCCGGGCAGACGCTGCTTCACCTGGCAGCCGACAGGAGGACGCCCGTCGACGACTTCCACACCAGCGATGTGTGTCAGTGAGTATGCTATAAGACGGATCTTTTGGAGTGACAGTTCGTGTAAGTGTGTGCGTGTGCGTGTGCGTGTGCGTGTGCGTGTGCGTGTGCGTGTGCGTGTGCGTGTGCTTGTGCGTGTGCGTGTGCTTGTGCGTGTGCGTGGGCGTGTGCGTGTGCGTGTGCTTGTGCGTGTGCGTGGGCGTGGGCGTGTGCGTGTGCTTGTGCGTGTGTGCGGGTGTGTGTGTGATAATTGTGGACCGATTTTCATTTATTTTTTATTCGAAAGAATATACTTTTGAGGTGTTACCACTGTCTTATGTCGGGGTCTGGTGAATGGATTCCAGGGAATTTGGGAACAACCCTCGAATATTATAGGCACCACGTACAAAGTATTTTATATTTTTTTTTTAAAGCTATTCAGTTATTTTAAAAAGTGGAAAATAAAAAATATTTTAACAAAAATCAAAATCGACTTGAAACTAAAAAGCAAAAAAATCAAGTTTTTCTATATTTTGAAGTCGGTGCCAAGTAAAACATAAAAAACAAAAAAACAAATTTTGCAAAATATAGTAATGTTTATATTTTACTGAATACCGACTTTAATGTAGAAAAAAAAATAGTGAAACTTTAAAATCGTTGTGATGTGAAATTCGATGAAACGCAAAAGTGACACTAAAAAGAGACAAACACATAAATCTATAGGACTAAGCCTGCAAGAGAATTAGATACGAATTTTGCATTGCGCATCACAGATTAGAGAGTCAATAACACCGATGATTAAACATAGGTCCAATTTGGACCGAAATAAAACTGATAATAATTTTTTTTTTGGACTAAAACAGTAAAAAATTAAAAGTGATACTTAAGAAGTTTATTTTGAATTATAATATGTTGCCGGATGTATTTAGGCAAATGAATTATATTTATATTAATAAAAGTAAGAGAAGAATTATCTGTGAGTGTATTCTCTGAAGTTTCACTTCTACTACGTGTGAACTGCACAAACGTGTAATTTTTTTGTATTTTATTTTTAATTGGGTTTTGATTTTTTTAAATATATTTTTAGATTTTGTGTTACCTTGATGGTTAATTTCTGTTTGTATGCTAGATATCAGTAAGCTAATAGACGTGGTAGAGCCACACTTCCCATAGACACAGTTTGTAGGATTAAATGTGGAATATTAAAAAAACTGTTTTATTTTCGATAATACTACAGATTCCCATGCACAAGGACTACAAGGTTGTTGTTAGAATGCGGCGTGGAAGTGGACACGTCGGACGATATGAGACGCTCGGCTTTGCACGTAGCGCTCATATCGTACCAACTTATACCTGGTGAGTGTAATATGATTAACATTTTGTTAGCGCCATCTAGTGATTGTTATAACTTATTTCTATTATTGCCACTGGATAGGTTGCTGTCATATTGTTGTTGTGTGCTATCTCGATTGCATTAGAAACTCAACTAACTCTGTCTCAACGGGCTGACTTTATATACTCGCAAAATAAACATGTACAGACCATTCAGTGGAGTTCTCAAACTTGTAAGCTTAATCTAAAACAACGTGGCTTTTTAGAACTTGCAGCGAAATTTGAACCATAAAACGATTTATGATATCTTACTCGAAATACACAATAGGTTTATCAATTGGCAATGAAATTTAATTCAAATTCAAATTCAAATTCATTTATTTTATAAACTTATTTCTAGGCCTTATATAATTACATCTAAAACTTATATAGTAGTTAAAATTAAGGCTACAAATTATTTTTGGCGGCGGTTGCTGCACTAGACTCTAGGTCTGTATCGCGGCACCCAACACAATTTTATTATAGAAACTTAAATATAATTGATTTATTAATTAATTAACCTAAAACTATGAGTGCGTGTGGTATTGTGTGTGTGTGTGTGTGTGCGCGTGTGTGTGTGTGTGCGTGTGTGTGTATGTGTGTGTGTGTGTGTGCGTGTGTGTGTGTGTGTGTGTGTGTGTGTGTGTGTGTGTGTGTGTGTGTGTGTGTGTGTGTGTGTGTGTGTGTGTGTGTGTCGGCGTGTGTGTGTGTGCCCTAGTGTTGTGGTCAGTTTAGTATTGTGCTTTCTGTGTCACTGTAATTTAATGTTTTTAACCATTTACTAACTTGGTGTTTAAACTTTGGTGCTGACATTTCTTTGGCGGAGGGTGTGTTTTGGCATACTTTATTATAAATGGATATATGGATATATGGAGGAAGGCGTTTGGCAAAGGTTGTATGTATTTTAGGTAAGGGTATATTATAAATTCTACGGGAGCTGAGGTATTGGAAGTTAGGGGCATTTAGGTTTTGTTTATGAATTGCTGTGGCTACCTTGCAAATATAGAGTTGTCGGACTGTCAAAACGTCACTTTCTATGTATAGTGTATTGGTGGGATATCTGTACGGTTTTTTATGCATAACTTTAAGTACTGCTCGCTGTGCTCGTTCTACCTCTATAATGTTTGTTTTTGGGATTCCTCCCCAAGCAGCAAGACAGTATAGAAGTAACGACTGGCACAGCGCATAGTAAACCATTTTTAAAGTTTTTGGTGTCGCACAGCTACAGAGGGATTTCATGATGTAAATGGTTTTTCTGACTCTTTTAGATAGGGATGTAATATGACTTTTGAAATTTAATTTTTCATCTAGTTGGATACCAAGATACGTAATAGATGTGGTGTGTTCGATCGACGGGGGATGATCAGAGGACTGTATACAAGAGCTTAGGCTGTGCGACAGATATAATTTAGGATGCGTACGAGGTTGGGAAGCACGGGTTTTATGAAACGTTAAATATTTAGTTTTTTTAGTGTTTAATGTTAGTAGGTTATTGTTTAGCCATTTACTGATGTCGGTTAAGCCTGTCTGAGCTGTTTTAAACACTGACTCCCAGGATTTGTTGTTAAATAATACAACCGTATCATCTGCATAACATATTATGTTAGCGCCCTGGATCGGAATTTTCGGCAGTTCATTAATATATATTAAGAATAGTGTAGGTCCTAAAATGCTGCCTTGGGGTACTCCAAAATTTACTGTATGCTGTTCACTACAATGCGATCCCACCTTAACAAATTGACAGCGATTACTCAGGTAGCTTTTAAACCATTCGTGACTTATACCTCTTACACCAATATGATTTAGTTTACTAAGGAGGATGGGAATCGAGACCGTGTCAAAAGCTTTCGCTAAATCTAGGAATACACCTAGGCAACATTGATTTTGGTCCAGGGATGTGGCGATTGACTTTGTTAGAGCTAGGACGGCATCTTCTGTTGATATATTCTGCCGAAATCCGAACTGCTTATCAGAGATAAGAGAGTATTTTTCCAAGAAATCGACAAGCCGTTTGTTAACTACTTTCTCTAGTAACTTTGAGAATACACTTAATAAGGTGATTGGCCTGTAGTTGCTAGGCAGGGTTCTATCACCACCTTTGTAAATTGGCGATATTTGGCCTAGTTTCCACTTATCCGGGAATTTTCCAGTGCTTAAACTGATATTGCATATATGGGTAAAAGGTTGTATTATGATAGGCTTTATCATTTTAATTAGAAGGGGGTCACAGTTATCTGCACCAGGAGCACTACCTATCCTGAGCTCATTGATGAATGAGCCCACTTCTTCTTCATCAGTAGGGTACATGAGTAACGAATGGAGTGGAGAATTATCGGCTTTAATGTCAGAAGCGAGGGTGGTCTCTGTGCAGTTTAGTTTGGTTAGTGTTTGGTTTGCCAGGGCGCTACCAACGTTTGCGAAGTATCTGTTACAGTCATTTAGTGAGTCGTTTGGATTATCAGGTCTAATTAATTCTGTTGGTGTATTGCGGGATTTAGATAAATTACAGATATTGTTTATCGTTTGCCAAAGCATTTTGGGATTGTTACAATATTTTGACAGTTGCTGATTTTCATATGAAGTCTTGATCTTCATGAGAAGCTTATTCAGGAAGTTGCGATATCTTTTATATGTTATATTTAGGACTACGTTAGTGGGATCTTTTTTTGATTGGAGATGTAGGGAGTCACGATTTCTTTGACACCTCATTAAGCCGGGAGTTATCCAGGGTTTGAGGTTGTATTTGGTCCTTGGAATAACAATTTCTTTTGTATTTTTTAAGATTGACTGACTTAGATAGTTTTGAAATAGAATCGTTGCATTATCGACGTCCTCACTTTTAGTTATAGTTGACCAATCTATCTGTTCTAATGAGTCAGCTACAGCGGAGTAATTCGTGACTAATCTCGTCCGATGTTTTTTAAAAGGTTTTTTTGGGGAAAAGGGTAAGTATAACATACACAGTCTGTGATCAGTTATATCTGTGTGGGCTATTAAACCTACTCCTGTACCTAATTCGTCATTTGGATTCTTTACAAAGATGTGGTCTAGACATGCATTTGATCTTGTTGGTTTAGTAATTGCAGGTATTAAGAAGTGTCCTGCTAGCATATTGAGATAGTCAGAACTTTGTTCATTGAGTGTAATTTCGTTTATGTTTATGTTTAAATCACCTGCAAGAATTAAACGTTGCTTTGTACTGACACTTTTCAGTAACTGATCAAGGGAAAAGAGAAAAGACTCCAAAGATGTAAAGGATGGTGATCGATACACCCCAAGTATAGTGATAGTAGGGCACAGGTCTATTTCTAGGCAATTACAATCTTCAATTGTTGGTTCAGATACTGTAGCATCCCATGAATTTTTAACATACGCAGTAACCCCACCGCTTTTGTTTATGTATTTATTTGTTCTGTATGAATTATATCCTGATAGAGATGGTAAGGTCATATATTCATTTAACCAACACTCTGTAAGAATAATAACATCAAATTCAATTTTTAGGCGCCCCAGAACTACTGTAAATTCATCAAAGTTTTTTGATATACTTCTAATATTAAACGTTAGTAGTTTCCAATTAGATTTTGTGTTTGGAACGTATTCACTACATTTTTCCAGGCTTTCGATATTATGACAGTTTATATTGAGGACTTTATCTGATTCAGATATGATGTCAATATTGAATTTTATAAGATATGTTTGTTCGACGTGTAGTATATGTAGAAAGAGAGCCTGGAGATGAGTGTAATAAATATGGAGACATGTAATATTGCATAAATGTTATGTGATTAGTGTGACAATGAGCATTTAACAAAAATGGGTATATACTGTTTTGGTGTTTAGTGTTGTATAGTGTTGTATATTTGAAATGTGTGTAGTGTGTGTTTGTGTACTGAGTAAAGCATATATGTAATACAGTGATATAAAAACTTACGGGCACATGGCATATACGAGTGGCAGTAATTGGACTTACATCTAATACAGAATTTAATTCACAATGATATCTGGCAGGTTTAAGACACAACGTATTTATTGAGGTCATTAATGCTATTAATTTTAATCGCTGGCTTATTATCATTTTCACGGACAAATATACCTCCGTTTTTAATCCAGCAGTATTTAAATTTATTAGCTGCAGCTTGGTCCCTGGCTTCACGAAATAACACTCGATGGTCTTTGGTAAGTCGCTCATTTATGTATATTTTCTTGGGAGACCCAGGAACTATGCTTTCAGATGTGAGATTTTTTCTAGCTTTGGCAGCGCTGATTATTTCATTTCTTTTCTGGCGTCGTAATAGTTTAACGATTATTGGACGGGGTTGATGTTGTCTTGTAGTCAATGAGTGAGTCTCTTGGGAACGTTTAGGACCGATGCGTGACATGTAGTCGATGTCTGTTTCAGCAAGTTGTATGCCTATTTTCTGCGATGTCACTTGGATGACGTGGGCTAAGTTCTCGTTGTTTAGTTCCGGAATTTATTTAAATACTCAAGAAATTTGTGCAAACAAATGATATTGAACAATGAAGACAACCATTAAAAGAATTACAGATACTTTTAATACCATTTTTTTTATTGCAAGAGTTCATTGGTTACCATCCCTGGTCTAGAGTATACCGCCATAACAACCTTGAGTTGTGTTCCGGCATCAGTGGCCAGGTTCCAGTCTGCCTTTGGTGTTACAAATCTCCATAGGCGATGGTAACTGCTTTCCATCAAGTGGGCCGTCTGCCTCTCTGCTGAACTCATGCAACAAAAAGGTCAATTTCTCATATTTCAGTGAATATTGTTTTTTTTTTAATTGTTAGACGAAAGAGAGCATTGGAACGAGGCGTTATGCGGTGTCGTATGCGAGCTGCTCGGCGGAGGGGCCCACGTGGACGCAATGGACGCCGATGGGATCACGCCCTTAGTCGCAGCTATCGGAGGTATAGTCATTTTATGTACATATCCTATTTCCCATAAGGGTAGGCAGGGACTATACTTCTGCTTGTAACGATGTTTGAATATGTTAGTGTAGTATTGCTAAGATTGCGTTTTATAGATCGTGAACGGGTCAGAAATTTTAAACATGAAAAAAATTGCCGGAAGGACACGTCGATGAGTAGGTTTACTTTAAACAACAAAGTGAAGAGAAACGTGTCGCGGCAGCGGCCGTCGATTGCCAAAACCATTTATTAAGTAATCAAAACTTTGTTTTATATTTGTTCACAATCTATCGACAGTTTAAAATCACACTAAAGTTATTATAAATTAATAGTTTTACAATTATATGGTTACGGTACAAAGCAAATAACCAGTCGCCGACGCCGGTGACTGGGAGTTCATCATCACTTCACAGACACCTGGAAGTCATCCACTGTATGTGGCGGTCGCTCCTTTATACCATACGGGAGCAAGCTATAAGTTTTCCCAGGACTCTACAATATGTGGCTCTTCAAAAAGGGCGTCAACAGATATTTAATACTCAACGAAGTAGGCAACGCATCGGCTCCCTTAGTGTTGCAGATCTCCATTGGCGACAGTAGCCACTTGCCATGAAGTGGACCAAACAGACATAAAAAACCATATGTGTTAAATAAAGCGCCATCTAGCACTAAACTAACTTTACGATATGTTTTAGTAACCATAATGATAGCTCTAACAATTCATTCGCCATCTTACTAACGCCATACCATTGGTTGTCTTAGTAGCAAGTATTCTTTTAAATATTCATTATTTTTTTTATTGCAGGAAATTAACAGACAGGCCGACGGCCCACTTGATGGAAAGCGGTTACCATCGCCTATGAACATTTGCAACACCAAAGTTGCTACAAATGCGCTGCTGCTCTCTTAATGGAGACTGGAACCTGGCCACTAATGCCGGAACACAACTCAAGGTTGTTATGGCGACATACTTTAGACCAGGGGTGGTAGTCATCCAGTCAGGCAAATGCCCTACCACCTGGCTGTGGGTTGTTAAGTCGCCTCTTACGACAGGCCGCCCGGCCGCAGGAAATTGTATTCTCTCTCCGTTCCTGCACGGATAAATTAGTAACGAATTCAAATTGAATATATATCACTGAAAACCCAACTACAGAACCTAATCATAAGAATAAGCACCATTGCTCTGTGCCTCCGAAGCCCATGTGGGTAAAATACGCTTTTAATTGCAGGCCCAGCTGAGAGCCTAGTCCGTTCAGCGCTACGGCCGCGGCTGTCGTGCCTCGCGGCTGCCACCCTGGCTCAGCATGGCTGCCACTACGCCCCGTCTCAAGTGCCACGCGACCTGCACGCCTTCCTGACCATGCACGGCGTTACGCCGCACCTATAGCTCCAAGGTACACTAGCGAGGCGTAGCTCAACCCCTAGTTCCGAAGGCGCGTAGCTCAGCCTCTAATACTGACGAGGCGTAGCTCAACCCCGAATAACTACATGGGCGTAGCTCATACCTTTAGTACTAACGTTACGTATTAACGCTACGGGGCGTAGCCTAACCCTTAGAGTAGGACAACCTTGCTGATACATTTAATTTTTCTTTACAAATTTCCGATATGTGGAGGGTGTACGCAATAAAGAAGATTAGCTTTAAATTCTCAGTAAATATTTAATATAGTTAAATTAATTCGCATAGTTCAGACAAGAATGACAATCTCAATTCCATGTCAAAGTTGCTTAGAAAAGTGAAAGTATCAAGAAGGAGGTCCCGCACCTGGTACTGACGGGGTGTAGCTCAACCTCTAGTACTAACGGCATCTAGCTCAAACCCTGGTACCTACGGGCCGTAGGTATATATAAATCAGCTTGAAGATATTTTTGCGTTTGTAGTAGTGTATGAGTGATTTATCCCAGTCTCAATCACTGCGTGTATTACACTATTAAAGTTATAAAAAACGACTTCAATGTGATTTGTGTATAGCGAAGGGGCGTAGCTCAGTCATTATGAGCGAAACTCGCCTCATTTACATATACTTAGGTAAATATTTGGAGACTTAAATGACCTCGTATTATGGCCGGTTCCTATATATCTTGTAATCCAATCATTTGCCTTACTACTGGTAAAAAGTTGACATTAGTCATATATGTATTTTTTTTTAGATCTTCCATCTCCAATAAATGTCTATATCATTTCAGGTTTTCGCTATTAACGTGTTGCCTATTTACACACAGTTACTTAGTCTGGGTGCCATTAATTTCACAGCCTGTTTTGACCTTTACGAAACACAGTTAACTGTTTGCCTGAAGCGACAAGCAGGACGGTGGTATTTACACAGATGGGCATTTCACGTCTTTCAACATGTAGTAAGAGAAATGAATGGATAGTAAGATGTGTATGGATCTAGCGTTAGAGCTATATAGGAAAATATTACATACAATAAAATTGTAACGAGATTGTTTTGTCCGTATGTTTGGGCCTGCTAATGTTTACAGTATCTGAAGTAATTACAATGACTTGTTAATATCTTGAAATAGTAACAGTTGATTTTTTTGATATCTCTTTGTTTATCATAATAATATGAAAAATATTATTTATCTATTTAAAAGGAGAAAGAATTTCAAAAAATTCTTCATAAGGGGTCGTAGGGATACTATGTTAACATTTGTGTTATAATATTGAATTAATCCTTGAATATGACAAATAGATGGTACAAGTTTATTGTTAACTGTTAATTTATACTAATAGATACAAAACGGATAGAAAAGATATATAGATAATTCACTAACTAAAATTTATTTCAGATAAATGTGCTATAAAGCTATGTATGCATTAGGCAATAATTGTTGTGCAACACGTTGCTTATTGAGGTCGAGTGAGGACAAGAAAGTTTTGTTCAACATGTACTTTCATATTGTTCTCTACTTGTCTGCGTAATGTTGTTTGAAAAGCACATCACAGTCGCGATTTTCATACTGTCTTCGTGTATAAATCGGCAAACTTTGTTAAGTTATTAATAACTGACAATGAGACCAATTTAAAAAGTTACCACACCTTGAAATGCGGTGATATAAAAATGTATTCACACAAAACAGAGGTACATTAGATGATCTGGTGGTTATACGTAGTAGGTACATCTGTTTGACTAATTCAGATCATGTGAATATCTCTGACCCAGTGCTTCGTCTTTGTCCGTGTTACCACACACTACCATATTTTGGTAAAAATGTTTGAACATATGGCAAATATTTTTTGCGCAACTACATGTTAAAAGGCGTACTGCAACATAATGCGCAACATATTTTGCGTCTAATCTCGCGACGTCGCATACTATTGTACGCAACGAGTTGCACTTTTATCGTTGCCCAATGAATACATGGCTTTAAACATAAACCAAACAAAAAAGCTGATCAGTATTTGAAGCAAGTCTTTTACAAATGTAATTTACTAAGTGTTGCCATATATAAAAAAATATTACTAATGAATTATTGTCGCAAATAGTCGTAAAGAGATATTTAATGAAATACCATGTTCAAGAACACAGGGCATTTAAATGTGTTCAGGAAATATTTTATATCCACAGTACAGCTCAAATTTATCGTTAAAGCTATATTGTAAAGAGATTGTATAATATCGACAAAACTATATGTCGTAGGTCTACTACGTTTATTGTGATAATAATGTAGATTTATTTTAATTATATCGATTTAATGTTAAGATTATTAAAAAGCCTATTTTAAGTTTATGTGTTAACGATTTGTTACGTTGTGACGTGTTGCGACTCGAAATAAATGAAATATACTAACTTTAGTTGTTGCTGCATGCAAACAGAGTAGTTAAGTAACACTCTTCAAGAGACAGAGTTATTGATAACTTTTTAAAGATATAGTTTGGCTAACGAAAGTAGACACTAGAATATTTTACATGGAAATTAGTACTTTTTACATAAAATGCTAATACAAATGTCAATGTCATTTTACTTTTTTATTGTCATTTTTGTTATTTTGGTGTAATTGTGTTTTATAGTAAAACTATTAAAAGTGAAGTACGGAAGTTATTGTTCTGCACGACTTTTCCAAATTCAAGGAAAATGTACAGAAGAAAGACGTAAAATTCAAATATAGAATATTTTACATGAAAAATAGTACTTTTTACATAAAATGCTAATACAAATGTCAATGTCATTTTACTTTTTTATTGTCATTTTTGTTATTTTGGTGTAATTGTGTTTTATACTAAAACTATTAAGAGTGAAGTACGGAAGTTATTGTTCTGCACGACTTTTCCAAATTCAAGGAAAATCTACAGAAGAAAGACGTAAATTTCAAATAAAACATATTTACCTGCTGTATAAATATTCTATCTCAATTTAGTGTTGCCACACTGATATTTCTTAAAGCAACGCTTTTTCAGTCTTTACTTTCATTAGACATTCTCTATTTATCACTTAAAGTTGATGCTTAAATATAAGCTGGACATACGCTTTTAGCTACATGCTATTGAATTTGTTGTTGGTTTTTATAATAATTTTGAAAACTACGAAAATACGGGTTCAAAAGTTTTTAATGACAATTTAAATTCTGATACAACGTTGACAAACATCAATAGTATCGTCGAAATAAAGCCTTATAGGATTGACGTTTCGTTTGATATTAACGACTGTCATTGTCAAATGTCAATGTCAGTACTTGTCATTGGACTGCAATTACAATATTGATCAATTACTTTAATTAAATTTCGATTGTCAACCGAATTGTCAATTTTATTGCTTAGTAGCCTCTTATAGTCACAACACGCGCAATCGACAAAAGCAGCTTCTCTCTTAGTTTCTATGAATAGAAATTGGTTAGAGACCTTTATCTTCGAAACTTCTGTGTATATAACTGGATGTATATAAACACACATGATATTCGCTTTATTGATTTACGATCCGATATCAACATACATCTAAAAAAAAAGCAATTTGTTGGCTGAATTTGATGGACATTGGCTGTTGTGATGTGATAAATGTTTGCTTTAACTGAAACAAGATAGATATTTTTTGTTAGACACCATTACAGAAAACTTTTAAACTGTTACTATTGTAATTGTGTATAAAGAGCGTTATTTTTCTCTTCCAAAAACATTGTATACATGTCTTACACTTGTAATTATTCCTTTAGTCTGAATATAATTATTTAAAAAAAAAGCTATTTAAGAATTTAGCAGTTCTAGTGTGAAAACATCGTCAATCCTCGACATTGTTAAATATGGAGTTTTGTCGAATTAAAAAATAAAAAGATTAAAAATATTGCAAACATTTTATTGACATTATTTAGGTCTTTGGTTTTATTTTATTAGCGTCGTAATTAGGCGCATTAGCCAAAATGTCACTTGAGTGTTTTAGGGGGCAATAAATTCATCAATTCTTGTAACGAGCGGTAATGACTGTAGCTGTCATTTCTGCTGTCATTCTTGACAGCAATTGAAACGTCAATCATAACAGATGGCAGTGATTTAATTTTTAAACAGCCATTTCGTCTGTCACTTGAGCCTTTCTATTAATAATTGGTATCGGATCGTAATCAAATTCATGAATCGACGAATCGAAAAGAGAAAAATGGCTTAAAAGGACACCGATATTTGAGATAATTTTAACTTATTAGGCATTACTGTTTCTCAGAGGCTAAACTATGAATACATTTTGAACGCAATCGAAGTGAGCAGTTTAAACATGTTTATTATATAGTCTCTTATCTGTAATATTCATTGACTAAAATTTTAACCGCCCGATTGAGAATTGAATTATAAAGAATACAATTATGATTTAAATATCATCAATTTAAAGACATTATTACAATTCGTTTGCATCTCGAAGATTAGTTTATTTTCATCTCCGTTTACTTAGTACTTAGTTTTGTATGAAAATTCGTTGCAATGATATACGAACTTGCCAGTCTCAATAATGTGTGCCTAAAATTATTTCTTTCTGACAAATGTTTGTCAACATTTGACAAACGTTGGTACATATTGGCTTATTATGCTCATGCTCGATTACAGGCCTAAATTGGTTTAGTTTTCTTGACAAATAATTGCCAATAGTTGTCAAACATTTTATTGTTATGACATTTTATTGGGCGGTTAAAAGTGGTAGTCATGAATAATTTTGAAAATCTAGTCAAAATATATTGTCTAATAATTGTAAATAATATTTATGTTCTTTCTCTTCTACTGTTCCTACTTCCATCTTAAATAAATAGAAAATTGTATATTCTCATATTTAAAATATAATCTTAATATGCCTGTATCTAAAATCTTGTCATTTGGTTTATCTTTTTATAACCAAAATTTTATTGTAATATATTGTAACTAAGAATTGTAAAGATTCTTTTATTATTATTATTAAATTATAATATTGTGGATTTTTTTTTGTAAATTAAATATAAATTTGTATTGATTGAGTTCGATAATTTCGATAATTATTGGATTGGCCAATAAATAAATATACATTATTAGTGTTTTATAAAAAATTAATTGAATTCTATTTTTTTACGATTTCGCAAATTTTCATAATTTAGATTACCTTTTCTAAGTCTATGCAAATGCAATTTTAATTTAATTGGTTTGATTTTTCTATCATCTTTGTATATAACAACAAAATTAAGTGTGTCTGTGATGTTCAAATAAATATCAAACTTTGTGAAAACTGCTATTTCTCTGAATTTTTAACTCTCAGTATGTCTTAAAAGTTGTCTTAGATGACTCCGAAACGGCTTAACAGAATTCAATGAGCACTTTAGAGATTGAAATAGAAATTTTATCCGTTTTCCATTTTTTTTAAATGATTGGAAATTCATATTTTCTTAACCCGTCTAGATATTGATTTTGCAGGGATCAGACGTATGAATATAAATTCTAAATCCTGCGCGAATGAAATTGCGAGCATAGCTAGTATGTTTACTTTTGTACGCGTCGCACCTTATATTCGATGTACCTGGATCACGTACAATACGGGAATTTAAAAAGCAATAGTTTAGGATTGTTAGGATACTATGAAAGTATGCAAAATCATTTGGATTTTAAAACCTCTTCTAAGATATCCAAATGGTTTTTGCCACTGCGGAAGGAAACTTTCATTAACAGTCTTTTCATATATCTTACTATCCATTATTGGTCGGTTCCTATATCTTACCGCAGCGTTCATTTGTCTTACTATCGGTTAAAATTTAACATAAACTCCATATCAGTAATCTTAAAATTCAACCGATGGTAGGGCAAGTGAATGAATCTTAAGAAATAGTTTTGTTTATTGCATGAGTTCAGTAGACAGGCAGTCAGCCCACGTGATGGAAAGCCGTTACCATCGCCTATAGGCATTTGTTGCTATCTTAAGGGAGACTGGAAACTGGACACTAATGCCGGAAGACAACTCAATGTTATGGCGACATACTCTAGACTAGAGGTGGTAGTTATTCAGACAGGCAAATACCCTACCACCTGGCAGTGGGTTGTTTAGTCAGGTAGAAGCAAGGAGTTGTGTGTGTGAAAAAGTGTCGGTCAAAACACGAATTATAAGAGTGGCGCTGCGACAGCATAGGGTTAATTTTAAAGGAAGCGTCAAAAGTAATTAGACAAAAATAAACAAGGACCGAAAGATTTCTGCTTTGTTTTTTATTATTGAAAATTTACAATAATTAAATCACTCTACACGTTTTCTCATAGCATACTATTTACTAAATTATTTTAGATCACGTAAAGATTTTCTATTTACTCCGTGTAGGAACAGAGAAATAATACAATTTCCTGCGTTGGGGCGGCCTGTCGTAAGAGGCGACAAAACAACCCACAGCCAAGTGGTAGGGCTTTTGCCCGACTGGATGGCTACCACCCCTGGTCTAGAGAATGCCGCCATAACAACCTCGAGTTGTGTTCCGGCATTAGTGACCAGGTTACAGTCTTCCTTAAGAGAGCAGCAGCGCATTTGTAGCACTTCTGCAAATGTCCATAGGCGATGGTAATCGCTTTCCATCAAGGGGGACGTCGGGCTGTCTGCTGAACTCATGCAATAAAAAAAAAGTCTCACTAATTTGACCAGCTGTGACGAAGAAGGGAGAGTGGTCAAAAATCATGAAAGGATATGATGGTATACAGTGACACTGGATGATTCATGTTTATTTTTATATAGATTATTTTGGTTGATTCATCCAAATTGAAATAAAGAAATTACGGTTAATTTCTAATATCGATTCGAGGAGAATGAATGGTTAGTAAGATATAAGGACCAAGCATAGATATGTGTAATCTGTAGCGTTAGTAGAATGGAAAATATAATATTGAATATATCAAAGTAGAATTGAAGATGTATGAGAATATTGAATATATGTTGCATTTACGTAATGATTTAACAATCGATATAACGACCATTGCGAACATGATATAATACAAACTATTAAGGCTAACTGAATGTTTCTTCAAATGGATTTTATTTCAAAGACACAAAAATTCTCTTTAATGATTCTCTCGCTTTTTTACTGAAAAGAAATTTATTATAACTAGCTTGACTTATTCGGTCTAAAAAAGAACTTGTGTGTGTCTGCTCCGACGCACGGCCGCAGTTTACTATTTAAACATTAAAAAACGTATACTCGTGGACGGCGATAGCGGCCGAATAAGAATAGGATTGCTGTTCGTTTCTCTCGCTCAAACTCCAGAACAGCCTGAATGATTTTAATCAAAAAAAAGTAACGCTTTTGAGTTAACGCTCAAATATTTCACTCATAAATTGTCCATATCGGACGGAGGCTTATATATGATTCTTGAGGAGCAAACCCCAACATGTTTTTAATGATAAAAAGTATCTTCTTAATTTACTTCTTAGATTCTTATGGTATCTCGGAAATAAAATTTGTTTGTGGAACATTTCGCAAACAGTGTTTCATCACGTTGAATTTGTAATTAATGTTATCTAAGAGGCTACCAAGGAATGCTGTAAAGTTGGTATTCCGTTATTAATTTTACGAAGTGTACTTGTAAGTTTATCATTCAATTCCTGAAGCTTCTGTAAATGTGTTATTATTGAACGTGTCCTTTAGAGCCAAATCTGAAACCTTATAATAACTATAAGAGATAGCGATAGACTAGGAGACGCTGAGATCGTCCTTCACCCATTTGATAACCATATGAGACATGTTTTTTTATCAAATTATCTTAATTTATAAACACCTATAATAGCTTGCCAATCGAAAAGTGTTCATGGCAATTTTTGAAGTCTTCAAAGCATGGCAATAATATTTTTAAATAATTGAATTAATTAATGATACTTTTGTAATTAAATTTGTGGATATGCGGTGTGACAGAAGAGGTATGTCAGAATAGAAGAGTGTGGAAGGAAAAGACATTGTGCCGACCCCAAGTAGTTGGGATATGGTGAAAGAAAAGAGAATTTTTGTAATTAAATTATCTTTCTTATGATACTAATATTTATTGGTTAACAGTGTTAGTTCATACCTGCTTGCCGGGTGGGCCATAAACAGAAATAAGTAGGCAAGCCTATCAAGGCGTATTCTCTATGCTAGTTATCAAAGTGTTGAAGGTTATAAAGAAAATTGATTAAAATTAATTCAATTATAAATAACAATGAACGCTATTCGATTGGCAAGCTATCACAGGCGTGGTCATGGATCAATATAATTTGATAAAAAATATCTCTCTTCTAGATATTAGATCGATCTTCAGCGTCTCCTGTTATTTTGGCCTATAATTATTATAGTAACAAAACATGACGTTTAAAAGGCATATATCTACACTTGGCAATTAACTAAAAATTTTCCTGTTTGTTAGGTCTCATTCCCGGATGGGAAAATAATTTTGTAAAATTTCTTCACAAATTAGTCTGGAGTTTTTTTTTCACTACGCCTGGTGTAAAGTTTTGGATTTTGTTCTAAGGTTGAACTTGAAATTTCACGTTGTATATAATAATAGCTTACCCACTTAAGGACAGATTAAAATCAGTTATTCTAAATCAATAAATTATCATTCGTTTATATAAGATTACATAAGCTGTTATAGCGATATTTTTGTGAAAAAGAAATCAACGAATAAAAGAATATATCAATTTCCAGGAGTTTTATTTCGACATTTCACAAATTTTGTTTGGGAAAATAACAAACGAAGTTCCATTGAAAATTATTTTTTGATAGTCTTACATAAAGTTACACAAACAATTTGTACTTCTCACAGATTTGGCTAATTTTGGATTTGAATTATTTGTGGAAGTCCAGGGAAGGTCGAAAAGGTGAGTAAATATAAAAATGCTTGGAATGTAGTAAAAACAACAATTTCGCTTTCCCTTAGAAACTATTCCTACCTGTCAAACATTTGATGTTCGTCCCGTCGTTTAGAAATCAATTAAATTTAAAAGTAGTTTTTTTTTTTAAATTTTGGTTTTGAATGTAAAACGTTTGATGTTCGTTCCGGTTGAATTTTGACCACATTTTTTACTAAAGTTAAAACATTCTGCAATTATCATTCAGCTTTTTTATTTATTGATCCTGGGGCGGTACGATGTTTGCCGGGTCAGCCAGTATATATATATATATATATATATATGTATATGTATATATTGTATTGGTACTTCATTTGAATTATGCAATTTTTGTATTTATCGGATTTTTTTATAAGTTTCAAGAATTGTTATAATAGTGCCAGAAAGATAGTTCACTAGAGTCATAGTGTAAACTAGTGAACGGATTTTGATGAAACTTTACAGAAATATAGAAGAATGAAACCACAGTAGGGATGTTGACACGATACAATAAATTTTAACATCCTCGTATTTTAAAATACGACGTTAAAGAACGTCGTATTTTTGAAATATGTTCAAAAATTATTTTAGATAGATAGATAGATAACTCTTTATTGTACACCAATACAAACATGAACTTAAAGACTAAAATTATATCTAGTTATGTACAAAGGGCGTTCTTATCGCTAAAAAGCGATCTCTTCCAGAGAACCCCATTATAATTATTCTTAAAGCAATAATGAATGAACACCATAAGTTTTTAGGTTCTTAATAATATCTATGAGGCAATGACGTTTTGTTAGATGATTGAGAAGAAGGTCCATTTCTCTTATTAATAAAGATACTAATTGAATTTGGCCAAAATATAGTGTAATAACTGACAATCGAGCGACCGAAGTCTCGGGCGCAACTACGTATGTAGATAGGAATTTTTTCATTTCCCATTTCATCTTGAATGACATTTGTCTTTCGATGCTTCCCACGGACACGGAAGCGCGGTTCATCAATGGTGAATAACATCTAGGAAGGTGCGGCGACTTCGTACGCGGAGCAGACTCGTACAGTAGATATATCTATAGTATTCATTACGCACGCCGAACGTATCATGTTTGATTGTGTGTGTAATTGTCTTAAAACTCGTATTTTCTCAGAAAGTTTAACCACAGAATACTAGGCGAAAGCGACGTATCAAAACATTGCTTTTAAATTATCAAAAAATCTTCACGTTTTCAAAAATATCAAAAGCAAATTACCAAAACTACAAAAAAAATCTCTTATGCAATCTCTACGATCTTTAACATTTATGTCATTGGAGCATAGATGCATGACTAATCAACTGTACTATTGAGAATATTAAAAATCATTATGATAAGACAGTTGTTGGTTGACCTAAATGAATACCAATTATATTATAGGTATTTATAAGTTTGAAAGCTTTGAAAGATGGTTGAAAATAGGGAAATGATTCTTTTGGTGATAATTAACTACACACGTTACAATGTTATTCCATTCTGGTCGACACCGCCAGCCCAGCCCCTGTGTTTTAACTGATTTGTGCAATTCCTATTATACTATACCGTCCTTTGTTAAACCTTTATTAGACATTATACGAGTATTTGACGGCTTCTATGGTTGAGTGGTCAAAGTCTTTACCGGCTTACCTCGCTACAACGCAGAGGCTTCAGGTTTGATTCCTGATATGGTTAATTTGAGAAACGATTTTTTTTCCGTAATTTGCTATGGTCTGGGTACTTAGGATCGGGCGCAAAGTAGTCCGTTATATATTACCCATAACACAAGCGTAACTTGCTTAATTTGAAAAACAATGTGTGTGTTTATCTGTCGATTATTATTATTGTTTCATTGCCTTATCCCATCACCTTTATACTATGCGTCCTATCCCACCCTGTTACGTCATCGTAGTATAGTTTATATTTTTGTATGTACCTTATTTTTATCTTCTGTTACAATATACATGACTCTAGATATAAGAGTTGTAAAAAGTAGGAATGTAAAATGCATAAAGCATAGTAGGAATAAATATATAATAGTATATGTAAAATATGTAATAGATAATAAGTACATTTTTGAAAAAATGTGACAAAGAATACTCAACCCTTTCTCTAACAGCAATAAGAATAAAAAGATAATAAATAAAAGAGAAAAAGAAAAAGCTCTATCTTACCCTATGATGGAGGAAGCTGAAAAAAATATACATGACTCATCGCCGCCCGATGAGTCATATACGCACGACGGTTCACTTAATCCGGCTCGAAGGACCACACTCCTTTATCTCATCCTGAAGGCTGACAATGCATTGGCTTCGTCCTTAGTATTACGAACGTCTATAGGCGATGGTAACCACTTTCCATCAGGTAGGCCGTATGCCTATTTATCAGCTTCGCAATAAATAATCATAAGTACTATTTTAGGCACCCGGTATAGAGGACATCTTTATATTCCTATTTTCTTTTAATATTTACTATACTACCTAGTGTTTAAGAATTAGATATTAAGGCTAAAACTTATAGAAAGAAATAATAAATAGATGTATAAGAACATAGTAACAAATAAAATGATAGTAAACCTCATGCAAACATAAAACTCTAGAAATAAAAGGGAAAGTAATAAAAATAAACTAATAAAATGTATATGTCGGATCAGTATGGCGATCCAGCGAGGAAACGTAGCCTTCTGGGCACCTTACCCATATAAGACGGTGATCTAGGCTCAGTATTCTACTTAGTCTTGAGGGACTATGGCAGAATACAATACATATAAGTTAAGTTTTCTTGCATTGTATTCAATTATATGTAACTTTATAATTGTTTTGTGAATAAATATGTAAGTCCAACTAATAAAATATAGATAACTAGCTGTGCCCGCGACGTCGTCCGCGTGAAGTTTGTTTTCAAAACCCCCGATTTTGAAACAGTCTTCATTGGTGCTCCGCTTCTATTGGTCTTAACGTGATGCTATATAGCCTATAGCCTTCCTCATTAAATGGGCTAGCTAACACTAAAATATTTTTTTCAAATCAGATCAGTAGTTCCTGAGATTAGCGCGTTCAAACAAACAAACTCTTCAGCTTTATATATTAGTATAAGATAAGAATCATATAATAGATGAAAAGATGTAATAGAAATAAACAAGTGTAATAGATAGCTATAGAAAAATAATATATTAGAAGATTAGTTTTAAATAAAGAGATAGGGGAAAAAAGTCAAATTAATAAAGAAGAAAATAAAAGAAAGATATTTTTCCACATTCCCACATATATAAAAGCAAAAATACAACAAGAAAAGAAAACAAGAGGGAACAAAATGACCTTTTTCTTGTCAAACAAAAGAAGAAGTGGCGAAAAAATTGACTACATACTCTGATTTAAAGAAAGGGTCCCAAAATAAGCATACCCAGTATAACAAGGGTGTAACTACAATAACACTTAGTATTCGCTACATTGACGAGAAGGGTAAGAGTCGGTAAGACCCAAATATTATATAGGTAAAAATATTTCAGCTAGGCATGTTTCTAAAGAGATTCTTGCGCCTCTTCTTCTCTTAAGCCACAACATGTTGCCAAGCAGTGGTAAATTAAATTAGGCTCCCATAGAGTAAATAATACTTATACGTAATCAAAAATTACAACTAAATAATTAAAATGAACAAGAGGACAGTAGGCTAAATAAAAACTAACATTACTCATTGACATTTGACGTCGTTATCTTCCGTGATCACTGCTACTAAAAAGTGGCCGAAATGTCCGAATAAAAATCAATAAAAAACTGCGCTTAAAACCGTTAAAATTAATTTTATTAAGAGTAATACTCACTAAATCGAAAAGCAATGAGGAACATCAACTTCACACACTCCTCTTGGCATCTTTTATGCGAGCAATGGCTAACGTTATGTTCTGAGTGCCGTTACCTCTGGTGTTGCCAATATCCGGAAATGGCGGTAACCTTCTGATATATGGATTCTGAAGCGCAATACACACCCGAGCCTCCGATCCGCTTACACAACCCGGGGGCCTATATGAAAAGAATCATATCGGCAACATGCGCCCGTGCGTGCTGCCCGCCGACATGTTGGTGGCATGTCGGAGACTTGCGTACGCAAGAACTCAGCTCGGCAACTCAAGCTGTAGTGACGTGCTGTATTTTTCTTCCCCATCCCGAGCTGCCGACATACCGTCGACAACATTTTCCGACTTGCAATGAGTGAAGCCGACAAAAAGTTACCGACATTAGGTTGGCGGGTCGGTGGCTTTGGTGCATAATTGCGCTTTAACCTGTCTGTTGATATTCAGCAAGTCAAACGATTTCTCTCAAAATCAATTCATAACATTCTTCAACTTCCCAACTAAAAATTCCTAAACAATGCCTAAAGATGATGCACAGTGCAAAGACTTGACAAGTTTAACAATAAAGACAGAAGCATTCATCTGTTCTTCATTGTTCGTGCGCAGGCGCATGTCAGGATGATTTTGACAACAATAGGACAAATTGGTTTAACAATAAGTCAAAGTGCTGCAACTGTCACACATTATTCAAAACATCTTGTTTCGTAAAATAATATGTTGAAACATTTTAAGGTAGTTTTTAAAAGAAATACAGGTGATTGATAGAACGAAGGTTTCAGAAGATCATTTGAGTCATTTACCGAGAACTAACCTCACCAAGGCAAGTATTTACAAAAGCATTCTGTAAATTGGATACAATTGAGCCATACTGGAATCATGGCCGTACCCAGTTTTGGGACCAAGGGCGGGCAATTGAGTTTTTTTTTTAAACCGTGTCCTCCACGGTTGTTTTGCCCTACACACAACACGAAACACCTATAAAAAGCAGTAGGCATAATATATGTCCTGTGTAGGGGAAACACCCGCAGGAGATCCTGCTTTATAGGTAGTCAAATAAATAAACATAAATATATACATACATAAATGCATTTATTGAATAATAACATGTGAAAAATTTCAAAACACCAACATGTCAAATAAATGCAAGTCGCTCTCAACTCCTTCCCATTCCCGCAATATATATAATCTATCTCGCAAGATTGTAAATTAACGAAATATTGTGAACTTAACATGCTGCTTATAATTAAACGTATTATTTTCGGTATATTATAATCTGTCGACGTGAAATAGTCAAATTGTGAAATGCCATGCGATGGAAAGCACCTCGCGCTGATTGGTCGGTCTTACGGTAGGTCGTTCTGTGTCCATAGAGTTCGAAATAAAACACAGATGTCAGTGAAAGAAACTAAATGCACGTCAAAAATTGTGACATCATGTATGTATTTATTATTTAGTAGGTAATCAATCATTCTGACATAATGGTAAGAAATTTTTTTTTTTTTTTACTAAAGATTATAGCATCTAGGCCTTTAAACCATGAAAATATCCTAATGCATTTTTGACATAAAACGAATTTTGGGTGATTATAAAAAAAAAACAATTATGTTGAGTACTTCTCCCTTCTGTAAACCCTATGTGTGTCTGGTAAACAGTACACACACTTAAATCATACAAGTCGAGCGAGCGAAGCGAACGTACCACGACAGCGGTCAGCGAATGTCACAACCGATTTGTAACAATCATTGAAATAGTTATTGTTAGGGACTATATGAATTTATATAGAATATTGAAATAATATGCTGGACAATGATGGTGGAAATACATATATTTGATAATATCTAGGATCAACAAAAATTACGTTCTCTTATAAATAAAATAAATTAAGAATAAAAATACCAAAGAGTTCATAAAAGTTATTAAGGGTTTAAATGGTGACCAGTCTGTTGCGTGTGTATGTATATATATATCTAAACCTCCCTTAAAAATTATCTAAATTAATGTGATGCTGAAAATCCATTGCGTGGTTTAAGAGAAGTTAGCTGATATATATACCAGCTTTGCTGTATACTACGTAATAAAAATAGATTAAGTAGGTATAGGAAGTCTCATGTAATTTTGTCCATCTTATTTGAATTAATTTTATATATTTTGCATTATTAACATTCATGTCATTTGTAAACTGGAACAGAATATGTTCTAATCTACTTAATTAACTGATTAGTACCTACATATATACCTACGTTGACACAGGCTTTAGACATGTTTATGAAAAAGGAGTTAGTGGTAGTGCAGCTCTGTACAAAGTTACCTAACTCTAGGAGTTATCTGCGGAGGGTATATTAGTGATGGGATGTTGCGGATATGTGTATTTATAAGATATCCATATAACTTAACTTTATTTTTCAATTTAGATTTTTCTGACTGATTATTTTAGCGATATTGGCCGTCAAAATTATATTAATTAAATATGTGGTATGCCATTTTTAATGTTTCCCAATGAAATCTTAGATTTTATACATTTTTAAATGAGTTAAATATAATTAGACTTTCAGTTTATGACCGATTTCAGTAAAAAAATATGTTTGAGATAATAAGATCTTAATTAATGCCCGGTTACTATATCTTATTACGTATTCACTTGCCTTACTATCGGTTCAATTTTGATATTACTTGTATGGAGCTTATATCAAATTTTAAACGATGGTAAAGCAAATCAGTAAAATATAGGAAAAGCCATGAAAGTTTTATTTTTTCTATATAATCAAGAACAGACTGGTGGCGCCAAGTGTGACTGTACGTTTTTTACCGGAGCGATTGCTATTCTTAGTTTTCTTCTTCCACGATTAGTCTGTCGATTTATAATTTACTAGGTATTATGTTTGTGATCTGTAATCGTGATATCATTGTTTTAGGTAGCACTTCAGATTTCTCAAGTCACTGATAAATTTTTTTAATTATTTATATCCATTCTAGCCGGTTTATTAGATTTTTCAATTTGGATGAACCAACTAAAGTTTTCCGTATATACATAAACTTAGACCATTCAATATCATTGAATACCGCCCTGTCCTTTCAGTTATGTGCCTTTCAACAAAATTGATTCAAATTGCAGTGCGTTTCTTTAGTAGCTCACAACACCCTAAATGCTCCGTCTGTGGTTCCACAAGGCGACCGCGGTCTCTACGGTCGTGGCGCAAACGTCACTAATGACATCATGATTTTCGCTCACGTAGCGCTCACAACGACCCATGTCATGAGGTGGGTCGAATACCCGTTCCACTTGAGTTTACGGTTGTGACGCCCGCTAGGAAGTGGAAAGGGGAAAATCGCGCTCGTGAACGTGATCGTTGTGAGCTACTAATGGAACGCGCTGTTGATTAATTCAGGGCCGTCTTTACCCAGAGGTGCAAGGGGTGCGTGGCAGCTGCGCGCAGGTTACTAAGGCGCGCAAGTCGATCTCTTATCCTGTACATAAGGATCATGTAAGACCTAGACATATCATACGACGGACAGACGGATATGAGAATTCATGAGTTTTCAGTTTTCGCTAAAATAGCTACGGTACTTTAAAAACGGATTATAAAATATTTATTTTATTTTTTATTGTCAGTTTTTAATTATTATTTTTTTAATTGCAGGAGTTCAGCAGACAGGCAGACGGCCCACTTGATGGAAAGCGGTTACCATCGCCTATGGACATTTGTAACACTAAAGGTGCTACAAATGCGCTGCTGCTCTCTTAAGGGAGACTGGAACCTGGTCACTAATAACATAACACAAGGTTGTTATGGCGGCATACTCTAGAGCAGGGGTGGTCGCCATCCAGTCGAGCAAATACCCTACCACCTGGCTGTGGGTTGTTTTGTCGCCTCTTACGACAGGCCGCCAGGCCGCAGGAAATTGTATTCTTTCTCCGTTTCTGCACGGATGTCAGTATGGAATGCACGCTTATTTTTGTACCCCGCCACTCATTACGGTTAGTACGCCCCTTTGATTAGTAAATCAGTATTAGGTATTAGTGAGACCTTCACTACATAACATTGATGTCACCGCCCTAGTAACAGCAGCCATAAAAAAGTTTCGGATAGTTCGCGGATATTCAAATAGAACCTCACCGAAGTCGTCTTGAGACTTGAGATCACTTTCAGTTTCTATAGGTTAGCCGCACAGCAAACACGCATAAGCGCGGTTATGCAACCACCGCGTCCGCCCGCATACAACTGACACACTTTAAACACGACGAAATAACTACATATTTAATTATTCAAAAATACATATCGATTACACAAAAATTATTGCTTAATTCAACATTATCCACTGCGTAATTTTAATTACATTATTAAAAAAAAGTTTTCCCGCTCTTTTAATTCTTTCTTCTTCGCGCTTCGGTTGTTTGGTGTCTTAAGTTTTGTTTTATTTTTCAAATGTTTGGCTATAATGTGCAGAACACAGTGCATTGTTTGTTTAATTACGTGTTATGTGAGTGCTTTTATGTGAGGTAATATTTACAGCATCATCTGTCGAAAAGTGAGTTGAATTTTGTAATATTTTATTGTCTTAATGTTTTTAATTTCATTTTATGTATCTGTGTGCAATACTACTTTTTTAAGACATTGAAACCTAAGTAGTATAAACTAAATAAATTAAAATTATTAACCTGATTTTTTATGATTTATGATAATTATGTATAACTAGGGTTTTCGCGTGACTTGGCTCTCATAAATTTCAGATGAAAATCTCCATTATATTCTCCACGGCGTTAGTCAAATACACGATTTTACTGAAGCCAAACAACTGCAGAACTCATAAAATATGGTAAAACGAAACGTCACATTTGCCTAAATAGTTACCATTTTACACATGAGTACACAATATTATTTACTATTAATAATTTAATTATACATATTTCCATGTGAAAATTATTATTTTAGGGTTCAGTAGCCTATAAAATAGTCGTTGAAATATTGTTGATTCTGATATGTATTGTTTTCTTGTGTGCAATAAATAATAATATTCTATTCTTGCGATTGAAGCAAACATGGAACCCTTATGTAATCTTCATATATGTTTGTCTGTCTTTATTATGCTACGATCATTTTTCGTAGAAACTTCTGGGTTTATTTGTATAGCGCTATAAAATTTTGTAAGAAAATCGCGAAAAATATAAAGATTGGAGGTGGATGTATGTAACTAAAGATTGAAATTGATTTCATAGTAGGGTATAGTTAGCCAGGTCTTGAAAACATATCAATGTTTATTCATGATTTTTTTATGAAGTTAATAGGCAGGAACATATGAGCTCCCAAAATCGTGGTAATTGCTATAATTGATTGAAGTGAATGAAACTGGTTTTAACAATATCCTTTAAGTAGTTTTTGAGATATGGGATATTTTCGATTATATGCTTTTTTATGGTTCCTTAGCCAAATAACGAAAACATGTTTGTCATTTGGCAACGGATGGATGTGATGATGATAGATGTTTGTCACTTTTACGGAACCGTTCCTCATGGGCGGATTGCGAAGCACTTGTCGGCGTTGTCAGCGAATCGTAGTTCACTGCGGGACGTGGGCTTACCCAAGTTTCCGCCATATATCCCGGTCATCCGCTACTTACATCCAGGTCCCACCAGCGTCCTTACGCAGGTTATAGATCCAATCGAGCTGGAGGGCGTTTCACATTACTCCACTCTCCACTCCAGCACACGTATATCACTCACACATTAGCTATCACTCCTGCGACAGGTATGCCTGTCCTATTGCCACTTCCACTTGCTAAATTTACGAGCTACGTCGGTTACATTGGTTTTCTTATGGATATTATCATTTAGAATCCGAGCCTCCGAACATAGCTTGAAATTTATTTACTAATCCTGCCATCAGCGTTCACGTCTCAGCCCAGTAGTTCACATGGGGAGGACGCACTTCTCGAAGATTTTCTTTTCAAGTACTACGGAATAGTCAACGACAAGACTAGGCAAGGCTTACCGCCAATTTGACGGAGCCAAATAATTATTCAATTTATTTTTACTTTCGTGTTATGTATATTTCGTCTCCAAAACATCGACACAAATAATATACAGGTACTTTAATTCTCTGGCGACGTGGCAAGCCTCTGGTATGGAATACGACCTGCGTGGACACGTCGGCCACATCCTATTTACCTAATACGTCTCGATCAGTCAGTTCGGCGGCGAAAACAGCTGACTTCACTTAATCACTCAAGCAGTGCAATTTGTTTTATATATTAAATAGCTTGGCGTTTGACCACAATCACGTCCAATGCCGGACGATGATGCGGTCGAAGATGGAGCACGCTTACCTAGGTAGTACCTATTCACATGAGACTTTAAGATACCTGGATTGTACTTTTCGGGAAACACGGACTCAGGTAGTGCATGCCACAACTCTGCCGTACGTAGAAGGAACGTGGAGGCGAAACGTTTAGTTCGCACTGATAGCGTTTCTACTGTGAAACGATGGCGTATGGCGTATGCAAATATGCAACCCTCGGTGAGAGTTACATGTTTGTGCCGTTTGCTGTTGAAACGCTTGGGCTGTAGAGTTCTGAGGCCATGAGTTTCTATAGAGATCTTTCAAAGCGAGTCGTTAACTCTTCGGGTAATGAAAGAGCTGGTTCCTACCTCGGTCAACAGATCAGTATGGCGATCCAGCGAGGTAACGTAGTCAGCCTTCTGGGAACCTTACCCATTGATTTCGATGACCTAAGCTCACTATTCTACTTATAATCTTAAGATTATAGGTAGAATACAATATAAATTAAATTTCTTTCATTGTAGGTTAATTTAATATGTAAATCATAAGTAATATTTTGTAAGCACATATGTATTACATACATTCATAGATGGAGATAGGCGATTGGCAAATGTAGGGGCCTTCCTCCTCCACCCTCCCGCCACGCACCTACAAATATTCATTACAGACACAAAGTAGCCATACAAGATTACAATAGGCTGTTGCTGGAGATTTTTATCCACCGTTTCGTCTCACCAGCGAACACATTGCGAAGTAAATATAGATTATATAGTCGATAGGCTGTCCCCAATTATTTCAGACATTTATGGCATATATATAAAGTCCTCAAATGGTTGAGCCGAGGTCGAACCTCATAGGAGGTGATTCAAGCGCATTGCTTCAGGTCTGAACGCCTCCGCTCCAATGGAGTCGGGACCAACCAAGCCTGGTATCGCTGACTCAGCCATCTGCGGCTATTCAGCTAGATCCAGTTTGAAAAAATGATATAGAAAAAATGGTATAAAGTAAGTAAAACTAGCTACGAGTAGAGTTCTGAAAATAATTATATAATAGAAATTAAACAGTGTCGAAACGAACTGACCCAAAAGGGCAAGGGTAAAACACAGAGTAAAAAAAAGGAAGAGAAGATACAAAAAGCCCTGACAATCTAGTCTATCACGAGGATCAAAAAGACCCTGATATTTGCTTTCCTTGAGCCCGAACATCTGACAGGGAAAAAGAGTCTTCCCACGAGAATTGCAGAAATTCTGCAAGCCAAACATGAACACATTGGTCTGGCTTGTTTCCGGTATGTATAGATAAATATTCTAAAATGATAAGAGGTCTTGTGCGAGTCGGATTCGCGAATGGAGGGTTCCTTTATAAAGTACAGTGCCCATCAATCAATCCGAATTTGAAACCAAAATTTTGTTGTTGTATAAAATCTATAATATTATAAAATTCTAAACATGCCGTGTCTGTACAAAAAAAAACTAGAGTAGATTGTATAAACGATGTAGAACAAGATGCAATTATTTTAGACTTCTTGTATGTTTGTCTGTTTGTTCGGAATTCACGTAAAAACTACTGGGCCGATTGCGATGCGGTTTTTGTTAGTCGACAGCAAATTTTAGACTTAAAATCTGCGCTACTTTTCTCCTGGGAATCTCGCGGTTTTTTTTTGATGATGATGAATGATTTAAGATAGATATACAAATCTAATGCGAATGTTTTTCCCTGATTGATAGTAAATTTTATGTAATAAAATGTGTGATTTTTATCGCGGGAATCCCACGGGAATTTTCCCGGGAGCGATTTGTACTTGTTCGGGGTATGAAAATTAGCTTATTCCAATACAGTTTTCACTACGATAACTTAAATTCTTTTTAACATGCTGCGTTACTTATGTCCCGGGAATTTCAAGTCAAGCGTGGACGAAGTCGTCGCGGGCATATTCTATTTTTAATATAAAATAATATTTTATTTCCATGATCATCGATGTAAAATAGGATTAATGTAGATTAGAAATGTTGAGATAACCCTAAAATCATGTCTTTAAATTTACAATCTTCGACATTTAAGTATGCACTGAAAAAAAGCTTATGTAGGTGCTTAAGATTATTATCGGTCTTATTCATAGAGAGTAAGCGTATGGCCTGAGTGCCCGCTTTATTCAAGCGTGCAGCGGGGCGGAGCGTGCAGTGTTCGTGTCAAATATGGAAACGTTAGCGGGTGTGTCCCTAATGGCGGCTGCCTGGCGCGGCTCCAGCGGGCATGTTTCCGTTGAGCGACGCGTCGTGTATAGGAACGCTGCACGCCCAGCGCCGCTGCACCCTCGGTTCGGGCGTGCACTGAGACCGTAGATAAACTAATTTAAATGTATCTAAACGCAAACTAGTGTCCCTAGTACGAGCGGGGCGTTGCGTAGAGGTTTAAAGCAATTTGTGAACGATGAACGCCAAGCTTACACTCAGGCCACTCAGTTGGACGCTCTATTGCCCGCAGCCCACCCCGCCAGACGTTTTGCCACTCAGGCCGTACAATTAGAGTAAGTATGAACGCTTCTTTAAGATCTGTGCAGGAACGGAGAAAGAATACAATTTCCTGCGGCCGGGCGGCCTGTCGTAAGAGGCGACTTAACAACCCACAGCCAGGTCGTAGGGCATTTGCTCGACTGGATGGTTACCACATCTGGTCTAAAGTATGTCGCCATAACAACCTTGAGTTGTGTTCCGGCATTAGTGACCAGATTCCAGTCTCCCTTAAGAGAGCAGCAGCGCATTTGTAGCAACTTTGCTGTTGCAAATGTCCATAAGCGATGGTAACCGCTTTCCATCAAGTGGGCCGTCTGCCTGTCTGCTGATCTCCTGCAATAAAAATAAATAAATAAAAACCATAAAGAAGCGTTTAAACTTACTGTAACTCTCTATGAATAAGACCGTAAGTATTTTCCGCTCAAAAAGTCTCATACAGCCGTTGCCATGCGACATTTAAAAAACAAAACTGACGGAAGCTTACATGTTCAAGTTTTTAAATATTAATCACATCCTTTGTGCCAAATAAATACCTAGAGACAAACAAACCAAATCTACCTACATTGACGCCATTTAACGCCTACAAAGAGATACTTAACTGTCAAATTCGAGAGAATTGACAACAATTTTAATATTTTATGAATAGACTATTATGAAGATGTTTGAAGTATGTTCTAATGAACTACCTTTTTTGGACAATCTGTGTAGCATAAAGTTTTTGTGGTGATGTAATCTTTCAGCCTCAATAAGGCTTTTTACATAATGACCTCTTCAGATTGGCTGCAGAAGCATTGCGTCTTTTAATACAATACCAAATCGTTACCAATATATCGAAAATAAGTCATTTACAAAAACAATTCAACGGACCTTATACAAATCAATTCTGGTCAAAACATCTTTAGAAAAATCTTGCATTGAATCTAATAACGTATTACGTAAGTACGTAACCAAATATAAAAAGTAAACCTCTCACTCATATCTATAATATTTTCTTAAGTTTTCGCGACTTGTATGCATAATAAAACTACGTTTTAACGGTTTTAAGCGCGGTAATTTATTTGATTAAGTTTTTTTATGGTTATTATTTACTCTATGGGAGCCTAATCTAATTTACCGGCGCTTCGCAAAATGTTATGTAAAATGTTTATCCATAAGACTAGATATGAGTGTAACAAAATTACGTTTTAAAGGTTTTAAGCGCGGTAATTTATTTGATTTTTGTTATTCCGACGTATCGGCCACTTTTCAGTGACCGTGATCACGGAAGACAAAGATGTCAAGTGTCAACCAGCATTATTAAAGTTTTATTTAGCCTACCGCCAACTTGTTCACTTTAATTATTTAGTTTTAATTTTGTTTATGGTTATTATTTACTCTATGGGAGCCTAATCTAATTTACCGGCGCTTCGCAAAATGTTATGGCTTGAAGAAGAAGCAAGAAACTGAACAAAGATACAATGTTTGCTGAAGATTTCTTGCGCTGCTTCTTCTCTTCAAGCCATAACATGTTGCGAAGCGGTGGTAAATTAGATTAGGCTCCCGTAGAGTAAATAATAACCATAAACAAAATTAAAACTAAATAATTAAAGTGAACAAGTTGGCGGTAGGCTAAATAAAACTTTAATAATGCTGGTTGACACTTGACATCTTTGTCTTCCGTGATCACGGTCACTGAAAAGTGGCCGATACGTCGGAATAACAAAAATCAAATAAATTACCGCGCTTAAAACCTTTAAAACGTAATTTTGTTACACTCATATCTAGTCTTATGGATAAACATTTTAGACCAAATCAACAAGCACTTAGTATTCGCATGTTGAAATGACAACAAATAACGACCGAGTGCTCTGTAACAAATTCGCAATTAGATTGTAGATATTAATAATAGAGCGTAACGCACATTAGAACATAACATACAAAACAATGCATATTACAACCAAAATACCTGTTCAATTAGTAATTATTCGTCTGTTTATTTCATCTTGTTTCAACTGGCCATTGTATTTGAGTAATCATAAAATGTTCAATTAAATACGCGGCGAAGAAACTTTCTTTTATTATGAATGGGTAAATGCATTATCTAACAGTTTAACCACATTATTTGGTTGCCAGTACCGGATTTTGATATGAGGCTTTGTCTTTTTTAACCGACTTAAAAAAAATAGGATTTTCTCAATTCGTCGTGTAAATGAAACCGTTTCAAGAGTAAGTAAAAAGCAAAAAATAATTATTTTCTACAACATAGTCAAGTTAGTGCCAGGACAGTGTAAACTCCATACAACGTTATTCGATTTAACGACAAACTCCCTTAAGCGTCGAAATCACTTGGCTTTAGTTTATTTAGCTTGTCTAGCATACAATACACTCTATATAGCAGTACACCCACTCTCAATAATGCCAACAATTAAGTAACAAAAAGTACTTTTAAGTTGCCAAAATTAGTAAAAATTGCACAGCTATGTACGTTCATGCATACCGAAATTTCTAAGTACTTCCTTTGACCTCAAGATCGCAAGATATGAATAAAATAAGGAAAAAGAGTACAACAAAATTACTGGTGCAGCAAAAGACATCAGAAAAAAAGAACATACTTCTCTCCATTTAATGTTAACTCTCTATAACGCCATAAAATGCACAGTCCCTTTAGTGTCGTTATATAGAGTTGATATTGTAATTTTTTTAAGAATAGACTAATAGACAACAAACTCTTGTTAATTTCAGTGTCTGTCATTGTAAAAATTACAATTTTCTTTTTTCACATTTCTATATTTTATAAACGTAACATTTATTAAAATGTAGGCGATACTGTTTCTTGTACTCGTGCAAGCAAAAGTCGACTTTAAGGTGACGAACCTTTTCATACTGAAAGAAAGAAAGAAAGAAAATAATGTTTATTTAGAGTTATTTAAAATTATTAAAGTATACATAAACAGTATACATACTGCACAATACATAGGGTACGTTTTATCCCAGAAAATCAATTAGTTAACTATTTAGTTATAAATATTGATGAGTTTGTTATAAAGCTTGTATTTACATTTCCGCAATACGCAAATGCTCGTGCAAACTTAAAACCGTGAGTGTCAATCAAATCAATAATAATAATCATTTCATAACATATTATTTGTAAAATATAGATAGTATTTTTTATGTTTAACTCAGCACCGATTTCAAGATATTGAAGAAAATATTTACCATTTTCCATCAAGGTATAATGTACTACGCAATAGAGAAGTCATCCGAAACTAGCTTATTTGAACACTCGTTATGGTCCATGGACTATGACTCGTTTAGTCTGCGCCGAGCTGTTGTCGATACCTTACGTGTTTGAGTGAACAGTAACTATTAAAAAAATGCGGAACTCTTAACGAGTCTGGGAAAATGTTTGGCCCATCAGAAGTGTCTGGCTCATTGGAAAATATTTTAAAATATTATACTTGATAATATATATATAAAATTCAGCCTTCCAAAAATGACGTAAGTTCCCACATTTTTTTACTACTTTTAAAGTGTCTGTCAAAAGTTATGCCCCACAGGAAGTGTCTGCCAACTGTATGTCTTTGTGTATAACAATATCATATATAACATATGTAAAAACTAGCCTTGCTACATTGACGTAAGTTAGCATGGTTTTTTTCCACCTTTGATACCTGTTACCTGTAAGACGGCCCCACTTTCAGCTTAGCGAGTATCCATTCCTTTCTAAGTTTATGTTAAACTACAGATCCTAAAGATTTCATCTTTCCTAAAGTCACGTACGTCTGGGGTGACTGGGATCTCAGTCTATTTATGAACATGTGCTCAAATTATTAAAAAATAATTTTAATGGAAATAAAATTAATTATGGAACTGCTGTTTTAATTTAATAATTTTCTGATGTAAAATTGCAAAATATGTGATGTTACACTAGGGAGGGAGGAGTCTCAAGAATGTGACAAGGACGCTTCATTAAAAAATCATGGAATTCGTGTGACGTAGTTTATGGAGGGCCCCTTAAATGGGACGTTTTGCCTTTTATCCAGCCTCGCATAAAAAAACGCTTTATTAGGATTTCATGGTCTAATGAAACAAATAGTTGATAATCATCATTTCTAATTAATCTTATTATGCGTGATCCGCTTGGTCAATTTTTTTATTGAAGACAAAATTCGGCTCTGTCAGCAGATGGACGATTCGGTTGGTAGCACCGTCTCACACCGTGACTGTTCAAATTCAATAGAATTATTAAAATTTCAAGTGTTAATTACGCCACTGTTTCTTATTTTAGCTTAATGTTTTAAGTTCAACATAATGCGCCTTAATGACCATACACAAGGTGTCAATTAGTTCCAATATATGAGAAATGTAAAAAATAATAATCTGAGCTATTCACATAGTCTGCGAATACTTGTCCCGCGCAAGCGATCAATATGTTTCGAATACAAAGTATGAAATATTCATTTCCGTCATCGAAAATACTATTTATCTATAATAATATCAGCCCATAAATGTCCCACTGCTGGGTTCGGCCCTCCTATTATAGGGGAAACAGACAGTATACCCGCCACGCTTGTCCAAGGCGGCTTGGCAGGTTTGACACATCGGTTATGTGGATGTGTATGTTGCATCACGATGTTTTCCTTCACCGTTGTTAGCACGTGGTAATTGTAACAATATGCACCTGTTTTCTGATCTAATGGTCAGAAAACTGCCTAAGTGGTGCATGCGTCCCGGCCAGGATCGAACCCACGCCTTTTAAGTTTGGGACGCGTGCGCTAGCCATTACGCTACCAACGACTTTTATAATAATAATTATTTATCTATAATATTTGTAGTTGTTTGGGTACATAAAAATTAGCGTATTCCAACACAGTTTTCACCAAAACGATAGCTTACATTCTTTTTTAAATGTTGCTGTACTTTGTGTCCCCGGAAGTCCCGCGAAAATTTCCAGTCAAGCGTGGACGAAGTCGCGGGTATATCCTAGTTGTATCTACATATTCAATTAAATTATTGAATTGAGTTTTTTTTTTGGTACCTTATTGACTATAGATGGATTTTTAAGCGGGAACCTGATACCTGAAGACTGATATGCAATTTTAATTTCAAGAAACATATTTATTGTAGGATATTATTTTTGTATATTTTTTTATTGCTCGAGTTCAGCAGAGTCTGCCTGGACTGCCCACCTGATGGAAAGCGGTTACTATCGCCTATGGACATTTGTATCAATAGAGATACTACCAATGTTCACTACTCTAAAGGGAGATTGCAAGCTGGCCACTAATGCCGGAACACAACTCAAGGTTGTTATGGCGGCATGCTCTAGACCAGGGTGGTAACCATCCATATATAAAAAATATGTGTGAAAATCTGAACTGTATAGTGTAACATAAATATTCGTCTTGCCACAAAATTTCTCTTGTTTAGTATCAGTCGAACCTGAATTTCGTCAGAGGCTGGAGTTCTGGTGGTAATGAATTAAGGCTTCAGTTTCGAGATGACGATATCATATTTCTATATTTAAAAAAAGACAGAGTGACGCTGACCTGTGCGAGCTTCAGGCCGTTACATATCTCGAAATTGCGCAGAACAAGGGCACAGGGAAATCTGGTGAATTTTAATTTCGAAGGCAATGACACACTTGGAGTAACTGAGCTAATGGAGTTGATCGAAAATTAAGATAATTTTCCACGGAACATGGGTTCGAAACTAACGCGAATGTTACCGAGAAAAGCTTATGTTTTTTTTACTTTTTTTTATTGCAAGAGTTCAGCAGACAGGCAGACGGCCCACTGGATGGAAAGCGGTTACCATCGCCTATGGACATTTGTAACACCAAAGGTGCTACAAATGCGCTGCTGCTCTCTTAAGTGAGTCTGGAACCTGGTCACTAATGCCGGAACACAACTCAAAGTTGTTATGGCGGCATGCTCTAGACCAGGAGTGGTAGCCATCCAGTCGGGCAAATGCCCTACCACCTGGCTGTGGGTTGTTTAGTCGACTCTTACGACAGGCCGCCCGGCCTCAGGAAATTGTATTATTTCTCCGTTCCTGCACGGATAAAATTATGTATTATAAGCTTAGCAATAACATAAAGTACTCGAAGACCACGATTTAAGGATTATCTATACTAATTTGTCCTGTTAGTTGGCTTCCGAATATGGTTCGCAGAGCTTATCGGACAATATCGGTTTGTCTCGATGCGGGTCATTGCGAAATCGTCCGTAGAGCTCAGTGCGATTATGCGAAGGTCGCTTGGCTAAAATTAGCACAGATGTTATTTTGTTAGTTGCAAAACTGAAATTACATAGGATTAAATTAAGGACTATATCTTATTAATAATAATGTATAATAATAATTGGCAGACAAACACACATTGTATATTCCCAAATTAAGCTAGTACATACATACATACATACATAACTTCACGCCAGTTCCCTTGCGGGGCAGGCGCGAACAACAGAGCGCCATTTAGGCTTATTCTTACACACCTCACTTGCTTCTTTGACATTCATAACTCTTGTCATGCACGCTCGTCGGTTCTTAAGGCTCCTGACATCACCTTCTGCTAGTACACGATCAATTTGATCATGGAAGGTGTGTCGTGGCCAGGAGTATGTATAACAACCTTGAGTTGTGCTCCGGCATTAGTGACCAGGTTCCAGTCTCCATTGAGAGAGCAGCAGCGCATTTGTAGCACCTTTGGTTTTGCAAATGTCCATAGGCGATGGTAACCGCTTCCGTCTGTCTGTCTGCTGAACTCCTGCAATAAAAAAAAAAAAGAAGAAGGACGCGAGGTCTACCCTAAAATGTGCAAGAACGGAGAAAGAATCCTAACTTCTTTGGGCGGGCAGAAGCGACTGACCAAACCACAGTCAGGTAGTAGTTTGGTTATCTGGATGACTATTATCCCTGGTCTAGAGTATGCTACTATAACCACCTTGAGTCGTGTTTCGGCATTAATGGCCAGGTTCCAATCCCTCCTTCGAGACCGGCAGCACATTGGTATCAACTTTGATGTTACAATTAATGTCCATTGTAGACGGTATCCGCTTTACATCAGGCAGGCCATCAACCAGTCTGCTATACTCCAGTAATAAATAGCAGGTGGTCTACAAGGCAGAAATCTTTAAGAAGTTAGATACTAGAATACGTCTTCAAGACAAAGTCGTGACACTTATCTAAGAAATAAATATACGTCGTTACGTAATAAGATTGCTTGAAATGAACGTAAATACCGTGAAATTAGCAATGACAATGTATGTAATCAGTTAATCAAATTTAATTTACGATAGCCTTGTTTTGTATAATACAATTGAACGTAATCTTGAGGTTTAAACCGTGTAGAATAAGTACCAGACATTTTCGCAATTGTTGGACTCGCAACCACAAACCATAAATGGTTCAGTAGGTGATGAAGAATTTCTGAGTACAACAGATCCTCTAACGTACTTTTATAAAAAGCCCCATGTGATAGCGCTCAGGGAAAACATCTGCTGGGAGCTCGTTTCAAATCTCCAAGGCGCACAAGAAAAATATTTTGCCAATAAATCTTGAGAAATCGTTTAAAAACAGAAAAATTATTCAAGACCCTAATATTAAGAATTATTATTATTATTTATTTTGCAGCGATACAATAATATTATTGTCATTATATGGTTACAAAGAAAAAAAGGTGTTAAGAACCCTTTTTTTCTACAAATTAATACTTGATATGATATGTGATATAGTTTTCCCAACAATGACATACTTTTCCTAGTAATGATATAGTTTACCCAACAATTATATAGTTGACTAAACAATGATACAGTTTACGTAACAAAGATATAGCAATGATATAGTTTACCCTAGGCTCAAAAAATGTTCTCCAGTAGTACTTTGAATAAAAACTTTTGATTTTGAATTATTTTACTGAAAAATAGGAAGGAAATTAGTTATGTCTCGAATTTATAAAGCAATTGCGATGAAAGATTACCATAGGCCATAGCGCCACCGCAATGAGATTTACTTGCAATACAAATTATGAAATGTGACCTCGTTTACGTAAAGGGGGGGTCTAAGCGCGGGTCAACTTGTACATACTTTATCACTTTCGCGGCTTGTTATTCTTTACATACGCTGATGCAACTTTTGTTGTCAATAGTTTTTGTCTTCCGTAGACATTTTGGTCATCTCTCATGACATCTCCGTAACATCGTCACGTGTCACAGAGTACATTAATATAATAGGAGATACTACGTAAAGTTACATTAAGATCTGTTTAATAGTTTTTGCGTGAAAGAGACAGAAAGAGAAACATACGTCAGTCCTTACATTTTTTCTTGTTTATGATATTACATACATACATACATACATAACTTCACGCCAGTTCCCTTGCGGGGTAGGCACGAACAACAGAGCGCCATTTAGGCCCATTCTTACACACCTCACTTGCTTCTTTGACATTCATAACTCTTGTCATGCACACTCGTCTGTTCTTAAGGCTCCTGACATCACCCTCCGCTAGTACACGATCAATTTGATCATGGAAGGTGTGTCGTGGCCTTCCACGACTTCTGCATCCATCCACATTTGCATTGTATATCTGTTTAGTCATTCTTTCATCATGCATTCTTTCCACATGCCCGAACCACCGGAGCATTCCTTTATGATATTAATAGGATAATAAGAAATCTATACTGTAATTATCATATTGGAGTAGTAGAGTTTGTATAATGAAATTAAAAAAGAGAAACAAGTCAGAAGGAGCTAATTCGGACCAGTAGATTCTGAAAATAAAAATTATAGACTTTTTTCTGCAGTTATTTTTGTCTATTAGAGTATCACGTAAAAACTATTGAATCAATTTGAATGAAACTCGACACTGAGCTAGGTTATATCCCATGTCAACATTTGATACTTTTTGTCTCGATAAACGACGTCGTTTCCGAGAGATAAACGAATATAGCCTAAAAGGCGGCGCTACTTCGCGTTTTTTGGCGCCACCAGTGCAATTCACTATACTAATATGTCGTCGATATGGCAACGCGAACGAAGTTTTTCTGGCACTGCTCATAATACGTAATATTGTAATAGGCTAATTATACTAAAACGTACACAGATTAAAATACAAATAGCATAATTATATTGAAAGAAATAAATACATATTCAACAACCGGTTTCATCTATTTATACAACGACCCACTGTTTAAAAAAAATGTTATATCTGTTACCTGCGCTTCTTTAAAGTTATATCTTGAATCATTTGAATAAATGATTCTTTTTGTTTATCGATTAGGTGACATTTAAATGTAAAATATAAATCTTTTACGACATAAATACCGGCCGACCTTTTCATATAGAATGGGACGTAAATAAAAAGTGAGAATAGTAGTGAAATGAAAATATTTTAGGGATGCCCCGACTAGGTAGAGGAGCGAGATGGTAGAATGCTCGTCCGTCTCAAAAGAAGATCTTCTAGTGAAGCTAGTGTCGAGAATCGTTTAGTTTATAAGTATTCCACTACAGTATGTAAGTCCTATGGTAGATAGATATCTGTAGACACATTTCTCTTACAAATTATATGTATAATGCCTCTGCTCATCTGGGATAAGGTTAGTGTAAGTGACTGTGTCACGCAGATGTTGCCAATTAATGCGTTATTTCAGATGCGACATTGTTGATGACGTTTCTCAAATTGGGGGTCGCGACCTTTGTGAAGGTTGTCTTTGTTATTAAAGGGTGTCGCAGTCTGTTAAAAAACTAAGACCTATATACAAATCAAACGTCTAAGTAAACTGTTGATTAGAATATTATTATAATTATGTAGTAGAGGGGTCGCAAGACTTGCTCAAAACTGATCTCGATGGTAGAGAAAGTTATTTACTGTCATCAAAGTCACGATCCTTCGGAGTGAGGCTACAACTAAGGCTAGATTCACACTATGTCGGACCGACAGTTTTACCGTTGGCAGACTGTCGGCTCTTGGTGTTCACATTAACCAGTCGCTGCAGTCGCTGACCGGCAGTTGTGAGTTGGCTATTGTATACAATGGACGACGACGACATTTTGATTGTAATGTGGTATTTAAATAGAAGAAAAGAAAAAGGAAATAAATAGGCAGAAGTGCAGAACGCGCGGGTAAGTCGTTGGCGGGTTGTTTCGCCGCTATGTGTCGCCAAGTGTGAATGGCGCTATACAGAACAGTCTGAACATCCGGCAAATGTGTCTTCGCCGACAGTTTTATAGAGTCACCTTAATGTGAATAGGGCTGTTGAAATAATATGCCTCTGACACCTTTGTCGTTCCAGTAAGACTGTTGGTCAGACCTAACGTGAACCCGCTCTTTGAAGAACACTTAACATAATAATATATAACACATATCTATATGCAAACATTTAGGTATATTTTACTATTGCGGCACAATGTACATCGGAATATAAGTTAATAATACCCATTAAGTTAGGTTGCCTGGAAGAAATCGCTGAACGACAAGGCCGTCCAAAGTTTTACCAAGAAATTATTCTAACTAAGCATCTTTGTGATTCTTAAAAAATAAATTTGTTTAATATCAGCTTTACATACGTCTTAACATATTTTCATAAATATATATTAAACTAAATGCTTCAAAATAGACTAAATTATAAATAAATTACAATAAGTAACAAATTATAAATAAGTAACAAATCGCTGCCAGAGGGCAGTGTTCCCAGTAGGCCGGCTGCATTACCACGCTGTATGGCAATGCTGATTCGTTTCGCGAAATACGAACCAGCCTTTTTTTTTATGTTTTTATTGCAGGAGATCAGCAGACAGGCAGACGGCCCACTTGATGGAAAGCGGCTACCGTCGCCTATATACATTTGCACCACCAAAGTTGCTACAAATGCGCTGCTGCTCTCTTAAGGGAGACTGAAACCTGGTCATTAATGCCGGAACACAACTCAAGGTTGTTATGGCGACATACTTTAGACCAGGGGTGGTAGCCGTCCAGTCGGGCAAATACCCTAACACCTGGCTAAAGCCTTCTGATCACGGGTGGTATCAAAGAGTTTCTTACAAATTTCTTTGAAGAAACCCTTTGCCGAAGGACCCCACGGACCTAGAGTTTCAACTCCAAACGGCACAAATATGTAGCCCCTGTGATTCTTTATATTGGTGAACAATAAAGTGTAATCCATCTACTACCAATGAATTTTACGATTGATCGGCCTCTGTGGTTGAGTGGGCAAGTCTTTGCCGATCTACCTCAGTGCAGCGCAGAAGCTCCTGCTTTACCTGGAATGGTAAAGAAGATGAGGACTTTTCGGCCAAAGAAATGCAATGAGTTGAAATATAGCTTAAAAAAGCGTTATATATTTCTACTATAAAATGGAGAACAACAGCCCTAAATTCTATCTGGAAGACGAGAAATCTTAAAAATTAGGTCACAAATAAGTTGTCGATTTGTGTGAATGAATTTCGACAATTAACAATATGAAAACTGTGCAATCCCCAATGTCGGGATTGCAGTTAAACGGACTGTATGTGTGCGAATTTTATGCGAATCTATGCAAAAAACGGTAAGCTGGCCAGTGAGAACAAATCTTACAACGAGTAGTCAACTCAGGACCTATTTCGCGAGTGATTCATACATAATAGGAGTACCAGCGCGGTAGGAACTGCCACGTAAGTGAGCTAGCAACATCCGGCTCGAAGGACCATAAAGATGTACGGTTTATTACATCTGAGGATATTAAATAACTAGATAAAATAACTTGAACTATGATTTATTGATATTTACTTAATACTAGATATGAAGACAAAAGTAATAGATATAATAACCCGCATAGATCATCTGAAATGGAGTTGGACGGGACATATGCTACGATGCAAAATAAATAAATGGAGCAAGCAAGTAACCTTATGGTACCCAAGAGGGGACATCAGAAGACAGGGGCGTCCAAAAACAAAATGGAGCGACGATATCCGTCTAACCTTAGGACCATACTGGACCAGAGTTGCCGAAGACCGAGTTCAATGGAAAGAGCTGGAGGAGGCTTATGCCAAGAGGCACGCCGAACTACGTGATATACTATAACATAAGAAACAAAATAAAAAAAAAAAAAAAAAAATTGCATGCATTCGGAATAAAAGGGCATTATTATTATTATTAATAATAATACTTGATATGATATGATATGATGTATGAGTAACACGTACGCGAGTCGCGGTGCTTTTACGTGAACTGGTTAATTTGACTGTCGATAATAACGCGTGCTCGCGTAAATGCTGATTGTGCATTCTGTACGGTTACACCGTAGACCTTGTGAAGGGCGGGTTTCAAGTCCAATAGTCGGCGCCGACTGATTCCTTTGTGGACACAATATTAGTTTAAAACGAGTAGTTTTCACAGCACTCGCGACGAGGATGCATCACTGACACAGTGGTTGGCGAAGGTTGCAAAGATTTCCTACGAAATGCGTCTCTTTCGATGCAAATTCAACAAACGAACTTGCGAATGTGTCCGTACACGACGGGCGCAGCGAGTGACTCGCGTCTTAATTTTCTATCCTCACTGGCTAGCGCGATGGAAAAAAATACTAATGTAACCTGAACGAAAACTGACGCTAATTTAACAAATACGAACGAAATTAAACTATTTAATTTTATTAAATCAAATTCAAGTTAATACTATAACTAATAAAAGGAGGACGATTTGAACAAAAACACTTAAAACCACACGACTATAATAATTAATTAAAAATAACTAAACCCACTACAATTATAAGAAATATCAACATAATAAAAAAAAATCACTCTCGTCTTTTTACAATCTAGGCCCAAGAATAATAATAATATAATAATCGGCAGACAAACACACATATTGTATATCCCCAAATTAAGCAAGTTATGCTTGTGTTATGGCTAATATACAATGGACTACTCTGGGGCCGATCCCAGACACCCAGACCATAGCAAATAACAGAGAAAATACATTTCCGAAATTTACTAATACCAGGAATCGAACCCGGAGCCTTTGCGTTGCAGTGAGGTAGGCCGACAAAGGCTTAGCCCACTGAACCACAGAGGCCGTTAATCAGAATGTATGAAAGTTAATACGTCTCCTTTCGTAAAATTTAGTTATTTACTTTGGCCTGGGTGTATAGGATCACAGGCAGTGGCTCTTGTATATTATCAATAACACAAGCCTAACATGCTTAGCTTGGGAATATACGCCGATTGTTTGTTATTTATATAAGTAACGTTTTTATCTAATCAACCCATCTGTGGTAGTAATAAGTCTATCTTGATAAAACCAATTCAGTCGTATGTAATAACACATACAAGAGCGGTCCTTCTTTGTTTCCTTTATGAGAACCGATACAAATCTTGTAGCCGTGGGTTGAATATGGACAATGTGTGAGAATTATTTTGTATTTATTCTTCTAAATTCAGCATATGTATTGTGTTTTATGAAGAAGCTACCCATTACTGCTTGTTGGTTCCTTTTTTAAACCCCTGATTATGGACTACTTATAATTTTGAAAGAGTTCTTGTGATACCAGAGACGGACATAATGTTATTTTTAGCCCGGAGAATAATCCGACAGAGTTGAAAGCTCTACTAATAACTAAGTAGCATGGAACAAGACTAACCAAGACAATTGATTAAACAAAGGACATAACTTTCTCTTGCATATTGACTAAATTGATCAAAAATATAAATAAATTTAATTATTTTCGACTACCTTTTCTTCAAAATGGTTACGAAATTAGGACCGTCGTGTATAAAAGTGTTAAAACGCAATTTACGATAACATTAAAATCATTGGTAATTTAACAGCAGTACACACAATCTTATTCATCTATGTAATACAATAAATAGTTATTAACAGAAAAAAACTGCCGAATTTGTGATTACCAGGTAAGCTCTATTTACCAAGTCCCATTTTGTTACGTAGTGAAATCATGCCGTAGAATTGAACAGCTGATGCCACCAAGTGGTGATTATGTAATATATCATGACAGTAATTTGGTTTGTTTATATGTACCAAAGAACATTATGTCGTTTTGTCCCATACATTTACATGATAACTGTTTGAAAATTTATAATTACTCCTATTGTTGTTTTAAAACACGTGTTTGCTTTGATGTAGCTTTTTTTATAACACAAAATTGCTTTGTATTAAAAAAATCATACACAAAGACATTCTTGGTTAGCTAGAGGCAATGACAATCACGTTGTATTCTATTTCCTCGAGATAAAACTCTACCAGAGGTTTATATATTTTTTGTTTGTTTATAACACATTATTACAATTACTATAATATAACAACGTTGAAGGGTAAAAATCTTGAATAACTTGATAATTATGATACTATTCAAATGCACGGTGAAATGTACTGATTGATATCATGCGAACAAGGTATTTTCAGGCCGCATCTGTGTGTTCCTAGTAGAAATTGTAGATCTAACAGTAATACTTCAACATCAACATAAACAATATCTTCGTCAATCATGGAAAAAGAACTCTAGTTATGATAACCATCTGGTAAGAAAATGTAATTCTAAAAACCTCTTAAATCCTAGATGAGAAGATGGCATCATGGGTCATTCTCGTCTTGTTATGCGTTGTTTTATTATTTAAATAATAAGTATATTTTATATTAAAGCAGCCAAAAACTAAGTCTTAATAAGTTTCTCTTCAATTTTTGACTGATTTAACCTCCGACAAATACATATGTTTACTGTAATAAATATTAAATATTGCCGGGAAGAGACCGCGTCTTAGCAATAAGGCCGCCCGTTGAACTATATTTTACCTTTTTCTACTTCTGTTTGTATACGCTTTGCTGTACAATAAAGAATTATCTATCTAATAAAACGTAAAAATGATCAGCTGATTTAGGAGCTTCATATTACATACTACATATTATAATTCTTGTGTATTCTTCTAAGATTAAACTGACTCGTAATGAAAAGTAAACTGAACTTCACCTAATTTGTAACCTGATTGCAATGTAAATATTTGGCAAACACTACTTTTGTTTAATCAATTAATTGAATGATAGCTGCTCAAAAATTCGATGTAATCTGAACGACCCGTATTTAGTTCCCAATAACATGGACGTTTGATGCTATTTTATAAATCATGTCAAACTTAGAAATATGATTACCTTCCTGGTATACAAGACTGTTTGCTCGCCACTTCGTTTCCAAGGGACTTTAACTGTAAGCTGATTAATTGCTTTGAAAGGCACAACAAACATTTATTGATTCAAATTTATATTTATATGGATCCCTTTGCTTGGTTCATCCAAATTGAAAGACAAATAAATCGTCTAATATAGAGTAAAGGTCTTCATAAACGTCTTTTAAATTTTAAGCAATTGTTTAGCAAGTGATTAGTAAAAAAAATTAGTTATAATATCAATAATTATCTTCTGAACACTGCGATGTACTTACATGAATTGAACATACACAAAAGTTATAAGATAAAATTGAAAATCAAATTAGCAAGTCGTTTCGAATACCGAAAAGAATTCGAAACAAACCTTCAGAGTGGCAGACAATAATCCTAAAATAGTGAACGGTAAAATATAAGATGAAGAATTGTATGGACCATCCATAATTTTCAAGTTAGGTCCTATACTCACAGATGGTTTGGATACGCTTACATATGTAGTATACAAGTATTTTTGCATATATTTTCCTGAAGAGAATAAAGTGGAGGATTCAAAATCATAAGGTTTAGATGCACTCCTATGCGAATGATGTTGTGAGTCACTATTTCTCCATAATAATGGCATTGATGTCAAATATTCAATTACGACCTTATTATTACACCTTTATATTCATGTTAAATTATAATTATAATCTACACCATTATAACAATATGAAAGCAATAATTAAAGTCAGCTTAACCTTTTCATCCGCGCTTACAATCGCCTCCGGCTAATTAAGGTGTTCACACATTTGCTTTAATTTTATTTGAAAGATTAGATTTTATCTGATTTATGTTGGCGCCTTTGTGAATCATTGTGCATGAAATATATATCTATTGACCACTTGATTAATGACTTTGTGGTTCTAATGTTATCATTGTCATGAAGCACTTTGTTGCATTAAATTCAAATTTACAAGAGGGCTGGAGTCAAATGGTGGAGTTGAGGTAAATTTGGAAGGTGTTTTTTTAAAACTGTATTTTTAACAATCTTCTCTCATATAATAAATCTAGAGGGAGGTCGAGTCTGTACAATGAATTTATAAAATAAAAAAATCTGCCAGCTAATTTGGACTAGCAGATTCCGAAAAGCTATTTTACAATTTTTATCTGTATGTCTATTAGAGCATCTCGTGAAATTTACTTAACGGATTTAAATGAGGCTGTCACACAGCTCTTTGACTTTTCAAAATGGTTGGCATAAATTTATCTGAGGCCGACAGCCTCTGATGTTGCGTATGGGCCAGTCAGTAGTTAGTATTCAGTAGTTATTAGCTTGTTTGCTGTATTTACGCAAAAAAGAAATTACCTATCGCGGTGTGCCCCCCCCCCTGACATACCACCTAGTTTTATAATATATTAGACTAACATTAGTAACACCTCTGGTGTGGCAAAAATCTATAGAAGACGATAACCACTTAGCATCAGGTAGTCTGCAAGCTTGTTTGCTGTAATTTAGCAATAAATAAACTCATAAATAAATTAAAATTGCGATTTGTGACCCCTCACCTAAACGTTTATATTGCCCTTATAAACCAAAGGTTGAGTACGGGTATATTGGTACTGCTACGAATTTGGGGGGTCCGAATTAAAAGTCAGTTGAAGATCACAAACTTTATTTGAAGTACATACGCATAAATCACAGTTCTAATAAATATAACCAAATACAACAAGTCCAACCCGTAAGGCAGGGGATCGTAATAACATAAAATGCTTAGTCTGTCGATGTGAGATTCCCGTTCCATTTGTACAATTAACAATCCCTTGATCGCAGTTGAAACTCAACTAACTCTGTCTCAACAGGTCGGCATTATATATTCACAAAATAGATATGGTTTCCTAATAAACATGCAGAGACCATTCATTGAAATTCTCAAATTGTCAGCTTTAATCCAAAACAGCACGGCTTTAAGAATTTTCATCGAAATTAGAACTACAAAAACAGTTTATGATGTCTTACTCGAAGATCGGGCATAAATACAAATTAATTAGCGATTCAAAATAGATGGTTGCATTTCAATACTTAGAAAATTTAGCACCAACAAGTGTTAGTGAACAATTAAGACAACAATTAAAAGAATTGCCAATAATTTAAATAGAAAAAGTAATAAAACACCTGATCACTTACAGCTTAAATCTAAGGTTCTCAGAATACACGATTTATAGCAGTATGTAGGTAAGTATCACTTAAAAAAAAAAAAAAAATTACCTTCTACGCTAATTACTACATTACAAAACACCTTTTAAGATAATGCAATAATACTGTACCTGTAATGCATTGATAGGAATTAATTGAGACGGTTCACTTATCAAATAGAAAAAAAGCAATCAGATATATTTTTTTAATAGCTCAACCATTTTTTTATTCGTGATCGGGCAAACTCAATTAGTGCGTGACTGTACATTTGATACAATCCGACATATTCATTACACGATATATCGAATTAAGATAAATATTATCTATACATACATAAATATAAATAAAATTGAAGTGTCTGTTTGTAATGTCATAATAACATCTTGTTACTAATTACTTATGAAAGTATATATGGTTCTTATAAAAAAAATCGAAATGTGTGTTGAGACACATAGTAGAAGTGCAACTTCAGTGGACAAGTGGAAAAACGGATCGCAACAAAAATTTTACTTGAAATTCTACAGGCAGCTTTTCTAATTGGCAATTACATTAACAACCTGCCCGTAAAACTTCGAGATAAAATTTTGGTGCGATTCGTTTTGGCACTTGTCCGTTGCCATTTGTTTTTTCACTTGTCCGTTGCGATTCGTCTTTCCTCTTACACGTTGCGATTCGTTTTTCCACTTGTCCGTTGAAGTTTCACTTCTACTAATTGTCCCAGCATACATATCGATTTTTCGCAGGTTTACTGCAAATTATGATTTGGTTAGGTTAGGTACATTTTAATGAATGCATTTTTTTATTTAAACATATTTCATTTTATCAAACAAAAAACCTGAATTCGACCCGGAACCAATAAAATCATCGATAGTCTACTCTAACATTATGTCGCCTCTCACCACGTCTACTCTAAAATATGTCGCCTCTCGCCACGTCTACTCAAAAATTATGCCACTTTTCACCACGGCCGTAACGCTTTTTCGTGCCAGAAAAATCCTAATAAATCTATTTTTAAAATTGTTGTGTGTGTATCTGGATGTTCCGGCTAATCTCTGAAACGGCTGGACCGATTTTGACGGGATTTTCACTGGCAGATGGTTGATGTTATTAGGAGTAACTTATGCTACTTTTACTAACTTCTTTTTTAGGGTTCCGCAAAAAAAAAACCACGCGGACGAAGTCACAGGAACAGCTAGTTAACTGTATATATGTGTACATTTTGTATACCGTATACGTGAAGCTTTTGTTCTTGTGTATGGAAGACGCTAAACCTTGCCAAACAGATGATCATATAGTATTTCTCATGGTCATTACGAATTCATGAGAATATTGAGCCAAGTTTTAAATTACACAGTTAATTTTGCGGTCCATTTATATTGTGGTAAAAACGGAATCTTGTTTTTGACGAGGAAATATCCACTTACGTACATCTCACCGAGTGGGAATCACGGTGAGGGCGTGTGGGGACTTGCCGGCCTATTGCCGGGATACCAATTGAAACTCCCCATGGTTCTTCCAGTCGCCTATAGCCAGGGGCGCGGGAAGTGGCTGTCTCCTGATCCGCATAAGCCCTGGCAGGTGCTATCCAAAAGGCCTCATCTAGTGTGATCGCAGTGCGCAAAGCACTCCGCGGTGACAGAACGGGGAGCGTGGAATAACTACGCGGCGGTTTGCTCGCGGCTTGCTTACTCCACTCTTCTGCCTGTCTATCCATCTGGCTGTGTATGGTATATGACTACATGTAAATTTATGGTTCACGGTCTGACTACAACATAGTGTAATAAAACCTATTCTATCTGTGCAGGAACGGATAAAAAATAGAATTTCCTGCGGCCAGGCCGCCTGATGTAAGAGGCGACAAAACAACCCACAGCCAGGTGGTAGGGCATTTGCCCGTCTGGATAACTACCACCCCTGGTCTAGAGTATGCCGGAGTTGTATCCCGGCATTACTGGCCAATTTCCAGTCTCTTTAGAGAGCTTCAGCGCATTGGTAGCGCTTTTGGTGTTTCAAATGTTCATACACGACAGTCACCGCTTTTCATCAGGTGGGCCGTCTGCCTCTCGACAGAACTCATGCAATAAAAAAACTACATGTAATATAATAACAGCCCATAAACGTCCCACGTCTGGTCTCGAGCCTACTTGTAGGGGATCGGACAGTATACCCACCACGCTTGTCTAAAGCGGATTGACGCGCTTGACACATCTATTATCTCGATAGGCAGGTTTCATCACGATATTTTCCTTCACCATTAGCACGTGGTAATTGTAACAATATGCCCACTAGGTTAGAAAACTGCCTGAGTGATGTATGCTTTTCCAGCCAGTATTCCAACTCGCGCCCTTTGAGTTTACGGCGCGAGTGCGCTAACCACTAAGCTACGACGACCGTACATGTAACTGAGAATTAAATAAAAACATATTTTTCAATGTTTAATTTTACGTGAGGTTTCTGACATTCAGCAATAGTTGTCACGGCATCCTAATGTAAGCACTTTGGTCTGTAAAAGCGATTATGCCTCGCAGGTGTCTGTTGTACATAACAGATAAAAAATAAACAAAAAGCTTCAGTGGGCCTCACAACCTAGGTGTTAAATCTATCCATTACCATCAAGTCACGTTACTCACGTTTCTCTGAAACCAAATATTAATGTCTATTCAAATTTTTGTGCAATCTTCAATGTCTAATGGTTGCTTTAATGGTTGTTTCGACGTTCAAGATGTCCTAACTATAGTTGTAATAACATGAAATATTGTTCTCAAATTTAATACCTGATTACAATCAAAATGTAGTATGTTGACGCCTCTTTGGTATTAACTAAAGATTTCCCCGCGGCTTCACAGCGAATCAATTCCCTAGTACGTAACCCTTGTTCATTTATCCGGTAAGTTTTATTTCAAACAGGTTAATGCAATACTTGCAACAACTCAGAAGGGGTTATGATCATAAAAGAACAGCAACTGGACACTATATTTATAATCAGAGAACTTTACTGTTTTAACATATTTCATCCACTGTCTCTACACAAACATTTTTAGAACAACTCGCCATCCCTCCAACAGTTCTACAATATAAGCAACTTAGCAAATTGGCACAACCCATAGCGGATTGTGAAGTCATTGATCAACTATTTTAATTAAAAGAGTTATGAATGACAAGAATTTAATACATCATTGTTTGGATATTTTAGATAATATTTTATATAAGATATTATAGAAAATATTACATTTCAAGTTTTACATGCAATAAAATAAATCGAACACGGTAAAAATGTATCGCGGCTGCCAACATGAAAGTAAAATGTAGTAAATACCGTCTATATACAATTGAGAGATCTTGAATTATAATCTACACAATAAGATAATAAGAATAAGATAAATATTGTTACATAAAATGGAGGTAAATTATAGAGAACTACTCTATACAAAACAGACGCTAATCACAGAATAAATAAAAATATAACATCATTATTCAATTAAGGAAATGGCCGATTGTATCGTTTGAAATAAGAGGGTACATAACAAAATTAATTATTAACCTTAAAAAGAAAACATGACAAGAACAACTATGCAACTAAATAAATGTAACATTAAAGCATTAATTTTTCATTCAGGCGCGCTTCGGCAACTCCGTTGCATAATAATATTTTTTCTACTTACATAAAAACTTATTAAGATTTTCTTATATATATCGTGCATTGTTCAAGTGGGCCCTCAGGGCCAAATGACTATATGGAATAGCAAAAAACACAGAAAGGAGTCTCAGGGCCGATCATGACGAAAACATGTGTTATCATTAATTAGATTTTGGAAAAATCAATCAAAAAGAAATTTTTTGATTCAATTCAATTCACCCTAGAGCGATATTACAACATGTGCATCGGCCCAAAGCCGGAGTGACACTCTGTACAGACCAAAGTTTGAGTGTAAATGTTGCGCACGCTTTTATATTCGAGCGATAACGGAACGAGCTGAGGAGTGGGGTAATAGATACAAACTGCCCTTTATTATTATTCTGTCAATAAAGAAACTCGTTAAAACAAAATAATAATCCAATAAATAGGAAGTCGATTGAAAACTTGAATTGAGATTTTCTATAAAATAATGATGGACTGGTGGCGGCAACTGTGATTCGAGTTAAACTTTTTACTAGGCGATTTTTATAGTTTTCTTCTTCCAATTATCCAAAATTTATTTTGTTACAGGGTGGAGGTCTCGTCGATTGCGAGGAGGTGGCAGGGTGCGCGTGCGGCGGGGGGCGCACCCCCCCGCCGGCGCCTCCCCTTCCGCACACCACTCTGCGAGTTCTCGACCACATGCCACCGCCTATCCTTAGGTATATCATCATTATATTAGTAGATTTAATTAAGTCTCACTTCTCGCAAAATAATTAACAACCCTAGACTACTATTACTACGTGTGCATCGGACTAAAACCGATGTGAGACTCTGTACCTGACAAAAGCCGGAGTGGAAATGGTCTCGTCGTTACGTCTACAAGCTTTTATATTCGAGCAATGACGCAACAAGCCGAGTAGTGGGATAATGGATACAAACTACCCTCTATTATTGCCAGAGAGTTTATTTATTATGCCAGTAAATAAACTCATTAAAATAGCACAGTAATCTAACAATATTATCTTTGTTTTTTAATTGCGAAGCTGGCAAACAGACACACGGCCCAATTCATGGAAAGTGGTTACCGTCGCTTATAGGCATTTCCGACACTAGGGGCAAAGCCAATGAGATGGCAGTCTTTAAGATGGAATGGGATATGGGATTGGAGTAGGAGGATGAAATAAGGAAGGAGGAATAGTGGGAAGTGGAAGTTATTTTTTTATATTTAGGTTTATGGCTTGGCAGCTAGGCCTTTGAGCCAGATCTTAGATTACAATATAGTTTCTTCATTTTCTTAAGCCTATGTATATATAGCTCAGCTGAGCTGTAGGTTATCAACTAAAGCCATTCAACGGAGTTCTCGTGACAACTCGATAGGCCACACTTGACTATACAGTTCACATTTCTCACAAAAACACATAAATACTACTCAAAAATTATCAATATCCTATAAACACTATTCATTTTAGAGATATTTTACGTACTTTTAGAAAATAGAACGGCACAGCACAACTCCTTTCAGTTCCCGCCAAAAACTCCGGAAATGGAGGTATTTTAACGAGACCCCTCTAGACGTGGGGTTTGGTTTTTAACCAGTTCTACGGCAGCGAGCAGGTAACTTGCGGGAGAAGTGGGTACCGGGATTATTTAAACCCAACAATAAAATATGTTAGGTTTTCATACATGCGCTTACCAAAAATCTTAGATCTTATATCTCAATGCCAAAAATGTTTCTAAATTATAACACGTCAAAAAGCAATAGACGTAGGACCCGTGGTGCCATCTAGTCATTATAAATTCTTTTTTGTTAGTTGTTATTCCTAGTTTTCTCCTCCATTTCCTTAACAAGTACCACATGCTTATTTTGGGAATATACAATGGATATATATGCACCGCGTTATATATATATATATATATATATATATATATATATATATATATATATATATATATATATATAACGCGGTGCTGGTACCTACGCTCACGTATCGAAGCGAGAGTTGGGTATGGAAGAAAGAGCATGAAAGTAGAGTAAACGCGGTTGAGATGCAAGCACTGCGCAAAATCTGCGGAGTGTCGCTCGCGGACCGCGTTCGTAATACCGAAGTAAGAAAGAGAGTTGGTCTGAAAGAGAGTGTCGGGGTGAAGGTAAGGAAAGGAATGCTCCGGTGGTTCGGGCATGTGGAAAGAATGCATGACGAAAGAATGAATAAACAGATATACAATGCAAAAGTGGATGGATGCAGAAGTCGTGGAAGGCCACGACACACACCTTCCATGATCAAATTGATCGTGTACTAGCAGAAGGTGATGTCAGAAGCCTTAAGAACAGACGAGCGTGCATGACAAGAGTTATGAATGTCAAAGAAGCAAGTGAGGTATGTAAGAATAAGCCTAAATGGCGTTCTGTTGTTCGTGCTTACCCCGCAAGGGAACTGGCGTGAAGTTATGTATGTATGTACAATGGATATATTCATCCGCTGACATCTTGTTTAATTATAAAACAAATTAAATTAACTCTGAGTTAAATAGCCCTTTCTATAAACAAACTATGTCCCAACATTGAATAATTTGCGGTCAAACGGGTAATGACATCAAATAATTTTAAAACAATACAATTCTGCAGCCAGGAAGGTTGATTCATTGAGGATTCCTGCCAACGTCTAACCGCAAACCATAAATTATTTATTAAAATACAGAAGATTCGTTCATTACAACATGATCATTCACCCTACAGAAAATTACAGTTGCATTCGGTGAATCAGAGACTATCCAAAAGAATAAATAAATCACCATACGTAAATTAATTTAAAAGAAGACTAAGGAAGTGGCTAGTCGAGCACACCTTTATAGTCATGAAGAGTTTAAGAACTATGCCATAATCAAATGTTAATTGAGACCACAATTAAATAATTGAAATTGACTTATAACATTGTTATGAATAAAATATTTCTGATTTTCAATCCGCAATCTTACTTTTATTTCCTAACTTTGCACGGTCTTAAGTATCCTCTATTATGAGAGTATTGCATGTATATAGTTTTTCACTGCGAGTACGTTAAGACAGCAATTCTTGGGCTTACCTTTTCTATGGGGACCTGACGGAGACGGCACGACAAGTCAATTAATTTTGTTCCTGCTCATTATAAAATACTCGTACAATTATATCAATTATTATTGTCTATAGATTATTTATTTTAGCGTCAGCGTTTGAAAAAAAACAAAAAAATATGTATACACCACCATACCTATACATACTACACACATATAAATAAATAAAATTGAAGTCGGTTCGTAATGTCAAAATAACAACTTTTTGCTGAATGCATATGTAAGTATATACGGTACTTATATTTAAAACTAATTTTTTAAGCTTAAATCAGTGATAAATTGACAGTCGTAATTCTCTTCACTCTTTTCAGAATCATGATAAAACAGGATTATAACAGAAGTGTTTTTGTAGTATAATTGAAGTTCCTAATTCAAATATATTATTTTTTAAATATTGCAGAAGCGTACTGCAGCACATGATCGAGAATAGGTTAATTTTTCATTGACAGCTTGCCTACTCTCTGAACTTAAATTTTTTGTGCGTAAATTTGACGAAACTTCATGCGGTTGGATTCCATCTTATCACAATGGAATAAAGTAGATTTTTGCTCTTTTGTGGAAGATTGTTTTCATATTCTTTAAGGTCGATGACATCAAAACTGCGTTACGTGTCGATATCTAGATTTTGCACGTGAGATAAATTAATGTTTATTATTTTAAGAAATAAAATATGGTGTGTAGTTTTTAAAAAAAGAAAGATTTTAGTCATTTGAAATAATTTGTTTGAAGGAAATGACAAAGCTCTTACTACTATTGAAAAACTCCTTTCGGTCGTTCACCAGTGAGTGTGTTTGCCTTTTTATGCAGCAATTTAAAATTTTGGGTATCTATTTTTTTTATTTTTTATTGCAGGAGTTCAGCAATCAGGCACACGGCCCATGATGGAAAGCGGTTACCATCGCCTATGGACATTTGCAACACCAAAGGTGCTACAATTGCACTGCTGCTCTCTTAAAGGAGACTGAAACCTGGTCACTAATGCCGGAACACAACACAAGGTTGTTATGGCGGCATACTCTAGACCAGGGGTGGTCGCCATCCAGTCGAGCAAAAATACCCTACCACCTGGCTGTGGGTTGTTTAGTCGCCTCTTACGACAGGCCGCGCGGCCGCAGGAAATTGTATTCTTTCTCCGTTCCTGCACGGATGATCTACCACGAACTTATAAAGACATTAGCCAAAACCTGGCCTATAAATAAAACTTTTTTCTTTCACAGTAACGCTTCGCACAGCCCATGCTTTCAGCAAGTGTACTAATGACAATTTCACTTTTTTTGTTTGCTTATAGGCAAACTGGCAGACGGGTCCACTTGATGGCAAGTGGCTACCATCGCCCTTGGACATCTGCAACACTAAGGGAGCCGATGCGTTGCCTACCTCGTTGAGACTTTAAACATCTGTTTAGGCTCTTTTTGAAGAGCCCCATATTGTAGCGCTCTGGGAAAACCGCGGGAGGGAGTTCATTCCATAGCTTGCTCACGTAAGGCATAAAGGAGCGAGCGCCATGTACTGTGCGATCCAAATAAGAATAGGAATGACAAAAACCTCTATCTGTCAAATGTCACTGAAAAGTATGGTTTGCAAAAAACTTATTTGCATAGCAATAATAAATAGTCTTACATCAAATTTAAATAAAAAGGTTAAATTAGTAATAAATTGTCTTAATATAATATTTAATTATTTAAAGTTATTTAAAGTCACAATATAGCGCAAAGTGGATCCTATTCACATTTGAATCGCATTATACAGTGGATAACTTTCAGGTGTCAAGGAAGTGTGGACGAACTGCCAGTCGCCGGCGTGCAGTGCTATGTGGTTAACTATGTGGATGGGATTATACTAGTATCACTATTTTGTTTACAAGCTCTTAGGGCCAGCTGGATCGATGTGATAGAACGCTCTCACAAAACATGGCGTGAAACAGATAGCCTTGAGCTAATCGTATTTCGTGCGATGACTGAGTTCCGGAGGCCCACTTCTCTTCCCCTATCTCCTTACCTATCCTATCCCGTATTCCTCTTGTCCTATCCCAAAGGCTGGCAACATTTTGGCTCCGCCATTGGTGTTGCAAACGTCTATAGGCAACGATAACCACTTTCAATGAGCTGGGCGTCTGCCTGTTTGCCAACTTCGCAATAAAAAATAATAAAAGCAATTTCCGCCAGAAAACCTTAGGATTGATTCACATGTGGGTTTTCAATATGATTACTAGTTTGTCTATCTATCTGTCTTCTATCGAGGTCTATCAATGCTATTGATAGAACCTGACCAAAGAGCTGGTCTGCGTTGGACAGCGAATTAACGTTACCATTCAAAAAGGAAATGCGGTCAGAATTTTGGGAACGATCCCAACTGACGGCGACTTAAGACTCATATATTATGTGTAGTTTTTATTATTATTTTATATACAAATAAACTGTTTAGATATTAACTAGTGCGGTAAGTTGGTTTTTACAAACGAGTAGACAGACTTTTTTTTTATTTTTTATTGCCTGAAGCAGGCAAACAGGCGGACGGCCCACTTGATGGAAAGCGGTTTCCGTCGCCTATGGACGTTTGCAACACCAGGGGCGTTGCCAACGCGTTGCCGGCCTCTAATTTCGCAAGACTCTAAGACTACGTTGAGGCTTACCATAGTGATGAGTTTGTAAAAACCAAATACCGCACGTGTGCCATATAACGTTTTTCAAAACATATGCAAAAAAACACTATAATCTATATTTTAATATTATAAAGAGGTAAAGTTTGAGAGTTTGTGACGTTGTAGGGGGTAATCTCTGGACGTACTAAACCGATTTTAAAAATTCTTTTACTGTTGGAAAGCTACGTTAACAGGGAGTGTCATAGGCTATATAACATGACGCTATATACCATAGGAGCGGGACAGAGCGCGGGTGAAACCGCGCCGGGCCGCTAGTAGGTAATGAAACAAACATTTTTATCCGTGCAGGAACGGAGAAAGAATACAATTTCCTGCGGCCGGGCGGCCTGTCGTAAGAGGCGACTAAAAAACCCACAGCCAGGTGGTAGGGCATTTGCCCGACTGGATGGCTACCACCCCTGGTTTAAATTATGTCGCCATAACAACCTTGAGTTGTGTTCCGGCATTAGTGACCAGGTTTCAGTCTCCCTTAAGAGAGCAGCAGCGCATTTGTAGCACCTTTGGTGTTGCAAATGTCCATAGGCGTTGGTAACCGCTTTCCATCAAGTGGGCCATCTGCCTGTCTGCTGAAATCCTGCAATAAAAACAAAACATAAATATCAGTCGGAAAGTCATAACAATTTCCGACGTTGCTAATATGAAAAAGACGCGCATTTGCAAATGGCGTCACATGCGCGTGCTAAAAAAATAATTTTTCAACACACTTGCTCATAAAGTGGCTCTATGGTCACCGCAATTAGGCACAGAATGACACCCATTATCAAACTGTGAGTAAAAAACATTATAACTCACTAGTGAGTTATAGATTTTTTTTTTTAAATTTTATTGGTTGAGTTGCTTTGTTCTTAAAAAAGTTTTTATTCAAAAAAAAAAGAACATTAATTTATTTGTTCTATAGAACAAATAAATTAATGTTCCTATTGCTTGCTCATTTCATGCAACTTCTTATTTAAATAGATAATTTTAACTCGTACGTGTTTAATAAATAAAACTTTCACTCATATATAACTTTTTTTTATCTACTAAATAAAATGAGTTTTTGTTGTTATTTTATTCACAAGTGTGTTGAAAAACGTCGTATGATACACGTGTGTATTGATGATTACCGTCCTCGGCTCTCTTAAGACCCTCGCCTACGGCTCGAGTCTCAATGGCGCCTCGGCGGTAATCACCAATGTTACACACTAGTACCATAATGTACTATTCAGTAACCTCTTTTTATCCCACAAAATGTAAAGTTTCGTTCTCGCGTAGTAAAGACATTTTAAACGATCGAATCCGCAAAACAGTAGTAGTTTTTTTATCTATTCGAAATCTGTAAAACCTGCGTAATAAATTTTTTATGACTGCCGCGTGTCTTTTATTGCTGTGATACATCTATAGATTCGACTGTTGGTGGTTTTCACGCAATTTTTATGTTAGTTACGCTTCTGGTTTTTGATTTGATATCATAGGTATAGATAGGTATTACCTTTCATGCATATTTTTGTTGAATATACCAAACTAACTATTACCTGCGACTTCGTCCGCGTTTTGTGGTTCGGAACCAAAATCCAGCCGGTTGTCTGTCTATATGTCTGTAGATATCGTCACACTTGGGGTTTCTATGTCTTTCCCAGATCGGCCTCAGAGTAGTCCGTTGTATATTACCCATAATACAAGCGTACCTTGCTTAATTTGCGGATTTAAAATATGCGTGTTTGTCTGCTGATGGTTTATTTATTTTATTCTTTTACTATCCATTCATGTCGTCAACAAGCAAGTCGTGATAGCGTAATGACTAGCACACGTGATCCAAACTCAAAGGGCGCGGATTCGATCCTGGCCGGGACGCATGCAGCGTTTAAGATCTTTTTTTTTATCTAATGTGCATATTGTTACAATTACCACGTTCTAACAACGGTGAAGGAAAACATCGTGAGCTGCCTTGGAAAAGCGTGGCGGGTATACTGTCCGTTCCCCCTGTAATGAGAGGCCCGAGCCCAGCAGTGGTACATTTATAGGCTGATATTATTATCCATTCATGTGCTTCACCTTCAATTGTTTTTATATTACGAAGTAAATAGTGGGAAGAAGTTACCGTAGCCTATAGATTTGCAACACCAGAGTCGAAGCCAATAAGGCCAGCTTTTCGGATGGGGAGAGACAGGTTAAAGATGGGATTAGGGGAGAAGGAAGTGGGACACCTAAACTCTACTTCATCTTACGAAATACCATTACCTCAAGGCTAACCGTTTCACACCGATATTTTGGGAGAGCGTGGATTCATACCTATAGAGCGGGCCCTAAAGCTGCTTGTCCATTGAAGCGGAGCGAGGCTGCGGAGCGGAGAAACGGAGAAGTATTAACCAATAGCATTGCAAAATGTCTGCGTCTGTGGACAGGCCACCAATCCTATTGGTTAATATTTATGCGTTTCTCCGCTCCGCAGCGTCGCTCCGCTTCAATGGACAGGCAGCCTAAAAGCTGTATTCAAGTTAGTGGTTCTAGCACGGCTCTATCACGTCGAGTTGTCAAAACATAAACTCCATACATAATATTATCTCAATTTTTACTAATGATAAGGTAAATAAAACCAAAAATAAATACCTTTATGGGCAAATGTATGCATCGTAAAATAAAGGAATTTTTGTCAGAAAGTACCGGGCTTGTATAAATGAGATAATATTTTTTTTACATATTATATATAGCTTATAAATAAATTTATTTATTGCGAATATAATTTAGGTGTTACAATTAGTCGTTGAGTACGTCTATACTCTGCCGGTAGCGGTATGTTAATATTTGACTTAAATCTTGTAACACGTCACACGTTAAGGGGGAGAAAGGGATCGACGAAATGTGACATTTTGTAACAAGGGGTAGAAAGGGACCTAAATTTCGTGACGTCACATTTCAAAATCTAAATTTAAGCTTTTAAACACGAAATTCGAAGTATTAACGAAAAACTTAATTAATATAACATCAGTAATTCAAACATGATTTGTGTTACCCACCTGGTAATTCATTAAAACTTTGACTAATTAAAACTTATTGTTCTAAATCAGGTCCAATCCATTATACACAGAGGAAGAGGAGCAGGAGGTAGTGATAATAGTGGACTCCCCTGAGGAATCGGTGGAGGGTGAAGCGCCGGAGGTGCCGTGCACTCCTCGTAGAGCCCCATCTACTTCGTCAGGCAAGTAATAATGAACATTTATTTCTAACTTTCGTTCTTTTAAAAGCCGCATTTTTGAAGTGAAATTTCTTTAGAATAGTTGTGATTTGAAACTCGATGAAAATTTTATCCGTGCAGGAACGGAGAAAGAATACAATTTCCTGCGGCCGGGCGGCCTTTCATAAGAGGCGACTTAACAACCCACAGCCAGGTGGTAGGGCATTTGCCTGACTGGATGAGTACCACCCCTGGTCTAAAGTATGTCGCCATAACAACCAGGTTCCAGTCTCCCTTAAGAGAGCAGCAGCGCATTTGTAGCAACTTTGGTGTTGCAAATGTCCATAGGCGATGGTAACCGCTTTCCATCGAGTGGGCCGTCTGCCTGTCTGCTGATCACCTGCAATAAAAAGAAAAAAAAGATACAAAAAAAGACACTAAAAAGAGATAAACATATAAAATTCAACCTTACTTAATTCGAAGTAAAACAGATTTCTCATTACCCGTTAGTATTCATTTTCAATTAAAATAAAACTTAAAGATTTTAAATGAATTTTATCTCTATCTGTAGTATATAGTGCCTATCTGTTAAGTATATTAAGGCAGAAATTATGCGTAACAGTTTATTAAATCTTTAACTATAAGCTAGTAATTGAAAGTGGTGTAACGTATACCCCTTACACTCTCATTGCGTTTATAGACAACTGTCATTATATTTATAGAGAAAGTCCTGGTGTAAAATCTATACTAATGTTATAAAGCTGAAGACTTTGTTTGTTTGTTTAAACGCGCTAATCTCAGAAACCGCTGGTCCGATTTGAAAAATTCTTTCAGTGTTGAATAGTACATTTATCGAGGAAGGCTATTGGCTATATTATATTTAAAAAAAAAATAAGGATCCTTACTAAAAGTCCAATAATGTAACCCAAGGTGTAAAAAAATGACCCGAAAAAATCCTTACACGGCGTGCGCTGCGAAAACTATTGACTATAGAACAAAACAATGTACTACCACTTTGCAGAACATATAATTGTCTACAAAAAATATCGCGTAACCATATGTCTAACTATTGTATTTATCTCACAATAAGTGTTTTCTTGTATTTTTTTAAATAATTAAAATGCCGTCGCTTCAAAAACTCTTTATTTTGTACCTTGGTATTAATCCTTATCAAAATAAATTACTCCATATTCAAGACGAATTCAATACCTTTTTAGAACTTTTTGAATTATTCAATTCGGACATTTCATTCATAAGATATCGCGATATTTAAAATGTAAGTATTAGTGTTGTAGCCAAATATACTAATATATTGTTTGATTGAACGCGCTAATCTCAGGAACTACTGGTCTGATTTGAAAAATTCGTTCAGTGTTGGATAGCCCATTTATCGAGGAAGGCTGTAGGCTTTATATCATCACGCTAAGACCAATAGGAGCGGAGCACCAATGAAGAATGTTTCAAAATCGGAGGGTTTTGAAAGCAAATTCCACGCGAACAACTTCGCGGGCACGGCTAGTATATAATATAAATCCTATTTAATCTTATTGTATATAAGTCATTTATCCTTTCGATAATGTAATTATAATAGAGAAAGTTATATAATATTTCAATGTACGGGCCATTTTATTCACTGCACGATCCGTCATTAATGGTGACCTCCAGACATTGAATAAAATTTTCAATAAAATTTATTTGGAAACTGCATATCATCGCTGCTGATTACTGAAACCAATTAGGCTGCAGTTTGGAGCCAAACAATCCCCAGACGTGGACGACAGCTTCAGCGGCACGAAAAAGGTGCTCATTCTTCAGGCGAGACTTCCGGAATTGCTCCAGTGTTGCTTCCACGGTCCGCAGCAGACAATCTCCGATGAGGAGTTTGATAAGAAATAAGGGCGATCGCGTAGCGATTTTGCGTATAAAGTTTTGCACGTACATTTTATTTTTAAATATTTTTGTAGTGAAACTTCTTTAGAATCGTTGTGATTTGAAACACGATGAAACGAAAAAGCGACACTAAAAAGAGTTAAACATAATAAATCTATAGGACTAAGCCTGTGAGAGAATGAGATACGAGTTTTACATTGTGCAGCACAGATTAGAGAGTCAATACTAGACCGATGATTAAACATAAGTCCAATTTGGACCGAAATAAGAATGATTTTAATATTTTTTAGACTCAAACAGTGAAAAATTGAAAGTGATTTTGAAATATAATATGTTGACGGATGTAGCCTAAAGGAATTATATTTATATTAATAAAAGTTAGAGAAGAATTATCTGTGAGTATATTCTCTGAAGTTTCACTTCTACTGCGTGTGAACTAGACACACACGCAATATTTTTATTTGTTGTTGTCAGTCATACAGAGTTTATTGCTGGACAAAGAACTAATCAAGTTTGGTCCATATATCCCGGTCCTTCTTTTTCTTCGTCTATCATCCACCGGCGACCTTCTATCACGATTCGAACACGTGTCACTGAATAAGACGTGCCTTCGAAATCCAGGTAGGCAAACACAACTTCAAAAAGGAAACCAATAGGAGGATTCATTTGGGCTGGGCAGCATTCGGTAAGCTTAGTCAAGTCTTCTCGTGGACCATTAGGCCGTGCTTAAAGACGAAACTCTTCGAGCAGTGCGTCCTGTCCTCCTTGTTCTAAGCTTCGTGGACACTGATGACAAGATTAGTCCATAAATCACAAGTCGCTCAGCGACCAATTGAGTGGGCTATGTTTAGAGTTTGTCTTTTGGATTAAATCCTAAATGAGGATATTCGTAAGCGAAGCAAAGTAACCGACATACCTCATAAAATTAGCAAGCTGAAGCGATCATGGCTGATCATGTCTGTCGCAGGACTGATGGCCTGGAGTGAAGACCATGTCTCGGTAAACATTGTGTAGGACGCACTCCAGCCCGATGAGTACCGACGATCTGCGTAAGGTCGCTGATAAGCACAGGATGAGAACAGCAGAGAACCAATATATATAGCGCAAACTTGCGGAGGTTCATGCCTTATTTTTTAAAATAAGCAGGTAAATAAAAATTACTTGAAAATGTCAGCACCCCTTATTTCAGGTTATGGCAGCGCTGGTGGTAGCCATGGCCGGGTGTCTCCGAACTTACCAAAGAGCGAGCAGTTCTGCAATGAACCAGCACAAAGGTCTCCCTCAAATTCAGAATCCGACAAACAAGAATCTCATACGACATCTGACAGTGAGAGTCCAATGTGTACGTTGTCTAGAAGTCTTAAGGAGGATATTAGGTCCTGTCTGGGCGGATTCAGGTAACTTGCTAACATAAACATACCACGTGTATTTCCTGGAATTTATTTAGATTTCTGGGACAATGTTATCCAAAGTTCATCCCGCATCCCCCTAATTGTGTGTGTGTATATGGGGGGTTGTTCGCAACTGTGTGTGTCTTATACTTTTGCCTTCAGAAAATTTAAGATGACGGGTGTGTTCATCTCTCCTGTTTCCCATAGGGTAGGGAGAGACGTTGGATCTCCTTTTGCGATGATCCTGACAGACAACTTTCGCTATATCATTATTCTTTTCATACGATTTTTACCTGACCTTTCTTTAACACTTCTGCTACTTAATCATTGTGTGAACGTCGCGGTCTACCGGCACCAACTCTACCATTCACAATGCTGGCATAGACTTGTTTTGTGATTCTACTTTCATCCATTCTCTATACATGGCTAAACCACTTTAAAATTCTTTTTTCAACTTCTTCTTCTTTCTTCTTTTAAATCGCAACGTTCCCTTATCACACTGTGTCTCATTATATCATTCAATCTACCTTCACAGACCTGTAAATATTCAATTTAATTTATGCGCTATGTGAATTAACATTCTGTTTATCAGGTGGGAAAAAGACGTCGGTGATGTAGTAGAAGCAGCGGTGCGTGGTGCTAGTGGCATCACAGCAGCCAGAGCAAGGCTTCATGCTGCTTTGATTGCCCTCCACGAGCCTTTGCCTCGGTTACCCAATAGAGGACCTTCACTACCATACTGCGGGCCTGGTGTGAGGCCGGGTGACGTTACCATGATGCCCAAGACTACTGAGATGTCTTTGCTGGTAAGGGTCATGTTCATTCATTGCAATAATATTAATCACTAATTGCCCCTGGTCCAGAGTATGCCATCATAAAAATCTAGTGTTGTGGATTTACTCTATGTTTCTATAATGTATAATTATAGAAACAGAGTAAATCCACAACACTACTATTCAATTCAGTTCTATGTAAAACATATATTTTGACTTGCTCTCGGAAAATTTACTTACAAACATATTGAAAACAAAGGTTAGCACATTACATCATCAATTTATATTTTGCAAAAAACACATTTTAAAAAGTTTTTACTCACTCCGGGCCCGACGATGCGTATGCGCAGCATCCTTCAAGACCATGTGACGTGAAATATTATGGAGAGTGTTCCTGCGTTGTAGTGTCATTCGTATGAATCCTCCTTAAGTTAGAGATTCTGGATTACTTTAATGTGTTCTTCGTTCTACCTCGTTCATATGAAACTCGAGGTAAGTGATTTATTTTACTGTCTTATACAATTCATAAACTATGTGTTTCATCATATCGTTTCCGAAGGTAAAACAGTAATACTAAATATTTCCAAAAAATAAAGATTCTTATGTCAGTTGTTCACCAAAATCATTCTCCCCACCAAGGAAAATGTTGCAGTACTATTATTACTATGTTTTATTTATTCCAATATGATTCATCTTTTGCAAGGTAAAAAGTTCTAACATCTAGAGTTATGTTTCGGCATCAGTGACCGGGTTCCAGGTTCCCTTTAAGTCCAGCAGCACACCTTTTGGTGTTGCATATATCCATAGGCGACGGTGACCACTTTCCATCAGGTGGGACGTCAGTCTGTCCGCTATACTCCAGCAACATAAAAGAAAGCTATACCCGCTACTTTGTTTGTGGGAGACTTGGATTTTGTATTCAAAATATCCATACGACTTATCCATAGGAATTATCCTTCATAAAGTGTTATTAATGTATATAGTAATCTGGGTGATTTCCCTAGCTTCAGTTTTAGACCTCGGGGTCTTAGTATGCTTAGCTTAGTATGTTTTTAGTGTACCATTAGTCATCCTCTTAAATCTTCATTATTTAATATTTTTGAATCATTACAACAATGTATTGTTACGCGTTGCAGGACTCGAATTGAAATGCCGTAGGAATTATTATAGAGTTTATTAGAACTATACAAACACGTATAACACAGTTACAAATATAACCGAAAACAAAAAGCCAAACGTCACCAATAGATATTCGCGATATGTACACACGTCTCGCTTCGTTCGTGGTTCTCGGTCGACTGTCTCGTCCCTCAATCGAGGCATTGCTTTATACTGCACATATGCAATATGTCTGCCCGGCCGCGTGACCGAATTTCCTAGAATCAGTTTATACTTTAAATTCGACACACCTGGCTAATGACTGACATAAAAGATTACAATACACAATGGTCTGTTTTCTAATCACTAATTTAAAAGTCAAAGTAAATAAAAGAAGTCCAAATGCCGAAAGGTAATAAAATGTGTTTCTACAGGTATGCAGGTGTGAATTTGTCTTTGTCGGCGTGTAGGTCTTTACAATATTAAGTATGCTATAAGTATCACGACGTTCTTCCATTCTTAACAGGATACAAACTTAAATAATTTTTATAACTTGAGGTTGCTTCATATATTCAAATAACGATGTTTTCATTGCGCAACTAAAGCCTTTGCTAATTACGGACCGAATAAATTTATTTCTAAAAAACTAGGCCTTAAGAACCTGTACGGCAATGTTTTCGAAATCACAAATCATATATAAAATCGATAGATGACAATAAAAATATCTTATATCATCAAAAATCTTATGCTATAATAATAATAATCATTCTATAATCCATAATAACTCTTTCATCATTTAAGGCTCGCCGCACACGGGCTAGGCGCGACAGCTAAGAAACGGCCTGTCACGACCTTGTCGCTGTAGACGATAGCTAAACACGACGCAAAGAGCTACAAAAAAAAATTACACGCCAACTTTCGCTGCGTCGTCTGTCATTAACCTGAAAGCCGTGGCCGGGCCGTAAAGTTTAAAGCGGCTACCTAGTAACGGAAGCGCGCGACAGTCACTTGTAGTCGATAGTAAATAAAAGTAATCGGTGGCCGCAACTTTTAATTGACAATTATAATATCAGACTGGTGGATATTGCTCAAGTGGGCAGTGTTAGCATTTGTGTATGCGTGTTCCGATCAGTGGGGGCTAAGCGAAATAAGATCCGGCGTCTCATGGTTATAGCAATCACCGTTTTTTAATTTGGTCATAGGAAATGTGAATGAGGATCAACCATTACGGGCAAAACGCGGCGGGGGTGTGTAAGATTCGCCACGTTGAGATGGAACTAGAACCCCCGAAGAATTATTATTACTGCCCGATTTAGGGATACCCACTAAACCCTTCGGTGTTCCTTTCTTTGCCTTATGCCAGGGCTACGGAAAAAGCGGAAGCTCGACCAACTTCATGAGCCCTAGTCGGCGGGGGCCCCAAGGGAACACTTCTACTGCTGGGGTGAACTAAAATCCCTGGCATTATTCCTCTCTATCCAGCGTTAGACGGAAGTTGGTTGCACGCGGAACACGATGCGTCGTGCTCCCAACGGCATTGTTGGCGGGAAGCCTTTCCCAGGGTTCCCCGTCACCGTTCACGGCGGCTGTATAGCAACAACCGACTTCAACTGTAGGCGGCGTCAGCAACACATTGGCAGTGCGTTGTTTAGTCGCTGCAGGACGTGGCCCGTGTGCGGCGAGCGTTATACTCGTAACATTCATCCGCGCGTTTTCACAACAAGCACGGCCTTTATAACATTTATGGATTCATCGAAATTTTTATGATTATTACTCTAATAAACCCTCAACTTTGTTAAAAGATTAAGTTTAACTGCATAATTCATTATTGTTCACAATCATAATATAGTAAACTAGCTTGGCACGTGACTTCGTCTACGGAGTGTTTATTACACTACACTAACCGTCGCCACTCCTAATCAGAATATTCTTTCCACGAGTTGTCTGGAAGAGATCGCTTTTTAGCGATAAGACCGCCCTTTGTACCCAACTAGACTATGACTAATGGTGTACAATAAAGTGTTATCTATCTATCTAATTTATTTATTTAGTAGACGTAGCCTATCTTCAGAATCTGACTCTCTTTTTCTAATTATACCACCTTGATTGAAATAAAAGATTCTAAAAGCAGCGTAATGTAATAACCATTTAACCATTTTATTTTCCGGTACGAAAACTATCTTAAATATGGTCATCATACTTATAAGGAACAGGTGATAAAAGTTAATGTATATAACTGTATAAGGTATTGTAGATAATATACAATTTATTGTTTGCAAATAGTCTGAAAATGGTCGTGAAATAGGTGTTGGAATATTCACTTTAAAAGTTGTAAGGAGTTTTTGGCGGGAACTGCAAGGAGATGTGCTGTGCAGTTTTCTTTTCTAGAATTCTTTCATTCTTACAAACTTTCGCGTTTATAATATTAGTAGGATAAAGAGCCATGAGATGGCCTTTTTAATTTGATCGGAAGAGCTGGGTCGGACTTCGAGAGCCAGTTTAAGCAGGTGTAGGTATTGTCATAAACAGGAATAACAATCAGGCTTTCAGGACGCAATTTCATCATCATAAGAACCGAGCTTTTTCAAAGCAACTTATAATCTTCTATTAAGTTTATTAGAATCACCTTACAGTAATTCAACTACTTGTCAATTGATATACCGCATTAAGTATTAATTGGCAATTTACGTACCAGCTCGATTAAAGTAATTTAAATTCTACAAGTGATATTTTCAATAATAAGCTTCTGGCTCATAATATCATTAAATTATTAAGTTTATACGATATTCTACGTTTAAAATACATTATGTCCAGACATATAGATATACCTACAATTTTATTTGCGTGTGTATATTCTCATATGTATATATATACGTTTGTATATATGAATATATAGTTGTATTATTTCTGAATTTATATACACTGTGTATACTTATAATCATTATTTATAGACTGCATCACCGTCAGTTTTAAAAATCCATTAATCCCTGCCAAGGGTTGCCTGGAAGAGATCGCTTTTTAGCGATAAGGCAGCCCGTTATATTATCTTTTGTATCTTTCCACTTCTCTCTGTCTATACTTTGGTGTACAATAAAGAGTTACCTTACCTTTGGTTATCTATAATAATATTATAAAGAGGTAAACTTGGTGAGTTTGTGACGTTGTAGGGGGTATTCTCTGAATATACTAAACCGATTTAAAAAATTCTTTTACTGTTAGAAAGCTACTTAAACAGGGAGTGTCATAGGCTAAATAGCATGACGCTATATACCACGGGAGCCGAACAGAGCGCGGGTGAAACCGCGCCGGGCCGCTAGTTAAATATAAATAGTCTGTCTGTCTGGATATCCTCTTAACTCCTCCTAAACCCCGAAACGGATTTTAAGCGGTTTTCACCACCAGATAGATATTTTTTCAAGGAAGATTTATAAATATACTAATTTTTTCCCGTGGCTTTGCTCGCCATACATAAAAGCTTAATTAAGTTTTTATGTAAGTAAAATAGACTTATCCACCAGGACTTAACCCGCGACGTAGCGTTTTCGTAATTGTCTAGTAAAAAACTTATTTCCGAAAAGCTTTGTCCATGATGCAGGTACTGAGAATGAGATTGTTCTTAGTTCACAAATCCTTGCATTAGTTACTATTCTTTAGGCTACGCAACAAACTCTGCCAAGATTTACGAGTCGGAGCAGTCACGAATCTCTTTCATATTATCTGAAACAAAGTGAATTAAATTTTAAGGGACCCATTCACTAACCTGCATGGTAATTCGCCCAGCAGTCTGCCGCGTAATGCAGCATTGTGAATGCTGTTGCAGCCCGCATTGCGTTCTGCAACACCGAGTAGAATGCCTTTTAAGTCCCACAACTTACGCCTAATGCAGGACTGCACAGCAGGACAGTGAATGGGCATCTTTACGCACTGAAACGTAAAGAAGGTACAAAATACGACCTTCCGTTGTAAATACTTTTTTCCATATCATTAACTTATGTTAAAATTCTCACGTAACAAGTAGCTTATAATGGGAACATAATCAAATAAATTATTCACCGGACACAAAAGCAATAAATCATAATCAATTATTTGGACTAACACCTTATAATTACGAATCAATTCATCCGCAAAATTAATTTTGTTGGCATTACTGCATCCGGATTATGACACATAGAACCATAGAAATGTCAACCTTATGTTAATTGATTAAAGTACAGAGTCACGACAAGAGAAATGTTGGTAAGTTGATATGCAAAATACAAGCCGGTGTTGCCAAAGTGCTCTTGAACTATATACTTTAAAACATTCACTCGTGCGAATGTAGTGGAAATATTTTATATTTGTTCTAATCGGTCAATTGGGCAACTATCTGCTGGGCACAAACCTTTGTAATACTTTTCTGCATGTGGCAATAACAAGCAAAAGTCATAAAGGTTTTGGCGGGAATTTGAAAGGTTGGGTTCAGTAGTGATTAAAAGGTGCAGTTCAATTGAAAAAAAAATAAGAATCATATTTTTTTAATTATATAAATTACTAGCTCTGCCCGCGACTTCATCCGCGTGAATTTTTTTTTCGCGGAACCCTAAAAAGGTAGTTTAAGTTACCTACTCCTTATAACATCAGCTATCTGCTAGTGATAGTTCCGTCAAAATTGGTTCAGCCGTTTTGAGATTAACCGAAATATCCAGACAAGCAAAAAATTGTTTTTTTGATATATTATACGGTATATACTTTCATATAGGTACATTTAGTGAAAAACTGTTATTTTGACTTTACAAATAGACACTTCCATTTTATTTATCTGTTAGGTAGATGTATTGATTAAAAAATAACAATCATTGTACAGTATTGCATTTAAGGAAGTATTATTGTGTATTCGTTTAGGATAGTACATAAATAATTTATCAATCTTCAAACTTGTATATTAATTAAAAGAAAATAAAGTAAAGAAACATTAAAATATTCGTCTGACAATCCATCTTATAAACAACAGCCAAGCAAGCAATCTTACATTAATTTAATGTGAATCTTTTAAATTGGCTCAAGAATTCCATTATTTTGTGTCGTTAATAAAAGCAAGCGTTTATCCGTGCAGGAACGGAGAAAGAATACAATTTCCTGCGGCCGGGCGGCCTGTCGTAAGAGGCGACAAAACAACCCACAGCCAGGTGGTAGGGCATTTGCCCGACTGGATGGCTACCACCCCTGGTCTAAAGTATGTCGCCATAACAACCTTGAGTTGTGTTCCGGCATTAGTGACCAGGATCCAGTTTCCCTTAAGAGAGCAGCAGCGCATTTGTAGCGTCTTTGGTGTTGCAAATGTCCATAGGCGATGGTAACCGCTTTCCATCAAGTGGGCCGTCTGCCTGTCTGCTGATCTCCTGCAATAAAAAAAAAAGCAAAAAAAAATTCTACAACATCTTGAAGTCGGTGCCAAGCAAAACATAAAAATTACCATATACATTGTTACAAACACAAAATACTGCAAAATGTAGTAATTTTTATGTTTTGCTTAGCACCGACTTCACGATATTGTAGATTTCTTTTTGCTTTTTATTACTCTTAAAGTCGGTTTCTTTTTTGTTAGACTTTTTTTATTTAACATTTTTAAGTTATCAGTTATCACTAATAAGGTAGCTTCTCGAATGCGGAAACGGTTGGTGATGAAACGGAAGTGTATATAGAAAACGTCGTTGAGGGCAGCTCGAAGGTAAATTATGTATATACACTTGTAGTGGAACACTTACAAGCCAATAGATGGCGCTGTGCAATAATTGATGTCACAAACGTTTCCCGAAACATACAAAATATATATATAAATTTTCAACTATAACATAACAGATGGGCCTAGGCCTGCGAGGAACAACATTAGCCTCGCTGGAAGATCTTCCTTTAAGACGGAGGAGCATTCCATCTCGCTCCTCCACCCTATACGGTTTACCCCCTACACTGGTGACTCTCGACTAACGAACACGCCACCTTCACTAATCACTTCAACAACTTTCAATCTTCAATAACTTCAATAAACCTTTAATCAAGTAACTTCCAATAATTTCAAGATCTCAAACTACCTTCAATCAAGTCTCAAAAATTAACTTCAAGGTTTCACTTCAACCTCAAGCCTCCAACTTCATAGAACAACAATTCAACCTCAACCTCAAGCACCATCATCACCATCATACTCACCGCATAACTTAGACACCGCGTATATCCTGCTAGCTTCCACTGCCAATCTTCACCGGTAGCCACTATAAGGTTAGATCGCACATTTGCAACACGATGTACCTCCATCCCTACTATCACGGCTACGCACTTAGGCGACTTCGGCAACCAAATCACGGCTGCTGTACGCTGCTTCCTGTGGATGGCCACCCACTCAACAGCCAACACAGTCCAGCCACGTGACCCGCGCGAAGCTAATCCCGCCCACTTCAACCGTCTTTCCATACATATTGGAAACTGACACACGAGCTCCTGCTCTCCCGACTCACTCGGATAACCTACAAAAAGTTCTAACTCACTAGAACTGCATCCAGTCCGACTCACAGTACTGCCAAAGTGAAAAATGAATTGGCATACTACGAGTAGCACTGATAGCTGTGAACAACTCTCGACTTCATTCGACAACCATCGATTTCCAGTCTCAGCAAGGGGGTGTTTAGTGGAACACTTACAAGCCAATAGATGGCGCTGTGCAATAATTGATGTCACAAACGTTTCCCGAAACATACAAAGAATATATACAAATTTTCAACTGTAACAGAGGGAGCCTGAGAGAGGGGCCTGCGAGGAACAACATTAGCCTCGCTGGAAGATCTTCCTTTGAGACGGAGGAGCATTCCATCTCGCTCCTCCATCCCGTACGGGGCACCCCCTACACACTTAAGAACCTCTAATAAATTAGTGCAGTCTAATTGAAATTAATGAAGTATCGCTAGGACATGCTGGTCAGTTATAAATGTTTATAAGTTGGTTCTGGCACTCGCCGGCCGCTACTGCATTTTGGTTTACAGATAACCAACTGCTTAACGCGACCTTCATCCCGTCTCGCAAACCATTATTGTCCGTTGTTTCAAAAGTCCGATTGGTGTAAGTGCTTGATGAAAATTGTTTAATTAAATGATTATGCCGATCGTCTGATATCACCAGGCAGCATTTTCGTCGACGTTTTCTAAATACGAAGCATCTCATATCTCAACTTACGCGGTCGTGCTGTTTATCGTTATCTACTTCTATTGTACGCTTTTCTAGTCCTAGTCAAGTCTAGTACAGCACGGTATTGGTCTTAATTAGTTACGTACTGGTTTTAGGAATGTCATAAACCTAACAATATATTTCAATACGTTTCCTATTTGTTTTTGAGTCATTTTCTGCTATATCTTCGGAACCCAAGGTCTAATAGCAATGAAATTTATATAGTACTATTCTGAAGCTATACTAAATCCAATGAATGATGAAAAGCTTGACACCCAGGAGAGCTTGTCATATAAATAGCCTGGGGGTTTTGTATTTTATTACCCCAAAGAGAAGACATTTTCAAAATTGAATGCTTATTCAGAAATGGTGTGACGTGGCGTGAATAGTATTATTAATAGAAAGATTTCGTAGAGCTGCCGGATGTCAACTGTTTACCTTCAAAGTTTAACAATGGCATGAAGACGTCGCAACATAATTGATACTGTTTTTATTAACAACTATCTGACTCGGCAAACTTTGTACCGCCTCAGAATCAATAAATAAAAAAGCTGAATGATAATTGCAGAATGTTTCAACTTTAGTAAAAAATGTGGTCAAAACTTTTAAATCTAATTGATTTCTAAACGACGCGACGAACATCAAATGTTTGACAGGTAAGAATAGTTTCTAAGGGAAAGCGAAATTGTTTTTAGTTTATTCCAAGCAATTTTTTTTTCATATTTACTCCCATTTTAAACCTTCCCTCGACTTTCACAAATAATTCAAAATCAAAATTAGCCAAATCAGTCCAGCCGTTCTCGAGTTTTAGCGAGACTAACGAACATCAATTGATTTTTATATATATAGATAGATTATCATTTAAAAATTATCGGTTTCTACGATACAATAAATCGTTATTAAATCGTTTGATATCGCGGCATTGTAATCAATTGATTGATTGCTGGTTTTACGATCAATGTTACATGTGACTTTATATTGTTGTCGTGATAGTGCAGTTGCTAAGTTACCACGATTGTTTTGTTTAGTAATATTATCGTCAGACTATAAATTAATATCCCATTAGATCATATAATTAATTAATTATATTAGACAGCATTTGTAGTCTTCTACAGTTATGTATCTAATAGATTTTACACATTTAAAATGTCTTCTATATTCTACTAATTCCGTGGTTCGAAATTCGAATTAAGACTTTTGTCAACAACTTGTTATGGGTAGAGATGCAATATCGTTCGTTAAAAGTATCGACATCATGATATCGATATTAAATTTAAATATTGGTATCGAAAATATCGATATGCTGAATGTTTGTATCACCAGAGGATTCGCCAACCCGTTAACGTCCTCGACGTGATTTTATGACGCCCTGTAGTGCAGAGACTAAAGAGAGAACTTCGGCGAGAAATTCCCTCTAGATCGTTGTTGTACGCAGAACAAATTTTATACATAACTGAACCGTACGTAGTTGAGCTTGGTTGCTTGACAGCTCAAGAAAATTAGGGTGAACATTTCGGCGCCGATGACTTGAAATACCCAATCATATCTTAAAGATCTCCATTTACATCACAACCCTGGCGTATTAACATTGACCTTATGTGGATTGATATAGATCTATTTGGAATTCCAGGGCCTACAATGTCAATTTTGTTTGCGATTCAATTAATTTTTGCGTTTACATTCAATCTTTGGCAACGTGCCATCATTTTTCATCCTATATTATTTCATCACCATTTATCATATCGAATACTAAGATTTATTTATCATCAAACTCAATGTGACTGACAACGAATATAATTCTTTAATAATAAATTAACCCAATTTCTAAAGACTACATACATTTTTTACACAACAACACTACCAGTATTATTTATGTTTTGCAATTTTGACTGCTATCGCTTCGGGGCTCTAGTTACCAGAGCTAAACAATGAACTATATATAAGAAATAATTAAGAATATTTAAGCCCTAATAGCCGTGGTAGTTTAGTGGTTAGTGCACTCGCGTTTAAAACTCAAAGACCGCGAGTTCGAATACTGACCTTAAAAGCATACATAACTTAATCAGTTTTCTAACTTAGTGGGCATATTATTAGAATTATCACGTTCTAATTGGTGAAGGAAAGTAGTAAAGTAAAGAAAAAAGTATCACTAACACCGCAAGCAAGAAATGCTATTGCCACGCCACTAAAACCCTTCGGTGTTCTTTCTTATGTGTCTTATGCCAGGGCCACGGGTACATGGCTCCGTAAGCTACCATTTTTGTTTGAGGAGGTAAAGCGCACCACGGGAGGATAGGTGAGCGCACGCGGGACATGAGGCGTCCCCCATCTTTACGGCATAATGGCGGGTGAGAACCCTTTCCTCCTTAAGCTGTCACATTTGTTTTTAACAAGAGGAAACCCGATTGAGGGCCATCAGCCGCGCGTAGGGAGAAAATCGCGACCGGTGTGTGGGATTCGCTAGATCGGGGTGGCACTAGCCCCTCTTGCCAGAAATTAAGATGCTATTACCACCCCATAGTTAGGGAAACCCACTAAAACCCCTAGGTATTCCGTCCTTGGCCTTTAATGCCAGGGTCACGGGTAAATGACCTAGCCTCTATCAACGATCTGGAGGGAACTTTCGCTCTAAGCTATACAATATGCTATTATTATTCAAGGACATCATTCAGTTTATTCAGAGGCTGGCAACACATTGCGATGCCCCTGGTTTCACTTTCAAACGTCTATAACATGTGCCAGTTTGCCTCCTACACGTAATAATAGCATAATGTAAAATAATTTGAATAAAATCGAGAAAACACAAACTCTGTCGTCAGATTTAGAACCCCTCACTATATGTAGCCTAAGAGGCTCTTGCCTGATTTTGAAGTGCTGCTATGTCTTAAGACCAATTTACAATCTTACTCTTACTTACTATTACGAAAGTTTGGATGGTTATTTGTTGCTCAAATATGTCAGAACGGCTCTACGGATCTTGATGAAATTAGGTACAGAGATATAGTCTGGAATAGAACATAGGCTACTTTTTATCTCGAATGTTCTTTTATTGCAAGCGAATCAGCGAGCATAAACTAGTGGGTCATAATATTGTTAAAAATTATTTATGTCTTTCGTATAATAATTATGGTAGGAATTTACGTACGTAAGAAATTCCTTTCCCAATAATTACTGTGACATCGGTTGTGTCGCAATTGTTGGAACAAGTATCGCCTGCGGCAAGGCAGCACAGCGGTCACTGCCTGTGTGCCAACAGCTACTTATAAATAAATATACCTAATTATGTAAGAATGTGAAATTGTGACTTGAATATTTTACACTTCTCAAGTGTCTTATCATGTTAAAGATGTTAGGGACCTAGGTCAGTCATTTTATTCAACATCGATAAGTTCAAGATATATCGGTTAATCGATTGTTGTTTCTTCTATAAACATCGATAACTTGTTGCGACACTAATTTATTTAAATATAAAAATGTTCGTCAAATATTTCCCACCAGAATTAAGTATGAGTTCGTATATGAATATTGAAGAGTTTTATAAACGTGATGAACTTTTACTATTTTTTCTAGTTTCGTAGGTATTTTGATAAAAACGAAATCCCCGTGTTTTTGTAATGTTCACTCGTCCTTCTGTCCATCTGTCTTTATATGTTACAGTCATTTTTTAGGAATACTAACTTCTGCCCGCGACTTCGTCCGCGTGGAATAGTTAAAAAAAAAGTAAGTTAAAAAACCCTCCGATTTTGAAACATTCTTCATTGGTGCTCCGCTCCTATTGGTCTTAGCGTGATGATATATAGCCTATAGCCTTCCTCGATAAATGGGCGATCTAACACTGAAAGAATTTTTCAAATCAGTAGTTCCTGAGATTAGCGTGTTCAAGTAAAGAAACAAACTCTTCAGCTTTATATATAAGATTAGAACATTTTTTATAAGAAAAATCTAATTATCAACTTTTAGATATAGGATGTTTTAGATTAACCAAATATAATCAAATAGTTCATAAAATATTATTTAAGTCCTCACAAAATATGGCCACGGCACCTATAATATTATAAAATTGTAAAAATGCCGTGTCTGTACATTGAAACTGATTTAAAAAACCCCTAGTTGTCGCTATATTGTTACGTACATATAAATTTAATTACGTGTTTTATATATATAAAGCTTCAATGCAAATGTATCTAACTGGTGGTGAAAATCACTTAAAAATCCCTGAAGAGTTAGCAGATATACAGACAGACAGACAAACGCGGAAAGCGGCATTGTTTTACCATAAACTTTACTGTTTCTTGTTAAGTTCACTACAATAACAAAGCAACTGTCCATAAATAGAGAACTGCCCAGCCAAACATAGAGAATAGAGATGGGTCAAAGCCAACCTGATTTGCGATGTGATGCGATGAATGTCAATACAAGAATAGATATGAAAAATTAGTACATCTTTGAAAACTGCACCTAAGACTGAAAAACTGAAAGCATGAAGATTAAGATGCTATGGGCATGTAATGAGGAGGGATGAAAGTCACGTGACATAAATAATGTTAAACTCCAAGATTGATGGGTACAAAGGTAAAGGTAGACAAAAAAGAGATGGATGGATTGTGTGAAGGATGATATGATGATTTGTGATATGACAGAAAACGTAATTCAGAATAGAGGAGTATGGAAAGAAAATACATAATTCAAATTCAAAAGTTTTTATTCAAAATAACTTCCACTGGAGAACACTTTTTGAAGGTCATACATGTAAGTTAAAATTTAATTTTTACTTCCTAGTCTATGTACACTGCTTCGCAACGTGTTGATGCTGTAAAGGAGAAGAAGCGGCAAGAAACTCCCCAGCAACACGTCTAGCTAAATATTGTTTTTCTTTATATTTCATATTCTATTTATATCTCGAATTCTTTTTTTTTATAAGTTTTATACAGAAGTATGTTACAGAATTACTTTTTGAAGAATTAATGGAGTTGTAGCAAACAATGCATACTCAATAAGACCAAGACAATAAAATGAAAGAAAAATAATGTTATAGTTATAATAATGACATGACGTGCTAAAATGTTATGCTGCAATATGTCTCCACAAATTCCTTACAAGCATGGCAAGATTTAAAAAAAAAAGTTATACATATTATGCCCACCCTAAATTATTGGGAGAAGGTGAAAAATAAGAGGATGCATAAAAATGTCCCGTTTCTGACACAATTCTAGCCGTGCAAGAACGGAGAAGGAATTCAAGTTCCTGCGGCGGATAGCCTGTCGTAAGAGGCGACAAAACAACTCACAGCGCTGGTAGGGTGTTTACCCGTCTGGATGGCTATCACCTCTGGTCCAGAGTATGCCACCGTAATAAACTTGAGTTGTATTCCGGCATTAGTGGCCAAGTTCCAGTCACCTTGAAGAGAGCAGCAACGCATTTGTAGCGCCTTTGGTGTTGCCAATGTCCATAGGCTGGTAACCGGTGGGCTGTCTGCTGAACTCGTGTAGTAAAAAACAATCTATACTAATATTATAAAGAGGTAAAGTTTGTGACGTTGTAGGGGGTAATCTCAGTATCTACTAAAAACCGATTTTAGTAGATACTGAGATTACCCCCTACAACGTCACAAACTTTACCTCTAAAACCGAATTTTCCAATAGCTGCCTAAATATCGCCGCGACGCCACGCTCGCCGATAAATAGTCGAAAACCGTCGGAAAACTACTGCATTGTGCCAAATAACCGCTCCCTAAAGTGCCAACTGTGTCTCGAACGTCTAGTGTAGTGTTTGTGTAAAAGCAGAACGCGCGAATCCGGCCGAAATCCTGCATAATTCCTTACTTAGTTCCAGTGACGGTAAGCGTTAATTTTTTTCTGCTTGGTTCACTAGGATTTGCGAGGCGGCATCAGGTCTAATAGAGAAACAGGGTTTGCTCTGGCTAAGTAGCCATTCATATCTTATTACTTTTACTGTTGGAAAGCTACGTTAACAGGGAGTGTCATAGGCTATATAACATGACGCTATATACCACGGGAGCGGAACAGATGGCGCGTGAAACCGCGCCGGGCCGCTAGTTTTCTATAAAACGGCAGCTACGTTCTTTTTTTAAATGCGGCGGTAATTCTAATCCTGCGAATCCCACGGGATTTTCCCGCCAGTGGTTTATTACTGCCTAACATTTTTCATACTTGACCGTCTTAGGCCTATTTATATTTGCTATAGCTAGCCGCAGCACAATAATGACTGTAATTTATTAAAAATCTTTAGTCGAACAGTTGTAGTTCTGTATGACTTTCGAAACATTAATTATTCCCAACTTTTAGGCCTACGGGAATTTCCGGGATTCATGTATTTTTATCCAAACAAGTTAATGTCCTGCTAAAAATAAGCTTTATATAAACAAATGTAATTTTTGCTACCTGTACAGCATGGATGAAGTTGCAAGTGAATACTAGTAATAACATAATACATCTAACAGCTTCCTTTAATCTTAGTAACGGATGTTGCTAAAACGCATATCCCGTGCCTTGACCGACATGTTAAATTAGGGGGTATTAGGACTTTACAATTGTTTCTCATTATATGCATAATTACATTTTATGTACGGACAATCGCCTACCAACATCTGGTCTTGATGTGGTTGGCAACTGATGTCATCGAGGAATATTACTTTTTTTTAATTCATTATTAAAGGACTTTAACGCTTAAGCGACCATGCTGCCCTGGTAAGTACAATTACGTAGTATAACAGAACATAGTACCTAATCACTAGACATCGGATTATATGCATTTGTATGTTTGCATATGCCAATGCATATAAATCTATTTTTATAACGTTATTGCATATTTTGGTACTTTTTCATTGACAGTGCTTATTTCGGTAGTTATACTTGTTAGGCGTCTTGTATTATGCCGATTACACGACGAAAAAATGATTGAACAGATTAACGCCCTACCGAGTTCACTATCGCAGGTTTGTGGTAAATTCTATGCAGTTTTGTATAAAAACCCCGGTCTGGAAAGAATAAAGAAAATTAACGCATTTATCAACGGCACCGGACAAACTCTACCCGAAGAAGTCTCTGCAGAAATGGCGCCAAATTTCAAGTTCTGTCCGGTGACGTCAGTTGACGTCGAAAGGTCATTTTCAGCCTATAAATTAATATTAAGTGACAAACGTCACAAGTTTGCTGCAGAAAACCTGGAAAAATATGTTATTGTTTACTGTCACAAGAATTATAATAAGTAAATTATTATAATAATAATTTATAACTAATATTAAGATATGTTTAATATAATATATAAATATAATGTGAAAATAAACTTAAATTCTAATTAATCTAATAATAAATGATTTATTGATTGTGCATATTTGCATGCATGTTTTGCCATTTTGATAGTGCATGTAATCCGATGTCTACTAATCACTGATTTCTATTAACCAGCAGTTTATATAGAATTCTGGCGTCATTCGAAGATGGGTTAGCCAGAATACTATTAATTTGACCTAATAGTCTTAAATTGAGCCCACACCTTTGTCTAAAAGTATCATTCTGGACACAAGGAATGTCACTTGTGTTCATAAATCTACGGTTGTCGTAGGGTTTTAGATACCCTAAGGCACCCTCTAGTCAATTACGTCTCACTCTACTTTAAAGTATATTGTATCTAGCCACTACTCCTCCTTACCTCAAGGAACGCTTCGAATTTCTATTCGTATTTAGCTTCCACAATTTACGCCTCTCAACGAAATACAGAATAAACACATCTGTATATACGTCTTGTTTTTACAACAACTTTTTTACCGTCCAGGCTGTGCCTTTTTGGAATGAGCTATTGCTATAAGACAAACCAAATCCTTACAATTTATAAAAAATCAAGTTCAGAAGCATTATTTCTCGCTTGTGTGTAATAATTCTTAATACTGTTACATATATGTATATAAATTGTTTTCGTTCTTATATGTATTGTGAAAACTTTATTATTTATAAACTGCGCCACTGTCGGTATTAAAAATCTATTAATCCCTGCCCAGGGTTGCCTGGAAGAGATCGCTTTTTAGCGATAAGGCCTTCCATTGTACTATTATTTGTATTTTTCTATTTCTGTTTATCTATGCTTTGGTGTACAGTAACGTGTTGTCTTTCTATCTACCATATGAGTCGAGAGTGATCTCAACATTATTTAATTAAAAACCCAATGAAAAAGTAACATCGACCAAACGCAGTCTTCGCATATCGAAGGGTTCCCTAACGGTGACCAACGAGAAAAATATCTGTGGCATATAAAGGCAGACGGACGGACATGGGGATTTCAAATGTTCCCGTGTTCAGTGATATTTAGTACTTAAATTTTATTGAATCCAATTAATCTCCATCCGCAAAGAATTTCTACAAAGATATTTGCAGGAAACTCTTTATGCCATCCATTACTAGAGAGCCTAAAGCGGCTGCTTTTGGGGAATCGCTTAGTGAAATTGACACGTATCTGGATATACTGGTAGTTGTAAGACATAGCATAAAGTTCCACTTTATGATAATACTCGTTCGTCATATGAATTACAAGTATAACAAGTATCAACATTAAGTTTGAAATATAGACACGTATCAATTTCACTAAGCGATTCTCGTAAAGCGGTAGGTTTTGGCCCCTAGAAGGCTAGTTTATTACTTTGCACATGGCATGCTTCCCTTTGACAGCTATGTAGTACATTGTGTGTAATCGGGTTGTGGACACATTTTACAACAAATCCTAATATTTTACATATAAAAGAACAGGCTTTAAAATAATACCTAATCAACTAACTTTTAAAATATCATAACGGAAATAATTTTTAATTACTTTTCAGACAATAATTAATGCACTATTTAGTCAAATAGTAGTAAGTAAAGCATAAGTAGATACAAATTAAAGGCGTCCCTTTTACGCTTATAACCGAAGAGAAGGGACGCGCGCCGATCCGCTCCCCTCCCTCTTCTCATCTCGTGGTGAGACCCGAGGTAGCCAGAGAGACCCAGCTCTTCGGCTAACAAATGGTGAGGCCAGCTCGTAAAGGACTGGCCGTCGTCCGTCCGGGCTGGAGGTAAATGCGCAAAACGAGCCCACAGCTCAGACAAGGGACGCTCGAGGATCGGACGGAGGTTTTAGTGCGTATCCCTAACTGCGGCTTGGCAATGCCACTTCATACGTGAGGTGATCACACAAAAAGGTACTCTTATAAGAAATCAGAGGCTGCGACGTTTTGTAAGATTATGAAAAGTCTCTCAGTTGACTTGCTTGGTCTGTAGTATCCTTAATATTTATTCATTTGTTTAATTTAGTATTAATATCTCTCTGTATACTTTAAACGACCTTGCATGTGTTCACACCAGTCGAAAATTCTACCCATTCTGACATTTGAATAAACGATAATGTGATTTTAATATCCAAAAGAGATTGGAAATCATTAGTTGAAGTTCTGCAAAAGCTATTTAGGTTCTCGTGTCGAAATATGGAATTAAGTGCTATAGACGGTAGTAAATTGTTAGACAATCACCCGGAGAGCGGATGGGCATGACAAAATGAATGAAGGCCGAACAACGGGCCTGTGCTTCTAGTTTGATAATGCAAATCTTGTACGTTTTATGTAAAGGACCGATTTTAAAAATAAATTAATATTTAAAATATGGAAGCCGGAAAGAATTTCTACAAAGAAATTTGCAGAGAATTGATGCCACCCATGACCAGAAGGCTGGTTTATACTTCGCACAGCGAATTAGTATTGCCATCTAGCGTGGCAATACAGCCAACGTTCTGGGCAAGCTTCCCTCTGGACTACGATGTAGCACATAGCCTATAATTAGTTTTTAGTCTTTTGCATATTTAATTTTAGAAAAATAAAGGAAAAATTTCTTTAAAAATAACAAGGAATGACTCCTAAATTTTTCGTCATAAACTAATCATACATACATACATAACTTCACGCCAGTTCCCTTGCGGGGTAGGCACGAACAACAGAGCGGCATTTAGGCTTATTCTTACACACCTCACTTGCTTCTTTGACATTCATAACTGTTGTCATGCACGCTCGTCTGTTCTTATGGCTCCTGACATCACCTTCTGCTAGTACACGATCAATTTGATCATGGAAGGTGTGCCGTGGCCTTCCACGACTTCGGCATCCATCCACTTTTGCATTGTATATCTGTTTAGTCATTCTTTCATCATGCATTCTTTCCACATGGCCGAACCACCGGAGCATTCCTTTCCTTACCTTCACCCCGACACTATCTTTCTTACTTCGGTATTACGATCACGGTCCGCGAGCGTCACTCCGCAGATTTTGCGCAGTGCTCGCATCTCTACCGCGTTTACTCTACTTTCATGCTCTCTCTTCCATACCCAACTCTCGCTTCCATACGTGAGCGTAGGTACCAGCACCGCGTTTAATTAATCATACAGTGCATTAATTAATTATTAGTCTTATTCACAGACAGTTAGAATAAGTTTGAATGCTTCTTTATGGTTCTTAAAGAAGCGTTTAAACTTTTATTATTATTATCTTATTAATCGGTAGATAGACACATTGTATGCACACATTGTATAACCCCAATCTAAGCAAGTTACGCTTGTGTTATGGGTGATATATAACGGACCATTCTGGGGCCGATTCCAGACACCCAGACCATAGTAAATAACTGAAAGTTCGTTCCGAAATTTACCATGCCAAGAATCGAACGCGGAGCCTCTGCGTTCCTGCGAGTTCGGCCTGTTAAGACTTGGCCCTCTCAACCACAGAGGCTGTCTTATTTTTACTCTCTGTAAATAATCTTATGTTTTTATATGTGCAGGAACGGAGAAAGAATACAATTTCCTGCGGCCGGGCGGCCTGTCGTAAGAGGCGACAAAACAACCCACAGCCAGGCGGTAGGGCATTTGCCCGACTGGATGGCTACCACCCCTGGTCTAAAGTATGTCGCCATAACAACCTTGAGTTGTGTTCCGGCATTGGTGACCAGGTTCCAGTCTCCCTTAAGAGAGCAGCAGCGCATTTGTAGCACCTTTGGTGTTGCAAATGTCTATAGGCGATAGTAACCGCTTTCCATCAAGTGGCCCGTCTACCTATCTGCTGAACTCCTGCAATAAAAAAAAATACAAAAAAAAATAAGACGGATACTGTTTAAAAATAATATAACAGCTTGGTGTTTAGGGCCCGCTCTTTTATGTGAAAATAATTTTACAATTTATCGTAACATGCGTCACCTTACTACCAAATTCAATTTTAACGGATTACTTATGTAATAACTATATGATATACAACTAAGCAACTCGATCAAATACAGTAATAAAGTAGTTTTCTACTCAATAGCGCCTAGAACCAACTAAAAGTTTATGACTTCTGTGTTGTAATAAATTTTCTAGTTATGTTCCACTTCTCACTCGTTCAATAAACATTAATTAACAACCTAAATCGATTTAGTACCGGGATCACGTTAACGCGACATTTCACGCATATTTATGCGAAACACGCCTTTTTAAATGTCACTTTATACGCGAATCTGTTTTTGTAATTCGCTTGTGAAATATTTGACCTTGAGAGTATGGCGAACGTTTTATTGCTTGATGCAAATTGCAATTGTTCAAGGAAAATAAAAGGATTAATATTGTTGAGAAATTTTGTATCATAATATTAACTTTTACTAATTTAAATTTATTCATTTATATCTTCTTATTTATACAGTTCAATTACCAAAACTTAAATTTTATCTTTACGCTAGTAAAAAAACTAGTTAACTTGCGAAACTAGCGAGCTAAGCCCTTATCTTTGTTTAGACATCTTTTCACTTAAGCTGCAACTTATTACATAACCGGTGAATTTCTGTTCAAATGATGATAAGGGCGTAGCTTGTCACTTCGTAACTTATACGAGTTACATTGTATTTCTTTGTCTTATATAACCTGATATATATTTACAGCATTTTAATATAAGTAATCGTACAATAATTATATATACCACTATAGTCATTTCCAATACAATATTATATTCCTGCTAATAGTCGCCTGGAAGATATAGCTTTTTAGCAATAAGACCGTCCTTTGTACGCGATAGTTTGAAAGTTTTCTGTAATGGTGTACATATAATAAAGAATTACCTATGTAATACAAATGCAAATATAGTGTCAGACATGGATAATAATTTTTAAAACATCTTAATTTTTTTTTTTGTCACTCTTTTAATAAAAGGAAAGCGCAAGGTACATATATGCCCTGTAGTGTTTAAAAAACTGAAAAGGTTTTCTGCTTCTAGCTTTACACTTTAGAGCAAATTATTTAACGAGCAAAAATATTAAATATGTCAAATAGCTGCGTAAAGCCAAAGTGGAATACAACTAATTACAAATCGGATGCAACTTTGTCGACACGTCCGCGTTTCGATTCCAGTATTCCTGTACAAACTTCATATGGGTATAAGCACTTTTATGTAATAATCTTGGTTCAGCTTGAGAAAGTTTGACCCGCTTATATCTTAGTGTGGCCATGAACATTATTACAAAGAAAACTCTGTTTTTGTTCTATCTGTATTTAGCGGTATTACACGGGGATTTAGGCAAAGACATATATTTCGACCATGGAAAAGGCATTCAAGGAAACTTTGAAAAACCTCTAAACCCTTCATGACTATAAAACGGACAAGTGGAAAAACGAATCATAATGGACAAGTGGCAAAACGAATCGCAACAAAATTTTAACTTGAAATTTTACGGGCAGGTCTTCAAATTGGACAAGTACATTAACAATCTGCCCGTAAAACTTCAAGTTAAAATTTTGTTGCGATTAGTTTTGCCACTTGTCCGTTGTCATTCGTTTTTCCACTTATCAGTTGCCATTCGTTTTTCCACTTGTCCATTGTGATTCGTTTTTCCACTTGTCCGTTGAAGTTTCACTTCTACTATGTGTCCCAGCACACATTTCGAATTTTCGCAGGTTTACTGCAAATTATGATTTGGTTAGGTTAGGTACATTTTAATGAATGCATTATTTAAATTTATTTTATTTTATCAAACAAAATTATTTAAACATATTTTATTTTATCAAACAAAAAAACTTAAATCGATCCGGAACCAAACAACGCTTCCATAGTCTAGTCTAAATTTATGCCGCTCCTCCACGCGGCCGTAACGCTTTTTCGTGACAGAAAAATCCTAAGACCCCGTCTATATAGAAGTTTCACTTCAATATTAGAGGTCATACATACGTAGTCCTAGAGAGTCAATCCTTCAGTGGCGGATTTACCAATAGGCAGAATAGGCTGGAGCCTATTGCGGCAAATTTTACAGGGCCGGCAAATTTGGGGTGAATTTTTTTGTCCTACAGAAATTAAAATAATCATATTTAAATATCTAAATGTTCCTGATTAATCACACAAAAAACACATCACACATAAAAAACCCTTAAATTATATTATTTCTACTACTTATACAACCCACAGTCATAATTTTAAAATCTTACTAGGTCCACCCATGTACTATGGGTTAATAAGAGTAGATTCGTGGACTCCACATGAACAAATATTCAAGAATATGTTTCACCAATTAGGTGGATTTTTCTATAATTTAGTAAGGTTTGGTTACGGCAAAAACAAACACATCGCTCCCTTAGTTCACAATCTACTAGTTACGGGGAAATGGTGGTGTAATTAAGTTGATTATGCACAAATTATAAAGTTACAATTCTATTGACAAAAAGAATGTAATTAATATGATTGTGAACTGGGATATCCATTTGTAGAGGTCGGTAGGTCGGGAGTTTTTCTGGGAACAATTTCAAATGGCCAGGTTGAAAAAAAAACGAATTTCAATGTGGTTTTTTTATTGATCGATAGCAAATTTTATGTAATAAAATATGTGATACCTTTTATCCCGATAATCCCGCGGCAATTTTCCCGGGAGCGGTTTGTAATTGTTTGGGTGCGTAAAAAATAACTTATTCCGACACATTTTTCACTAAAATGATAGCTTACATTCTTTTTTAAAACGCTGCTAATACTTTGTGTCCCGGGACTCCCGCGGGAATTTCAAGTCACTCGTGGACGAAATCGCGGGCATGTGCTAGTATTATTATATAATCTCGATGATCAGTTTGCTTGAGTGATAACACGTGATTATAAAATATTGTATTGGTCGCACGTGACACACAATAATTGTTTAATTCTTCCAATACTTACGTGTAATGTGTATGAACAAAATTGTATGTAAATCTAATTTTAATAAATAAATAAATATTAGTAAAAAATTAACAAATCAATTACAAAGTAAACATACAGTTAAAGTGCTAAACAGTAAGCGGAATAACCTTAAATTGATTAAAGCAGTTGGCCAACATTCAAAAAATGTTATCTTTAGGTAAACGTAAGAAACACTGACTGGTAGTAAGATGAGATGGGAATGTAACAATGACCGCATGTTAGTCACAGGCGGTAGCGGTGATGAGACGAAACACTGCGAAACCTTTAAATCTTGTTTACAAGCAAGTAACAACACATGTTAGCTGGGAACCTTTTCCACCCTTATTTTCCTCTTCAAAGTATGACACGTTGCTTAGCGATAGTGAATTATATTAATAACATATAGAGTAAGTAGTATAATCAAGGTGACGAAATCCATAATGATTTCCATGTTTGAATAGTTACGACGACAACGAATTAGCCAGTGAAGCCAAGACACCAATGAATTCTGTCTTCGAATTGTAGTTGGCGGTAAATCTCTTTTAAAAAAGTTAAAAAACGAGCGGTGTATGAACTTACCTCATTGACGGACTTCGCCATCTTGACTATATCTATAAAAAAGCAAGTGACCGAAACAGCACATTAAAATAATTAATAAATGGTCTGGGTGTCTCAGATCAGCCCCAGAGTAGTTTGTTGTATATTACTCGTAACACAAGCGTAATTTGCTTAATTTGGGGATATACAATATGTGTGTTTGTTTGCCGATTATTTTTTATTTTCTTTTAATAGACCACGGGCTATAAAAATGGCTGGGCCTTTTGGGGGGCTTGCGAGGGGCCATAGCAAGGCAAACCCGTAGAGGCCCCTTGGCATATTTTATATAAACGTGGCGTGACACTGTTCGGCGATTATCCCTGTCTAAGTGTATGTAACCTCATATAAAAATGCACCTAAGGACAAGCCCCGGTCAGTTTAAAATATTATTGGTAAGACTATTGTAGCAAATGAGGATAAAAGGTACCGGGCCATTGGAATGAACTGCTAGTGGAATTAGGGATCTGGGTTATGGGGACTATGACGTATGAATTATTATTAATAATAAAATCAGGGTATATAAATATAGATTTAAATTTAAAAGAAGTTTTTTATAAAGCATGTATTGAATATAGTCCCGGATCCACCGTCCATTTTTGCTATTGATTACTTATCAAGCTAATTTTCCGTGAGTAGCTTCATTTTAATGAGACACCCAACTTTTTCACTTACAAAAATTTTCAATTATGGTGGCTAACATATTTTATCCTTGTTACCCCACAAGGATAAAATATGTCGAAATGAATTATTCAAAAAAATATTTGTCCTACAAAATGTATGGTTTGATCAAAGAGTCCTCCTCCTTCCAACATGTATCGGTAACGAGGTCATCAAAAATGATAACTAACCAGCTGATTTTTTCCTGTTGCTTAGTTTATACTTACATAATTTAACAGTCAAATTGTCCTACAAATTAAGTGGTACGGCAAGCAATAAAAACAGGAGAACTATAGAAATCCGCTACTGCTCATCACTGAAACCATACGATTGCGACACACGCTAGCGCCGATCTTGACACGGCGTCCGGCCGTGGTCCGCTGTTTTCGCAACTCCCGGTTAATTGATAGTCGCTGGAATCCCGCACGCGACCACGGTACTAGTTTATACCGTCATTCATCGCTATAGGTAAATTTATTAGAATATGCAATCTATACGATATTTTTCCAACTGCAAATAGGACATTTTATAAAAATTCTAAATAGTTTAGCTAAACTTGGCCAGGCCTCGCTGTGGCTCAAACTTTTATTTTTTTCAATTTGTTTTTATCTAATCCTCGCAAAAAGCTTAGGCCTCATTTACGCCTCACGCCTGGCGTGTGGTGTCAGCTGTCTACAATATATAGGTATATAAAAGCCACCGTTAATTTTTAGCTTTTTCGCGGCTACACTGCACTTGTGGAGGTTCCTGTCACCTCCGGGTCGTCAGTCGGAGATAAAGAAAAATTCAGAGCACATGGATAACTAACACTTATTTATTCCCACAGGCAGAAGATCCAAAGCATATTAATATAGGTATTAATGGTTGACAGTAGTTTTTCCGGGAAGACTGTTTTCGTAAGTAGTAGAATTCGCCACAAAGCAGGCAAAGGAATCTTTAGTCCATACAGCCAATTCTGATGTATAAGTCTTGGTATAGTAGCGCTGTAGGCTACAACTAACGCCATTCACAGAGTTCTTGTGAAAACTCGAAAGGCCACATTTGACTATACAGTTCACATTTCTTACAAAAATACATAATTACTGCTCAAAAACTATCAATATCCTACAACTATTGCTCATTTTAGAGTGATTTTATACATTTTTAGAAAATAAAACTGCACAGCACAACATTCCCTTTCAGTTCGCGCCAAAAACTCCTGTCTTCGTAAAGTGTGACAGCATTATTATTTCTCGTGGTTAATGATGTGACGCGCAGCTAGTGCTGCGCACATAGTGCCGCCACACACTATTGCGTAGCACCATAGAAATCTTCCTGTTAAATAAACACAATAGTTTCTGAGAATAAATAGCTGTGGGATACATGTGCGTACATGGACAAACTTTCCGAATTTATACGGGTTCCACTTTCATCAAAATGACTACGAAACCCTTAAAATGTTACGTCATCCTCTTCAATCATTAAAATTTCATTCGACCGTTAATTGTGGTCGATTTATGCTTTCACCAATTGACGAGACAATCATGCAAAATTAATTTCCACGTTCTGTTCTCACGACTTGTCGTGTTACAGTTGATGACATAATTGCATTGTGCATATTGTAAGGTGGCTTCGTGTATTTATTATTATACTGAATGCATTAATTCTTTTGATAGTAGAGACAGAATTAAATAGAGAAACATTTACCAGTTCCGTTTTCGTGTTTACCCGATAAGAAAATACTAAAGCTCACGCGTGTTTTGAATTTGAAGTTAACTGATATTTTTTATTACGTCACGTAAATCGGATAGGTTTCAACCATTAAAGACTAGCTGTACCCACTACTACGTCCCTATGGGAAATGAGTCTGTATTCATGTATTGTAAACCCTGCAAAATATCGAAATAAAACATAATGAGAATGAACGACAAAATTGCTAATTTACTCGCTAATATTCCCATTGAAATCCGTTAGGCAGTTTCAGAGTTTTTCAAACAAACGAACATTTTAAAGACAATAATGTATTATTAGGTATCATATACTTTTTAATGTCTGAAAGTTTTTACTTGAATTTTGTAATTCATTTGACAATTAAAGGCTAAATAAATATTATTACTATAGATTAAATGTGGTGTTGGAGACGCATGAAGAGAATAAGTTGGAAAGAAAAGAAGACGAATGAAGAAGTACTGGATATGGTAAAGGAGAAACGCACAATTTTAAAAACTCTGGAGGAAAGAAGGGGGAAGATGTTTGGCCATTTGTTACGACACGACACCTTCTTATGCACGTTAATCGAAGGCATAGTGGAAGCAACGAGAGGGAAGGGAAGGCCAAGGCGAAAAAGAAAAAGTGGGTGTCGTGTCTTACATAGAACTAAAACAACTGGCCCATAATAGAGAAGATTGGAGGAGGCTCCACCGACAAGAGCATAGCTCTTAAATAATAGATAGATAGATTAACTTACTGCCATCACCAAAGATGCAGCAAACAAAAATCCCATACGCAAATAGAAACCCGAAATATATTAGTTTATAGGACGGAGAAATGGTAAATTATGTCGGATTCAATTCCGGCAGATCAATATGCCGAGTGCAAACCTTGTTTGTTGAAAATGCGATGCACGAATTCTCAAAAAATTTTTTTAGATCACTATGACATGTAAGCAATGTAATTACGTCGCTATTTCTTAAAATATTTTTTCTTTCTTTCCTTTTAATTATAACATATTGTTACATAACTTCGGTGTCAGTACAGGCCCTTGTAAAATATACACGTAATATGTAACAATTGGGAAATAGTTTGAATGGAGCGTTAGGTAAACTTCTAGGTGCTAAGAACCTCAGCCAGAAGGCCCAGCTCGCCGTACACAACGCGGTGCTGGTACCTACGCTCACGTATGGAAGCGAGAGTTGGGTATGGAAGAAAGAGCATGAAGTAGAGTAAACGCGGTGGAGATGCGAGCACTGCGCAAAATCTGCGGGGTGACGCTCGCGGACCGCGTTCTTAATACCGAAGTAAGAAAGAGAGTTGGTCTGAAAGAGAGTTTCGGGGTGAAGGTAAGGAAAGGAATGCTCCGGTGGTTCGGGCATGTGGAAAGAATGCATGATGAAAGAATGACTAAACAGATATACAATGCAAAAGTGGATGGATGCAGAAGTCGTGGAAGGCCCCGACACACCTTCCATGATCGTATACTAGCAGAAGGTGATGTCAGGAGCCTTAAGAACAGACGAGCGTGCATGACAAGAGTTATGAATGTCAGAGAAGCAAGTGAGGTGTGTAAGAATAAGCCTAAATGGCGCTCTGTTGTTCGTCCCTACCCCGCAAGGGAACTGGCGTGAAGTTATGTATGTATGTAACAATTTAGGAAAAAAAATAATGTCACCAAAGACGTAGTTACAAGGTCCTACATGGCCTACGATATGCGGAAAATATTATGGACTTATTTAAATCCATGTTATTTTCGCAAGTATTTTCACCTATGCCACTTCTATATACTCTACTACTTCTACAATTTTGATAAAATTAATGAAGTGAGTTTTTGATTACAATCTATTAGGGAGACTCGTCCCCGAGGGCCGAATTCATATTATTGAGTTCATTAATTCCACGTTGGCGTTAATGTATACAAAATCAATGTCCTTTCCCTTAAATAATTATGAAAAATTACGAAACTTCTACAACATCTCGTAACACAAAGATGCCTCAATCCAAGGTGAAGGTTGCATCAAAATGATATTTATTAATGAACTCTAGAAAAATGAATGTTTTTGGATTATTGCTTAATATTAAGACAGGGTCACATTCTTAACCTAACTTTCATACACAGAACAGATCCTCTGTTCTATTCTGTTCGTTTTACAGAACGTTTATTCCGCGTCCAATAAGGACTTGGAGGGAACTTCCCGCCGCGGTTTTCCCTCGGCGCTACGACCTGGGGTCATAAAAGAAGGGCGTTATAAAATTTCTTCGAAGGTGGCAACGTTCCTGGTGTTACAAACGTCCATAGGCGGCGGTGACCACTTTCCATCAGGTGGGCCGTCTGCCTGTTTGCCAGCTTTTAGCAATAAAAAAAAACTCGACACTGAGCTGGTTTATATTCCTGGTCAACACTTAGGATACTTTTTATCCCTTCATATGACAGCGTTCCCATGGGATAGCAGAATATAGCCACCGTTGCAATTCACTAGTAAACATGTCGTCGTGGTAACGCAAACGAAGTTTTGCTGGTACTACTAGTACTTAAATACATAGTAATAATGATTAAAAAAATGATACTACTATTACTTAATAATGGTAATTACTGATTTTAATGCTTAGAAAATTAGTTGAATTTGAATAACAAATTAAATTCATGTCGTGGTTAATTAACTTAGCCAACTTTAGTTTCTGAAAGTTGAAATATTAATTAAGATGCCTAAAATTATCCTTCGCCCTTACCTACTTTCAATTATCTTTGATATATTTGTACTAATTACAGTGACACATGCAACCTTAGATATGATTACAGCAAAAAAATAATGACAGTCCTTTTCAACCATTCACTGCAATTAATGCCTGCCCACGTTTCAACCTTTTGTCTTTTACAAATTATTGGTTGTCCCGATTTTTATGAGTATTCAAGGCAAAACTTAACTATGATTGCACACAAATAGCCGCACGAGAGTCGAAAGTACACATGGAAGGTTTCCCTATTATTTATCGATTTTACAAAAATTTAGATCAACGTTAAAAATAAATTTTATTCTACTAATTTGTATATATGTATATAACCTATGCTAGCGTTCCCGGCAGAGGTTGTTCTGCCTTAAAAAAATAAAAATCTATTCCAGTTGTGAATCTAAACTACCTCACCCGGATGGTTTAGACCCACTCAAACACACAAAAAAAAATCCGACGAAGCGTGTGTTGTGTGACAAGGGTGGGGGGGGGTCCTAATTTTCCTGACGTCACCTTTCAACTCGCCTCGAACATGGTCAATCGTTATTTTTTTATATATTTTCTTTTTCAGAATGTAGGTACATACAGTAAATGTAGGTTAAAAATACTTTCAAGTTTCATTGTTCTTAGCAACAGCGCAGATTTAATAAAATATAGCATTATGTTAAAATTTGTATTTAATTATGCTATATTCAGGTTTATTGTTTCCAAATTACCGTGGAAACAGATAAAACATAATTAAAATAACACAAGTTTTACAATAAAAATAAATACGGTTAAGGTTGCATTTTATCACTTTATTTGGAAGTTTTCCTTAATTGTTAAAGTATTAAAATACAACTATATGATACTTTATTACTTTACTAAAGCTTAGCTGTGCAATTCGAAAACCTAGCAATGGACAATTTCCAAATATACTATATTAATAAGTACCTATTTTATATAAGAAAATGTACTAATACAGAATAGAATAGCATATACTTTATTGTAGAAAAATGCTACATAAAATCAAGAACATCAATATACAAGTAGAACCGGCAGTCTTATCGCCCATAGCGATTTCTTCCAGACAACCTTTGGATGGAGTATTATAAACAATAATACATAATTATATACCTACTACAATACACATTATATGTATATATATATATATATATATATATATATATATATATATATATATATATATATATATATATATATATACATATATATGTAGGAATAGTATTTGTTATTATAAAATAACCATATGACGGAAGTAGTCAATAACCGGATAGAGTATTCTTTCATGTAGTAATGGGAAGTTGTTTAACCGGACGTCAATGTAGAAGCATTTCTTATTAAGTTAACGGATATCGGAAATGGAGTAACTGGATGTTGGAAGTTAATACGTATGGCGGAAGTTGGTTTTATGAAGGAAGTGTAACTGAAGTAGCGCCACAGCATTACCGGATATTGTTACTGTGGCGCGCTACGAGGAGCTGTTAAATACGCGGTGTTCGGGCAGAGGAGGGGCAGTCTTAAACCGACAGTCTACGAGTCTACAACCAAGTCTACGACCGATAGTCTGCATTGGTAGTCTTGGACGAGGAGCACATAATATAATGTGGTCGATAATTACTGCTTGATAATCGCAGTATTCTTGAAGGGCAAATTGCTGCTCGACACCTGACAAGCGTGGATGCAACTCTTGGAGTTATCCTAATATATCTGTGTATTATTGTGCAATATTTAATATCGTAATTGTAATAATTCTAGTGTAATAAAATTTGATTATAATATTTCAGATTATTATTGTGTTATTCTCGGAGCGTCATTCGTTCGCTCCCGGCGTGAACCCGACATATACATACATACATAAATACACATATTATATACATACAAAAGTAAATAATAACACTATAGCTTGAGGTAGCAATCTTTAACTAATCTGTTAAAAGAAGGTAATGATCGTGTCTGCTTGATGTTGAGTGGTAGTGCATTCCAGAGTTGACTGGCCTGGACGACAAAAGACTTCTTGTAAAAACTTGTTCTGTTGACAGGCGTCTTCAGTTTCAAATTCTCTGACAATCTAAAGATATCATATTATATTATTACATTTTCTTCTTTTCATAGTATGAAACAATGTTGTGTCCCGCAATTGTCTGTCTGTATAACTCCTCCTAAACTATGCAACAGACTTTTTAAGCGGTTTTCACCATAAGTTAAATAATTTTTCAAGGAAGGTTTATATATATTAGATAGGTCGCGCTCGCTATAGGTACATAAAAACTTAATTAAGTTTTGATGTAAGTAAAATAAAGCTACTTACTAAGGTTTTAAACTCTAGTATTCTATAATATTAGTTAGAATACATACATACATAGCTTCACGCCAGTTCCCTTGCGGGGTAGGCACGGATAACAGAGCGCCATTTAGGCTTATTCTTACACACCTCACTTGCTTCTTTCACATTCATAACTCTTGTCATGCATGCCCGTCTGTTATTAAGGCTCCTGACATTACCTTCTGCTAGTACACGATCAATTTGATCATGGAAGGTGTGTCGTGGCCTTCCACGACTTCTGCATCCATCCACTTTTGCATTGTATATCTGTAGTTAGAATAATTGTAAGAAATTTGAAGCTACTTCATCTTCTTTTCCAGGCCGCAAGCGCTCTCTTCACGCTCGACGGAGCTAGGGGTGAAGCGCTGTCAAGAAGACTGGCCCGCGGGGAACGCAACAGGAGACGCTGTAGAGCAGTTTTGGCTGTTATAGCTCTTCTTCTTCTACTAGCTGCTGTGGGCGCCGTGGAACTTCTTATGTCAAAGGGTCAGAGAGTATTTGGGGCTGTGCTACGGTGATCTAATAACTTGTAGAACTAATTAGGAATTTAAAAGAATGAGGACAGCAAGTCGATTAGTAATTTTTTTCTAACCTATGTGCTCGACATACACAAATCATATATCAACTTTAATGATTTTCTCTATTGCATGCCATCAGGAATCCAACGGTTACTGTTGGACTGTTTATCCCAGATTGTCACATCTCTAAAAAAAGAAGCGTAGATAAATAATACTAGGCCTTTAAAAATGTGGCCTGTACTTTTAACCAGACCCATCTTTCTTGGGTTCAGTTTGATCGATAAACCCTCAAAATTTAATGGGTTTGGTCAGAAGACCACGTTTTTTGTAATTTAAGAGGTTATTGTATTAGGCTAATTTAGGAACCCTTTTTCTGAATCTGAGTAAAATCAGGGTGGCATAATAAGGAAAAAAAAGAGTTTGACTCTCAGCTGGGCTACACCGAGCCTCCATACTTGTTCCTTAAATCAGTGTAGTTTGAAAATTTTTAAATTTTAATACCTAACCGCCCCAGTTTATGACTATATAGAGAAGGTTCGTTTATAATACTATTTATATGCATCTTTAAGAGACTAATTTATATCAAGCTGATATTACACGGTTCACTTCTGTCTTGCAATTTGTTGGATGAAGCGACCAAAATTACACGATGTCATTGAATGTCTTTCATATCGCCGCTTTTCAAACAAATTGATTCAATTTGAACCATTTAATTCAGCTTTTGCTATTTTTTATATTGTACATAAAAATACACTCCTGAATTTATTATAGATCTATTTTATATTTCCTGTTCAATATAATATAGCTTAGTTAAAAATAAATATGAATTTAATTTTAGGTAGTTTAATTTAATAAAATAAACTTTCGTAGTGATTATGGCTTACGGTCGGCCAAATTCCTCCTTGAGCAGTTCTCTACCATTTTGCTTTGAACGGCTCATAAATTTTCGACATCCACGCACACACTCTCAAATTTCATATACACCAATCGGGACGTTTCTAAAGTGTTTAAACTAAAGGAAACGATTACTCGTGTTTAGTTGCAATATGCACTTTGCCTATTGACGACGCCTTTCTTCTTTTGTATTCTGCCCTCGCTTTGTTTACGAACTTCGATTTTATGGTCTCCTTGTAAAACCCGAAACAGGTAACAATAAAACTGATGTTTTACTTGTGTGCGTGTGCTGGCGTTGTTAATGAAAGTTTTTGCTAGGCGATTTTAGTCTTATGACATTCACCGGAGCCTTTGCTCATTGTACACTGGGGACTAATACAATCGTCATGTTCGTCAGTTTTTATAAATCACAGTCAATTTTCAAGTCTATATCGAGGGATGAAAGGCTATTTGTTTTAAACGATATTTTGTGATAGACTTTGGTCGGTTCCTATCTTATACTAATATATAAAGCTGAACAGTTTCTTTGTTTGTTTAAACGCGCTAATCTCAGAAACTACTGGTCTGATTTGAAAAATTCTTTCAGTGTTGGATAGCTCATTTATCGAGGAAGGCTATAGGCTATATATCATCACGCTAAGACCAATAGGAGCGGAGCAGTATTGAAAAATGTTTCAGAATCGAGGGGCTTTAAAAACAAATTCCACGCTGACGGCGTCGCGGGCACAGCTAGTATCTTATAATATTCATTCACTTGCATTATCATCGGTGGAATTGTGTCATTTCTTGTATGAAGGTTATGTCAAATTTTAATCCTTTTTTTATACGGTGAAAATCCGTTTGAGGACCATAGGCCGCGCGTGGCGGAAAGGTCGCAGCCTATGTTTGGGATTCGCCAGATCGGGGTGGCACTAATACCTAATTATGTAGCACTATTACAGTTAGGGATACCCACTAAAACCCCTGTCCGATTCTCGAGCGTCCCTTATCCGGGCTGTGGGCTTGCTTGCGCATTCACCTCCTGCCCAGATGGACGATGAGCCCTTCACGGGCTGGCCCCACCGTTAGTTAACTGGAGAGCTGGGTCCTGACCCGGTGAATCTGGTATATCCACCGGTTGCCCCCACGGCCGTAGCCTACGGCGGCTGGAGGCCGTCATGAAGGACCCTCCGTTCCGGGTTCCGAAGATATAGCAGAAAAACCCTTGAAATTAGGCTGAAATGCGAAATTTCTGCGGTTTTTCAGTTATAACTTTTTCGTTTCTGAACCGATTTTGATCATTTATTCTAATGTCTCAAGTTTGAATATATAAAGAACCCGGTTTCCAATTCAAATTTATAAACATTCTTTCTTTTCAATTATAGTAAGTACATACATATTTTATTAATAACGCATTTTTAGTTCATTTGAAATATTAAACTCTTCTCTCGATAGATTTTCCAAATGTCGCTTGAAACAAATAGCTTTTGACCTTCGATATGGATGAAATTTGGCAGCTATAATAGGCGCTACGTGACAATGCACAAAGATGTACTTAAACTAATCGCGAATAAACTAAACATCAGAGGTTGTTGTAGTTCAAATAAATGTTTATATAAGTTCCGTTTACATACTTGCGCTGACCATTTCCCTCGCCACTTTAGTGCTCGCTGCCATGAAAGTGAGCACAATGTAAACTAGGAGTAAATCTGTAAGTAGTACCTGTATCTCACCGCAAGTAGCACGCTTGAAGGTTAGCTAGGGGGCAAGTTGAATGGTCGTAATGCTTCGATACATCGTGGCCATCAGTGTGGCTGCGATGCTGTCATACCTCTTAGGCTACGTTCCATTAGAGACTCACAAGGACCACGTTCACGACCGTGATTTATCCCGTTCCACTTGCGTGCCCGAGTTACAATCGTAAACCCAAGTGGAACGGCTATTCGACCCGCCTATTGACATGAGCCATTGTGAGCGTTGTGTGATTGAAAATGATGACGTCATTAGTGACGTTTTCGCCACGACCACAACGACCGCGGTCGCCTTGTGGAACGGCTAACTGAGCATTTTGGGCGTTGTGAGCTACGGATGGAACGCCCTCTTACTGTACTCTTTCATTTACCATTTATGTTAAATTCATTGTCAACTTCTTGCCACATTTTTTTTAATACACCTACATGTTTATGTAAGCCCTGGGAGGGATTCCACAATGGCTCCCTTTAACATACAAAGGCAATTCATTAATATCAATTCGTCCATTGCATCCCAGTGATCCAAGCAAACGACCGACGCGTCCGTTCGCGTGGATAACCGCTAGGCTACTATTGAGGCGCCGAGCGTCCCACTAAGGCTTGGTGTGTATCTTATCGACCGTTAATTTATCTTACTAACGGTTAAAATTTGCCATAAACTCCATAAAACTAATGTCAAAATTTAACGGATGGTAGGGCAAGTGAATGCATAGTAAGATACAGGAAACGGCCATAAGGGAGCGGTGGGGCCGCGAGCATTACATTTACATGCAATGTGTTGGTTCAATAGGATGAGTCGTATAAACGATCAATTAACCTCTTGACTAAGCTAAGCGTGCCACTTGCGGTGAGGCTAAAGCCTAAAGTAGTGATAATTAGCCTTAGTAAAAAATTCGTGATTTCGTCCAAATTGTGATTTTTAAATTAATATATTCACCTTTTACATATTATTATTTATATTGAAGTGTAATTTAGTTACATTATTTTAATATTCATTATTTACTTACTATTAAATTAATACTTTGTATACTATAGGACCTAGTGCCTTATTAGAGTGAACGCTGACTATATTAGTTATAGATGCATCCCTCCAACATTTTACTGGCTTAGGTTAAATGATCTTAAATCGCTTTGGAATAAACCTATAAAGCTCCAATCACGTTGTAGATAGCGGCTTAGGACGCGGCGACAGTCGCCACTTAAAGGTATTTGGACAATTAATGTACACTGAATTGTGTGACGTAACCTTAAACCTTGGACTTTCCTTGAGTGTTCCGATGTTTGATAAAAATCTGGTTGTTTTCAATGTTGCCCAATCTGGTCAGACAAATCGCAATGTATCAACTTCTAAAAAGAGTTAGATCGGGATGTATTTTGAAGAAAAGCTGTAAACATACATTAAGAACATAATATATACATTAAATTATTAAAAATACTTGGTTTTTGACGATAACATTCCAATACACATTGATATTGCTGTAGAGAAGAGCGTTTTCTCTAACGAAAGTTGGCAACACTAAAGCCGTGTTCGAGACAACCATGAACATTTATCAGTCGCGGCTCCCAGTCGCGGCTTAGAGACGTATCCTAAAATTTAATAAGCGCTGAAGGTTTGCCGATAAACGCCCCTCCCACTTCAATTAACGCGACTCATGTTCGTCTACTTCGTTACATAGCAATCTCTAAGGGCCGAGTCCTATATCTTACTATTTATTAATTTGCCTTACCATAGGAATAAATAAATTTTGACATTACTTGTATGGAACTTATGTCAAATTTTAACCGATAATAGGGCAAATGAACATCGGTAAGTTATAAGAACTGGGCACAACTAGCCTGTGCTCCTGCACGGGTCGCGGTCGTTGGAAACGAGAGGGATGGTCGTCGGCAAATCTGCGAACGACTAACTAGTTATGGTAAATTCGCCGAATGGAGCTCATGCAGAGCAGATAGATGATGTATCATCACCTTTGAATTACACCGAATAAATGTATATCATTTTGTTAACTTGTTTTAATTTTTAATACAGTCATTTACAGAGTACCATATCGGTGTTAAAAAGTCTCTTAAAAGGCATTAAATTGGTGGCGTTTCTAATAAGTATAACAGTAAAACCCTATAAAAACAATTTAAAGTATTATTAAAATTGTCAACAATTAGAAAATTTGATTGTGTAAATGCTTGACAATTCATTCAAAACAAAAGGTTCACTAGAGGTAACAAATGTCGGAGACTTCATTATTTGATTGAAAAGTATAACAGAGATAAAGTAATCATGTGGCCAGTAGCTGTCATTTACTAGGAATTCTGATGTGTCCATATCACAGGCTTGCTGGGCCGCGTTTGAAATAATTGCAAAATTTCATCAAAACAGGTTGTAGATTTAACCACAACTATCTTCAGAAATGAGTGAGGTGTTTTGATACCTATTGATGAGGAATCGAATCAGAAGGAATTGAATATTTTGAATAAAAGTAAGGTCTCTATAGTAACACGCACATCAATCTGTTCCTTAGATTTTTGTTACGTATTAATTTATACCTATTAACATAAATCCAAGAATTTTTAAGTCTTAACAAGCTATTAGTAAATCAATAAAACTCAGTCATTGGCCGAACAGACTTTTCATAGTGTTAAATTTTATAAGGGTATTTTTCAGTATGTTCTGTGTCTAAGAACAAAATCAAAAGGCATAGCTGGTTTAAAACAGGATGACCGCCATCTTTATTTTTCAAATACAAAACGGATTATATTAGTACTATGGAGGGTATAGGTAAGGAGAATCATCTCAGGGAGAAAAGTTGAAAGTGTCCAGTTGTAAGCTGTAAATAACAATTCAAAAACCGTCCACAATGGCGCTGATGTAGACAAAGGTATGGTATGAATGTAGCTGTTGTAGGCGAATCGAAGTATGCCGAGTTAAAAAATTAATATCTTTGGTGACTAGAGTAGTTGGTGACAGTACACTATTATAAAATGTCAACTATTTCCGTAGTGCAAAGTAATTTACTAAATATAACCTCAAAGAATTCTTATGTGAAAACGTGAATAGTGATTTTATTTCGTGAATTTTGAATAATACGCTTAGTGATTTTGTAATATTTAATTTTATAAAACTAAAACACTCTAATAACTTTTGGCGCTTTCTTTAAAATTCACCCTGATGCCAAAGTGGCGCCACCCTAATTTAATGAATTTCGATGGATACTTCTTCATATGGTTCTCTTTATCTTTACCCTCCATAATTAGTACTTGAATCTAATTTAATCAGCATAGATCACCTCGTCTACTTTTTGGTCATAATCATTGGTAGGCAAACTATCAACCAACTGGCAGGAAAAAGCAACAGCAACGACCTGTAAAAAGAAATGTAATATATCTTTTAACCACTTTTGCAATATATGTATGGAACGGAAACGCCTGTCTGTACTGTACTGGGTGAATATATATTAGAAAGTGTAATCTTTTAACCAATAATTGTGAAAACTGCCTTTATGACATGTTTTATGAACTCTAGTTTAATATTAGTTAAAGGCCTATTTTTGTTGACCTATAATCTATCAAGTTGTATAACAAATAAGACGACATCCAATACTTTCTTCTTTGTTTGGGGTTATAGCTCCAACTTAAAAGACTTTGGTACCGCTAGAGTATAAAAAATGTAATATTGTAATAGTCATTTGACATTCACGTTACTCTCAACGATTCAAGAGGCCATTCAATAAGTTGCAGTGAGAGGAGCTTGCAGGCTCAAGAGGCGTTCTGTCCGCTGTTGCCGGACGTATTGCAGGCTGCAAAAACATTCACGATCCAGCATTACGTGGCAGACTGCCATGCGCAATAGTGAATGGGCCCCTATAACGTCATTGCTTTTGCTGTCAATGTCAACCAAGTGTCAGTCGTGAAAACATCAACAGTAAATATTTAGTTTTGTTAACTGAACTTTATTGTTTGATTTGATATTTTATTTTAGCACTGCGGCGTTTTAAAATTAGGTAGTTGCTTATAATTTTAATGTATGGATGGATATTTATTTAAAAAAGCGGTTTAACATCAGTAATTACAGAAATTTTAACAAATAATTACGTTCGAGTAATTTTATCTTCTCTTTCAAAGACGTAGAAAAGTTGGTATTTTATGTACAGTGTATATCAATAGATTCATTGTCACAAATACAGTACGCGGAACAGCAATATAGTAGAAGAAGGATGAAGCCTGGGATGTCATAGAAAAATAATTAACATGGCTTTGAAGCTGTTAGGCATAAAAAGCAACTGAGCGCAAGATTTCGAAGGTTTCCCACCAACCTCACACCAGTTTGCACTTTGAAACCCTTGTTCGTGAATTGACATGTTTGGCAGGTTTGTTTACAGATCCAGATACAATTAAAATGAAGAAATTTGAGGGAGAGCCGTTGTTAAAGAAAATGTGTTCTGAACAAAATGCACCAAGCTCATCAAAACAGAAGGACCTAGAAGTTGGTAAAACTCTAAATCATATGTCTGTTGAGAGTCAGTCTGCCTCATTGTCATTTGATAAAGCGTCAGAAGTCACTGAGTTTTGTAAGTTTGCATCTGGTTGATATTTGGTCTAAAAAAGTCCTTCCTAGAGATTAAAGAACAAAATATTAAAAAGAAGAGAAATATACTCATATTGAATGATTATATTTATATTGAATGAATTTTCTGAATTTCTTCAATGCAGGACCTTGTAACTGCATTTTTAGGTAGAATTATTTTTTTCATCAGACTATTATTAAGTAATATTATATGTACATAATAATTTTCATTAAAAAATGTGTTGCAAGATTCTGCAATGACACTGGTGATATATATTTGACGGCCTCTGTGGTTGAGCGGGCTAAGCCTTTGCCAGTGTACCTCACTGCAACGCAGAGGTTCCGGGTTTGAATCCTGGTATAGTAAATTTCGGAAACATATTTTCTCCGTTATTTAGTTCCAGACCATAGGTCTGGGTATCTGGGTTCGGCCCCAGAGTAGTCCGTTGTATATTACCCATAACACAAGTGTAACTTGCTTAATTTGGGGATATACAATGTGTGTGTTTGTCTGCCGATTATTATTATTATTTCACATATATGTATGTTATGTAACATTGTATGTATAACCATTCTTGTTTTCTTCTGTATATCTCCTTAATTCATTATGACAATATGATTGACTACTAAATTTTCTATCATGGTATCCTAACTTTTATCTTTGTCACAAAACTTTATATTTCAGACCCAGTTACCATCAAAGAAGAATATATTAAAGAGGAACCCTTGGATGATGACAGTTATTTGGAAAAAGACATTGTATCAAGCTCATCTAGCATAAGTGTTCCTATAAATGGAGAAAATGTACAAAATATACCCATCAAAAAGGAAATTGATACTGAACATAGTACACCATTGTCAAAAGACACAGAAAGTGAGCAAATTGAACAGAATATAATCATATCAGTCTACTAACGTTACCTTGCTAGGTTTGGAATTCCCCTTTCTAGGAGAACTTATGTTATACCCAACATGTCTAATGCATTTTAGCAGTTTGACACATTCATCATCTTGATGTGCAGGTTTCATCACAATTATTTGTATGTTTTTAATTTATAGATTAGATTGATTGTATATATTTAATTTAATCCTTTCACTTTTTATTGTCACCTGTACATTGCCAAATTAGCTAAGAATATATAAGGCCACCTATTGTATTCCTAAAAACATGTCCACAATATTATAAAATTCTAAACAGGCTGTGTATGTATGCACATTGAAGCTATTAAAAAAACCAACTGCAATAGACTATATAAACGAAGGAAGAAGGATACAATTTTTTTTCTTTCTTGTCTGTTTGTCCAGGATGCATGTAAAAACTACTGGGTTTATTTTGATGCGGTTTTCGCTGATCGACAGCAAATTCTTAGACATGAAATCTGTGCTACTTTTTATTTCAGGAATTTTTTTGGGAATGATTTAAAAAGGCCAGATTGAAAAAAATCGAACTCCAATGAGATTTTTTCACTGATCAATAGCGAATTTTATGTTATAAAATGTCTAATATTTTTATCCCGGGAAACTTGTGGGAATTTTCCTGGAAATGGTTTGTAATAGTTCGGGTGCATGAAAATTTTGCTTATTTTGACACAGTTTTCATTATAATGATAGCTTAAATTCTTTTTAAATGCTGTGCCCCGGGAATCCTGCAGGAATTTCAAGTCAAGTGTGGACACAGTTGCAGGCATATCCTAGTCCTAAATAGAAATGATTATAATTGTATTTGTTGGACAATATGTATGTATAGTTCAACAGGCAGCACTTTGAAAAATATCTGCCGAAGAAATTTCTTGCCTAAGATTGAAAGACCTTATTGATAAATAATGCAATATACCATTACTACCACTATTTTTATCAAAATACTCATCCATCCAAAGTTTTTTTCAATGCTGAGGCACAACACCAAACAGGCTGACGGCCCAACTGTGATGGAAAGTGATTACCATTGCCTATGGATATTAGCAACACCGGAAGTGCTCCCAATGTGCTGGCGGCCTCAAGGGAAACTGGAACCTGAACACTAAAGCCGGAACACAAGGTAAAGTTGTTATGGCAGTATACTTTAGATCTGGGGTGGTAGCCATCCAGATGGGAAAATACCCTACTACCTGGCTGTGGGTTATTTAGACGCCTCTTGCGACATGCTGCCCGGCCACAAGAATTAGTATTCTTTTTCAGTTCCTGCACAGATAAAATAGATAAGATAGTCTGGACAAAATTCCTAGTAGCAATTATAAGGCTTAATTTATTGTTAAATGTAATTTTTGCTAACTGTATCTTTTAAGACACATTAAAACACATATTTCAAATAAAAGTAAATGATTTTCCTTCTATCTGTTGCTAACTTCAAGATGCCTTAGTCTGTTATAGTCTGTAGGGGGTTTTTCTACAAAAGGTGTTAATGATAGAAGTTGCTAGATATAAATTGTTTATTCCGAAAATTATGTTTATGAAATGATTGTGCTAGGATCAGAGACTGATTTGTCAACTGACCGAGTATGATGCTAAATGAGTACTGATGCAAATGGTATGATAAAATATAATGTATACAATGCAATGAGACTGCCATGTACAGTTGTTGCTAACCTGGTACATAGACAATAAGCATATTGGTTGAATTTTTTCAGATACAGTTGTAATTAAAATAGAAAGAATTGAAGAAGAACCTCCAAAAGAGCAAAATTATTTAGAAATAGACATTGCACCAAGTTCATCAATACAAGAAGCCTCAGATGATGAGGACACTCCTTTAAATATATTAATCAAAAAAGAAATTAATGTTGAACCTGGTTCATCACCAGTGAAGAGTCTTAAAGGTAAGCATATTGTATAAATAGTTTCTATTATTATTATTGGATGTGCTTTTAGCAGGGATGGAAGGTATACCGCTGATATAGAAAGAAGAGTGAATTTGGGGAATAGTTTGAATGGAGCGTTAGGTAAACTTCTAGGCGCTAAGAACCTCAGCCGGAAGGCCCAGCTCGCCATATACACCGCGCTGCTGGTACCTACGCTCACGTATGGAAGCGAGAGTTGGGTATGGAAGAGAGAGCATGAAAGTAGAGTAAACGCGGTAGAGATGCGAGCACTGCGCAAAATCCGCGGAGTGACGCTCGCGGACCGTGATCGTAATACCGAAGTAAGAAAGAGAGTGTCGGGGTGAAGGTAAGGAAAGGAATGCTCCGGTGGTTCGGGCATGTGGAAAGAATGCATGATGAAAGAATGACTAAACAGATATACAATGCAAAAGTGGATGGATGCCGAAGTCGTGGAAGGCCACGGCACACCTTCCATGATCAAATTGATCGTGTACTAGCAGAAGGTGATGTCAGGAGCCTTAAGAACAGACGAGCGTGCATGACAAGAGCCATGAATGTCAAACAAGCAAGTGAGGTGTGTAAGAATGGGCCTAAATGGTGCTCTGTTGTTCGTGCCTACCCCGCAAGGGAACTGGCGTGAATTTATGTATGTATGTATTATTATTATGTATGATGCTGTCTAAATCAGTTTCGGTTAAAGTGACCGCTATGTACTGTGGAGATAAAAGCTTTGACCTTTTGATTGATGGAGTAGAGTTCAGGAGTGGAGACCACATATTGACAAACATGCTCCAGATTATAGAAAAATACTACTAGAAATGCCTAGTCATTTTTATATTGGTCACCTTCAGACGCTAGTGCATGCGTGCGTTGAGCGGCAAGTCCTACGTCGTACGCCACAACCCATGTTATCATCGATCATTTCAATGTCAAAACATCGCATTTGTAGCCTTAATTAGTCAGTTAAACAAAGTTGAATGTCAGCAATGTGCTGCTGACGTATGCCGATCCATTGGCCGTTGGTTCGCGTGCAACATTTTCGTGCGATTTCAGATAAAATGGTAGAAGATGAAGTTAAAACTTTGCAATTTATAAAAGACAAGCTGCGTCGTTATGTTTTGGATAATTCACGCTATATGTTTATAAATTATAGCCTATGTCTTATTCTGATGTGTAAGCTATATTATTGCAAAGTTTCATCAAAATCCATTCAGTAGCTTTTGCGTGAAAGAGTAACAAACATACATCCATACATCCCTACATTCTTACAAATTTCGCGTTTATAATATTAGTAAGGAAGTAAGGATTATCGAAAGTATCAATTGTTTTGGAAATATAAGCACATAGATTACAAAATTAGATAGTACAAAAAGAATGAACATGTTGGTTGCCCTGGGCAAAATGAATAATTACCTTGTAAAAACTGGTAAATATTCAAATTCAAAGAAAAACAGGATAGTATTTTTAATACTCTATAAGCGCGTTCCATCAGTAGCTCACAACGCCCAAAAGCTCCGTTAGCCGTTTCACAAGGCGACCGCGGTCGTTATGGTCGTGGCGAAAACGTCACTAATGACGTCATCATTTTCGATCACACAACGTTCACAACGACCCACGTCAAGAGCTGCGTCGTATAACCGTTCCACTTGGGTTCACGATTGTAACGCCGGCAAGCAAGTGGAACGGGAAAAATCGCGGTCATGAACGTGGTTGTTGTGAGTCTCTAATGGAAAGTAGCCTATGATTATAAATGTCAAACTGATATATTTTTAAAATATACCACGCTTTTCTAGAACATAATTTCACTAGTTAATTTCATACAGAATGTTTTGCTTTTTTTGCAGTTGGACCAATAAAACAAAAATCTAAGAAAATAAATAAGTCCAAGTCGAAAAAGTCACATATTCAACAGCGAATAGAGTTGTTGGAGTCACGACAGCAGGTATTAAAGCAAAAAATAGCAATCAAACATAAAATGTTTAATTTAATGCAAGAGATGATGCAATCTAAAATGCAACTCTTAGAATTAGAATTTGAACGAAAGAAACTCGCTATACAGGATAGTGAATTATTTCATCCTATTTTGTAGTCTATTTGGAATGAAAGAAAAATTATAAAAATCAGAATTAAGTAACATATAGACGCACGTGTATACGACACCTCCACCGCGCCGCCATACTGTGTAGACCCGGCCAGACCGCCGCACTTTCACTGTCACGCGCATCAGCTATAGGGCAGCGGTATGAGAGAGTAGACAACGTTAGAATATAAACAGAAAAGCACAAATTAGCAGCGCGGACTCGAACTAGTGGTTTAATAGTGAAGCCCAAAAGCCCTCCTAGAGCTGTAATTTCTTCGGACCAACTGCATAAAGTCAAGTCCCTATAAATAAAGCAGGGAGATGGCGGCATGTTGGCGGTCCCGTCTACACAAGCGCTAAGGCAACACTTTAAAGTACCAGGTATGGGTTAAAAAAATGTTCTTTGAAAGGTATTGTATTGGCGACGCTACTGCAGCTAAAGCATAAAACAACTTGGCTCACTTCACACCATCTCTTATCCGAACATACATGGCAGGAAGTCGGAAAGTGGCTGAGGAAATGGGCAGCGCAAGTATATAAAAATAACATAATATGTCATACATGGCATACTCGCATTGCCCAATTCCCTAGCAACTGTCCTGCTTGCTGTCGTGGAAGTGGGCATAATGTAAATGTAGGGTTAAGCTGCGATCACATTGTTAGTCGTGGGCTTCGGACGCAGTTGAGGGGCGTGGATTAATAGTACATTATGGTACTAGTGTGTAACATTGGTGATTACCGCCGAGGCGCCATTGAGACTCGAGCCGTAGGCGAGGGTCTTAAGAGAGCCGAGGACGGTAATCATCAATACACACGTGTATCATACGACGTTTTTCAACACACTTGTGAATAAAATAACAACAAAAACTCATTTTATTTAGTAGATAAAAAAAAGTTATATATGAGTGAAAGTTTTATTTATTAAACACGTACGAGTTAAAATTATCTATTTAAATAAGAAGTTGCATGAAATGAACAAGCAATAGGAACATTAATTTATTTGTTCTATAGAACACGATCTTTTTTTTTTTGAATAAAAACTTTTTTAAGAACAAAGCAACTCAACCAATAAAATTAAAAAAAATATCTATAACTCACTAGTGAGTTATAATGTTTTTTACTCACAGTTTGATAATGGGTGTCACTCTGTGCCTAATTGCGGTGACCATAGAGCCACTTTATGAGCAAGTGTGTTGAAAAAGTTATTTGTATAATGAATGTAGTATACATTGAAGTGTGCAAACTATAAGATATAAGTCGTAGATGAGATCTTGAACGTTCGGATGTTTCATAGCAATCTGGAGTGTTTTACGCTTCTGCCGTGCACACTGATCAGTCGTCAGTATATGCCCGGACGCATTCGATAAACTGTTTGAAGCTTTAGCGATTACAGACGGAGTGAACTTCGTACACTACTGTCATTGTGTTCGATTTTTGAACTTTTAAACTCACCGCTGCAGGACACTTCCAGTTTAACCTCGATAGATGGTTCTCCTTACTTCTACCGTCCAAAGTACTAGGCTACTTTAATGTATTGCCTTAATATTAAAAAAAATAGTTTTACATGTTGGGTAGATATCATTAGTACCTATTCATAGCAATGTTACGCATTGCGTCGTATGTAAACTTGTTGATTTAGCACTGATATTATATTTAAATATGAAATTGGAAAAAAGATGTTTAATTTATGACTGATTTAGTCAAAAAAATAATCTACTTCTACACAAAGGGCCACAAGTCGGAAATAATGTAAATCATATTTATTTTAGAAATGTAATACTAATTATATTTTCACGATAAAAAAGGAATTATTTTTTTAGTCTTGGCCTCTTTTAGCCTTTTCGTGTTTCGCGGGACAAATATGAAAATATCATATTTGGTTAAAAAAATCTACATAACATCAAAATTAATTTTAAAATACGCTTTTTTTATTTTTATTGCAGGAGTTCAGCAGACAGGCAGAGGGCCCACTTAATGGAAAGCGGTTACCATCGCCTATGGACATTTGCAACACCAAAGGAACTATAAATGCGCTGCTGCTCTCTTAAAGGAGACTGGAACCTGGTCACTAATGCCGGAACACAACACAAGGTTGTTATGGCAGCATACTCAAGACCAGGGGTGGTCGCCATCCAGTCGAGCAAATACCCTACCACCTGGCTGTGGGTTGTTTAGTCGCCTCTTACGACAGGCCGCCAGGCCGCAGGAAATTGTATTCTTTCTCCGTTCCTGCACGGATAAAACACGCTTCTAACAACATTTATAAACATGGGTAAAAGTAACGCTGATATAAGACGGATCAACCAGATTGAATTTGGTCGAAAAGCACAGAACTGAAAAGATACGACGACGGTATTCAAATACATTGAATGATTAAAATTTTTATTTACATGGATTTTGTATACGTCGATTGATTTATTCAAATTAAATGTCTAAAATCGGCTTAAGACAACGAGCCGTTACCGCCACTTTATCGTAAGCGACATTTGGACCTAAGTATATTTTTTGATGCAAAAGATATTGTAAACTAATATTTTGCTTTAAGATTTTTAGTTTCAGTTAGACTAGACCTTGTTGAATCAAAAACCGAATGTCTTAAAACAAAATAATAGTTTAAAATACCTTTTGCAACAAAAAATATACTTGGATCCAAATGTCGCTTACGATAAAATGACGGTAAAGCCTCGATAACATGAGAGAGCCTATAATCAAGAATTAATTTCATTCAAAATTTTTGATAGACTCTTGAAAGTAAAAAAGTTTTTTGTTATTGATGCCCCTTTTATATTTAAGTAGCAATGTGTTAGTGTCCATATTAATAAATAAAATTGAATTGTTCTACATACATATATACATACATAACTTCACGCCAGTTCCCTTGCGGGGTAGGCACGAACAACAGAGCGCCATTTAGGCTTATTCTTACACACCTCACTTGCTTCTTTGACATTCATAACTCTTGTCATGCAAGCTCGTCTGTTCTTAAGGCTCCTGACATCACCTTCTACTAGTACACAATCAATTTGATCATGGAAGGTGTGTCGTGGCCTTCCACGACTTCTGCATCCATCCACTTTTGCATTGTATATCTGTTTAGTCATTTGAATTGTTCTCTCAGTGATTTCAAAATAAAGGCTGAAATTATGTGAAAACTGATAATTATGTCGTAATAACGATAAATGACTATAATTTTACTCTGTGTTTTTCTGAAAGTGTGTCTCGAATTAGCTCCGAAACGGCTCAACGGATTTCAATGAAAGCCAGCCTGGTATTTAAAAAAAACTACGTGTTGTGTCATTTTTACATGCTTTAGAAGATTAAAGCCTGAGTTCCACGCTAAAGGTGTCGCGGACAACGCTGGTAGGTAGTAAAATATGGGTTTAGTTCTGTCTTTCCGTATCAAAAATCAACAGAAGAATGACTTGTTTAGTCAACAGTATATCCATTCCATAGCAGTACCGCCTCGCTCGTGAGGTGTCCACGTGCGGACTGCGAGTGAATCACTCAGTTACAACCCGCTGCAAGCACGCTTGCCTGTGCATTGACCATGCGCTCTCAACGCGCAGGTCAAGTATACAGCACGCTGCTCGCGAGTGATCCACCCGTTTTTTTTTTTTTTTTTTGACCAGGGGAAATCCGTTTGAGGACTAAGCCGCGACAGGCACAGAAGCCTGGGGGGATGTTCGCGACCCGTGTGAGTGTGGGATTCGCCAGATCGGGGGTGACACTAGCGTGCCCGGTCAGAACCGGTGCCACGCTATTGCCACTCCCCAGTTAGGGATACCCACTAAAACCCCTGGGTGTTCCGTCCTGCGCCTTATGCCAGGGCTACGGGAAATGGGTTGCCCGACTCCGCAGTGCCCTGGCAGGCGTGGGCCCCCCTCACTGGGCCTCTTCCTATGCCGGAGGACGTATCCCCCGGCTACATCTTGGTCTATTCCAGGCGTGGGGCGGTCTGTAACGCGCCCCACGGGAAGAGAGATGAGCGCGCGCGGAACACTCGCGCTCTCATCTCGACGGCATGTGCGGGTGAGTGAGAACCCCTATACCCCTAGGGGCCCCACCCGCGCCGCCCGCTTACGGCGGCCGAAGGTCAGTATCCAACCTTCGGCGTCGGCGCGTCCTCCTTTGGCGGGAGCGGAGCAAGGACGTACGCTCACGCTCCCGTTCCGCCTCCTCCTTCGCAAACATAACGTGCTCGCAGAAGGAGGAGACGGCGTCCCATCCGGTGCGGCTCCCGACCATGGTGCGAACCACGGCCGGGAGCGAAAGGTCGTATCCGGTGAAGGCGACGAGCTGTCGGCGCTGCTCCGTCCATGCAGGACATTCCTGTAGGGTATGCAGCGCCGTATCCTCGTCGCCTGTGTCGCAATGGTGGCACCCTGACGTTGGCTCGCGGCCGAGGCGACACAGGTACCTCCCGAAGCAGCCGTGCCCCGAGAGGACCTGCGTTAGCCGGAACGTCAGGGTGCCGTAGTCTCGTCCAGTCCAGTTTCGCAGGACGGGCCTCACCGCCTCGATGGTGGCGGGGCCCGCGCTGGGGCGTCTGAGGCGATCTTCCCAGACTCCCACGGCGACCTGGCGGAGCTCCGACCTGCACGCCTCGATTTCGCGAGGCGCGGGTCTGGTGCCCCTGGCCAGGGCCTCTTTGCGCCACACATACAGCGACGCCAGGACCCTGGCTTCCAGGTCCCATGGGAGGGATCCGGCGAGTAGTGAGGCCACTTCAAAGGACACCGTACGGTATCCCCTTATCGCCCTGACGGCCATTATACGCTGAGCCTGACGCAACAGCGGAGCGTTTTTGGCCGTCAGGCGATCCGCCCATACAGGGGCCCCGTAGAGGGCCATCGACCGTACGATACCTTCGAAGAGTTTTCGGCACGTGGCGTTCGGCCCCCCGACGTTGGGGAGCAAGCGCGACAGCGCACCCGCTGCCCCCTTGAGTCTGGGAAGCAATTGCCGAAAATGTGCCGAAAAATCCCACCGGCTATCGAGGACCAATCCGAGTGATCCACCCGAGGACAACGCACCTAGGGATGAAAGCGATATATCGATGTTGGCAAAACATCGATGTTTTGACAGAAAAACATTGATGTTTGCCATCGACATTATTTCAAGCGATATTTTATTTCTATGTTTTGTATGAAAGAATTTTAGAATTTTCAAATGTTTGCTTAACTCATAGCATTACATAAAATTTATAATATTGACGAAGATTTAACTTCAGAATGATAGGTTTGGGTAGATACCTACTTAATTAAACCTATAAAAACCGTGTTAAAATAAGTCTGCAATTAAAGGTTTTTTTTATTGGTTGTTGGTTGGCGATGTGAAATACCCGTCTGCTTAGATAACATGTTCTGCTTATTCCCTTCACCAAACAGCTTCGCTGTGTTCCGGGAAGTGCAGGATAGGCAGTGAAATTAGTGGCACCGAGATTAAACACCTAAAGAATCAAAACGGGTAACACGTTTATGGCTAAAGACTCAAATATTATAAACGAAGACATATATATATACCGCAGGTGGTGAGTGGTTAGTCTGCTTGTTAGCCTATCTCACAACGAACTGTCACTGGTTTCTATTGTTTCAGACAAGTCACTAGTGTATATTAACATTTTCTAAGTATTAAAATTTATTCTCTTTATGCTACTACAATAATAATAATCGTCAAACACGCGTATTGTATATCCCCAAATTAAGCAAGTTACGCTTACTTTTACGGGTATTATACAACGCACTACTCTGGGGCCGGTCCCAGACACCCAGACCATAATAAATAACAGAGAAACGAATTCCGAAATATACCATACCAGGAATTGAACCCAGAGATTATTAAATAAAGAATAAACATTTATTAGGATACATTACGAGACATTGCTTGCACATTAGTAAGAGAAAAATGCAACGCACTAACTAAACGCAAAAATATGTCTCGTGATGATACCAAATCGATGCAGTTCAGCAAATATCAGACACAAGTGTCTGACGATGATTTTCAACTGTACCCTGCAACACTTTCATATGTCTGCTAGTATGCAAACGGTCCATCTGATCGTAAATAGCCACCGTTGCTCATGGACATGTGCAACACTTAGGCCGGGTTTCTATCTTACCCAACGTACATTTGCCCTTCTATCGGTTAAAATTTGACATAAACATACATCTATAATAATGTCAAAATCCAACCAATGTTAGGGCAAATGTATGGTGGGAAAGTTATTGGACCGGCTATTATTGATCCGATGAAGTATTGAATTCATAAAAAAAACACTGTCAGTTTTTTTGTCTTACGTCAACCTTTCTGTTATTTTTTCATACCCTATACCCTATTGGGGCTACTAATATCAGTTTCGAAAAAGTTGATATTTATTGATATACTAATATTTTTTAAATTTGCCGCGTTTTTTCAAATCTACATTCATTAGCCTAATTCTATTATAGGATTTTATTTCACGTAAGGAAAAATTGTTAACTTAATTAATTATTTATTAATGAACAAGAATTAAAAGTCTAAATTGAGTGTAAAGGCAATGGTATATTAGAAATATTTCAAAAAACATCGATGTATTTTATCGGAACAACGATGTATCGATACGTTGATGTTTATTATAACAATGTTTGCATCCCTAGATGCGTCAGTGTCAGTTGTCACACCGACACCGTTGAATTCATTTACAGTCTTTCTCTCGAACGTGTCGGTCTACTCGTTTTGCTTTCAAAATGAATAAAGAACAACTTATTGAAGAAGTTCGGAAATACAATTACTTGTATGATATTAATGACTCCAAGTATAGTGACACTATCAAAAAGGAGGAAGCGTGGCAGGAAATTAGCAACACTTTAATGGTACCAGGTAATATTTTTTACGAATATTTTTAACGTAAAATAGATTTCTAAATAATTTGTTATTAAATAAGCGAAGTGAGGTTCTTAAATTAACTCGAAGGTTTTGCACTTTAATTGTTCGTCTGTATATGTATCGAAGGTTATAGAAATATCATAAGACATCTTCTTGAAATTGTCATGTTTAATTGGTCTCTATTCGATGTAATAATAAAAAATCCAAAATATTAAGTTTTTGAAGTCCATGTATATATGCCAAAAGGATATTTTTTTTACTTTTTTTATATGTACTACCTTAAGCATCATTGAAAAAGCCTTGGCATGTAGAACAAGATTTAAAAAATATCTTATGGAGTCAATTTTAAGTGGATATTTAAGATCTATTTTAAACTAGGGTCTATCTCAAAAATGGTTCAACATTCTTACATGTATTTGTTATATGATCAATTAATAAAGTTATATAAATAATAAATTTTGCCATGTAAGGAGTCCCACTGAAGAATTGAAATTAAAAAATATATTTTACAGGTGAAATTCAGAATATTAGTTTCAATCAACGTCATCCGTGAGGTAATTTATATTTTGATTTTCTTTGCATTCATTTATGTTAGTTTCAAAGATTTAGGCTGTGGCCGAATGACTCTTATTTAAACAGTTAAAAAATAATGCTGTTAATGCATGGCCACATTAGTGTATATGTGATACATATGTTATTTGTCAATATTTAACATCATTAACAATGTCGCATCAAATAATGCATTAAACCTATCACCATATCTGTGTGAAATGGCATATACCTTTATCTTTAACCCAAAGGAAGTCCGGCCTTTAAGATAACCATTCTGTCAAAAACTGAACTCTTATAAAATCGTCATGTCCTTCCATCCATCTGTGTTTGTATGTGACAGCCATTTTTCTGAGAAACTACTAAGTCTATATTGATAAAATGTTTTTCGTAGGTAATTCGGTTGCGGATTTAGTCACAGGCCCATTTGAAAAATTCACCTGTATTAAACAAAGCAGGTGTAACAAAAAGTAATAGTAATATATTATTGCTGGATTCTGACTTATGATATTGACTCCCCATACAAAATGGCAAAATATGTAGCCACACTGTATGGTGGTTGAATTGCGTCACGGGGGAAAAATTACACCTGTATAATAAATTTCATTTTTCAGTATCAACTTGCAAGAAAACGTGGTCCAATTTAAGGGAGGCTCATCGTAGGTTTATTAAAAAGAGAACAAACAAAATTGGTCAAGCTGCAGGTCCTGATAGGCAATGGCTATACGAGAAGGAAATGAATTTTTTAGTACCCCATTATAAAGCTAGAACAACAGTATCTTCACAACACAGAGACAGTGATGAGGAAAGTACTGGCAATGAGGATCAGTCAGATACTTCAATAATTGAAGATCGTCTACAATCTGATACCTCTACAAACTTGTCAAAATTTTCAAATTTAAAGAAACCAAAGCGCCTTCAGGAAGATTTACCTTCTGCATCAACATTGTTGATGAAATATATAATAGAGGAAAAAGAAAAAAATAAAGAGGAAGACGATATTGACAAGTTTTTTTCTGGCATAGCTTCAACAGTGAAAAAATTTAATGAATACAACAGAGCAATGATCAAATCTCAAATTTTTAATGTTGTTTCACAAATGGAACTGCAAGAAATTGAAAAACGAAATCATTACTATGGTATAGGTCCCGGCACGAAATGTGAGCGGTCGACGGAAGAGTAGGTAATCTGATATATCGATAATATTATGATTTTGTCGCACACGAAAAGGACTGAAACAACAATATTTTAAAATTGTAAATTATCATAATTTGTTTCACTCATTTAGAATATTATCAATAAACGTCATCCTGAGTTAATTTATATTTCAAAAATATTTTTCATTTTTAAGTTTTACGGCAGCCGCAGATCGTGCAATGGTCTGAATTCTTATACATAAATCATTGACATCCTTAAACTACAATATCATAATCATAGTCCTAACCTTTGGCGCCATCTTCTGGGTACTTCGTATATTGGCCAAATATTTGTCATAGTACCCGCCGCCGTGACCCAATCTCTCTCCAGCTTTTGTAAAAGCAACTCCTGGTGCTATTATCAGGTCCAGTCCTGTTGAATGAAAAAGATATGAGATAAAACAGCAGGATTTTGTCGACAGTGGCGAAAGAGCGAAATGATAGCAAAGTAATTACTATTACCAAATTCTCTTCCACATTTAATATGTATGGATAGAGCATTAAATCGTTATTTGTAAGTGAAAAAAAATATATACAAATATTCACAGTTATATGAACATACCAGTCTCTAAACCGTCTTCCCTTTTTTGGTCCTTCGAGTGCTGAGCAATCCCATGCTTGGTCAACGGCATGCTTTCCTCGTCACCCGCCTCCAAACGTAGCATCCTCATCACCCCACCAGCGTATTGAGGCACGAAAGCTGCCGCTCCTCTGGCTTTTATATGATTTATAAGGGGCATGGTATCGATCTCTTGATCGGTACTCATGTATAGAGCAATGCGGTTTGATGACTTGTACCATGGGTTGTTTATTATCTGATAGGTTTATAAAATGCATAGTATTAAATATCTAACACACATTGTATCTCCCCGAGCTAAGTAAGTCACAATTGTGTTATGGGCGATATACAATGGACAACCTAGGGTAGACCCCACACACCAAAAGTAAATTACGGAAAGTTCGTTTCCATAATTTACTACAGAAATCGAATCCAGGAGTTTGTGTCTGGCACGTCTGAGCCAGGAATCCAAGGGCTTAGATCAATCAAGAACAGGCGCAGTCTATAAATAAAAATTCAACTGACATTGAATATTTTAGTACAATAACAACAAGAGCCAACTTTTCAAACAATAAGCTAATCTGAAAGTACTCAATCTAAGTATTGACTTTCAGCGGGAGCCTGAATAGGTGCGTTTAAGGGTCCAATTTTAATTAAAATAAATTATATTATCTGTTGTTCGTGCCTACCCCGCAAGGGAACTGGCGTGAAGTTATGTATGTATGTATGTATATTATTGACTTAAAATTTGATTTTGCATAAGAATTGTTGTTGTTTGTTGTTACGTAAAACATGTATATTCGAAGTTTTTTTTTTAAAGAAAATAAAAGATAAAAACAACCCGTCTATTTCCTTTATGTGCAAAGATAAAAAAATAAGACCTTCGTCTTGCTTCATGAAGGAGGAGGCAGCGATAAAAAAATCTAGAGGCCCATTCACTATCCTGCAGTGGGCGAAGCTTGCAGGATTAAAGAGGCATTCTGCTCGGTGTTGCAGGGCGCAATGCAGGCTGCAACAACTTCACACTGCAGCATTACGCGGTGAACTGCCATGCAGGATAGTGAATGGCTTAAGCTGAATGGCCTTCCTACCATTGTGGCGAAAGAAATGAATAATAACAACATTGATCAACTGAAATCACAGAACGACATTAAAGTTTGAGTGAGTGAAGTGATTTCAAGGTCGAATTCTTGTAAAGTGCAAGTTAGAGACAAGGAGTACCATCTTATATGGTGGGTAAGTTGAAAAAGCGTCCAGCGGCATACTGAAAATGGGGTTCAAATACATCTACCACTATAGGGTTGGCGTACGAAGAACTGCGATATGAATAAAAAATTGTTGAATTGCCATGCCAGTATAGAAAACCTCAACTATTTACATAGTATAAATTAATGTAGTAAATATAATGTTGTGAGAAAGCGTATAGAGTGATTTAATTATTGTGAATTTTTAATAATCAAAAACAAAGCGGAAATCTTTCGGTCCTTGTTTTTTTTTCTATCTCACTCTATTTACTTTTGACGCTTTCTTTAAAATTTATCCTACGCTACCGCAGCGCCACCCTCGTTATCCGTTTTGGATGGACACTTTAAACACAGTTGGTACTGTACTCCTTACCTCTACTACCCTCCATAGCATAGATAATACATTGCATCTGAAGTACTGAGATGGCGCTGGTTTTTAAGATATTTAAAGTGAATTTAAGCATGAAATTACACTTTCCCACAATTGCCTGATTTAAATTTCCTGATAATCTTGGAAAATTTAGGAGGAATGAGGATAGCGCTTTTACCAGAATCTAAAAGTGATGGTGTACAGGTATTAAGGTAGATGGGACCATTATATGACGGCAGATTATTGCTGGTTGTTACAAAGACAATTTTTTCTTAAAGATATTTTATGATACTTTTCTTAAAAGGTCTTTTGTACTAGTAGTAAAGTTCTGTCTTTTTCCTTTCTAAGTCAGAGGAAAGCTTGGAAAAGGATGAGGTGGCTTAAGCTGTTTAGTAGCGTACAAGAGGCCTGCCTGCGTGCTCACACCTGCCAGGGTTTTGCTGGCGGACTAAGTTATTGTTCGGTGATTTTGGCTTAGAGTGATGGGAGTGACACTAGGGTAGTTTAATAGCGTAAACAACAGTTAACTTGTGCACCACAAGTTGGTATGGTACACTACCTTCTTGAACAGGTAGTGAGTTATCACTACCTTCTTCTTAGTTGTGAAGTGGGTGTGCAATGTGTATAAAACATGAATCCCCATCGTAACAAAAAAGTCACTTTTCGTGACAACTTGAAAATGTACATATCACAACATAATGGCCCACATCACATGTGCTATGGTATTTCATGCATCAGAGGATAATGCAAATTATACATGATTATATGTAAGCGCACTGATGAACACTAATAGGAGTGGCATATCGTTTTATGAACTACTAGCTGACCCATGCCCACTTCGCTGGGCGTCATTAATAATATTATTAATTACAATCGAATATAGCTTATGTCACTCAGGAATAATGTAGCTTTTTACTCGTGAAAGAATTTTCAAAATCGATTCAGTAGTTCAAGATTCAGTAGTCACTTCCTACAAACAAACTCCCAAGCTTTACCTCTTTGCAATATTAGTATAGATTTATTAAAAAACAGGCCCGTTTATGGTGGCCAACATGATTTACTTTCGCATGGTTTCCGCATTCCCTTATCTTTATGTCTGCGAAATCTAAATTCAGGCTTGTTTGCATTACTGGGAATGTGGGACAAGTATTTTGAGAGCACTCTCTCCACATCCGAAGAATCCAAGACCAAAACATTGTATAGAATATTTCATTAAGCTGTAGTAGTAGCTTAATGGATGACGCACTCATGTATCTAATTCGCTTTTTAGGTGACATGCGTCTGAATCCTGGTAGGAAAGAGTGCATCACTGAGGCAGTTATCACAGTTATTTGTTATAGGTAGTTATCCTTGTTTTATGGTGCGAAACTTAGGGGTGCCATTTACTATCCTGCATGGCAGTCCGCCGCGTAATGCAGATTTGTGAATATTGTTACAGCCTCCAACACGGAGCAGGATGCCTCTTGAGTCCTGCAATCTGCCCACTGCAGGACTGCCGTGGAGAATAGTGAATGGGCGACTTTAGTACCTTGTCATAGACAATTTGCGATTGTCGTTTTTTCTCCTCCGTGGTGAGAGCTGCTATTCTCGATGCTATTTCACTTCTTAAAAATACTTTGGCTGGGTTCGGTTTAATAGGGCTCATTTTCTTTCTGGAATAGGAAATCATATTATACAAATATTACTTTTTAATAATATTGACAGATTTGGGGATAGTCTTCAGACTATGACATAGGCCTCCTTTTAATTAGGTAAAATCAGAGTGCAAGGGCGTTCTCATTCTTTTTCTATAGCGACGCGAAAAAATATTAGTTTAAACGTATATTCGGATTTACGGTTCTTCAAGAATACTTCAAACTTACTCTAACTAAATATGAATAAGACCGTTTTTGTTTACTGTAATATGTGCAAAAAAATAAAAACATACGGACTAGGAAATGGGGATAATCGCTTAAAAATTGCCTTGAATAAATATAAATAACTTTAGTAATATTATAAGTAAACTTTTAGGTATTTCAAAAGCTATAATTAGGCGGGCGTATTTTAGAAATAAATCTGTCATCAATGTACCGGTTATTTTGAATCTTTATGCATAAGGTCCATAAGGAAATTAAGAACCTAAATATTGCTATTTTATTCGCTACTAGGATATGCTCGCGACTTCGTCCACGCTTGACTTGAAATTCCCGGGACACAAAGTACCGCAGCGTTTTAAAAAGAATGTAAGCTATCGTTTCAGTGGAAACTGTGTGGGAATAAGATAACTTTTATGCACCCGAACAACTTAAAACACTTCCGGGAAAATTCCCGCGTGATTCCTGGGATTAAAATATCACACATTATATTATATTAAATTTGCTACCGTTTAGTAAAAAAATCACATTGAAATTCGATTTCTTTTAATCTGGCCATTTTAAATCATTCCTAGAAAAATTCCCGCGGGATTTCCAAGTCAAAAGTAGGGCAGAGTTTAAGTCTAAGAATTAGCTGTCGATCAGCGAAAACCACATCGAAATCGGCCCAGTAGTTTTTACGCGAATCCCGAACAAACAGACAAGAACTCCTCCGTAGTTTATATAGTCTATTCCAGTTATTTTTTAAATAGCTTTAATGTACAGACACGGCATCTTTAGAATTTTATAATTTTATATTATAAAGCACTAGAAATTGAATTCAATTTTTACATCAATACACCATTAATATTTACCTACAATGTAAATATAAAAAATATCTAATTAAGTTAAATCATTTACTTGTAACTGTTATTTCATACCTTCATTTTTTCGAACTCAATAAACGACACGAAAGTGGCAAAAACGAATATATTATCTTCTGAACATTATTTGCACAATTTTATTAGCAATTGACACTCACAGACAGTTTTTGTGGAGACAGCATTGATCGTCTAATGTTCCCATAATAATTCTTATATTTCACTGTTTAATAATAATCAATAATAAGTAGGTACTGTTTTTTCATTACGATTCCCTTTTAAACTTCATAAATAATTATTTCCTTATGTAAATAAAAATCGGCTTACCGAACAGTGGACTTGAAAACGCGTCTGTCGATTACAACAAAACTGATAATAACTATCGAGATAGCAGTAGCAAACTACACAAATGTCGTTGTTATTCCTATCGTAATGAAATACGAAACCAGACTAATCAAAACAAACCGGTGTTTAACACGTGTTAAGAAACCTATTAAAAACAGAGTCATCTTTTGTAACGCGCGTTAACTATTTACTCCGTTAATTCTTATGGGGTTATATAAAATTACGTTGAACGTAAAGATGGCAGTTAATGTATACATGTGTGAATATAGTTCGTGCTACAAGGCCAAATTCACACATTGACAAATCGCTAATTATTTACGCTAATCATGTCAATTATAAATGTTTATTTTTTTAAAAGATATATGGCCTATTATAACCGTATTTACACGTCCACGAATCGTGCAACTTAATCTATTCTAGACAGACAAAAATTCTAAATACGTTTTTCTAAATTATCGATTAGGATTCAGCTTTTATTAAAAATTCATTTTATTAATATAGATGAAGATTTTTATAGTGTTGTGGGTTATTGTTTCAAATCTGACTCCATCGTAATAACTTCAAAAATGTAACCTAAATACGTTACCCTCGTTCATTACTATGGCATATAATTAAAAATATTTCTATTGAATCGTTATTTTAACGAGCTCTAAAACTATGATATTATAATGCTAACGGCAATTAAAAATGAACATAAAAGCGTAAGTACGTACAAATAGGTACGACTATTTGTTTAATATATACGATAAGCTAACGTTATGGGTTTCGTATGGTTAAATAGAAAAGATGGAACAGTTATAATTTTGTGATGTCAATATTCGTCCGTTCCTCAAAACAATAGCTTACTATTTCTAAGTTCTGCGCTTTTTAACCAAATTCAGTTAAATTTGTTAAAATGCACAAAATTGAAAGGTGCCGACGATATTCAGCGACATTGATAAAAACTAAATAAACTATGAGATATCGTACATAGACGTGTATATATATATATACGTTTTTGCTTCACGTATTAATATACAGATGTCATAAATATCGAGTGCTGTAGTATTAATTATACTCAAGGCTTCTTTTGTGGGGGCACGTGGGAGCATGCAGTGCCCTTAAAGGAGATTTCAAAAATATCGGAAAATTTCCATAAAAACTGAAAAAAACGAAACAACAACAACAACAAAATTATGGAGTTACAATTCTCGAGAATTAGCGTGCCCCTAAAAAAGAAGTGACAAAAAAGGTCTGATTATACTTATTATACATCTAACCAAAAATATAGGTATAATCAGTGAGGGCAGTCAGGCGGTGAGTTTCAATATAATACATACATACATAACTTCACGCCAGTTCCCTTGCGGGGTAGGCACGAACAACAGAGCGCCATTCAGGCTTATTCTTACACACCTCACTTGCTTCTTTGACATTCATAGCTCTTGTCATGCACGCTCGTCTGTTCTTAAGGCTCCTGACATCACCTTCTGCTAGTACACGATCAATTTGATCATGGAAGGTGTCTCGTGGCCTTCCACGACTTCTGCATCCATCCACTTTTGCATTGTATATCTGTTTAGTCATTCTTTCATCATGCATTCTTTCCACATGCCCGAACCACCGAAGCATTCCTTTCCTTACCTTCACCCCGACACTCTCTTTCAGACCAACTCTCTTTCTTACTTCGGTATTACGAACGCGGTCCGCGAGCGTCACTCCGCAGATTTTGCGCAGTGCTCGCATCTCAACCGCGTTTACTCTACTTTCATGTTCTCTCTTCCATACCCAACTCTCACTTCCATACGTGAGCGTAGGTACCAGCACCGTCGATATAATACGCCTATGCATAAGTCGTGGTAGCGTAATGGCTAGCGCACGCGTCTCATAGGTACTCAAAGGGCGCGGGTTCGATCCTCGCCGGAAGGCATGCACCACTTAGGCAGTTTTCTGACCTAATGTGCATATTGTTAAAATTACCACGTGCTAATAACGGTGAAGGAACGCATCGTGATGCAACCTACACATCGAGATAACCAATGTGTCAAACCTGCCAAGCCGCCTTGGACAAGCGTGGCGGGTATACTGTCCGTTCCCCTTAATGGGAGGCCCGAGCCCAGCAGTGGGACGTTCCTGGGCTGTTATTATTATGTGCATGTAAGCATGGAACACTAAAAACAAAAATAACTTTGAAAATCAAAAACAACAACAAGGCTTCAATGTTTCATGATAAAAACTTAACTAACCCGTTTATTATTACACAAAGTAATTCTTACGTGCTTTTAACATGCTGCCTAATTAAGGCACGGAACGTCATAAAAGATAACACGGTAACCGAATTAAATTATTTTCTTTAATTAAATATTGCATTTTTTAACAAAGTTGTTGAACACATATTTAAAGGAGATAAATGTTAACTTTTTTTATAGGATACTAACGTGTAATAGTCAGTTATCGGAATTATTATACCTATATAGGTCTAATCTGCTTTTTCTTACTAGATAAATTTTGTTATAGGACACTGAGACTTCTGGGCCAAAGACATGTAATGAGTTATAGCTTAAAAGAAGCGTTATATTTTTCATATTACAAAATGGAAAACATCAACCCTAAATTACATCTGGAAGAAGAGAAATTTTAAAAATAAAGTCACATATAAAATAAATTATCGATTACTTGTGTGACTGAATTTCAACAATTAATAATATGCAAACACTTACAGCACACTATTAATTCATTCAAAATAACTAAACCCACTACAATTATGAAAAATATCAACATAATAAAAATAAATCTTAACAACAAGCTCATATTTTTACAATCTGGACCCGAGAATGTATGATAGCGTATACGTCTCCTTTTATTTAAATTATATCACTTGGTAGCTGTATACAAGTTTAATAGATAGAGAGAGATCCCAGTCACCCCAGACTTACGTGATTTTAGGAAAGATGAAATTTTTAGGATCTGTAGTTTAATATAAACTTAGAAAGAAATGGATACTCGCTAAGCTGAAAGCGGGGCCGTTTTTCAGGTAGCAGCTATCAAAGGTAGAAAATAACCACGGGAAGATGTTTGGACCGTCAGATTTGTCTGGCTCAGTGGAAAATATTTTAAAATATTATACTTGATAGTATATATAAAATTCAGCCTTCCTAAAATGACGTAAGTGCCCATTTTTGTTTAGTGTCTGTCAATAGTTATGGCTCACAGGTAGTGTCTGGCAACTGTATATCTTCGTTTATAACAATATCATATATGACATATGTAAAAACTAGCCCTGCTACTTTGACGTAAGTTAGCATGAAAATTTTCCACCTTTGATACCTGCTGAAAAATGACTCCGCTTTCAGCTTAGCGAGTATCCATTCCTTTCTAAGTTTATGTTAAACTACCTATACTGAAAATTTCATCTTTCCTAAAATCACCTAAGTCTGGGGTGACTGGGATCTCAATCTATAAAGATAGAAAAGATTTATCTAATATCGGTTTAAGGTAAAATAATAAAATAAAACGTCGGAAAAATCAAATAAAATTACCGCGCTTAAAACCGTTAAAACGTAGTTTTATTATGTATACAAGTCGCGAAAACTTAAGAAAATATTATGTAAAATAATAATTTAGCCGATGCAAGACGGTTCAATTCTTTCTGTCAATTTGAGTGAATCGACCAAAGTGTTCCATATAAAAACACTTGAATCATTCAATGTTATTGATCACCGTCGTGTCCTTTCAATTGTGCGCCTTTTAAACGAATTTATTCAATGGATGATCTTTCAATATGGATGAATCACTCAAAGTCATTGAATACCATCGTATTGTTTCAGTTGCCTTTTGACTAAATTTATTCAACTTGGTTGATACGTCTAACATCAATATAAGATATAGGAACCCGTCGTAAAATATTAAGAATAACTATTATAGTTAATACAACATCGTTATCTACGAGTTTTTGATTTCTAACAAAATAAGATTGTTTATCACCTTAGTTTGCAAGAATTTGTTAGCATTAAGGTATCATAATTCATCATAATGACACGTTTTCTAAAATGACATCATCCAACCTTGCTTTATCTTTTCCACGTTAATCTTGTTATGCCAATGTTTAATTTAGATAGCGATCATTTTTATATTTTTACCTGATAATATGCTTCCTTCCTGTTGAAATTTAGGAATTGAAACATATTTCATTCTTTATTACTGTTTTACAATAAATTAAAATTTGGGCACCAATATGTATTTTCCTTAGTTCCTCTATTCTGGCATACGTCTTCTGTCACACCGAAAATCAGCACATCATCCTTCATATAAACCATCTGTTTTAATTTTACATTTGTACTCATCAATCTTCTAAACATTATTTTTGTCATGTGACTTTCATCTCTCCTCATTACATGTCCACATCGCCTTAAGGCTGTGTTTTCACTGCCGCGGGGCTAGGCGAAGTAGAGCGGAGAAGAGCAGTGAAAAGTGGCAAATGTTACCATGGAAGCGGAACGGAGCGAAGCTGAGCAGACCATAGCAGCATTGTGCCGTGTTCCGATCAGTCAAATTCAATCTCTTGAAGAGATCATACGTCATGTTGTTAATAAAGGAAAGAGCAGCGCTTCTACATCTTTCTCTACTAGAATATGAAGATTCGGAAGCAGATGAAGTCTTTTTTTATAATGAATAGGTTCGCGTTTGACTGACATTGCACCTGATGTCAGGCCGAAATGCAGTCTAAGGTGGAGCACGCTTATCTAGAAGATACCTGTTCACGCGAGACTTAAAAACACCTAGATTGTATTCTTCAGGAACAACAGACGACGGTAAAGAGTTCCACTCTTCAGCGGTGCGTATGATGAAAGTGGAAGCATAGCGTTTCGCCCGCTTCGTTGGTATTTCCACCATATATCGGTGGCGTGAGTGCGTACGTCTACTTGTCCGGTGGTAAAATGGTGAGGGAGAAACCAATTCATGTAAGTAGAACAGATTGCCGCATATTATTCGCGCCGCACCGTCCCACTACCCCCGCTTCGTGCCTCCGCTGGCACCATAGCCTGCTCGACTCCGTTTTGTCCGGCTCGAGGCCGCGTGGCCATATATTTTATTTAAAAATCCGCTCTTCTCCACTCCGCCCAGGTCCACGTCAGTGGAAACGCAGCCTAATAGTTTTTCTCTCAAAGAGATTTCAGTTACGAGTCGTAGCGATAAAGACGATGAACATTTAAGACTATAAGTAGAATTTTGAGCCCAGGTCCACATCATCACCGGAATATATTGGATTTATGTTGCATTTTTTATATTTTATTATATACAGTAAAACTGTAAGTCGAACTAGCATGGAGACGCCAAAAAATTCGAGTTATAGAATTTTCAAATTATGGAGATTTTCGACTTAAACGAATTTTGTTAGGAAACATTTGACTTGTAGAGGTTAAGATTTATATTATACTAGCTGTCCCGGCCAACGTTGTTCTGCCCTGAAGAAATAAAATTTAGAACCCGATTGCAGCGCCACCTACCGGGTCTAAATGTAAGCTATCCTATCTTTCAAGCTAGAACAAACTGCACACGGTGTGAAAATTTGATTAAAATCGGTTAAGTAGTTTAGGAGTCCATCGCTGACAAACAACGTGACACGTAGTTTACATCTAATAAGATTTATATTTATAGAGGTTGTAAAATCAAATATTGCTATGCTCGAGATGGTCTTGGTAATGATAATGCCAACTTATTTTTTCGAGTTATAGAGGGAAATAAGTACTGAATTTGCTTATAGGGACTCCCTAATTATTTCGACTTATAGAGGGTTCAGATTTCGAGCAACGGAGGTTTTGGGGGTTGAAGGGAAGGGAACACAATTTTTTTTCGACTTATCCAGGTTCGGCTTAGAGCTTCTACTGTATTTCATTTAAAGCTTATGTGCACGAAATCAGAGGTAAGTTCTGTGTTAACCATAAAAAAAGCAAATACGTGGTCTCAACTAATCTAATGCAGGTTTGCTAACGCTTTTAGGCACACCTTGAAATCGTCACCAGTTGACTAGCTCAAGGAGTGAATGAATGAACACAAACACTATAGTTCGTCGCTACTTCGAAATCTTTAATGATGAATTGACTCAAACTAGGCCGATACCTACTCCATTGACCTGTGCTGCCTCCGTCTCGAATGGTGCCGTTTCGAATCCTGTCTGGAAAAGCATTTGTGTGTGTGTTACGATTATAAGATGCTAACGTTGAAGGAAAATATCGTGATGAAACCTGCATGTACATACAGATAACCGATATGTCAAATCCGCCAGAGCCACTTGATCGAGCATAGTGGATATATCGTCCGTGTAAAATCGGGAGGTCCGAGCACAGTAGTGGAACATTTATAGGATGTTATAATAGTTTTTCTTTTTTTTTTATTGCAGGAGTTCAGCTTACAGACAGACGGCCCACTTAATTAAAAGCGGTTACCATCGCCTATGGACATTTGCAACACCAAAGGTGCTAGAAATGCGCTGCTGCTCTCTTAAGGGAGACTGGAACATGGTCACTAATGCCGGAACACAACTCAAGGTTGTTATGGCGACATGCTTTAGACCAGGGGTGGTAGGCATTCAGTCGGGCAAATGCCCTACCACCAGGCTGTAGGTTGTTTAGTCGCCTCTTACGACAGGCCGCCCGGCCGCAGGAACTTGTATTCTTTCTCCGTTCCTGCACGGATAGATATATCTATGTCAAACAAAATATTAGTATATGCTGCTGAAATGCTGAAGAGTTTTTTTGCGCCGCTTCTTCTATTCAAACCAACAACATGTTGCGAAACGGTGGTGAGTTAGGTTAGGCTCATAGTAAACAATAAACATATACAAAATTAAAACGAAATAATTGAAACGAACAAGTTGGCGGTGGGCTACATAAAACATTAACAATACGCATTGATACTTGACTTCCGTGATCACGGCTACGAAAATGTGGCCGAAACGTCGGAATAATAAAAATCAAATAAATTACGGCGCTTACGCTAAAACCGTTAAAAAGTAGTTTTACTATGTATACTAGTTACGAAAACTTAAGAAAATATTATGCTTTATTAAATTTAACTTTCTGACTCTTTTTTTTATCGTTTTTTAAAATGAAAATCTGGCAAACAGGCATACAGTCCATGTAATGCTTTGCTAGTCTAGGATAGAATAAAGGGGATGACATAGAGAAATCAATCAGGGGAATGGAATAGAGAAGATAGAGGAAGAGAGAAGGGGCCGTAGGAACACTCACTTATCGTTCGAAACACGATTAGCTCAAGGTTAACTGATTCACGCCGATATTCTGTGAGTATCATACACACACACACACACCACACACACACACAAACACACACGTACACACCATAAAATCACATGATTGCACACACCTTCACGCATGCACACGCAATCTGAGCAAACACTTGAATAGATCTGCTTTTTGTACGACTGTTTGGATATCTACTTTAGTATATTAATTAGTTATCCATCTGAACCCTATTAGTATAGTAATCTAGTATAGGGTTGAGAATTTCAAAATATTGCAATGTTTACTTTAGCCTTTATTGTAATTTGTATTTTCCAACCGAAAGTTGCCGAAGTCAACTGTAATTTACAGGTTGAATCCTAATTCGGGACTTTGATAGCTGACGGACTGCATTTTTTTTCCATTGTTATGCATTGTGGCTATGAATAAATGAATTTTAATTTGATTTTCTTAGTATTGTATCACACCGATCGAACTGGCCCTAATGGCTGTAATTTAGGTAATAACTTCATCATGGCTATACCACGTCAAATATTGTCTATTATAAAATAACGTGTGGCATGATTACACTATTTGCTAACCTTAGCGGGATCTTCACCGTCCTCTGTCCATTGCATAATTATTATTGTAGCTGAAGTTAGATGATAATGTAGATGAGAATTCAGGACAAGATTTCAGTCTTCCTAAGCTTATTCTGTACGAAAAGAAATAATAATATGTCGCAGACTACGAATCTTGTTCAAATAACTCCGCAGTGAGTGACAAGTTACAGCGCTAATCCATTGACTATCTCCAGCTGTACAATATCCAGCCAACGCTGTTATAGTAGATCTCGCTTCATGAACTGCTATATGACTTCCAGCGATCGGAGATTTCGCGCTAGGACGTACTTGCCTATCTAATCTTCCTTGTCCGCTATTTATAATGACTAGCTAGTTGGGCACAATGATTATATATTATTATTATGATTTATAAATAATTTATATTATTTAAAATATTTTTCCGCGAATATGTATATATGTACTAACATGTTATGTACTTATTTGTTTTGATTCGCCATAAACAGGCAATTCAAAGCTAATTTAAGTAGTAGTCTTCCTTATAGACAATTAAAATCAAATCATCGTTATGTTCAAACTATATTGGACATTAATCAAGTAGAGGCCAAGTTTTTTTTATTTACAAACATAGAACATTGTTTCCATTAAAGTTCCCAATTTGTGGGATTTGAATTCAATATGCCTTTGGAAATATCACAAAGTTTAGGTATTAGAAGTACACAAACGCAATTCACAGTTGTTACAAACATAACCGCTGTGGGTTGTTTTCTCGCCTCTTACGACAGGCCGCCCGATCGCAGGAAATTGTATTCTTTCTCCATTCCTGCACGGATAATATATAAATCATAGGCAAGCAAAATAAAAAAAAAAAACTAAAATTATATAGAGCTTGAGAGTAATGTCCAAAATGGAGTCTACTCGGACACTAATTGCAAGAAATAGAAAGCCGACTTTAGTACTGCTCACTTAACGGAACTATTGATAATATTCCAATATAATAATAATATAACCAAACCGGAAACAAAATTATATTTAAATATAGTCAGAGGTCATTGTACAAATACCTATATTGATAGCGGTACATAAAGAAGCCACAAGTGTATTTACCGATAAATTGCAAATAAATTATGAAGGAAGCTCCTCGTTCTAGATACATCTATATTGACGGAGACTTGTACTTACTATTAATTTATTTTCCGCAATGGGTATTTGTTAAAATTTGGAATAAAGTTCATACAAGAAATTTCATTTTTTCTATCAATGGGAAGGCAAATTAATGTAAACCTAACGTAATAGAAACGACTTTTAAGGGTACGCGACGATCACACTTAATTGAGAAGGTCTATAAGAGGAACAAGTCAGTAAAAATGCTACTTGATTATATTAGTTATAAAGTATAAAATTAATATAAATAAGTTATATTCTAAGTTTAGTAATAATCATATTAGAATAATCAGTATTTGTAATTAAGTAGGCAGCAGCATTAGTTCGTAGTTAGATATAGTAACATACCTATGTAAAAGTAGAAAAAACCTCTGTCTTGAACTAAGAGAAAGGTGAAGGCGATTTAATAAAGGAAAAGGTATAGGAACCCGGCATTAATGGTACGATCTTGTTAACGGTAAAACAAAAGGAAATAGAACTGAATGAGCTGCTTTAACGGAGTTCAATGATATCTGGCCGAGCCTCCTCGGCCTCGTTAAATTGAGCGGTTTTTGTGCTAGGTGTGGCTGGGGCTAACCCGCTCTTTGTTCCGTCCGCCGAGCCGCCGTCCGGCCACGAGGGGCGCCAGCGCCCGCAACCGTCAGCTGTCTTCACAACGGTCTTTCGCAGTCCCGCCGGTCGCTGCCGCACCGCACCGCACCCGCAGTCGAGTTCAGCCGCCGACTGTGTGCATACATTACTCGCCGCGATTGGCGACCGAAACTTTCTTACGTCAAATCAATGGATATAACCTAACTCGCCGCGCGTTTATTAAATTATCGAATAAAATGTAATTTTATTGTGCTCTCGCGATACAAATGGCTTGCTAATGTGTCCTTACCTCGTCTAAATTGTGACGTGTTGGTGATACAGTGTTAACAGTGCCAACAATGTGAATTAATAGTGTTTTGTGCTGTTATAAAAAGAAGCTATGAGTATCCAAAAGTGTCTTCTGGATAACTCCAGCAGAATGATAAAAGCGATGTCTAACGCTAAGTCGAATAACAGTGAAGTGAAAACGGTAAGTGAACTTTTACAACACTAATTATCATATTGTTAATTATTTGCGACCTTGTTCAAGCGCTATGAAAGGAGATTACGCATTTGAAAGGTTAAATAATTTCGCATAGAATCACTGTGTATGAGAGTAAATAAAAAGTGCATAGAGATCAAGCGATGTGTCGTATATTTGACCTGTCAAAGTAATAATAATAGCGCGTTGAAAGTTCTCTTAGCGATTGTTTACGTTGCGTTGGTTGCTCTACGTTTGAAAATTATGTATTTACACTAATTTACTGTTGGTGCAATACGATCGATCGATATTATTACAATTACATGGTTTATTGACTTACGTCACTATGTGGCACGTTCTCGATTCAGCTTGACGACGTCACGAATTAAAATTATAGTTGTTAGGCATTTGCGTACTAATAAACAGACGTCAGATTTTAAAAATTATATACGTCAATGTCAAGTGCGAGCTCATGTATTTTTTTCATGGTGTAGATATATTCGTCTTTTCCTACGTTTTCAGGACCATAAGTTATATTTTGGCTTCAATATTTATACAGAAAAATATGTTGCTATTAATTACGCTACAGGCACTTCATTCCAGAAGCGATACCATACAGCCATACATGCATTCACAAACAAATATCTTGAAACACAACTGAACTTTGTAGTAGGTACTCTATACGGATATTAAAAATATTTCACGTGCCACTCGAAGAAATTTACGGGAAGTATTCTGTCGAAAATATATATGTTTTCTTTATTGTTACATTCGTTTCTCTACATTTTCACGGTTTAAAAAAATGTTTTGTACGTTTATTGAGTTAATAAAAAAATTATAATATTAACGTGTTTTCTGTTTATATTTAGAGATCATACACAATTGTCTGTTGCCAAGTGGCGCTTGTATTGACCATGGGAAACAACCAATAAAAACAAGATTATTGTTTCATACAATCATTTTATTTTTTGGTCTCCATATTAAAATGTGATAACCCTTTCGTATTTAGTAATATTAAATATATTTAATTACCTTTTTAAATAACTATTTTCTTTTGTTTGGTAAACAATTACATTAAAAAAATAATAACGCCATATTATTAAGTAAATTATTCTAATTTGCAAATATGAAGTATATTTTTTTCTAACGATAGTGGTGTTTATAGTAGTTTAGTTATAAATTACGTTTACGATTTATTTGCCAGGTTAATGAGAGCGGAAAATATAGTCCAAGCAAATCTTTAACTCTTCTCCTGGTTAGCTTCGGAAGCCTGCGCAATACAGGGTTATTGCGCAGGCTTCCGAAGCTTGCAATAATAACGTCTATTGGGCAGCTATCTATGAGCTTATGAAGTTTGGCGCGGACTATAAGAACGTGCACGCACCACGAATATTTCGGTGCGGTTCCTTCTTTTGCAAAATCCATAGAAGCGCGCGCAATTATACCGCACCGGAAGTAAACATTTCGCACTGGAATTAAATTTTTAATTAGTAGGCAAACACACGCATTGTAAATCTCCTAGCTAAGTAAGTTACGCTTGTGTTATGTATAATATACAAAAGTCTACATTGGGGCTGATACCAAACGCCCAGGACATACTAAATAACGGAAAGTTGGATGAACTGGATCCTCCTCTGCATTGCAGTGAGCTAGGCAGGCAAAGGCTTACCCCCTCAAAGGAAAAAAGGAAGTATTTGTGAATCCAATAAAAAGTAATATTGCAAACATAGAGCTGATTCAATAAAATGTGTGAATGAACCCTTTTTATGTGCAAGCAATATATTTTACGAGCGTATGTATGAAATATTTTTTACTTACATACGTCAATAGGCATATCTGGTGGCCGAGCCGATTGCCACATCTGCGGTTATAAATAACATAACTTCACACCCATTACCCAAATGGGATAGCCAGAAAAGACTGCTGCACAGCCGAAAAATGTAATAATTTCTCGGATTCTGTTTTTCTTCAAGTCACGAGTGACTAGGTACCTTCTAGGTAAGCGTGTTCCATCCTAGACCGCGTCATGAGTAAACACCAGGCCCTGAAGACAAGTGGCGTTAAGGGTAAACGAATAGAATAGAAAATGTTTTTTTTTAATTGTGTAAGTTCAGCAGACAGGTAGACGGCCCACCTGATGAAAAGCGGTAAACATAGCCTATGGACATTTGTCACGCCAAAGGTGCTACCAATGTGCTGCCGCTCTCGAAAGGGGCTGGAACCTGGCCACTAATGCCGGAACACAACTCCAGGTTGTTATGGCGGCATACTTTAGACCAGGGGTGGTCGCAATTCAGACGGGCAAATACCTTACCACCCGGCTGTGGATTGTTTTGTCATCTTACGACAGGCCGCCTGGCCGCAGGAAATTGCATTCTTTCTCTGTTCCTGCACGGATAATATGTATGGGAATGGCATATCATTACGGTATGTGTCATATCATTCCCATACATTTTCATTCTATTCGGTTAGCGCTGATGTCACTTGTCTACAGAGCCAGGTAAAACAGCGGTCAAAATCGTACAAAAGACAGTTTAGATTAAAAAATATCTTATAAATAAGCCTGCAAGATTTGCCATTAGTCAGTATCAAGTAGCCATGATTATTCAAGTTTTAGAATAATAATTATCATTCATAAGCTATAACCAAATTGTAGCTCTTTATCTGATGTCAAACGAGGGAGTTTCTGTGACAGATCGATAAAGCACTAAACAGTTGAGATTTAACACATAAAATACAATTTTTCATTAAAAATTATATCCTAATTGGTCGACCTTTAACTAAAATATACCTCTTTTTATGATAAAACTGGCCAGTAAATGTCACTCTTCAAATTCCCGCCAAAAAGCTTAGATTTTATCGAAACATCCACTCTAGAAATTGACATGTTTTTTAATCGACTATTTAATTGAATTGCCAACTATCTTAGAAACTGATATGTTTTTAAACGAGTGTTGGTGCATTCATAATGTTGCTAGGAATTGATTAATGCATTGTGCTTTTTAAAACGTGGTATCACTCTCAATAAGCTAAATACGTAGTTTTGTATGTTTATTCAATCAAAAGCAATTAAATATATTAATTTGGGTTCGACATTTTCATGACAGAAGGAAACAACAGATCCATTCGGAAAAACCATCAAACATATTTTACAAGCAAACACTTGACATCATAATGTTTCTGACATTACCAAGAAACTTTAGATTTGTTTTAAACTTAAGTAAATATTAGTTCTCGTCGTTTAAACAAATACGGAGAGTTAAATTAATGTTAGAAAAGCGTTTGGATCAATATTCATGTTTTTAGCGATGTTCATGGAGTACCTAACTGTAATCATCACGGTTAATATATTTCTTATCAACTTTCCTGATAAAGAAACGATTTTTTTTATTGCGTGAGTACAGGAGACAGGTCGACTGCCTACCTGATGGAAGCGGGTACCATCGCCTATGGACATTTACGACAACAAAGGTGGTACCAATGTGCTACCAGAATCGAAGTTAGGGCTAGATTCTGGCTACCGATGTTGGAACACAACTCAAGGTTCTTATGCCGACATACTCTACCAGAGGTGGTAGACATTCAGACAGGCAAATGCCCTGCCACCTGGCTGTGGGTATATTCCATGCTAAGTTTATAGTCACTTTTAGCAATAGATGGGATCTTTTCATGTAGAAAGAAGTAGGTAAGGCGTCATCTTCTGCAGCTATATAGAGATGTCATAACATTTGTCGTGGGCTCTAAAAGTCATAATAGCCTTCTGCAGCTATGCAGAGACGTCATGAAATTTGCCGTGGAATATAAAAGGCATCCAGACCATACTCAGTATAGCGGCGTTTGCGCCTGATTTTTCAGGAGAGCAATCACACATGTGAATGACTACATAACAATGCCATGAAGGAATCTTAACTCAACTTATCTTTATTCAGATGAACTACAAAAGGAGCACTTTTAGAAATATTAATCATTAGAAAAACATATACGTTGTCTGTGTTTGTTTTCTGTATTTGCTTGAGTTACGAATAAGACAAATTGTCCGGAAACAAAGGGCCCGGGAAGTAGCTAACTCGTCTACCGGGGGACCCTCTTCTCTCCCCCCTCCCCGCATCTTTATGCCCTCATTGCGTAGGGCGGTCTGTAACACGCACCACGGGAGGAGGTGACCGCGCGCTAAATACCAGCGCGTCTCCATTTCGACGGTATAGCGGCGGGTGCAAACCTTTCTCCAGAGATGCGTCCTCCTTTGGCGGCAGCAGAACAGGCCTGGTACGCTTACGCTCCCGCTCCGCCTCCTCCTTAGCAAGCATGACTCGCTTGCAAAAGGAGGAGACGACGTCCGATCCAGGGGGGCTCCCGCCCGCGGTTCAGACCATGGCCGGGAGCGAAAGGTCTAATCCGGTAAGGGTGACGAGGTCTCGAGGCTACTCTGCCCAACCGGCGGGGCATATCTGGAGGGTAAAGTATCTGAGTGCCGGTAATGGAGTACTTAAACTGCGAAAATTAAAAGGATTTCCTCGAGAAACTGATTCAAATATATAGGGAAAGTTTTGAAGGCTCTCATTGGAATTTCGAAGAACTTTTTAAGTTAATGATGTAAAGGCCTAGAGAGAGATTTACATAAGAAAGAGCAAATATTCACGAATCCTTTCAATCACTCACGCAGAGCATTTTTCTTTATTTTAGAGGATTCTTTATGAGGTTGTTTTTACCTTTGCCGTTTAACCGCCCATCTCTCATACCTCAGCCGTCAGCCATTTGCAGACACTATCATCGTTCTAACTTCATTACTTAGAGTGCCTTTATGTTATAAAAGGGTTAAATTTGCTGACAAAAATCACTTTCCTTGATCAATTACAGCTGAACTATAAATGTCACTATAGATAAAGAAAATTATTTATTTAATGAAAACACTATAATTAATTTGTAATTCATACTAGGACATCTAGGATCGTTTTTTAGGTTTGTTTGTTGGTTAGCATTTCATGAATTTGCGATTTAAATTATTTTTCTGAGTTTATGTCTCAGAATAAATATCTTTAATTATTTTATGAGTAAATTCACAGAAGAAGCATATATATATATATACATACATACATACATAACTTCACGCCAGTTTCCTTGCGGGGTAGGCACGAACAACGGAGTGCCATTTAGGCTTATTCTTACACACCTCACTTGCCTCTTTGACATTCATAACTCTTGTCATATATATATATATATATATATATATATATATATATATATATATATGAATCTTGGGGTTCTGAGACCATGAGTCTCTATACAAAGAGCTATCAAAACGACTCATCAACACTTCAGGTGATCAGGATCAGTATGGCAGTCCAGCGAGGAAACGTAGCCAGCCTTCTGGGCGTTTTACCCATAGAAGACGGGTTACCTAGACTCAGTATTCTACGTATAGTCTTAAGGTATTACAGGTAGAATAAAATATAATTAAGATAAGTATTATTTGTTGTAAAATGTTAATTTACAGTGTCATAAATATTTTATAGAATGAATATTATATTTATTTATTTTGTAAACGTAGCGTTGTTTGTCATAAAGTATATTAAAATTAAAACAACATCGCAAACCCGAGGGTCTGGCTTTAAATAAATAAATATTCCAAGATGAAGATGCATTCACATGACTTTTCTTTTAAAACTTAAATCTGTCTGAACATGTTTTACAGTTCTGGCTGCAAAACTTTTTGAACCATTCTTATAATTATTTTTCTTTTGCATTTTCGTTCTTAAACCTATTCTTAACTAAATTTTAGGACAATGATTGCCATATTTATTTAAAACATTTAAGGCAACATATACTTTTATTGAAAATAAAACTGCACGACTAAATGTCACTCTTAACATGTTCACCATAAAATCCTTTATGTGTTAAATTTATAAATAGAATTGCCATATAAAAATAAGATCCGTAACTTGTAAAACACATGACTATTTTACATAATATGACAGTCCATAAACTGGTTTCTCTTATTTTGATAGCTGTATCTGGGTGCTTCTAATTAGGCGATTTGTGTATGTATTATTATATTATATTTAATTTATTGAAGTGAAACTTCTATATAAACGGGGGGTCTTAGGATTTTTCTGTCACGAAAAAGCGTTACGGCCGCGTGGAAGAGCGGAATAAATTTAGATTAGACGTGGTGAGAGGCGGAATAATTTTATAACAACCTCGAGTTGTGTTCCGGCATTAGTGATCAGGTTCTAGTCTCCCTTAAGAGAGCAGCAGCGCATTTGTAGCAACTTTGGTGTTGCAAATGTCCATAGGCGATGGTAACCGCGTTGGGTCGAAACTTGGGCTGTTCTAGAGTCTCTGCAGAGATGCCGTATCGATTGGCGATACATCGAGGTGTTGAGATGTCTGTATGATGCCGCAACGATGACCGTTCAGATCCAGGACCGGAGGGCGAAGCCTATACCTCTACGTCGCGGGGTGAGACAGGGGGATGTCATATCCCCGAAACTGTTCACCAACGCGATGGAGGATGTCTTCAAAACTCTGGAATGGAATGAACGGGGCATCAACATCAACGGCGAGCGCATCTCCCACCTACGTTTCGCTGATGATATTGTCGTCTTTGCAGAGACGTTGGAGGGACTTACCGACATGCTGAACAGCCTGAATGAATCCTCCCGACGGGTCGGTCTCGGCATGAATTTGGACAAGACGAAAGTCATGTTCAACGAACATGTCATGCCGAGACCGGTAAACGTCGATGGTTCCCCTCTTGAGGTGGTGCAGGAATATGTATACCTTGGACAAAAGATCCAGGTAGGCAAACACGGCCTCGAGAGGGAAGCCAATAGGAGGATCCAGTTAGGTTGGGCAGCATTCGGTAATCTTCGGCATGTCTTCTCGTCGACCATTCCGCAATGCTTGAAGACGAAAGTCTTCGAGCAGTGCGTCCTACCCATCATGACATATGGTGCCGAGACATGGACACTGACAGCGGGACTGGTCTACAAATTCAAAGTCGCTCAACGGGCTATGGAGCGAGCTATGTTAGGTATTTCTCTTATGGATAAAATCAGAAATGAGGACATCCGTAAGAGAACGAAGGTAACTGACATAGCTCGCAAAATTAGCAAGTTGAAGTGGCAGTGGGCCGGTCACGTCTGTCGCAGGACCGACGGCCGATGGAGCAAACGAGTCCTGGAGTGGAGACCACGTCTCGGCAAACGTAGCGTAGGACGCCCTCCAGCCCGGTGGTCTGACGACCTGCGCAAGATCGCCGGCAGGGGCTGGATGAGGAAGACGGGAGACCGGGATATGTGGCGCGTACTTGGGGAGGCCTACGTCCAGCAGTGGACTGAGAGTGGCTGAAGAAGAAGAGAAGAAGATGGTAACCGCTCTCCATCAAGTGGGCCGTCTGCCTGTCTGCTGATCTCCTGCAATAAAAAAAAATGTCCTTGACATCATAAGCACTATGTAAAAAAAAACCACTCGATTCATTGATTATTTTAATTATTTGTAATAAAACCTATTACGATAATAGCTAACATACAAAATTAGTTTCATTGTAATACTTGGAATATCATTCTGATTATTAGATATGAATTCAGTTACTTAACTATATCAAAATGTCTATAGAATGAATCACTGTAATAGATTTTTGGTCTGGGTGTCTGGGATCGGCGTCGGAATAGTCCGTCGTGTATATTAAAATACTCAAACTCAAAAGTTTTTATTCAAAATAAGTTCCACTGGAGAACGTAAAAACCGAAACTTATACACGTTAGTCAACATTGAAATCTACTTCCTATTCTATGTACACCGCTTCGCAGTGTGTTATCGCTTTTCAAAGGACATGAGGAAAGAAACTCCCCATACCAGTAACACGTGTAGCTAAAAATGATTTTTTCATCATAGTTGTTTATATATTATTTTTATTGTTTATAAGCTTATATATATATATATATATATATATATATATATATATATATATATATCTCATATATAAAATTTTCGTGTCACAATGTTCGTTCCCATACTCCTCCAAAACGGCTTGACCGATTCTTATGAATTTTTTTATGCATGTTCAGTAAGTCTGAGAATCGGCTACTATCTATTTTTCAAACCCCTAAGTGATAAGGGGTGTCCACCCCAAAAATATTTTTTTTATTTTTTGGATAATTTTTATTTTTTTAGGATACAGCATTAAAAAATACACACAACCCTACATTTTTACCCCTCTACAATGAACCACTATTTTTTATTTGTTAATTATAAACTTTACTTTTTGGCAAGATTTTTAATCTTACTTTGTCATGACTTAGAATAAAAAAAATGGTATTACTCTTTTAGATTCACAATTAGAACCGGTAGGTGGCGCTGAGATCGGGTTCTGGAATCTTCCTAATCACCTGGAGCGATTTTGGTGATTTTGTTTTTGTGTGTTTGAGTGGGTACCCGGATGGTTTAGATTCGCAAATAGAAGCGGTACGTGGCTCTGGGATCGGGTTCTAGAATTTTATTTTTTAAAGGCAGGACAGCGTCTGCCGGGGCCGCTAATATATATATATATATATATATATATATATATATATATATATATATATATATATATATATATATATATATATATATATATATGTATATATATGTATATATATATATATATATATATATATATATATATATATATATAAGTTGTATTACAATTACTTTTCAAAGAATAAATGGAGTTGTAACAAATAAAAATATAAGTAAGGTAAAAGTATATATACAATGTGTGTGTATGATGAATAAAAAAACACATAGTGCAACAAATATTAAAATTATTTAACATGAAAGAGCAGGCTCTAAAATACCCTAGTGTCTATTTACTTTTGAAATATCATAATATGAAAAGTAATAGTTGCTGTTTAAACAAAAATAATTTTACTCTGTAGTTATGACGTCATTTCTACGCTCGTACAAAATCTAGAAGGCTGTGACGTTTCGTAACATGATAAAAAAGAATAATAATCAAATCTCAGTTGATTGGATAGTTATATATCCTATTGAAAGATTTTTAATACTAGATTTTTAAGTTGGGAATATAATACGTTTATTGTATCCGAACATACACAAACTTGTCAATGTATCCAAAAGGTTTCAGATTATCGTTTGATTTGCCCTCAACATACTTCTCCATTTTGTCAGCCTTTTGTTCTCTCTCTTTAAGAAATAGAATTAAAGGTTAATTAATCCTACTTTTTTTTTAACTTATGACTTAATATTTACTTAGGCGTTTACAATTAAATATACCATTCATATTAAAAAAAAAACAAATAATAAATAGGTCCTAATTAACCGTCAACTAACGGTAGTTGGGAACGTTCCTAAAACGCTGGCCGCGTTACCACATTGGATGGCAACACTTATGCGTTGCCCAAAATATAGGCCAGCCTTTTGGTCGCATTTTTCTTTTATTTAAACCCAACTACTTTTATGAGTGACATACGTACATTGTATATTTCAAGCTTAAACTTTACCAGCCGATATAAAACCGATTTAAAATAAAAAATTAATCCCAAAATAATACTACGCAACCAATTTAAGCAACCTTTTTCATATTTCAGTGGATTTTTTCTTTACGGTTGACATGTTTTCTTTGTCGCAGGGCGTCAACAGTGGGCTGAAAAAGGTCGGCCTTGCAGTGCTCGCCCTTTCTGTACCAGTCTGTTTTGCTAAAGTCAGTAATTTTGTTGCGAGTGTTTGGAGAGTCTATTAATGTGTGGTTTTCATTTTCACTAACAGGAATGATCTTTTTCGTGTCTTAAACATTGATGCAGATATTTTTTTGTTTCATCTTTCAGCTCCTGTTCTTGGAGGGTTGACTTATACCCACTTAATAAATTATATAATATAGATAGATTATGAAGTGCTTAGAGTATTTATACTGTTCGAATCTTTGGTGGTAAGTATACACTACTCCTGACTAATATTAATTTATTTATTAATATTCAAAAATTAAATTTTAAGTTTTTAATATATATAATACCAAAATTTATCAAAACGACTCATTGACTCTTCAGGTGATCAAAGGGCATGTGCTTATCTCGGGCAAAGGATCAGTATGGCGATCCAGCGAAGAAACGTAGCCAGCCTTCTGCGCACCTTACCCATAGAAGACGATCTAGGCTCAGTATTCTACTTACTCCTCCGTTCCTGCACGGAGTGCATAGTACGGATGAAGTTGTAAATAGTTTGCAGTGGATACATTACTATTAATCACACATACGCAAACCACGTGTATACTACATAAGTGTACGTATACAAGTTTAAAAAAAGTTGTGTGTGCATCTCACACGCAGTAAAACTAATTTCTTTAACTTTTATTAATATAAATATAATACTTTTGGCCTACATCCATCAACATATTATAATTCAAAATAAACTTCGTAGGTATCGCTTTTAATTGTTCACTGTTTTAGTCTAAAATACTATTATCAGTTTTATTTCGGTCCAAATTGGACCTATGTTTAATCATCGATCTAATTGACTCTCTAATCTCTGCTGCACAATGTAAAACTCTCATTCTCTCGCAGGCTTAGTCCTATAGATTTATGTGTTTATACATTTTTAGTGTCGCTTTTTCGTTTCATCGCGTTTGAAATCACAACGATTCTAAAGAAGTTACCTTCAGACATGCTTAAATCCATTTGACACTTTTATTAACGTAGGCTCCTACTATACTTTTAATCCATTAGGCAATCGTTTTTTTTTATTATGGCTGTCCATAATAAAAAAAAAACGATTGCCTCGTTATGCTTACGAAATCAAAATTCTATTTTTTTCAATATACGAACGTTTCACATTGTTTCGCAGTTGATTTTTACATGTCGTAAATTAGCATACACGTGTCAAATCAACTTTTTTGTGACAAATTGTGCTGGCCTTTAATTTGTAATACTTGTTATCGTAAAACAATATGAAGGGCATTTTAGCGTGTCCTTATTTTAAAGTTTTGTACTGTTCAATGGTAATTTTTAGTAGTTATTTTTCTTTCATATGCTTGACACAAATCGATTATTATGAAATTTAGCATATCTATCTTCATATATAAAATTCTTTTGTTTGTGTGTATGTCACTGAACTTCTAAACGGTTGGACCGATTTTGATGATACTTTATGTATGATCAAGTGGGTCCTGGGATGATTTAGATTCACGATTAGATCCGGTAGGTGGCGCTGTAATCGGATTCTTAATTGAATAATAAATGTATATAATTACAGGATCTCACTGACTGATTGACATATGAACGCACAGCCCAAATTACCGAGGTTAAGACTGTAAAAATGTGCATGCGTGCTCTTTCTATTATAATATAGGGGTGTGCTACGAAAAGATTTTTGAAAGTTTAAACTCTAAGGGTGTGAAAAATAAAATGAAATTATATATAATGTTCGTCGTTTTGAAAGTAACACGAAGTTTTATATACAGTCGACTCTCGTTAATTCGAAACTCGAGGGACTCTTAAAATATTATGAATTATCGAGCATTTGAAATATCAAATGGTTCGAAGTTTTTGAGAGAAAAGAAATAAAACTTTGAATTGATAACCAATTATGCATTACATACATATTTATTAACTTCTATTCTTTAACAATGACAACAAATGACATACGTTAAGAGATACATAGTGTAAATATTCATAATGTGCGATTGTGATTCAAGTTTGAACTTGTCAGCAGCGGGCACACATACTCAACTCGATGGATTACTCGGGCTTTAATAAGAGGATCTGATCCTTTACGAATTGTCGAGTGTTTGACGCCGATGAGTTCGAATTAACGCGTCGTTTTGTCACGTAGCGATGACTATCTCGTTCGAATTACCAAATGCATAAAAATATATTGATTTACTTCGAAATATAACGAGATTTTCTGGGGAACTCATGATAACTTTGAATTATAGAGAGGTTCGAATTATCATACATACATACATACATACATAACTTCACGCCAGTTCCCTTGCGGGGTAGGCACGAACAACAGAGCGCCATTTAGGCCCATTCTTACACACCTCACTTGCTTCTTTGACATTCATAACTCTTGTCATGCACGCTCGTCTGTTCTTAAGGCTCCTGACATCACCCTCCGCTAGTACACGATCAATTTGATCATGGAAGGTGTGTCGTGGCCTTCCACGACTTCTGCATCCATCCACTTTTGCATTGTATATCTGTTTAGTCATTCTTTCATCATGCATTCTTTCTTTCGTTCGAATTATCGCAGCTTTGAATTAACGAAAGTCGACTGTACCGTATTCTGGTTAAAAATAAATGTACACTTATATCAGCGTTATTGGAAATTAACCCCTAAGGGAGTGATAAAGCGGATGACAGCTAGCTTTTAATCTACCACTACATATTCTTGTGTATATATTGATCATTTTACAGTATACACAAGGGACTGCAATAATATATGACAATGTGAGCGTAATGAGGCACATTTTCGTCCAACCGTTGGAAAGGCGGCGGATGTTTTCCTTAGATAATGTCAAACAAATGACTGTCATCAGTCGCGTAGACCTCTATTTACCTGTCACATTTTCAACGCAGTGGAAAACTGGGTTGTTCAATCATATACTCTGTGTAAGTAAAACCTGTAATCTAAACTGATGGGCCTGGTGTGTTGTTACTCTTTATTTATTACTAGCTGACCCGGCAAACTTCGTACCGCCTCAGAATCAATAAATAAAAACACGTTGATTTCTGAACGACAGGACGAATATCAAACGTTTGATATTCAAAACGTAATGAAATGAAAAAAAAACTTCACTTTTAAATGTAATTTGATTTCTGAACGACTTTTAAATTTAATTGATTTCTAAACGACGGGACGAACATCAAATGTTTGACAGGTAGGAATAGTTTCTAAGGGAAAGCGAAATTGTTGTTATTACTGTATTCCAAGCCTTTTTTTCATATTTACTCACCTTTTAAACCTTCCCTGAACTTCCACAAATAATTCAAAACCAAAATTAGCCAAATCAGTGCAACCGTTCTCGAGTTTTGGCGACACTAACGAACAGCAATTGATTTTTATTTATATAGATAGATTAAATTATGTTACCTATAGGTATGAAGTTGTTGATAACCACCAGTTTTTTATTCTTTATTGTACTTACATGTTCCATTTGCTTATATATATATTTTGCTTCAGTCATATTTTTTCCTTAACCGTGTCAATATATTTTTTATCACAAAATTATATTTTATTTTCTTGTATAGTTCAAATCTATGATTAGTAGGCGGATTCAGCACCTAATTTTATTTTATGGGTTTTTATGGTTGCGTATTCATTTTGGCAAAAACGAAAACGTCTTGAAATCGTCATGCCCGTCCGTCCGTCCGTCTTTTCATATCTCAGACAATTTAAAAAAACCATCTACTGGGTTTATAGGTATGGATTAAATTTATTAAGAGTATTGTATCTGTGTGACATTATACAAATCTATAGTGAGATTGCGAACAAAATACAGATTAATGTGGCCATGACGCATACTCACGGTTGAAAAAACTTTTTCAGTGTATGTTTTTCATTTTTTTTATCGCTGGAGTACAGCAGACAGGCAGACGGCCCACCTGATGGAAAGCGGTTACCGTCGCCTATAGACGTTTGCAACACCAGAGGTGTCACCAACGCGCTGCCGGCCTCGAAGAAATTTTATGACACCCTTTTTAAAAAACCCCATGTTGTAGTGCTGTGGGAAAACCTCGGCTGGGAGCTCATTCCAAATCTCCACGGTACGCAAGAGAAACGTTTTAGAGAACCGTTGCGTACAAGAGCGAAGCGGCTCAAGGTAGTGGGGATGAACTCCCAGCCGATGGCGTGCGGTGCGGTGGTAAAAAGAAGACGAAGGCACCATTCTGAACAGTTCCTCGGAACACTCTCCGTTGTATAGTCGGTAGAATACGCAGAGAGACGCGAAGTCTCTCCGAAGGCCAAGCGTATCTAAACCGTCTGTGAGTATGGGATCGTCAACAATGCGAGCCGCTCGACGTTGAATACTGTCCAGGGGGTTTAGCTGGTAGGCGGGTGTCCCGGCTCACAAGTGTGAGCAGTACTCCATATGCGGCCTCACCTGGGCTTTGTAAAGCACAAGGCGTTGCCGCGGAGTGAAATACTGCTTGGACCGGTTTAGCACTCCCAGCTTCTTGGAGGCAAGTTTTGCCTTGACTTCAAGGTGGCCCCTGAACTGTATATCGTTTGCAATGTCGACATCAAGGCTCCCAATACTCTTAGAAGTGGTAAGGGGTGTTCCTTGGAACTGAAGCGCATGTACGAAAGGGGTTTTTCTTTCATAATCGTGTTTATCATTAGATTTTGAAAAATAATAACGAATTTCATTAATGTCTTTTGTATTTCAGCTAATTAATACGTGAAGAGATCTTCGTGTCTAAAGTTTTAAAAATTGCGACCAATATCAATGTTTGTGACGCTGTCAAAAATTAGTTTGAAAAAGCGGTACTCGATGATACTAAATTTCAAGCATGTAGGAAGATTGAAAAACGACTAACATAATATGTTAGTCGTTTTTGTAGTAAATTATACTTATATAGAGAGATGCATAGACTAACGTCGGACATATGACAAGATTCTACTTTCCGTTATGTTCTATCCATCAGTTTAAAATAGAATATAAGGATTATAAAAAGTACGTAGTTTTTAATCTAATAATATAATATATATTAATATAAATATAAAGCTGAAGAGTTTGTTTGTTTGCTTGAACGCGCTAATCTCAGGAACTACTGGTCTGATTTGAAAAATTCTTTCAGTGTTAGATAGCTCATTTAACGAGAAAGGCTATAGGCTATATCATCACGCTAAGACCAATAGGAGCGGAGCGCCAATGAAGAATGTTTCAAAATCGGGGGGTTTTTTAACTTACTTTTTTTTAAAGTGAAACTTCTATATAGACGGGGTCTTAGGATTTTTCTGTCACGAAAAAACGTTACGGCCGCGTGGAAGAGCGGCATAATGTTAGAGTAGACTGTCGATGTTTTTATTGGTTTCGGATCGATTTTTTTAACTATTCCACGCGGACGAAGTCGCGGGCAGAAGCTGGTTATTCATAACAGTCGAGAAAACAAGAAAATATAAATTATATTTTTATTACAGTAAGATGTACTTAATAAGGAAGCTAAGTAATGACACTGATGATGCATAATAAGTGCAACATGTCACATTTCATTGACGTAATTAGTGTAATGGGAGGACCTCACGCACTATGCTGGGCCATACGTGCAGCGGTTTATCATTTTTTTTAAACAAAATTAAAAGATCAAGTTTTTATTATTTTTAATTACATAAATTATACATATTGTTACAACCTAGGCGCCGACAAACACAAATTACACATAGAGTTTTGTAGAAGCACATTTATTACCCGTCGGCATTTGAACTAATAACATTGAAACTATTGTAATTCTTTTATGATCGTCTTCTTTTGTTTTGTGAGAACAGTCTATTGTTGTATTGTAATCATTAGCCATTTTAAAGTACAAGCTGATCCTAGGAAATTCGGTCCACGTTGCCGGGCGGACACATTGCATTTGTGCAGTATAAAACGATGGCCTGATTGAGGGAGAGGGGTAGTCGAGCGAGAACCACGATTAAAACAAGACGTGTGTATTACAATCGGGAATCTATTAGTGACGGACTTTGCGCGATTTATTGAATTACGACCTTCTGCATTACGTTTAGATTTATTGTGTTCGGTTATATTTGTACCTGTATTATACGTGTTTGTATAGTTCTAATAAACTCTGTAATAATTCTAACGGCATTTTAATTAGAGTCCCGCAGCTCGTAACAATATCATAATCTTAAATTGAAACTCATTTTAAGTTATATTAGTTGTATAATTTGTCACCTGTAGACTAATGCTGGTAGTAGACTGTTAAACCAAATTGAATCCGTTTGATTGATTTGATTCAAAGGCATATAACTGAAAGGACACGACGGTATTCGATGACTGGAATGATTCAAGTATATGTTTATATTAATCACTTTGGTTGGTTCTTCCAAATTGAAATACAGAAATAAATCGTTCACTTTAATAACAGCTTAAAACTAATTATTTAAAGATACCACAAATGAAAATTGGGAAATTGACAATCACACGAAATATTAGAACAAAAGCAGTGGGGCTAATTCGGACCACCATGTTCTGGAAAATGCAACTTTTAGAATTTATCTTTGTCTGGCTGTGCGTCTGTTAGAGCATTACGTGAAAACAACTATATGGATTTTAATGAAACTCGATACAGATCTAGCTTATATCCTGGGTCAATACTTTGAATACATTTTATCCCGATAGATAACGTCATTACTATGGGATAGACAAATATAGCTAAAAAGATGGTGCTGTGGTGGCATTTTTTTGGTATTGCCCTTGCAATTCACTAACAAACACGTTATCATGGCAACGTGAAGGAGGTTTTGCTAGTACTGCTAGTCCTGTCCCTCTGCTCCATATGGAATAATATTATTAGTGACTGTGTCCAAATCCGTCTTGTTTATATCCTAATGATTACCTACATTAGTGTATATACATACATACAGTTATACACACTGTTTAACGTCATTACAAATTAATAAAAATGTCATATCACAAATAAGGCATTAAACCCTTAGCCTACATCTACGTGAAACATCACTCACACTATTCCAGTCACAGCAGAACCGTCAGAAATTAAACGTTAACTTTATGGCTACACAAGACAACATGGCAACAGAGTCTTCTTACAATTCAGCATGTGAAATTGTGAGCCATTAAAGCCAAACGCACATCAAGACATAGGAGATGTGTTCTTATAATAATACACGAACAACGAGTTGTTATCACTACCAATGAACCCTTTGTTATCACAGTTGTCTGTTTCTAAATGCCTACTGTGTTATGTATGTACGACGCTCTTTGTGAATAAAATTTTGTCAAATAATTTTGCATACGACTAACATACGATAGTGGTTCTGTCTCAGACAAATGATAGTATAGACTTACCCTACGTAAACAAAAGCGTCACATGAAGTGAAGCACTTTTTACTTGCCTGCGTTAAGTTATGTTGTATATGTCAGTGTCAAATTGTAAATATCGTTAGATTATAATCTATCTCGCGAGATTGTAAATTATTGAAATATCGTGAATACTGCTTGCAATTTAAAGCATTATTTTTCGGTAGATTATAATTTATCGACGTGAAATCGTCAAATTGTAAAATGGCAATGGAACGTCCCTCGTGCGCTGAATGGTCGGTCTTACGGTAGGTCGTTCGGTTTCCAGATTAACACAAATTTATTATTTTACTGCACTTCTTTGATTAATCAGATTCATTTTACTTCCACAGCAATTTTCTATAACTAATTCTAAAGCTTTGAGTTATTTATAACACGATAATATTCACCAAAACACTGCTTGTTTACATTCGACAACGAACGAATTTACAACTAAATATGGCGGTGCAGGGACATGACGTTTAACCAATCAGCAAGTGAGGTGCGTTTCATCGCATGCCTTTTCACAATTTGATGACTTCACGTCGATAGATTATAATCTCCTAAAAATAATGCGTTAAATTGTAAGCAGTATGTTACGGTTCACAATATTTCGACAGTTAAAATCTCACGAGATATATTATAATCTAAAGGTATTTACAATTTTACGGTGACATTTACACGTGGTTTGCGTACGTGTAGATAGTAGTAGATAATGTTTCCACTGGAAACTATTCTACTTAGGTATTAATTCAATCATACAATACTATAGTCCGGCCGCTCTAAGAATGCGTTTGCGTTTTGTATTAAACTAGTTTACCGTAAATTGTCGTGGTAATATTAATTTTAAATAAATCTTTCATCAGAAATATAAATACAGAATCCAAAAAAATCTTTTATCGTAAATTGTTCGTCATTGCGATGTTGCCTGTCCATATGTTTACTAAATCAGGAACATTTTTTTTTGCGAACTTAGGGGGAATGTCTTTTCTTGTGACACACATACGGGTCTTGGATACAGGGGAAGACCAAAAGCGCCGCCTACTGCCGCGCGCTTTGTGTGCGTGTGGGTCTCTTGCACCGAACGGCAAGCAAGGATCTCCTCCATTAAAGGAGGAGGCCGAATAAACTACCCACTAAACCTACCTGGGTCCCTGTGAAAGCATATATCTAAAATGCCAGGCATGTATAACGTAGTTAAACTCTTCTGACATCCTAGTGCGCCGATTTGGTATTAAACCCCGGGAAGCAGGGCCATACCGATTCGTACAGTAGAGGTGATTCCACCGATACCCCCGTAAACAGTGGCCCTCTACCACGGATAATGGGAAACTAAATCAGGAATGTGTATTAAGAGCGGCCGAGCTATAAGTTCGCGTAACGCACTGCGCCTTGATCAGCCTTCTTTAGCCGACTTCATTCTGAGAGCTCGGCGCTCGGTAACCTATTTTCTTCGTCTGAGTACGTATGACGCCTTTTGGGACCGAAATTTTGCCAAATCATTTTATATACAACTAACTTTGGATAGTAGTTTCATGAAATAATTTAATTATAAACTGGTTCTTTTATTTTAGTAAATAGTAAATAAATGTTACAAAAAATCTGTCAAGTGCGTGTCGGTCCACGAATGATTCTTAGTGGTGTCGACCTTCAACTGTTTGTGATATTTAGCCACAGTACTAGGAATTAAGAAACCTAAACAGGTTTGTTTTATTTATTCATTATCCCCTATTTCACTCCCTTCAAGTCTTTTAGCCTTGCAAAAATAACAGAGTTACTTTCTCATATATAGGTATAACGTATAATATTTGTAGGGATAGTAAGTCAAATATATAAGTATATACAGATAAAAATCAGTACCTTGCTTAATAGCAAGGTACTGATTATGAAGATACTGAGCGGAGTTGGTTAAATAAGGATGTTCTTCTCCACCAACCGGAATATTCCACGATATCTTTGCTAATTGCTATAACCCGACTAATTTATATAACAATTCAAATTCATTACTCTCTTCATATCAGCCAAGCCTCTGTAATTTACCAGTTTATACCTAAAACGCGGCACAAACAAGACTTGCTACTGATTAAACATAATTGTTTGATTGTTGAACCTTTATTTACACGGGATTTTCATGATAAGTCAAAACTGAGTGCACGATATAACATTGTTACGGAGTTCTTATTTTATTATTCTAATTAAAATAATAATAAAATTAAGGCGTGGTAGCTTACTGGTTAGCGCATTCGCATCCCTAACTCTTGCATGTGTAGGGGTCCACCAATGGCAAACAGGCGTGACAATATGTATGTATGTAACTATGTGTATGTTTCATTTCAATATTTGCAGGGCTCAAAGTTGTTTTTAAAATAGTATTTAGTAGTAAGAGAGTAGATAACCTACTCGCTGTTATGATACGGCTTTACCTGCGACTGTGTCACAGATGTAGACCGTTTCACGCAGACACGGCGATAGGTTTAATGCGTTATTTGAGATGAGACGTTGTTAATGACGTTAAATATTGACAGACGTAAGTATATAAACTAAAGAGGCTATGCGTTAACGGCGTTAGTTCTTTATGGTACACAAAATAGTTACATATAAAACTACAAAATGGTGGTGATGTACAATGGCGAGCTTAACTCGAAAAAGAGTTTTCTTCCAGCAAACCTATGGATCTAGCGAGAGTGGCAACACAAGAAGCAGGATTGTGTATATGAAGGTTTATATGCAAAAGTATAGATTCTTATACCTAAAAGTACATTTTCTTATCTAAAAATAAATATTTATATAATAAAATACATACATATATAAAATACAAATATATCGGTTAATTAAGATAGCTCTTTAACTCATCTTTTAAAGATGATTTTCGACACACTATCTCGGTTTTTTAACGCTTTAAATAAAACGCATTCGGTCACAATCTAAGGCTGGCATTTATAGACATTTAACCGATGGTTAAAATAAAATAATCACCTTTGTGCCATATAGTTTTAGCGATTTTATTTTTTTAACCATCAGTTAAATGTCTATGAACGCTAGCCTTAATCTGTAACACTAATGCCCCGCACCATTAGATATAATAAGAAGAATTCCGTATATAGTAAGATTCAGTAAAAAAAGAATAATAATTAAACACAAAAAGAAATATACCCTGATAAAATAAATAGTGAGGAGAAAATAAAAAAAAGTTGTCCGTATGAAGTTAAAGCCCTCCGTAAACGAAGTAATAAACTTTTTATCTATTGGAAGAAGTATAGATACTTTTTAATACACTTGAACCTCTACTTTAAAAATAAAGGAACAATGGATTTGATTGAGTTTTTGCGACTAGTACACATAATAAAACAACGTTTTAACGCGCTTAAAACCGTTAAAACGTGTTTTTATTAAAGTAAGAAAGCTTCAGTTAGGTTTTTTACTGGAAGTAAATTTTATATTATTATAAACATCAATAGCTTATATTGTTGTTTGTGAATTCACTTCTACGAGGAAGAAAACATTCCTTTGTCATCAATTTAAAAAGGAACCAAACAAAAACTTACGACGCCTTGGACATCACACAAAGCCCTTTAAAAAGCCATACAACGGTTTTAATTCATTATAAAAATCCTGTACTTCAATCGTTTTTCGGTTTGCTCCCTTTGATGGCCTTACGTCCTAAATATACTTCAGATGGCCGCAGGGCGAAGGTTAAACGCAAGGGGATAATGAATTTGCTCCATTGAGTACCACAAAGCTACTCACGACGTAATGTTACCATTTCGAGATTTAAAAAGCCCCTACAAAATTAAATTATTATGAACATATTGTTTTGAAGTTGAGTAACAAAATTCTGGCCATGTAAAGGTGTACATATAAAAAGTATGTAATGTTAAAATTTAAATTATAATAAAAATATATTGTCACTCCCCTTGAGCCTTATTTTGCATTAGTAAAGTACATAGTTAACATACGAAACTGGCGAGTTACGAGCTCGGAGCCGGAAACTATTCCATTTTCCGGGATAAAAGTATCCCATGTCCGTCTTCAGTATCGTACCTAAGTATATAATCGGCCCAGTTTTTCAGTGAAAGCCTAACTGACAGACAGACGGAAAGAGTTACTTCCGCATTTATAATATCAAATAGGGATTAATAGCGATAATACTGATATCATTTCAAAAATTAATTGTTTATAAATTTTAATAAAAGTAAATTAGATTAAAGTTCTGCTAAAAAATTATACACTACCTATATTAGAATATTAAAATTTGATTAATTTTAATAAAATTTGCATAAAAATATAACTAAAAAATACGTTTAGAAATTACCAAACGAATATGAGATTAGAACTCTCTACCACCGACGTACTTCTTCTGTGACGTACCATTACGCTAACTAAACGATTAGAGCAGATGTGGAATTTTGAGTACTTATATCACGTAATTTCTCTTGTCTTATTATTACTTCCTATTTCAGACTTTCATAGATGAAATTTTACGTTTAATTCAGGCAATGCGTCGTTGCAGCTTTATTGATGCGCTGTTGCCGGCTCGTGCGGATTGGGCGGAGCTTACTTGATTTAAATCGAAAGTTTATAAGGTGTTAACGTCTCATAAATTTTTGGACAGAAGTTTTTTAGTTATAGTAATAAGTTGTCGATTAAGTAGACATCTCTCCAAAAGATGATAAGGTCTTATTTCTAATTTAACTATCTACTTAAATAATGCAAATGTAAATCAGAACATAAACAGAATCATATGAACATATGTTTTACCCGTGCAGGAACGGAAAAAGCGGGGGCGGCCTGTTATAAAAGGCGACAAAATAACCTACAGTCAGGTGGTAGGGATTTGCCCGTCTGGATGGCCAGCCACTGGTCTAAAGTATGCCACCATAACAACTTTGAGTTGTGTTCCGGCGTTAGTGGCCAGGTTCCAGTTTTTCTCGAAGCTCGAAGTGTTACTAGTGTACATATGCAACGGTAACCACTTTCCATCACAGTTGGGCCGTCAGCCTGTCTGCTGTAGTTCAGCAATAAAAAAAATAGAACTGGCAAATTATGGACATAAGGATAAATAATCGGTAAAAGAATTGGGTAAAAGAAATCCGACGGTTGGTAACCCTAACCAAGAGTCAACATTATCTTTAAATGAATGTGTGTTATTGAAGGGACAAGTTTCATTTCATTTGTTATGGAATTTGGGGCAACAATTTTAAAAGCGATATGGTTCATTTATTTAATAACTGTCAAGTATAAAAATCGTTTGGCTAATCCGGTGTGCTTTTTAGAATGACATGAGTTCAGATTTCTAATACAACCAGATGCATGCATGGCAAGTATCAGGGGATTTAATAGGCAGATGCTGTGTATATTAATTCAATTACCACCTGCTGACAGCTTAGATGGAAAACATCATACGAAAATTTGCTTATTAATATTGCAAAGAAACGGATACGCTTTCATACGTTGTTAGCCCGAGAATGTAAAAGTATGAGGAGGGATTTTAAGATTTCCTTTTATTATTTTATAATTGTAGTGGGTTTAATTATTTTGAATGAATGAATGGTGTGGTGTGAATGTTTTTATATTATTAACTGTTGAAATTTATTCACATGATTCGATTATGGTAATCGATAACTCATTTATCGATAATTCATTCCGTGCAGGAACGGAGAAAGAATACAATTTCCTGCGGCCGGGCGGCCTGTCGTAAGAGGCGACTTAACAACCCACAGCCAGGTGGTAGGGCATTTGTCCGACTGGATGGCTACCACCCCTGGTCTAAAGTATGTCGCCATAACAACCTTGAGTTGTGTTCCGGCATTAATGACCAGGTTCCAGTTTCCCTTAAGAGAGCAGCAGCGCATTTGTAACACCTTTGGTGTTGCAAATGTCCATAGGCGATGGTAACCGCTTTTCATCAAGTGGGCCGTCTGCCTGTCTGCTGAACTCCTGCAATAAAAAAAAAATAAAAAAAATAATTTGACTTAAATTTTAAGATTTCTCGTCTTCCATATAGAATTTACGGCTGATGTTTCCCATTATGTAATATTGTTACAAGGTGGGCCATCTGCATACCTACAGACAAAGCACATTTATTACCTATTACTATTACATATTGAAGCTGTTTTATGGCTATCTTCTTTTGTTTACTTTTGATTACGTTTTCTGGGAAATGGCGTCGACGCTTGCCAGGTAGACATATTGCATCGGTACAATATAGCCCAATGGAGAGATGGTCAGTTAAAGTGAGAACACAAGCGAGGCAAGACGTGTGTACATTTAGTGACGGACTTTTGCGCGTGTTATTGAATTGTACATTTGGGCTTATTGCGTTCGGTTATATTTGTACCTATGTTATACGTGTTTGTATAGTTCTAATAAATTTTATAGTAATTCTAATGGCATTTTAATTCGAGTCCCGTACTTGTAACAATATAAAAAAATAACGCTTTTTTAAAGCCATATCTCAACTCATTACATTTCTTAGGCTCAAAAGTCCCGTCTCCTTTAAGTTTTTATTGAAACAAGGTTCTACTGAAGAATATTTTTTGAAGGTCATACGTATAATATTATAATTATTAGTAGATTGTTACACGAGAGGTGAAAGTGATCTGATTAGGCGTGTGATGGTTTGGCGCACGAGCGTAGCGAGAGCGCTAATAATTCTCTAATCAAATTAGGCGTTAAATCCATATTTAAATCTGATGAACTCATTTAATACGTCACGTATTCGTCAAGTTTTTTTTTCCTTGGCAGCCAGAATTATTTTTTGGCACTGAAGACAGAATATATGTAAATTAAATAATAATTTAGTGAGAAGTAATTTATAAGTATAAAATGCTGTTACAAAATAGTTGATAATTTTTTATTACAATTGAAGCCGCGATTTAACAGTGGCTGTAAAAAAAGTTGGGACATGAGTCGCATGTATTATTTATGGTTCGTATAGTTAAAAAAAATTGTCAGCAGGGAAAATCGTTTCCCGGGGACGAAAAGTGCTGTTTTCATCCCTGTGATCAGGCAACTCCAGTATTTTACTTTCGGAATATGAGAAATGAAAATCTAATGCCTATTCAATGCACATCGCTTCGAAACCTGTTATTGCTGTTTTAAGGAGAAGCGGAAACTCGTCAGAAACACATCTAGTTACAAATACTCTTACTTTATATTAAAATTTATCTGTCACAGGTTCTCTTAAGTACATAAATATGTTAGGTAATTATAGAATTACACTTTTTTATATTATCAATGAACGAAACTCGTCGATCTAACTTGGGTAAGTTTAGCTATTACACTGTCTATTCTTAGATATGGGCTCATCTATTCGGACGGTGGAATGTTCAGGATAGTTATTTTAATTAATTTAAAAAACCCGTCCAGCCCCACAAGACCACTGTTGCAGGACAGTGTACCCAGTGGAGAAATTGCTATTAGGTACCAAGGTGCCGTGGTATTTCAGATACTCGAAGGAAACTCCGGATTTCAAATTCAACAATATTATAGTTTAGGTAAATTTACATTGCAGATTTTTACAATTGACTTATTATAGAGCACATTTTTCAAAACGTTCCAAACATGAATTTCAAGATTTTAATATATTTATACTTTTTCTCTATCTCGCCAGCAATGGCGAAATAGAGGTTCTATACGAGTTTAACACCTAGAAGGCGGGTAGCATTACTTCGCTGAATATAAAGGCTAATAGGGTAGTTGAGAGTCAAATTAACTGACATACTTTTTATAAACTTATAGAACGTCGCCGCAGCCTGAATAATTTTGTAAGAGCATACCTACTTATGAAGTCAAAAGTAAACGAAATCCCATAGCTCATTAATTATTCTTTGAAAATTAATTAGAATTATCTATATCGTGATTTTTTAAAGTTACTTGATAAGATGTTATTTTATATTTACAGTTGCGGAATGAAAATGTTTGTCACCTTAAAGTCGACTTTTGCTTGCTGGAGTACAAGAATAAGCATTGCCAACATTTTAATAAATGTTACGATTATAAAATAAAGCAATGTGAAAAAAATGCAATGTCGACAATGACAGACGCTGCGATTAACAATAAGAAACAAAGAAGATACAATCACAACGCTTAAGATAAATAATAATACCAATAAAAATGTTTTACATGTCTAAGCAATCTTCTTAGACAAGATAGAAAATCAAATGACTTTGATCCAAGTAGTTTTAAATTTAATTGTCAAATAATAAACATGATCTTCTGTGGAATAGTCTGTTATGTAACTTAGTTTGAAAAGGTGACATGTGCTTGTGGAACGTTAAATTAATCAATTTGAAAACTGACGAACATTTACATACCACGACTGTACAATTTTTAGAATTTATTGTAGTGTTTCCGCATCCCTATTCTTTGAGCGAGGAAGCTCCGGTCTTCCAGTCTCCGGTCTTTATTTAAACTGGTAAAATAGTTCGACTTATAGCACGTGAAATTGATGACTGTGCTGAAATTTTACCTTCAGTCATTTTTGGCACGAAATGTCAAATTACATAAGCATTGAGCTATACTCATATTATACAGAGGAAAAATTTGTATTTTGTGTTTGTAACGAATAAACTCAAAAAGTTCTGGACCGATTTCAAAATTCTTTCACCATTATAATGCTACATTACCCCAGATTAATATAGGCTATATTTATTACTAGAAACAATTAGGGATCCCAACTAAAACTTCAATAATGTAACCCAAGGTGTACAAAAATTAGTGTTTGAGTTGGTCCCAGGATGGTTTAGATTCATAATTAGACTCGGTAGGTGGCTCTGAAATCGGGTTCTAGATTTTATTTCTTCAGGGCAGGACTACCTCTGTCGGAACCGGTAGTCTTATATGGTTTTGTATGCTAATGGCGTAAGCCTCTAACGTATATGCATAAAACCCTTGCAATTTTGTTTCACCTACACGATGAATCGATAACCTCCCCTTTTCAAGGTTGGCTAAAAAGATAAAAAGTATGAAAAAGATATTTTTTTTATGCTGCTCCTCCTCTTTTTCGAGTCTGGGCAGGGGGAATTATTTTTTTCTTTTTATTTCTTTTATTTACTATGTCTTTTGGAGAAAAGATGTATTAAGATTATTAAAGATTTATGTATCAGATCGTAGTTAGAGAGAAGCATGTCCAGCAAGCTGTCTGCATTGCAACGCTAGATAATAAGGCTGATTCTGTGTGCTCCCAGACACCCAGACCATAGTAAATAACGGAAAATTCTTTTACGAAACTTCCTATGCCAGAAATCGAACCGGTTAAGCCGTTTCGAAGGAATGCAACTACAAACAACGTGATACGAGATTTTTATGTATTAAATATTATTTACTTTGTCTTGAAAATAGGACAAAAATATAGAATCTCATTTTAATAAAAGGACCACTTGTTCATAGTAATGCGCAGTTAACTTTGTCTAATGTTGTCCCTATTTTGGTAACATTTATCCTTTGTGTCCTTTACGATGGGCTTTTGTTAGCCGACCTCTGGTGACATTTCTTAAGTAATTGGCGTGATCAAAAGGTTTTCCTAAGAATGGAACTGGAGACAAATATTCCTTTTTGACCTTTAGATTTTCTGAGCGGTTTTCGTTCCCTCTTGCAATAGTGGACCAATTTGTACAGATCTGTCGCAACCTAGCTTTCGAGACCTGTACAGGTAGTGATTATATGTATAAAAGATCAGCTTTCATATGTTTGCAAAGGTGGACCTAAAGATATTGTCTGTGGCCAAGTGCGTTTTATTTCTAGGTTTAAAAATAACGCCATTAACGACGTTAGTGTATTATACATACGTTGTCTGTCAATATAGAACGTCATTAATAATTAAAAACAATATCGCACCACAAGATTCACAAATAACGCAATATACCCATCGCCACATCTGCGTGAAATGGCCTATGTTATTAAAATTATCACAGGGGTGGCGACGGCATGAGAGCAACACAATGTCTTGAAATCGCGTTGTCACACAAATACACATAATTAAAACTAAGTTTTAACGGTTTTAAGCTCGGTATTTTATTTCATTTTTATTTATTGCAAGTGTCGGTGACTTTTTAGTAGCCCTAATCACGGAAACGTCGAAACAAATAAAAATCAAATAAAACATACATACATACATACATAACCTCACGCCAGTTCCCCTGCGGGGTAGGCATCAAATAAAACGCCGCGCTTAAAACCGTTAATACGTAGTTAACCTGTTCATAGTTATAATATTATTGTAATATTAGTTAGGATGACTATAGTCATATTTTCTTTTATAAGATTTTCCTCCTTTTAATAGTGTTACGAGTTTAGCGGGACTCGAATTAAAATGCGTTTGGAATTATAATAGAGTTTATTAGAACTATACAAAACGTATAACACAGGTACAAATATAACCGAACACAACAAATCCAAACGTAATCCAGAAGATCGTAATTCAAATACACGCGCAAAGTCCGTCACTAAATAGATTACCGAATGTACACAAGTCTTGCTTCGCTGGTGGTTATCGCTCGACGGCCTCATCTCTCCATTGGCGCATTGCTTTATACTGCACAGATGCAATATGTCTGCCGCGTGAACCGAATTTCTTAGAATCACTTTGTACGTTTAAATCCGAGACACCTGGCAGTGATCACAATACAACAATAGGCCGTAAAAGATTACAATACACAATGGGTTGTTTTTTTTTATCACAAATTTTAAATAAAAAGTAAACAAAGGAAGTCCAACTGCCGAAAAGGTAATAAAATGTGTTTCTACAGGTATGCAGTTGTGAATTTGTCTTTGTCGGCACCTAGGTCGTAACAATAGGTTAATCGTTCGCCGTTTGGTATAATGTAAAACTGTAGAGTTAAACTGAACATTATCCATTAAAAAGTCTTAAACAAATTTTCCACACTCACTTTTTGATAATTTTTACTCCGTTGCAGACAAAGTTTTAAAGCTACCGCCGGCCATGACTCTGTGCCTTTTAATATTAAAATTATTAAATAAATTACTGCCATGAATAGCTGTTTTGATCGTGATTAATGAGAATGGGCTCGTAAAACCGTTATTTCAGTATTATGAGTAGAATGTTGTACACTTTTATTGTAGAACAAAGAAATTTTACATTTCGATAAAAACGTCATAATATTAGTAAGGTGTTTGACTGTCAAATCAGTATAGTTCGGCTGTTCTATAAAGCCACATTTGGTATATATTAAACCGATTGTAGTACTTGTGTAAACTGTCGATGATGATACAATTAATAATTGGAATCGATATAGGAAGTCATATATTGGCGAATCGTTTAAAATAAAAAAAAATATTATTTAAAAAAATATATTTTAGATTTCGTTGCGTTTTGTTATTCCATAATTACGATTTATGTTTAAACTTTTCCATCCAGGTTACGAAACAGGTTAATTGTGATGTTTAAACGCCAAATGAGACTTCATAGAACGGCTGAACTATAAGAATAGAATAGAATAGAAAACACTTTATTGTTCACCACATACACATAAATTAAACAATTTACAGTAGTCGCATTAAACAGTAAAAGTAGGAGTAATGGGCGACCTTATCCCTTTAGAGCGATCTCTTCCAGACATCCCGGGCTATGGATTTTAGCAACGGGAGATTCGCAAGTGTATGACGGTGGTGTGCAAATCAAATACATATTATATAAATAGGATATATAAATATCACACAATATATATACCTAAAATGAATAAAACAATAGAGAATAAACAATAACACATTAATATTACATATATATACTAATACTAGCTGTACCCGGCAGACGTTGTCCTGCCTTTAAAAAATAAAATCTAGAACCCGATTACAGCGTCATCTACCGGGACCAAATGTTAATCTAAATTGGAATCAACTTGAACAAACACCGTAGAAAATTATTAAAGTACTTATATCACTATTAAGAAATAGGGGTTGGTGACAGAAGGGTGAAAATTTAGGGTTGTACGTATTTTTTAATGCATTATAAAAAAATAAAAAAAATATTGCCCAAAAAATTAAAAAAAATGTTAGGGGTGGACAACCCTTATCACTTATGGGTATGAAAAATAGATAGTAGCCGATTCTCAGACCTACTGAATATGCATATAAAATTTCATAAAAATAGGTCAAGCCGTTTCGGAGGAGTATGGTAACTAACACTGTGACACGAGAATTTTATATATAAGATATACATCATTAATATGTGTATAGCAACAGCAATAGCTATACAATATTAATAATAGTAATAATACATAATATATTAATATTATATATAAGATAATTTTTAATATCTTACAAAGTGCCGAAATCAGTTAGATTTTATACGGGCGTAGCAAATTATGAAATGAATCAAATACCATATTTATTATAGTTTAAACATTAATTAAAATTGTTTCTATCGCGATATTTTAAAGTTATGATGATGGGACGGTATTTGAACGCTCGCTCTTTTATATGAACATTGTTCCAAAATCCCCCCCCGGGCTCGAGCGCCCCCCCCGGGCTGGAGCGCCTTCGCTTCGCGAAGGCACTCGCCCCAAAAACCCCGGTAAAGTTGTAAGGTCTTCGGACCAACAACATAAAGTCAAGTCCAATAAAAAAAAAAAATGTTCCAAAATTTATTGTGATATGTGTCAACTACCCCATTACCGGTATTACTGATTTTTGAGATCTATAACAAGCTAAAAGCGGTGTTTTACGACGGCTCTCGAAGTTTTCTACCTAACAATAATTTTTAAGATACTTTAAAAAAAAATATCTTTCAATGTACGGATTATTAATATGGGCTTCTGTAAATAGTTCACACGACAATTATTTTTCTTTAATTTTTTGTCTGAACAAAATTCATCGTACAATAAAATTCTAATTAATAATATTGTTATTAGTAAAAATAGATTTATTTTTTTTATTGCGGGAGATCAGCAGACAGGCAGACGGCCCACTTGATGGAAAACGGTTACCATCGCCTATTCACATTTGCAACACCAAAGGTGCTACACATGCGCTGCTGCTCTCTTAAGGGAGACTGGAACCTGGTCAATAATGCCGGAACACAACTTAAGGTTGTTACGGCGACATACTTTAGACCAGGGGTGGTAGCCATCCAGTCGCGCAAATGCCCTACCACCTGGCTTTGGGTTGTTTAGTCGCCTCTGACGTCAGGCCGCCTGGCCGCAAGAAATTGTATCCTTTCTCCGTTCCTGCACGGATGAAAATAGATGTGTTATCTATCATAAAAATATTATTTTATACACATTAAATAAAAATAGAAGATATAGCTGGACGCCTTTACTTGCCACTATTTAATTTAGAACTAGTTCTAAATAAAATACAGTGGAGAGTAAAGGAGCCACACCTATATCTTTTATTTTTATTAAAGGTGTTTAAAATAATATATTTTTATGATAGGTAACACATGTAGAAATAAATCGAAATTACTATGTCAAAGCCTAAAACTGAAAGTGGGATAGTTTCTCAGTAAAATGTAACACAAAAGTGCATAAATTGTGGGATAGTGTAAGGGTTCGCTGCGTTTGGGCCCTTCAGCATCTAGGGAGCGGAGGAGTCATCCCGCTGTTGACGAAGTGAGTTTGCTCTGCTTCCCTAGGCATTCTCAAGCCAGTGACTGAAGCGCTAGGATCTGCGTGGGTGTAACTACGTTCTAAGTCTTTTCCTGCCATAAGCGCGGGGCACATCGAAGGAGGGTCGTTTTAGTGGAGTATTGCCTATGGGTTACTTCTCCACATAGAGGGAGGTACCTTGCCGAGTCTCCACACATGCCGGCAATTGACTCTGGTGGTTGCGCTATCTTCAGTGGCTTCACCTCTCATCGCTTTGGTCTAATCCCTAGCAAAGGACCCGATAGTGTGAGAAATGCATTTCCCTCGCCTCAAAAAAAAAAACAAAGTTAAAATGGGCTCGCTGCGCTCGTATTTATTAGCTTCTGTCATTTGCTTTTGTGAGCAATAACGAGGGTGACATTTTCATCGTGGTAAAAACCCCTTAAATAAAGAAAAAAAAGTGTAATCTACCCGATTCTAGAAACTTAACGATATTTCTGTTACGTGCTTACCTACGTAAATGATAATAAACACGTGAAAGTTTTTTTCTTTTCATACAAATTATTTAAAGGTATTTGCCTGTTGAATTTTAACATCATTCTTACGATTTGTCAATGTCGGCTCTAATGTAAATTGTTTATACCAAAAAGTATATACTTTAGTTGAACTAACGCATTTCTATTGTTTTTATTTATATTTAGTTCGAGTTGAACTATCCCCGGTGATTTGTGGGTCTATTTTAAAATATTAGTAATCTAGCAAATATATATCCTTGTTTCCGCTCTCTATACGATTAACAGCGTACGCAATCTTAAAATGTATTATATTTTTATAAAAAAATTTTTTTACAGTTTGTGTACATGACCAATGTCAAATATTTAGGAATATTTGAGTTGACAATTGTCACACTTTATGGACAGAGAGGAAAGTCGTCTTGGTCATGTAAAATATCTTATGATCAAATCCGTATAAATCTGATTGTATATTAATTTTTAACTCTTTCGGAAATGTGAATTTAGTATTAAACGGAAAATTTATAATTTACGAAAATGCGTCTCGTTCCATTACCTTGCCGACTCGTCATCTTGAAATAAATAGCCACCAGGTGAATTCGGGAGCAATATAACCTCCTATAGTACCTCCCTCTAGACGGTAGGAACACCTTTTGGTGTTACAAAAGGTTCTTAGGCGATGGTAACCACTTTCCATCTGGTGGGCTATCAGTTGTCTGCCATACTCTTATAATTAAAAAAAAATAACCCCACCCACTCCAGTGTTAGTCAAATTGTGGATTTTTCACTGACCCGAACAATAGGGTTCTTGCAGCAATAAAAAAAAAAAAATTAACCTAATAGTTAGGATTTTCTACACAACACAGTTCTTATACATAGAAACATATTTTTAAAAAATATTGTTTAGTTTTGATATAAAATTTCAACGCCATATTTTGGCCAATATCTATTATACAAAAAAAGATTAGTACTTAACTATATTAACACAACAAATTATTGTATTTTTTAAATAATACTGTACATTAGGTTATGACTTTTCAAATTTCCACTAAAACTCCCATTTTTTAAATAATAAAAAAATTATCAACTTCTCACTGCTGGTCTGGAGCAGTTATAAGGGAACGGTCAGTATACCCGTCGCCATCCACGCTTGTCCAACTTATCTCGTTGTGCAAGTTTTGTCGGTGTGTTTTCCTTCATAGTAATTTTAACAATATGCAGTCGGGATTCGAATCGGTGCTCTTTGAATTCAGAACGCGAGTGTGCTAGTGGTTCTGTTTTTAATACGTCGTTGTAATTTAGTAACTACCACGATTTATTATGTTATCTTAAAAAATTATCTACTAAATTCAAACACACCTCTTTACAAGTTTACATCGTACCATATGACGGCGGATACGTTTATTTACTTACTCAGTGCAATGCCACCTATTTACTCATTTTGACATTAAGAGACCAGTTCTATTTGAATGCTGCTTTGAGTTTGAAGTGTTTGTGCTTTTGGAATATTTTATATAAGTACAAGAAAAGTGAAAATGTTTAAATATGTATTTAAGGACAATTGCTAAGAAAATAGGAGTTTTAATGGTGATCGTAGCCTGAATTTGTTAATAATTAAATCTTAGAAACTATTTAGGGACCAAATAAATATAAATGTACATAATAACATAATACTAAAGCTTTTTTCTAAACTAATTTCTGATGAATAACAATTTTAATCTCATAGGTACCTATCTAACACTGATCTACAAAGTCTTATTTAAACACTAAATTTGATGAAAAAATTTTCATTTTTAATATCGTTAAGATGGAACAAATAAACATCAAAACTTATTTTCGCAAATGAAATTAAATTGGATGTAATGATTTATTTAAACTATTCAAGTCCCCAGTCCAGCGGTTGTCAAACTTTAGCAATCAGTACCCCCATAACTTCCATGCGACTGAATTGTATTGAATTGCAAAATGGCGCTTTTGGTAGGCTGTTTAATTATAAACTTTATTAGACCGTTGAGCTCGAGTAGTTCTGTGCTATGAAGTTCTGTTGGTCTTGGATTATTATTAATTTGAGTCGTAACTATGAAGACCATCTTCAGTCTGTTTATTTAGGTGTATATAATAAATAGTTCTAAAAGTACTTTATTGGCCTAGTTTGCGTATTTTGGAATGATTTGAAAGAAAGAAAAATACTTTACTTATTTGAAGAAATTAGCGACGTAATTACATGTTTACATATTATTATTATACACATAACATATTTTGATAATTTCTACGTCGCATTTTCAGCAAACAAGGTTTGCACGCAGCATATTGTTGTGACGGAATGATATTCAACACAACGCTGATTTTCCGTGAAAAACTTCCTTTTGGTGTGAAACTAAAACGACCCAATTATATTTATCAAATATATAATAAATAAACCAAATAAAAATTTTAAATAAAAATCAACTATAAAATATTTTCTTACTTTAAAATTAAATAAAATGAATAATCATATTATTAAATTACTTAAATCTATTAGCATCCCTGTATGCGTTTTCCACGTAACAACGTATGTCAAATCATCTCTAGATTTTACCTCCTATATAGTGTCTGTTACTCAGCTGGCTGGTAAACAGCTAGGGGTTCTATCAAAGGTGAGGCAGTACTTCACACCACTTCAGTTGCTGAATCTTTACCAAACCCAAGTGCGGTGTTGCATGGAATACTGCTCTCATCTTAGGGATGGCTCACCCAAATACCAGCTCGAGACACTCGAGTCAATAGAGAAAAGTGTTAGGAAGCTGATATGCAATAAACGACTATTAGAGAAGCTTCAGAGCCTAAATCATCGACGAAAGTCGCTAGCTTGTCAGTATTCTATAGGAAATTTCGGCGAGTGTGCCAAGGAATTGCATGAATTAATTCCTCTCTCACCATTTTACTACCGGACAAGCAAACGTACGAGCTCGCGCCACCGATATATGATGGCAATACCAATAAAGCGGACGAAACGCTACGCTTCCACTTTTATCATACATACTGCTAAAGAGTGGAATCGTTTGCCGTCGTCTGTTTTTCCTGAAAAATAGAGTCTAGGTGTCTTCAAGACTCGCGTGAACAGGTATCTTCTAGGTAAGCTTGCTACACCTAAGACTGCCTTTCCAATTGACATCAGGCTCAATATCAGTCAAACGCGAACCTTTTCAATGTAAAAAAAAACCTATTGAATAAATGGTTTGATCGAATTGCATTTGAATATAATTCGATCGAGTGATTATCAAGTATTGCCACGCAAGAATTTACATTTTACTCATAATATCTTTAAATGTTTGCTATTTTATTGCAAATATGTAAAGTTTAAAGATTCCGTGTTAATAGTAAAGAAAATTATCGTAACGAAACACAGTTTCAAACAAACGTTCTAAATATTTTTTTTATTGCGAAACTGGCAAACCAACAGACAGCCCAGCTCAAGGAAAGTGGTTATCGTCTCTTATAGACATTTGCAAAACCAGAGGCGCAGCCAAAGCGTTGTCAGCCCTTAGGATGAGACAAAGACGAGGAATAGGGGTTGAGAAAGAGGGATCAGACAAGATGAAAGGGGTGGAAGGGATGATGGGACCTGGGATTAAAATTTGGGGATGGGATAGGGAAAATTGGTTAAGGGCGTGCGAATTTTATGCGAAAAACGGTGAGTTGGCCTGTGAGTACAAATCTTGCAACGAGTAGTCAACTCACCTTGCGAAGAGCGAGTTTCGAGTCCAATGGTCACCGCCGGCTGTATCCTTTGTGGACACAATTTTAGTTCAAAACGAGTAGTTTTCACAGCACTCGCGACGAGGATGCAGCACTGACACACGGCGGCGAAGGTTGCGAATATATCCACAAAATACGAGGTGCGTCTCTTTTGATGCGAATTTAACGAATCATACTTGCTAATGTGTCCGTACACGACGGGCGGAGCGAGTGACTCTCGCCGCAATTTTTTACCTTCACAGGCTCGCGCGATAAAAAAATACTAATCTAACCCTAAAACTAAATACTAAAACTAATAGAATAAGGACGGTTTGAACACTAACCGTTTCATGTCGATATTCTATGAGAGCTTGGTATCACACTCATCGAGTCAGCCCTAAGAGCTGTGATCAAGATAATGATTCCAGCATGGTTCCATCACGTATAGGTCCAAGTATTATTTCACCTTACGGCGACGACTTGCGCTTTACAAAGCGCAAATTTAGGGGTCTAAACCGGCCGCTTTTAGAGAATCGCTGGTGAAATTGATATGTGTCCAGATATACTGGCACTTGTAAGATATAACACAAAGTTCCACTTTATTTTGATACTTGTCATATTCTTAATCCAATTTACGAAAACTTTACAGAGTCACATGTATTACTGGACGATTATTTATCATTTGTTGTTTAAATCTTTCATGGTTGATACGTAGTATGTTATTATGTATAAAAGTGGCTTGGAATAATAAAACCATTAATTCTAAAACTACCTGTGGTCCAACTCTAAATATTACAGTAAATAAACTTTCAATGAGGTGACTTTACGTGATGAATTCAAGATGACGTCACTGGGCATCCCCACAGAGGCGCCGGTACACACTATTCTCTTCACATCTGCGTATACGCAGAAAGCGGTGAAGGTTGTTATAAAGAAGGTAAGATTCTAGTTTTCTTTAAGGTCTTCGCGACTGTATTTACATTTAAACAATTTTCAAAACTGATTTTTATTTCATTTTTGCTTTTAAATAGACTTAAGTATCAAACATCAACAAACCAACATGTTAAAATTATTTTTGTTTGTTGATTCATACCAATAAATGCAACTTAGGTGTCTGTCTTTAATTTCGAAAATAAATTCCAAGGTTTAAGTGAACTACGATGGTAATTCGTAAATGTCAATTTTTAGAATACCTACTTATCTCTTACTTTTTGAAAAGTCGTCTTGAATAGGCCCTGAAATTGATTAACGGATTGAAACAGCAATTTTTATAATTACTAGTTTAGAACACTAAGTATTTTAATTTCACGGATATTTTCATAGAATCATATTAATACATTATAGTTATTTCAGGCTTTTGAATGTCATCATTTATTAAATTAAGACACACAGAAACTAAATTCAAAAGGTCAGTGCGCTTGACATAGTGCCATAGATTATATTATAGGCGCGCGCTTGTGCTAAGATAACGGCCGGCCGGTGTGTGTAAGAGCCGACTCGTAATCTTTCAAAGTTGAAAATGATAATTTTTTTATTATCCACATATCATTTTATGTAGGTACTCTCGAAGTGCGACGACGTGCGTAGAACCAATTGTTGAAAATGTAATATTACAAAACTAAGTAAAATTAACGATTTTTTTTATTATCAAGCAGGCAAACAGACATACGGTCCACCTAATGGAAGGTAGTTACATCGTCTTCGTCGTCGTGGACGTTTACAACACCAGGGACGAAGCCAAAACATTGCCAGCGTTTAGGTTGTGATAAATTGGGTAGTATAAAGGGGATAGAGGTATTAGATATGTGGTATGAGGTAGAGATGATCAGGTATGGGAAAGGGATAGGAAGAGGGAGAAGTGTGCCACCGGAACTCTCACTCATCGTACGAAACACGATTAGCTCAAATTACACACGATTATACTTTTTTATTGTATGAGTTCGGCAAACAGGCAGACGGCCCACCTGATGGAAAGCGGTTACCATCGCCTATGGACATTTGCAACGCCAAAGGCGTTACAAATGCGCTGCTGCTCTCTAAAGGGAGACTGGAACCTAGCCACTAATGCCGAAACACAACTCAAGGTTGTTATGGCGGCATACTCTAGACCAAGGTTGGTAGCCAACCAGACGGGCAAATACCCTACCGCCTAGCTGTGTTTGTTTTGTCGCCTCTTACGTCAGGCCGCCCGGCCGCAGGAAATTGTATTCTTTCTCCGTTCCTGCACGGATAAAATACAACACTAATAGTTGTTATCTGCAACTTCGTTTGCAAATATTTTTACACTATGCATAAAGAGTGTGTCAATAGAACTCCTCTAATTAACACGTCAAAATCATACTTCCCAGGAATGTTTTGCAAAAATGTTCAAACACGTATGTATTTAATGTCTTATCAAAGTCTAAATATGACTTTTCATATCTTAAACTTGAGGATTTTTGAGTTGCCGATACTAATTTTCTCCTCCCATTCGAGATTGTTTTTTTTTATATAATGAATAGGTTCGCGTTTGACTGACATTGCGCCAGGCGGAAATGCAGTCTGAGGTGGAGCACGCTTATCTACAAGATACCTGTTCACGCGAGACTTAAAGACACCTAGATTGTATTCTTCAGGAACAACAGACGACGGTAAAGAGTTCTACGACAACATGTGGCCAAAATCCTTTCCTATGGCACAATTTTTTTTTTAAATTATACTGTTACGAGTTACGAAGGACTCAAATTAAAATGCCCTTGGAATTACTGTAGAATTTATTAGAACTATACAAACACGTTTAACATAGGTACAAATATAACTAAACACTACTAGTACAAACTGAACGATTCAATAATACGCGCAAAGTCCGTCACTTTATAGCTTATCAATGTACAGGTCTTGCTTGTATCGTAATCGTCGTTTGACTGGCGATCTCTCCGTGCGGGCATTCCCTTATACTCAGCTTACAATATGTCATGACCGTGTAAACAATGATTTCCAAGAATCAAACCTTTCCACTGTCGGCGCAATTCCCACAAAACATAATTCTGCACACCTGCAAAATTTTGCCTGCGAACGGCCATAAACGAGTACAATAACAATAGGCTATTGTATAATTGCAAAATTTTAAACACAAAGAAAACAAAATAAGATAGTCATAAAACAGTGTCAACGTTATCAGCATGCAAGCTGCGGCAGGTAATAAATACAGGTATTGTATTTGGCCCAACTTGTAACAATATTAAAATCTTTAAAACATGCTTTTACTATGTGTACCAACAGAATGTTTACTTATGTATTCTTAGCATTTGTACATCGTCAGTACATGTAGACATTTTATCAATCAACTTGAAGGATTGCAGAAGTCGAGGAAGGCCACGACACACCTTCCATGATCAAATTGATTGTGTACTAGCAGAAAGTAATGTCAGGAGCCTTAAGAACAGACGAACGTGCATGACAAGAGCTATAAATGTCAAAAAAGCAAGTGAGGTGTGTAAGAATAAGCCTGAATGGCGCTCTGTTGTTTGTGCCTACCCCGCAAGGCAACTGGCGTGAAGTTATGTATGTAACTTGAAGGATTCTGAAGGAATAATGATTTTTGAAATGATTTCTGACCACCACACAGATAAGTACGTTCTACAGGTGTATATATAATATTTAAGTGGTGTATGTCCCGCAATTACCTTACTTTAATGTCGCCGGCAAACGTAATACGTATAAATAAAAATATTTTAACTCGTACAATTCTTACCAAATACAATCAATACTGATTAAGCTCTAAAGGCTGCGCCTTATGTAATATTTTCTATACGTCATTAGGATTTAACCAGTTGTTTATTTTAATAATGTAAAAATAAATTATCTATATGTAAAAGACTACAGCAAATAGACGGCTTAAAAGTAATTCTGTAATTAATACCAGGGAAGGTTATGACGTCAATGAAATCGAAAATATGTATTGTGAAAATGGCAACTTAAGATTATAACATACATACATACATATTATCACGCCTGTATCTCATGGGGGTAGTGTAATACTTGTAACAACTCAGAAGGGTTAATGATTATAAAAGAACAGCAACTGGTCACATATTTATAATCAGAGAACCTTACGGTTTTAACATATTACAGACACTATCTTTTCACACTCGACAAGCATTTTTAGAACACCTCGCCATCCCTCCAACAATTTTACAGTATAAGAAACTTAGCAAATTGGCAAAACCGATAGCGGATTGAAGCCATTGATAAACTATTTTAATTAAAGGGTTATGAATGAAAAGAATTTAATACATAATTGTATGGAAATTTTAGATAATATTTTTTATAAGATATTATACTTAAAGTTTTATATGTAATAAAATAAACCGAACAGTATAAATCTATCGCTTCTGCCAACATGAAAATAAAATTTAGTTAATACCGTCTATATACAATTGAGAGATTTGGAATTATAATCTGTACACAATTACCACATATTAGAGATAAATATTATTACATAAAATTATGTTAAATTGTAGAGAACTGCTTACTGTACAAAACAGGTGCTAATCACCGAATAAATAAAAATATAACATTATTATTCAATTAAGGAAATGGCCGATTGTTATAACAAATTATGTATTGTTATGGTGATCAAATTGGACAAGTGCATTAACAATCTGCCCGTAAAACTTCAAGTAAAAATGTTGTTTCGATTCGTTTTGTTTGCCACTTGTCCGTTGCCATTCGTTTTTCCACTTGTCCGTTGAAATTTCACTTCTACTATGTGTCCCAGCACACATTTAGATTTTTCGCAAGTTTACTGCAAATTATGATTTGGTTAGGTTAGGTAAATTTTAATAAATGCATTTTTTAATATAAACATATTTTATTTTATCAAAAAAAAAAAAAACTGAATTCGATCCGGAATCAAAAAACGCATCCATAGTCTACTCTAAAATTATTCGCCTCTCACCACGTCTAGTCTAAATTTATGCCGCTCCTCCACGCGGCCGAAACGCTTTTTCGTGACAGAAAAATCTTAAGACCCGTCTATATAGAAGTTTCACTTCAAAAAGACGCATTTTATACATATGTATACAAAATGCATAGTATACATATAGTTTCATTACCATTTTCCGCTTATCTTGTCACAATTCATCTTTCAATTTCTCACAAACTCGAGCCGAATGACGTCCATATATAGCGATGACATTGCGGGTGCGATAATCAGATCAAATTTTGCAATTTGCGCCGTTTCTATGAAGTGCCTAGTTGTTTCTCGGAAGTGTATATTAACACTTGAATTGAAATAGGATGTACAGTTTGGAGTGTTCATTATGATTGACAATTTTACTTAGATTCTTATATTGTTACGTTTTCATTTTACTTAGCTATATTGTAAGTCTTTTTCCATGGTATGAATGCGGATTTGAATATTTATTGATATTTAATAAAACTACGTTTTAACGGTTTTAAGCGCGGTAATTTTATTTGATATCAGGCATGTTTGCTGAAGAGTTTCTTGCGCCGCTTCTTCTCTTCAAGCCATAACATGTTGCGAAGCGGTAGTAAATTAGATTAGGCTCCCATAGAGTAAATAATAACCATAAACAAAATTAAAATTAAATAATTCAAATTAATAAGTTGGCGGTAGGCTAAATAAAACTTTAACAATACTCCTTGACACTTGACATCTTTGTCTTCCGTGATCACGGCCACTGAAAAGTGGCCGATACGTCGGAAAAACCAAAATCAAATAAAATTACCGCGCTTAAAACCGTTAAAACGTAGTTTTATTATGTATACAAGTCGCGAAAACTTAAGAAAATATTATTTATTGATATTTCTTTCATTATAGTAGGAAATCATCAATGTCTCAATGTCTTTATATAATGCATGCTGTGTTCGCACCAAGAAGGCCAGTCAGCAACCATATTATCTGTGCTCTAGTTTTGTTTAAAAGTAAGCTGGGTGTTTTTGGCGGGAACTGAAAAGAGATGTTGTGCTGTGCAGTTTTATTTTCTAAAAATGTGTAATATTACTCTAAAATTAACAATAGTTGTAGGATATTGATAGTTTTTGAGTAGTAATTATGTGTTTTGTGAGAAATGTGAACTGTATAGTCAAATGTGGCCTTTCGAGTTTTCACAAGAACTCCGTTGAATGGTGTGGATTGTAGCCTACAATACAACTGCGCCTGGCTTTAAGGCCTAGTTGCCAAGCCTTAAACATTAAAAAAAAAAGTAAGCTGTGTTGGCCAGTTTGCGAACCAAAGTAAAAAAAAACAATGTAAATATTCTCAGTACATTCTTCTCCTTGAGTCGTATTCATTATTACGGATGGCCCTTTATCTTGCATACAATATTCTTCACCATTGGCGATGACGAGCAGCAATATCAGTACATAGTTGAATTATCGAAGTTTCAAAGTGAAGCTGGATAAAGAGAGCCGATTTTGGAATAGGAAGCCGGTTTAGATGTAACCACTGTAACGCCTTTAAAATTCCGCCACTGCCATTAACGGTCTAAAATATATTTTATAATTTATTTATAAAGCCACTATATATCAAATAGCAAAGTTTACAACGCGTAAAATGTACCGGAAACACAATAAATGGAAATATTTTTATTTATATCGACGAAAGCCTTGAGCGTTTCATTTTTCCAACCGTGCCTATATTTTATTGCAATTTTATTGCCGGCAGTTAAATCGATCATGTTAAATTCGCTTTACCGACAGCCCTGTCTCGCCTAGTTAATGGGTTCGCTTATTTTTTACAGTAATCTTAAGTAGAATATCACATCTAAGCGAAAATCGACTTTACTGTAGGGGCATAGGTTTGAAAATTAATCGTGTTTACTCTAGCCTTATGACTTTAAAAAATGAAGACTGCATTCATACCCAATATCGCGCTAGTCGTCATCATCAATGGAAGTGACGTAATCAATCGCTAACAATCCCGAAGAGTACTCGATATAGTACTTTACCTGTTGAAATGAAATTGCGAAGTGAATTTGAATTTATTATCTTTTTATCCAATACCTTGTTTGTTTACTGTATGGGCTCTTTTCAAAGTGAAATCTTTAAGTACGTTGGGCACTTCTGGTATGGGGCAAAAACTCGCGCAACTCTAACGTATGACCGTCACAGATACGAAGTTTTTTACTAATCGATAATAAATTTTCTGAAATAAAATCTGTGACACTTTTTATTCCGGGAATCCCGGGAGTGGTTTAAAATTTTTTAATTTAATTTATCTCTTTTCATAAAGTTACAAGATTTTTAAAACAAGTTATTTGGCAAACTGCAACGCTGTTTGTCGGTAGTTGTTAGGGCGCATGAAAATGATTAGTTTATTACAAGACACAATTTTCACTAAGACGATTCGTTTTTACTGCTTTGATAAATTGGTTCCTGGGAATCCCGCGGGAATTTTCCTGGGAGTTGTTTAAAGTGGTTAGCGTGCATAAAATTTAGCTGATTGGAATTGACTTACACTAAAACCATAGTATTATTGTTTATATTGCAAATTGGGATCGATGGGTACAAATTTAAAGGTAGACCAAAAATAAGATGGATGGATTGTGTGAAGGATGACATGATGATATGCGGTATGACAGAAGAGGTATGTCAGAATAGAAGAGTGTGGAAGGAAAAGACATATTGTGCCGACCCCAAGTAATCGGGATATGGTGAAAGAAAAGAGAGATTGCAAGTCTTGCAAGCAGGCGGACATCCCACGTGATGAAAAATGGTTACCGTCCGCGTCGCATGTAGACGTTTGCAATACCAGGGGCGAAGCCAAAGCGTTGCCAGCTTTTAGGATGGGATAGACACATCAGATAGGAAGAATATGATAGAGGTGATAGGATAGAGGAGATAGGATAAGGAGCATGAGAAAAGGAACATGGGATAAGGAACAAAGGATAAGTAACTTGGGATAAGGAACGTGGGATAAAGAACATGGGATAAGGAACATGAGACAGGGAACATAGGATAAAGAACATAACTTTTTACAATTTCTTGTAAAAGTATTGCAATTTACTAGAAGTAAAATTACCTGACCTCAGTTAAGTAATTTTTATATTCTCTTGCAAAGATTTTGCAATTTACTAAAAGTGAAATGACCTGACCTTACTTACCTAAGTAACCTTTTACAGCTCCGCGTAAAGATATTGTGTGGTAAGATTCGTAAATACTTATATTTAGAAGAGTAATACATTTCATTGCTTTTTATAAAATACCTATGTCTATCAGAAGGTTATCTACCGATTAATAAAAGTTTCCATTAAATTAATGTACATCGAAGGCCATTTTACCATAGTGTCGGTTTATTGAGTTACCCAGTTAAATAAGGCCTAGCACAAACGATATGAATTGCTCTTTTCTAGGTAGTCTAATAATTGTATACATAAATACAGACCTACATATTGTCACGCCTGTTCCTATAGGAATAGGAGTACGCAGAATCAATCGATCTCCACTTGCTACCATATTAGCATACACTTTTGATTTCATCTACTTTCATTAACCACTTGATAGATCACGATCAGAGGTACTTTATACCTGAGAATGTTTAAAAAAACTTATTTAAAAACTTATGTAAAACTTATGATGGTAGAAGTTGTTATCATGATTACATTTCTTAGGGCCGGCTCCATTAGTGTGATACCACACTCTCACAGAATATCGTCGTGAAACGGTTAGCCTTGAGCTAATTGTGGTTCGAGCGATGAGTGAGAGTTCTGATTGCCATTTTCTTCTTCCTGTTGTTCCATCTTCCCTACCCAATTCCTCTTGTCTGATTTCTCTATCTCATCCTGAAGGATGGCAACGCGCTGGCTTGGCCTTGGCCAGTATCCACCTTCCATAAGCTGGGCCATCTGCCTGTATGCCAGCTTCGCAATAAAAATTAAACTTAGAACAGAAGTTAATTTCAGTCATGTTTGAATTTTTTTTTTTTTATTGCAGGAGTTCAGCAGACAAGCAGACGGCCCACTCATTGGAAAGCGGTTACCATCGCCTATGGACATTTGCAACACCAAAGGTGCTACAAATGCGCTGCTGCTCTCTTAAAGGAGACTGGAACCTGGTCACTAATGCCGGAACACAATACAAGATTGTTATGGCGGCATACTCTAGACCAGGGGTGGTCGCCATTCAGTCGAGCAAATACTCTACCACCTGGCTGTGGGTTGTTTAGTCGCCTCTTACGACAGGCCGCCGGGCCGCAGGAAATTGTATTCTTTCTCCGTTCCTGCACGGATAGAAAGAATTTAATAATATAATAACATATTATGTTGAGTAGTGTTCATGAGCATGTTTTTTAGGGTTCTTTAGAGAATAACCTTTATTTTAGATGCGCTTATATGCACTTAGGCGATATTTTACCTTAGGGGCCATCTTACAAATTACGTCACACAAATTTCATGATTTCTTGACCGCTCCCCCGTCCTCGTCGCAGTTGGTCACATTCGTGAGAGTCCAACCTCGCTATTGTGACATAACATATTTTACAGTTTTACATCACGAAATTATTTAATTTAAACAGCAGTTCTGTGATTAGTAGTAATTCCATTTAAATTCTTGTTTAATAATTTAATCCCTATATTCATACAAATAGAGTTGGAAGTTAATTTAAGTTTTTCGTTAATAGTTCATATTTCGTGTTTTAAAGCTTAAATATATTCATTAATGGAAATGGCTACATATTTGCGGCTTTTGGGGTCGAGACCCTGGGACCATGGGGGCCTGAAGCGCACAAGCTTTATCGAGACATAGTCGAACGTCTGGTGGATGTCTCACGTGACCAAAAGACTGGTTTATACCTCGGACAACGCATCAGCATTGCCATTCAGAGAGGCAATGTGGCCAGTCTTTTAGGCACGTTTCCGACTGACAGCGGTCTAGAACTAGATTCTATACTTTAATTTTAGTTTGTATATATAGTTTATTTTTAGATTATATTTAAAGCAATATAAAGCAGGGTAACAAATTAAATATATTAGATTTTAAAATGTGACGTCACGATATTTAGGACCCTCCTCCCACCGCTTGTCGCACAAAGTCGCACTTCGTCGACCCTCTCCCTACCCCTCAACGTGTGACGTCATTTATGTTTGGCCCCTTACATTAATTTAAAATAACTTATTCTACCATGCGAACGAAGCTTTCATGCGCAAGAGCTGTAATAAAAAAAATAGGGCATTGATAGTACATCCGATGGTTTCTGTGTGGAGTAAGAGAGAGAAGTAATGCGTGTAACAAAAGTTGAGTATTTGAAACTATCGCTTTAAAAAGGAATTATTGTTACAGTTATTTAGTAGCATAGTTGTTCTTTTCATGTTTCCGTTTAAAGTTAATGATTAATTTTGTTATGTACCCTCTTATTTCTAAACGATACAATCGGCCATTACCTTAATTGAATAATAATGTTATATTTATATTTATTCTGTGATTAGTATACGTTTTGTATAGAGTAATCAGTAGTTGTCCTTAATTTATCATAATTTTATGTAACTCTCGATTGTATATAGACGGTATTCGTTACATTTTATTTTCATGTTGGCAGACCCGAAAGATGTATACTGTGTTCGGTTTATTTTATTACATGTAAAATTTTAAGTATAATATTTTATAATATTTTCTTAAGTTTTCGCGACTTGTATACATAATAAAACTACGTTTTAACGGTTTTAAGCGCGGTAATTTTATTTGATTTTGGTTTTTCCGACGTTTCGGCCACTTTTCAGTGGCCGTGATCACGGAAGACAAAGATGTCAAGTGTCAACGAGTATTGTTAAAGTTTTATTTAGCCTACCGCCAACTTATTAATTTTAATTATTTAATTTTTAATTTTGTTTATGGTTATTATTTAATCTATGGGAGCCTAATCTAAATAAAACTTTAACAATACTCGTTGACACTTGACATCTTTGTCTTCCGTGATCACGGCCACTGAAAAGTGGCCGAAACGTCGGAAAAACCAAAATCAAATAAAATTACCGCGCTTAAAACCGTTAAAACGTAGTTTTATTATATAATATTTTATATAATATCTTATATAAAATCTTATCTAAAATTACCAAACAATAATGTATTAAATTCTTTTCATTCATAACCCTTTAATCAAAATAGTTTATCAATGACTTCAATCCGCTTCGGTTGTGCCAATTTGCTAAGTTTCTTGTACTGTAAAATTGCTGGAGGGATGGTGGGGTGTTCTAAAAATGCTGGTCGAATGTGAAAAGTCAGTGTCTGTAATATGTTAAAACCGTAAGGTTCTCTGATTATAAATATGTTGCCAGGTGCTGTTCTTTTATTACCATAAACCCTTCTGTGTTGTTGCAAGTATTACATCATATTTTAATTAACTGACACGACATACGTTGTGCTATTCAAATTTCAATATTTTTTGTGAGAAAAATTGCAAAACATTTTTTCACTTTCCCTTACAACTATTCCTTGTTTTCTGAAAACTTTTCCATAAAAATAACAAAAAATAAAACCATAGTTGGAATGGAGAATTAAAGATTTTAGTTGCTAACAAAAATCTCATAAAAAAGAGCTATCAGTTTTTCCTGATTTTTCTTTGCTGGTTAGCTACTGAATTATTACAAAAAACCTGACTCTAGTTAGGAAACTAAACTCCTTATAGAATGGCGTTTCTAAAGTCAGTCCAAGATGGGATTCAATATAACTTTTATCGCAACACACATAAGCGCACAACGCGCTAAGTGAGTAATCGACCGTAGAGTTCCGTCCTTTCCACTAAAAAAGGTTATTCATGCAGTATCGGACAAGCAAATTGAGTATCAACTCGTATACAAGTTAGAAAAAAACAGCGATTAAACTAAGGTTTTTTTTTACTATCGGCACCGAAGAAGAATGTACTTAGTGCAATTCACGAAGGCAAGCGGCCTCTACCTATGGTCAATTCGTATCTGTGTGTACACGCGATCAAGAGCTGGTATTGGAGGTGGGTAGCTGTTGTAAAAGCCAGCTAATTAGCGGTATAGCGGTTGTTGGCAAAATAGTCACGGCTAATTTGTCAACCACTTCGCCAACTGGCTAATGGTTATCGAATAAAACTGACAACTGACAAGTTAGTTAGTTTGTCCGTCGGCTGACGGTTGGCGAGTCATTCACCTATTAGCCAGATAGCCATCGGGCTAATGAACTACGAGTACTATTAGCCGGATGACCAAGTTTCTGATATTTCTGTTGGCTACCTTTGATATTACTGCGACGATTGGACGGCACGCTCAAAATTGGGTGTTGGACATGTGTTACAATCGATTCTAAAATAGTATTCACAGGATAAAGCAGGCGTTAAAATGTCTTAATATCATCTTACTTTCAAGTTAAATAATAATCAATAAGCTATTGGAATCGTTAAAATTGTGACGTCATAAGCCAGTATTCTCATTCAAAATCGAGAAGGCTGTGACGTTCCGTGCGATAGTAAAAAGTGTCTAAAGTGATTTGATTGCCAAATATCCAATTGATCGTTGATCGTGTCATCCACCACTCACACTTTTTTTGTTAATACAGAGGAATGTCTCTTCTTATAACACACACACGGGTCGTGGATACGGGGGGAGACCAAAAGCAAAGCCTAATGCCGCTTGCTTCGTGTGTGTGGGACTCTTTTACCAAACGGCGACCTGTGTCTTCTCCACTGAGGGAAGAGCCCGACAAACTGCCTACTAAACCTACCTGCGTCCCTTCGAGAGTATATATCTAGAACGCCATAGGATATATGACGCAGTTAAGCCATTATGACGTTCTAGTGCGCCGACTTTGGTACAAAACCCCGGGAAGCAGGGCCGTACCACTACGTATAGTAGAGGTGATTCCACCGATACCCCTGTAAACAGTGGCCCTCTACCACAGAAAAATGTAAATCAGTACAAAACGATGTCTCGTAACCCCCGTCTAATAATAGCCGACGGTCGTTACCTGCCTGCACTGTCTTCTCCTGCGCTCTTCTACCACTCACACTATCCCAATGTGCATGTATACATTCAAACACGAGGAAAGAGTGCTCACTATAGTGGATAGCAAGAATTACATCACCGTTCCCCACTAATAAGCTAAAATATAGTTTTAAACTCTAATGACATTAAAGTTTACATGATATATTTTTTATGTTGCTGTAAAATGTATTGTGACCCATTTCATAGGTTTTAAATTTTATAATACCGAAGTATTATTATGCGTCAATTACTAAAACGTCTATAACTTGGACCATGCGCGAATATGTTAGTATAAACTCAAGTACAAGGTTGGTCTATTCAGAGAATTTTCTAGTACAGTCCAACAAACATTTTAATAGCTTTTATAAAAATAAAACGGAACTGACAGATGTTTGTGCTGATCTGTTCATAACTTTTTTTTATCATACTTTTATTACTTTGTATGATGAAAAGTGTCTGAGATTGCATTTTTTTTAAATTTGCAAAATTATGCTTAATTAATATTGTAATAATTAATATGTGATTTAAAATGTTCTATTCACGAATATTGCGAATTTTTGATAAAGTATTTGTTTTAACATATAAAAAAGTACGTTGTCATTCTGGGAAAAAGCGTTTTTAAATATTGATATTACAATTTTGATTTTCGATTCATCGGCTTTCGTCTCTCTTAGATTCGGGTAACTGGATCAATGGCTCAAAATTCCAAATCAATTGAATGAACGCGGACGGGTATTTCCCTCTCCCTCACCGCTTACCTGTTCTCCATCGAATATAATAAACTGTTTTTTATTATTATTTTATTTTTAATGCTCCCGCGTGCCGGCCAGATACTTATATTACTGGACATGTCCGGTAAAATCCGGGCGTATGGCAACCCTCCGCGCGGATGAGAGTCAAGTTGAAAATAGTACATGGACGGCCATCCCTAATTTTATTTTTGAGCTAGATAGATAACTCTTTACTATACAGCAAAGCATAAATGCGGCTTTATCGCTAAGAAACGATCTCTTACAGGCAACCCTTGGCAGACATTGATTGATTTTTAATACTGGCGATTTCATGAAACAAAATTTCATCTATATCGATTACATTTTTTGAGAACAATAGTTTTCACATACGTAGATAGACGGAGAGACATACATACAATATTTAAGTAGTATGTAAGATTCCTCTTTGAAATAAATACATACATTTGCATATATGACGATTGTATGAGAGTTCCGTTTTTGCCAAATTGGCCACGTATCTTCAGAACATATTTTCTGTGGCATTAAAATAATATTAATTATGTTTGTGTAAGTTTTCGTAAACACAAACTGACATATAAAAATTGCAATTCCATCGGAATCTGGCACAGTTTCGTAAATATTTTGATTTCTTAAATAAACATCTGTCGTTATTTATTTCTAGAACATAATTATCATTTAAAATATTCTTTTTATTTATTTACTGTACCCAATATTACAAAGGGTAAATAAATTGTTGTATGATAGATTTTCTTATAAATACTGTGTATTCAGGGCCGGATTTACTTTAAATGCCGCCCTGGGGCACTGTGAATTAACCAACCACCTTATTATCTATATCCTGGACTATTTGAGTAGACCCGAAAAAAAAGAACTGTAACTAGACTTCACAACGTAAATATCCAATGAGAACTCCATTTTTAAGATTTGGCATAAACCGATGACTTCCCAATTTTTGAAAATCGTTGATTTTTATAACAGAAATATATTTTTTTACAAGCTTCTATTAACTTGCAATGGATGTATGCATGTAAGTTCGGGTGGAATCTTGCAAGTTAAATTTGACCAACTTCCCGGTTTCCGATTGAGCTGAAAATTTGCACGCATATGTATATCGCGTGACAATGCAAGAATATGGTACCATGGAGCTGATCTGATGATGGAGTCGAAAGGTGGCCATAGGAACTCCTGTACTAAACAAGATAGACCCGTCGTGTTTGGGCTCGTTTTACTTGTCTTGGCTAGCACTCTGCTGCTACATGATATTGAGGATCTCAAAAGCTTGTATTTAAAAACCTTTTTAAAAAAGCCTATTTGTTGACACTCCAAATTTGGCCGCCCTCGAAAATTTCGCTGCCCTGGGTACCAGACCCTAGTGCCGTAAATCCATCACTTGTGTGTACTTAATTGATTTAAAGGTACACTTGCAAAACTATATCGTGAGTTTGACGTGTGTCAAGATTACTGTTAAATACGTCCAAGCACAGGATTTTGTGTCTAGTTAGCAGATTCGTAATATGAATCAAGAAATTGGTAATTTTACACCCGATGCAGATAATATTATGTAAGTATAACAGAACATGATACATAGGTAAATGTGCTTCAATGATTTACAAACTTCATTCTACGTTCTTAGCTTGTGGTAAATTATAGGTACCCATATATATATATATATATATTTAATTTAATTTAATACCTGTTCACGCTGTAAGTAGGAGTGGGGCGATATAGTATTTAGAAGAAATATATAGATATAGATAAGTTAAATTGATTATAACTTATTTATAAATGAGATTTTTATAACAGATCGAGTCTGTAACGCATTAGGACATTACTAATTGACCCGTCATCTAGCTGTCAAAAGTAAAATAAATGTTTGGAAAGGGTACATTCAATAAATCAATAAATTTTATCCGTGCAGGAACGGAGAAAGAATACAATTTCCTGCGGCCGGGCGGCCTGTCGTAAGAGGTGACTAAACAACCCACAGCCAGGTGGTACGGCATTTGCCCGACTGGATGGCTACAACCCTTGGTCTAGAGCATGCCGCCATAATAACTTTGAGTTGTATTCCGGCATTAGTGACCAAGTTCCAGACTCACTTAAGAGAGCAGCAGCGCGTTTGTAGCACCTTTGGTGTTGCAATTGTCCATAAGCGATGGTAACCGCTTTCCATCCAGTGGGCCGTCTGCCTGTCTGCTGAACTCCTGCAATAAAAAAAAATCGCATATACAATAAATACATACTCATTATGACGCATGTTTCCCATACAGGGAGGCAAAGACGATGGATTTCCACTTGCTGCAGTCTTGACATACATTTTAACATATTATACGCAAAACTAGCCAACTTATATCAGTATTACGTTTTTCACATTGGTGTATTTTCTCTTAATAAAAAATTCACTTAAAAGTATTACGAAACACTTGTGTAGCCAATTGTACTTACATTAGATAAAAAAGTAAATATTTAGCGAGTGTGCTCACCTATAACAGATCGCTTCTGCTCTGTAGTTATTTTGTTCTATACATATTTTTAAAATAGGTTAAAACTTCCATTAGTACGCGTGTGCAGCTTGCGCGAGCGCACAACCAGTGCTTTTTATAAAAAAATAACATTTTTGTTTTTAAAAAAGGAACAGGTGTTTCTAAACGTGTTAAACTTTTTATCAAATACATCTATTTTATCTGTACTGGTTATTATTATTGTAACAATTGCAATTGCTAAATTGGAGTTATTAATTGCATAGTAGATTCATAGAGATATTCAGACATATTCGTATGTTATGATAAAAGTTTAAACGAAACATCTATATAACAAGCCAGTGTTTTTTTCTCTAAATTGTGACTGTTACCGAATTTTAAAAAGAGAACAAACGATATTTTATCTTTTGGTTAGCAAATATTTTAAAAAAGGAACTCCGGCTATACTTTTACTTTTTTTTCCATTTTGTTTATGGTCTCTATTTGTCGGCATCGGCACTTTTCCACTTTCCCAGTTTTCCGTAATGGTTTTATGCTAATGGAATTACTTAACTTAAGCTAAAAACTTGGTGAAAATGTAGACTTTTAAGTTTTCAAATGAAGTTTTATTTATGCGTGTGTGAGTCAGTGAAAATGTTACAATATGTATTGGAGCCAGTGTTGAGGCAACCGATTGACTTGGCGGTTAATGTCAAGGTATGATTTGTAAGACATTAATTACAATTAAGTATATGTAATATTCAATGTGTTTTAATAATATACAACTCTATATTGTACGTAATGTTATTTTATATAAGTTTGTATGATATTTTTTTTAGTCTATTTATATAACAGACATACCAGCCAATTCGTTCGCGTAGGATTTCGGCTATATATTCGTATCTTCTGAACCCTGTAAGATATGAAAAATTTAAAATAAATGAACTGTTAATGTAAATCCTTAAAATTTCAATAAAATGTGTTGAGCCGTTTCGAAATTTATTCCAGATTATTTTTCAGAATACAAGTTTAACGGGAGTAATGTCACTTGAAAACCCCAAATAAATTGGCAATACCAATAAAAATGGTCTTTCACTCTGAAAGCTTTGCGCGCATATGTTAGAGCAAGATGGCTATTACCTTCGTATATTGGGCGTTACTACTCTGCGTAATCGTCTCATATTTTACTGTAACTTGGGTGCAGGAAATCGCATGCGAGTTATTTAGGGGGTACAGTTAGCAAAATATTAATTAAAGAGAATAAAGTAAACATTGCTTGTACTTATTTATTGCGAAGCTGGCAAACAAGTAGACAGACAGGGATGTTGCTAATGTATTGCCAGCCTTTAGGACGGGATAGAGAGGATGGGATAGTGCGAGTGTGCCCTTTAGGCATTTGGCCCTCAAATTGAAGAAGGCGACGACACCGCTATCGCACTGTTGCCCAACGTCGAAGTGCCCGAAGCCACGTGCCGAATACTCTTCGAAGGCATTCTGCGGTCGATGGCCATATTCGGGGCTCCCGTATTGGAAGACCTCCTGATAGCCAGACCCTATAAACAAGTGGTATTAGTGGTACATGAATAGAGTTTGGAAATTTATATGTGAACGTAACGATATGTCAAAAAATAAGCGCCTGTAGAAAGTGTAATATTGACACGCTTAGGTATACAAGCTTTTTTCCAAGTATTTAGGCGCACGACGTTCTTTAATAAGGGTTATTCTCGTTTTCCCTGGAACCCACTAATCAGATCCTGATGTGGTGATAATGGGACCAAGTCGGGAGTATATAAATAACCTTTCAATTTCAAAAAATTAAAATACGGCCCATAATTGACGCAGAAAACGAGTAACATACACACAAAAAAGAACATAGACGAAGTGTAAACCACCTCCTTTTGGAAGTCGGTTAAAAATTATTGATCGTTTGAAACTTAGTACTATTATAGAAAGACAGTATTTTTTTTTTAAAGAAATAGTTATATCCGTATTTAGTTGATTTAATTAATGTAAAGAAATCCGCAAGTGGTGCATATACGCTGGTCAGGATTGAAATCGATATCATTTTAAACTACCTCTAGTATGAGATACACTGTCGTTGAGCATTGAGTAACTACACCGTTGTTTTCAAAATTCTGCGACTTCATCTGGGATAATGTCAATTATTTACTGTTTCACGGAGATGTAGCGATGGGTTTAATGCGTAATTTGAGTCTGTGACTAAATGCGATTTTTTATAGCCTTTATGAGTTTTTGGCGGGAACTGAAAGGAGATGTTGTGCTGTGCAGTTTTATTTTCTAAAAATGTGTAAAATTACTCTAAAATGAACAATAATTGTAGGATATTGATAGTTTTTGAGTAGTAATTATGTGTTTTGTGAGAAATGTGAACTGTATAGTCAAATGTAGCCTTTTGAGTTGTCACAAGAACTCCGTTGGATGGCACCAGCTGATAACTTACAGTTCAGCTGTGTTACACATAGGCTTAAGAAAATAAAGAAACTATACATATTGTAAACTAAGATCTGGCTTAAAGGCCTAGCTGCCAAGCCATAAACCTAAATAAATAATAATAATTTATAGTCTTTAAAATAACACTGTGCTATGCCTTAGCCACATTAGTGAACATTCGTTATCTGTCAATATTTAACGTTATTGTCCCATTAAACCCATTGCTATATCTGCGTGAAACGGTCTATATCTGTATGTCACAGATGAAACCGCACCATAATAAATATTAAATCTATGTGTATATCACATAAAATTATTTTGCGTGCTGTACCCCAATAGATTGCAATATGCGCGAGTAGTACCTAGGGGAATACCTCGTTAAATGCGGTCAGGTGTACCTGTGTCTCTCGCATTGACGTTTTCAGATTCAATTTCACTGATTTCAACTCTGCTGGGAAATTAGTTTTTATTGATATATTTGCGCCTGTGTAATCCGTGTCACCAAACTTATCTAATGCAAAATATCAATGTATTTAATTAGCATATTCCAGTCATAAGTTGTTTTTTTTTATTGCTGAAGCACAGCAGACAGGCTGACGGCCCAACTGTAATGGAAAGTGGTTACCGTCACCTATGGACATTAGTAATATCAGAGGTTTTGGCTATGTGCTGCTGCTGGCCTTGAAGGAGAAACTGGAACCTGGCCACTGATGCCGGAATACAACTCAAAGTTGTCATGGCGGCATACTCTAGACTAGGGGTGGTAGCTATCAAGTCGGGCAAATGCCCTACCACCTAGCTGTCGGTTATGTTGTCGCCTCTTATGACAGGCCTCCCGGAATTAGCATTCTTTTTCGGTTCCTGCACGAAGAATTGTTGTTGTATTGTTAACTAAAAGAAGTGTTCAAAATGATAAGTAATTATTATTCATCTAACAAGTAATATACTATTTAAATGTCTTGGAAATATTTTTCTGTAGGAGGTAAAATGGAATCCCAACATGTGAACGGAAAGGTAAAGGAAAAACCCTTTCCCTTAGGAATACGTTTGATATTTTTTTACAGAAACTAATCCTTACAAACTACATTATGGGTATATGGTATATGAGATATTGTAATAAAACCTACAGTATGTTTTTTCCTAATCAGCCCATTCGATTCCTGATTAGGGAAATTGATTTTTCGAAATTCTAATGATGCCGCTTAAGTTTTCACCAAAATCGGCCTCGGTACTCCTTTGAGTATTTTTCGCTATTTATTAGTTTCGGATTCGACCATAGAGGTCTACTTGAAATACTCATCATATTTGAAAACGGCTGGATACAAAAATAGTGCAAAACCATTTATTTTTAAAAGTAGAATACTTCGGAACATCAAATTATCTCTTGAGTTATTTTTAACAGAACGCCTTGTGTTCCACAATTTGCGCTTTCCATCACATCAGTGTCTGAAATGCCGAAATTTATGATCCCACCTTGGTAGGCGTAATATCTTCACATAAACACAGCGTGCAACAAAATTATTCCGCATTTAGATTTTAGTACGTTTTAACAGTATGCTAATTTAAATTCCTAAATACATAGATCTGTTCAGGTAATAATAAAGCTAAACAGTCAGCTCTGCAGAAAGTTGAAGAGATACTGTTTTAAAATTTTGTCTAACTTATAAACTCGTGATCATCATCTTAGCTTTAAATACCGGTTGCATTAGGAGCATCTGGTACTGGGCGGCGTGGGTAGGTCGTTTGGGGAAAGAGTTCCCACCGGCAGTTAATGCCGCTGAGAGAGGGGCGCGTCGGTTTTCCACCTTTTTCCCCGTGGGGTGCTTTACAAACCACCCCACGCACAAGGGCATGACGTCGCCAGGGGCTTGGACCCAACAGTGGAAGAGGCCTGATGGGCCGCCGCGTGCCAGGGCCTGCCAAATGGCTAGGCCAAATACTTGTGGCTCTGGCATAAGGGCGAAGGATGGAAGACCAAGGGTCTTTAGTGAGTATACCTAACCGCGGCGTGGCAACAGCACTTCTTGCTTGCGGTGCTAGTGTAACCCCAACAAGGCGAATCCTACGAATTCTCAAACGGATGTTTCCTCGTTCAAAAAAAGGGGAGCGTCTGATACGGCCTTGTTTTCGGAAATCGGCTAGTTAAGTGAGGAACAAATGTCTAGCCATGCCGTCTCCGCCAGGTCCCAGTCGAAGGGGTAGGCCCAAGGAATGCTGGATCGATGTCGGAGAGGATGATATGCGTATCAATAGTCTCACAATTGGTGACGAAGTGGAGAAGAAAGGTAGGAAAGTGGACCCCGAGATTCGAGGCAGGCGCTCCGAACGCAACGAGGATTTAACGCTAGGATGATGATACATTAGGAAGCGTCTACTTAACTACTTTTTCTTCTGAGCTTCACGCGGTTTTTGGCACCCTTCTCCATGAAACCATTATTGGCACGCTTGTCCTCCTATTCGACGTCAAGTATTTTTTGGGCGAAGCGTCATGACTAGAAATTTGTTCCCCACGAGTCGTCTTCTGTAAAACGTCACCATATCAGATCTTCAGACTTGCCAATAATTGTCCATTTAGTTTTGATAGTTATGATTCAATTGGTCTTTAAATCTGGCAAATACGTATCAATCGATGAACTATGAACGGTTCCTTAGAGGCGACGAACGAGGACTGTTTTCGTCATTAGACTACGGAACCATAAAAAGCTTCTACACGAAAACACTGAAATTTTAGCTTTTTTTATTGCATGACTTCAGCTGACAGGCAGATGGCCCAGCTGATCGAAAACGGTTACCGTCGCCTATGAACATTAGTAACACTAAAGGTGCTACCGATGTGCTGCCGCTCACTAAAGGGAGGCTGGAACCTGGCCACTGATACCGGAACACACCTAAAGGTTGTTACGGCGGCATATTCTAGACCAGGGGTGGTAGCCATCCAGTCGGGCATACTAAGCTTTGTACCGCTAAAAGGTGTGTGCGCGAATCCGAAGTTAAAAAACACCCAAAATATTCCGTACACACGAAACGGCTGAAGATAATAGTATAAATTTGTTCCCTTCAGTTGTTGTGTACATGTTTGTTGAATAAGAATAAATAAGTAGAGAAATTAGACAGGCTCATCCAAACACCATGTCCGCCTTTGGTTTCAGTAGTATATATCTTGCAAATATCTCGAAACCAGCTCAATCAATCACTCTCACTAAATTCAGTACTTTTCAGAGCGGCCGACATTTAATATAAGTTTATCAACTCACTGCACTTGCCAAAAATCCAATATTTCTTACATGTCTGTCGTCTTAACACCGCAAACGAATCCGACGACAAAAGAGCGTCATCTTTCATGACCCAAAGAGAAATTGGGGGGACAGAGATAGATATACATACATACCAGTATACAGATAGAGAAGGAAATATGTATGTATCAAGAATGCGTGTGTTAAGTTTGAACAAGAGATGGCCGTATCATGAGCTCAAAGTAAACAAAATGGCCGCTTTTCCACAAAGATTCGCTAGGTGACGCGATTTCCAAGTGATAACAATATTAGCCCGAAGGCGCGAAATCATTGGTGAACAATGCCAATCAAGATGGCCGCGTTATGAATGAATGATATCTGTGTTATATTTGTATTCGTACATTAATAATAATACCAATTTAGAAAATTACTATATGTTTGGGTGAATTTAGTACATAAATAACGTTGAAATATATGATAAAGGATGAGCAAAGTGTGTGGTGTAAAACAGTTTTTACCGCCAAAAAACTGCTGCATAAACCCGTCTATGTAACAATTTCTAACAACAACAAAACACGGGGCTCTTCAAAAAGGTCCTGAACAGATACTTAAAGTCTTAACGAGGTAGCCAATGCATCGGCTCCCTTAGCAAATGTCCATGGGCGACGGTATGTGGCTGGCTAGTTTGCCTGCAAGCAAAAAAAAAACAAAATTAGACTATTTGCTATGAAAGTATAACGGATATTGTTGAATCCTATCGCTATTTTTGCCGTAATTAAGATACGGCATAACATTTTATATTGTTTATTAATAGGTATGGAATCAATAAAAATTATAAATAAAATCTAGAAATATTTGAAAAATAAAAAACAAATTAACTATCAAACTACTTGACGTCTACAAATAAATCTCTCCGGCTCTCCGATAATACGGGTGATAATGAAATTGAATAATAAATATTTTACGTATATACATCGTTAACTTGTTGCAAATGTTTGAACACACGAGTGCCATAAAACCGTGTTCGAGATGCCAAAGCAAATAATTGAAATAGTGAATCCATGTTTATTGAGTGGATACTACGATAATAAGAGCCGTAATGTGTGCGTGTTACAAAATCTGTGATGGAGTTTTTGGAGTCTCTCAGTCGCGTCTAAGTAGTTATAGTTGTAATATAGATAGATTTTCATTGAATATTTGTTATAATTTACAATAAATGTTTTATCTAAATCGTTCCGTATCTACGATAACACAACAACATTAAAAAAATAATAGTTGCCCTAAGTATATCTCCAGCGTTCGAAGTGATAACTTGTTATGGGAGAGTAAACCGCTTCGTTACGTAACGCATTACGACGCCAGTCTGTCTGGCTTCCCTTTCTCTCACGCATACGGCAGCAGTAGGCAGGCTCCTTCTCTCTCACTCTAACCCACATACACAAAATTCTAACATTAGAATATATACATACATATTCAAGAACTGTAGCTAAGGATTAAATATATTTTATAATCATTATTTTTTTATTAATTAATCCTTTCCTTACATGATCACACTAATATACATAAAATTTAAGTAATGACCTAAGCTTTTCTCAAGTTCAGTTTCAATATAAAATAGTTCAACTTAGATTAGTTTAAGTTATTACTTCTGTCGGGAGTCCCGAGATGCACACGTTTTTTTTTATAATTTCCAGTACACAATTTGCGAATATATTCATAGAAGTACTGAATTGGCTGTGGTTCTTAAGATTTTTAGAGTGAATAAAGTTACACTTTCTCCACTGTTACATGGTTTAAATTTACTGATAAACTTGAGAATTTGAATGTGGAACAGGATTAGCACTTCTACCAACACCTAATAGAGATGGTGGAAAGGTACCTGAATAGTCGGGATCGTTACATGACAGCAGATTACTGTTGGTCTTTACAACGACCACGGCTGGGCCGCAGGCGGCGGCTGCCGTGGGATCGCGGAACACTCGCCCGCACGACGGCTAGTGCGACGGACGACCATTAATTGTATATATTATAACCACCAATAAACCAGCATCTATCTAGATATCTATCTTTTATACAGTCCACAACAAGTTAACCACCTCATCAGTGTGTCTGCTAGACAGGCATACTCTTCTACATGGTCCAATCGACCCGTTAAGAAAAAAAAAAAAACATAGAAAGAAGTTTTTGAATATACAACGGTGGTCGCCGCGCCCGGACTTTGGATCCGTCGAAGTCGAACGTATGAGTCATCATAGTTGAAGAAGGGAAGACGTCAAGGAACTGGATGGACGGTTTGGTCACTCGTGAGTTCGTTCCGATTTATTCCTTTCCTTCTCTGTCCATATTTCTTTTCTTAAAACAGCTCTGTTTGATTTAGTACAAATATAGTGCCAACTTTTTTGCTATTCCATCTTAATTACCATTATACATATTTTCATTATTCACTTGTCATTTTATTCACGCATCTTGCTACCCAAATCAATTATTCGGCCTTATACTTATATTGCTTAAGTACCCACTTACGTATTTCGTGCATTATTACGAGCATTCTATTTTTAGCCACGGTAACCAGTTTGATGCCCTTGCACATACGACAAGTAACATTTAGCGATCATTTCATTACATTTTATTACTTTGCCATCAATCTTATCTATCGCATTCTTCTTTAGTTTCATTCTATTCATTATTTCACCCATTTTTCGCTATGGCTGAAGAAAAAATAGAAAAATTAATGAAAAAACGCAGTTGTATGAAATCTAAGCTTACTATTTTCAATAATTTTCTCAATGCTTTTGAAACTTCCAGCACGCCTAAAAAACTCAAAATTCTTGACTTAGAAAGTCGTTTCAAAAAATTTGAAAACTTATATGCCGAATTTGATAAATTACAGTGTGACATTGAAATGCTTGCGGAGGATCTTGACGACGAGAGCGAAGAACGCGAAACGTTCGAAGATCATTATCATCAGCTGATAGCCACGGCGCGCAGCATACTAGGCGCGCGTTACGAATCCGCTCACGCTCGGGATGATTCCGTGGCGAGTTTCGAGGATGCACAGGCAGGTGTAATTAAATCAAATTGCGTTAGATTGCCAAAAATTGATTTACCCTCTTTTAGTGGTCATTATCAAAAATGGCTTGAATATAAAGCTACTTTCATATCATTAATTCATTCAAGACAAGACATGGATAGTATTAATAAATTACATTACCTTCGTGCTTCATTAAAAGGCAGCGCTTTGCTTGTCATCGACAATTTAGATTTTAAATCGGAAAACTATGAATCCGCATGGGATTTATTATGTAGCCGATACGATAACAAAAGGTTGCTTGTTAACAATCATATCAAAGAACTTTTTAATATTGAGCACATGCCCACCGAATCCTGTATTGCTATTCGTAATCTTATTGATGTTACAAATAAAAATTTGCGTGCATTATCTACTTTAGACGAGCCAACTCAGCACTGGGATACTTTAATAATACACATAATGACAGAAAAACTTGATAGTGTCACTCATAGGGTATGGGAAGAACATAGAAATAATCTAAAAAATCCACCGTCTTTAGAGACATTTACCAATTTCCTAAGTAACAGAGCTGACTTATTAGAATCTTTACAAGAAAATAAAAGCAATATTTACAAAAATAATCCTTATGAAACTAATTCTAACCTACTTATAAATAATAATAATTACAAACTTATTCCTAACCAAACATATAATAATAAAAAATTAAATAAAAATAATAAAACATTATTTACATGCCCACTTTGCAATCAATTTCATTTCTTATTTAACTGTGAAACATTCAGAGCCCTTCCTGTTGAAAACCGTATTCAAAAGGCCAATGAATCAAAGGTCTGTCTTAATTGTTTACGGCCTGGGCACAATGAAAAGAATTGCAATCTTGTATCTTGTAAATATTGCAAAATAAAACACAATACACTTCTTCACTTAGATAAGCCACAAATAACATCAGAACCGGCTTTTCCATTAGACAATGTCATCAGTAACTTTGCAAGTTCTAGTAGCACAAATCAGATTACTACTCCTTCGCACGTATTACTTTCCACAGCGTTGGTGAAAGTGGTGGATAGCAAGGGTGAAGTGCATCCTGCTCGAATGCTGCTCGACAATGGCAGCACGGCGAACTTCATTACACAGTCACTTTGCGGTAAGCTGGGTTTGTCACGACTTAGTGCGAGCTCCACGGTAACAGGTATAAATAATAATAATACTCTAATTACACAGTCTTGCAGTCTTACGTTTATGTCCTTCCATACTGACTATAAACATACTGTTGACTGTCTTATTCTACCCCATATTACCACCAAGTCGTTACCGTCTTCTTATATTGAAACGGATAATATTCCTCTTCCTATAGGAATAAATCTCGCTGACCCTTCTTTTAATGTGCCTTCAGGCATAGACATATTGGTCGGTGCTGACGTATTTTGGTCCGTACTTGGCAAAAACTCGCTTGATTTGGGTGAAAATCAGCCTAAATTATATGAAACTACACTGGGTTGGCTGGTGTTAGGGCACATTGCTCGTCTTAAAACTCCATCTTCTTCTCCTGTTTGCAATTTTGCTAACGCGGAAACCAACTCAGGCTTATATCGTTTCAGTAGATTTGCAAATATGAAAAAAAAAAAAAAAAATCATCAACAAAAAGGAAAAGTCAAGGTTTACAAAAGTGTCAACCCTAAAATCGACATAATTTAATTTATATTGAAATATAATACTTTTTTAATTTTACCCCTTCTTCCCCTAAACAAGATAATAAATTTGGAATAATAATTTACATGTTATATCTCTTCTAAAACCTTATTAGGTCTTTATTATTAAATCATTTTTTCATATTATACACATATTAAAACCGTTGTCATAGTCACCAAACTTCACCTACTACAAATATAGCTTTGTGGATTTTTACTGGCTACAAGACTGTGCACTTAAGTATTAACCTGTTTAACTTTTAATATTAGCAAATTAAAATTTTGATAGCGACTCTTCTGCAATTTTATATTTTGGCTAAAAAAAAAAAACTATTCTTAAAAAAAAAAAAGTGTTCATACTTGTGTAAATTCAGAAACTTACAGAAAGTCACACGTGGAGCTACGTGCAGTCGTGGGAAAATCCAGCAAATTTATTTTCCCGCGGGCTGAAGGCTGATTTCATCAGCGGTTCCCGTTTATAGTGTACAACAATCATTTTTGGCAAATATTAATAGTTCTTAGCTAAAATTACCGGTATTTACCAGTACTTTACCAGTATTAGAAATTAAAAATTCATTAAATTAAATTATAAATATATTCTAATCATAAATTATTCTTAACAACATATCATTTATAAATCATAATGGGTAACCTTTTAGGACAAGTAGATTAATTTCCTCATCATAATTTTCACCTTATTCTTACAAAGTAAACAACTTAATATTATTATGCGGTAAACATTATCATTTTATTAAAATCTCATATAATTAATTTCATCTTGTGTTTACATGCACCTTCTCAACACACATACATAACACTAAGCCAGTCTTGATAACAAATCAAAAAGGGTCGCAGTTGCAACTTATTAGTCTTTTTTGGCAATCTTTATCTGCAACTGAACAAAAACCTGTCAAATCGAGCTCATCACGGCATCGCGTAGCGAAACTATCTATGTGCCTCGACTTGTTTTATATTACCTTGACTAGGGAAATCTCAAAGCATCGTCTCAAAGTATCAACAATTTATTACATACCACACTTCAACGGCTCCTCCGAAGCCGCTGCGCGTTCCTCTACTTCAATTTATTCATCTAACTTATCTTTATAAGATGGCAACGTGTCTCAGTCAAATTGAGACTGTTTTAAGTTGACGCTTAATTACTCGTATGTCATCCAACCCTTCACATTTCCTTGCTCTCACTTCTTTTCCTTTCTTGGTTGGACGCTCACTTATGGCTATGCCACACCCACAGGTCCAGGACGAAAACCTTAGCCGCCTTGACAGATTCAAGCGGCAGATGATATGGTGATCATCAAGAACGAGCTGAAGCTGTCCTGTTGCTGATTAATATCAAGAATATTCCAGCACGTCTACGATCTTTGCGACGGGCTGTCCAAGAGCATCCAGGGACTGGAGCATTCAAGAGTTGCAACTTCAAGAGGGGTCTTATTCGAAGGACTTTTGACAACATATGTCCTTTTTCAGAATTTTGAAGGCTATTGCTTCAACCCGGGGAGCATGTTGGAGCACGCACGGGGAGAGACGCGCGGAGGAGGAGGGGCCGCCCCACGACCACGGCTGGGCCGCAGGCGGCGGCTGCCGTGGGATCGCGGGACACTCGCCCGCACGACGGCTAGTGCGACGGACGACCATTAATTGTATATATTATAACTACCAATAAACCAGCATCTATCTAGACATCTATCTTTTATACAGTCCACAATAATTAAACCACCTCATCAGTGTGTCTGCTAGACAGGCATACTCTTCTACAAAGACAGTGAACGTTTCTCACCTATACGAAACTCTTTATCATACGTGACAGACGCATTTGCTATATTTTAAAAAAATAGCAGTGTAGAACGAATGTAAAAAACAATTTCTGAAATTCAGACCGTTTTTTCATCTGATCACATACGGTTTTGGATTATAAATAAATTCGCTTGGAAACAAATACTGTTCGAGTTTTATTTGCTCATGTACTGCGAATGGTATTATGTAACCGACTAGACTGTGCTCTGATTTTTGTAACAATTTATTTATTCTTTTTTGCTTTATTTTTAAAAGTGTATGAAACGATTGATGAAAGTAAACGAAACCAGTATGTCAGGATTTAAATTAATAACGAATGTAGTACAACTGTATACACGTCTCTTTCTAAGACACTGTCAACATCCTAAGAAGAAATAGGTCGGATGGATGTATTTTAGTAGCTATTTTAATATGATTTCTGTAGTGTGAGTTATTCATCATTCTGCGGTGGGATTGGCGCGACGAAACATTTGCATGCTCTTTTGTCTTTGCAATCTCGGTGCGGGTTTTTGCTTTAATATAGGTCATACAGGGCATAAATAATAACAATAGACACAGTAATAATTATTCTTTTATCTCAGAAATACAAGTAATTTCCCTATACATTTAATAACAATACGGGACAAAAGAAAATAAAAGGTTATTATCCAATAAGTGGTTCAGTCATAATTAGTTTGAATTGGAAAAAATGAGTTTAAAATGAATAAATTATACTCAGACGGTATAATTATTTTTTATAATAGACTATAGGATTCATTGTCGAGTAATCGCAGGGTTGCCAGCGCCAACAATTTAGTGACTAATATTCTATTTATGGGACTCTTTTTTTATGTCAGGAGTTCAGCAGACGGCCCACTTGATGGAAAGTGGTTACTATCGCCTATGGACATTTGCAACACCAAATGCGCTGCTGCTCTCTTAAAGGAGACTGCAACCCGGTCACTAATGCCGAAACACTACTCAAAGTTGTTATGTCGGCATACGTTAGACTAGGGGTGGTCGCCATCCAGTCGAGCAAATACCCTACCGCCTGGCTGTGGGTTGTTTTATCGCCTTTTACGACACACCGCCCGGCCGCAGGAAATTGTATTCTTTCTCCGTTCCTGTACGGATAAATCCGTACAAATAATTCATCCATGCAGGAACGGAGAAAGAATACAATTTCCGGCATTAGTGACCAGTTTGCAGTCTATTTGTAGCACCTTTGGTGTTGCAAATGTCCACAGGCGATGGTAACCGCTTTCCATCAAGTGGGCCGTCTGCCTGTCTGCTGAACTCCTGCAATAAAAAAAATTATATCTTTTGTATTTTCTCGATTATTTGCTCATTGACCTCCAATTCTAATTTCAGATTCGGGTTCAGCGGAAAAAAATAGGTGTAAAAATCATAATGATAGTCCGACACCCAGCACACACAACTTCTTTTATTGTGGATCCGTGTTATTTTTGTCTGTTCTTCAACGAAAATACTACATTCACTACTTCTAAACTTACAATGCCTATGTTCGTGCCTACCCCGCAAGGGAACTGGCGTGAAGTTATGTATGTATGTATGTATGTATGTAAACTTACAATACCCTAGTTTCATAGTAAAATCGATAACACGCAACAAGTGTTAATTTCTATCGATACAATCCGGCAATCGTCTTGTTTCGTACAAAAATACTTTTTAAGATTTACGAGGTCTTATTCACCTAACATTGGGTCCTAAGGGAATTGTGAGTTCAGCCCATTTTCAAGCAGAAATCGACCTTTATTATACGAAGGTACAGTTGAAATTCATTTAAAGATGAAATCTGATTTACTTTTACGAATTCAGTGACTTCACATTGTGAGGAATCGTGAAATATAGGAGGACAGTATGAACAACAGACCTTTACATTTAGTGAAAATAATAGTGGATTATAAAGAGAAAATGTCTGTTCTTGTATACTTTGTCATGATTTTGTGTTTATTGTCTTTCGGCCTTTGTAATAATAACCAACCTTTGTTGTAGAAAAATATATCTGGTTTAATACAGAAATGAAATTCACAGTTTTTGTTTTGATAAGACAAGTAGTATAGAATTAAGAAAACAATAATATATTTGTGGCTGTGATTTTATTATCTATGGTTTTGTTTGATGTTTAGTTCGCCACAATGGCAGGTAAAAGAACTAAGTCCGTGCTGCCTTGTCTGCCTTTGAAGCATAAATTTGATGTGACAACTTGAAAAGTTACATTTTGTCCCATAGTTTTAATCTTATACCCAATACATGCTTCTTGTTTAAATCAACATGAGCGAGTATGTAAATGCAAATTATTTGAACATTTGACACTCGCGCTGTCCCCTTTCCTACTTGCGAGCGAAGCCGCGGGCAAAAGCTACTTGTATAATATATGCTACAATTTGCAATTAAAGGTTTTACTTGGTTTTAATATGGATTAGTACGGGCCACTCAATATTATTTCCTGTTGTAAAATCTCATTGTGTAATGTCATAGACAAAATTTTTAGTCGTATGGAATACAATTTTGATTTCAGTACTTTAATAAAAAGTGTCGAACGGATAGCACAACCTTTTTATTCATTAAAAAAGATTTTCCAAAATTTCTAATAAAGCACGTAGACGTTCCTTTGTCAATTTTTTTTTAATTATCGCTGGAGTACAGCAGACAGGCTAATGGCCCACCTGATGGAAAGCGGTTACCGTCGTTTATGGACGTTTGAAACACCAGAGATGTCACTAACGCGCTGGTGGCCTCAAAGAAATTTTATGACACCCTATTTAAAAAACCCGATATTGTAACGCTGTGGGAAAACCACGGCTGAGAGATCTTTCCAAATCGCCACGGTGCGCAAGAGAAACGTTCCAGAGAACGATGCGTACAAGAGCGAAGCAGCTCAAGGAAGTGGGAATGAACGCCCAGCCTATGACGTGCGGTGCGGTGGTAAAAAGAAGACGAACACTCCCCATTGTGTAGTTGGTAGAATACGCAGTGAGACGCGAAGTCTCTCCGAAGGCCAAGCGTATCTAAACCGTCTGTGAGTATGGGATCGTCGACAAGGCGAACGGTTCGACGTTGAATTGTTGAATTTCTCACGTAGATTGTCCTACGCAATAGTAACTATGCACGTGTAGTCTTTATAGTTTAGATCGATACAGTCCATTTACACAATAATATTTAAACAAGTGCCTTACAATATTCTATGTATACCAGCTTAGATATACAAATTGCTTTTAGCGGTAAGAGCTCTTTCTGCACATTCAGAACAGTTTTACCCTATAAGTTTTGTTTCTAATATATGATAAAATAAATACCATTGTTCAGGTAAAATAATTCAAGGACCCTTCTTTTGTTTTTTTGTTTGTATTTCGGGTGCCCTTACCCGATTATAAATTCGTTTTTACGGAGACGTTTCTTTTCCATACTTCATTGATTTGCATATTCAGCTATGTTTACGTATGATTGGCTTTTCTTTGCATAGAATTGATTAGTTATACAATAAAAGACACAAGTACGCCTTCAGCGCTAAGAAAGCCCCATTTTTGATAGCGCCACAGTTCCAGGACACTCCCCTCAAGATCTCCTACTGTATCGGAATCCTGGGCGTCCACATCTCGAGCGAGGTGCAATTTCGGAGCCATTTGGAGAGCAAATCGAAGATCGCTTTAAACAAACTTGGGGTGCTCTGTTGAGATAAGCGGTACTTCACACCGGAACATAGGCTTATATTATATAAAGTCCAAGTTCATCCCCATGTTGGTGCACCTCAGTACCAGCAGCTCCCACTAGAATCCTTGCAGCGCCCAGCAGTCCGCGTTGTCGACGATCCCGACTCTATAGACGGTTTAAAACCTTTAAGTCTTAGAAAAGACGTAAGCGCTCTAAGCGCGTTCTACCGTCCGTACAACGGGGAGTGTTCTGACTGCTCGCCGGCAATTGGGAGTTCATTCACACTTCGTCGCAACCTGGAGTCGCCCCCTGTGCGTGGCGCAAGCTTCTTTATGCCGTACGTGAGCAAACTATGGAATGATCTCCCTCCTGCGGTTTTCCAGAGCGCTACAATATAGGGCTCATCGGCTCCCTTGGTATTGCAGATGTCCATGGGCGATGGTAACCACATGTTATCAAGTAGATCCGTTTGCAAGTTCGCCTTCAAGAAAACGTAACAAAAGTTATCTGAATTACTTGCAAAATACAGGGGAAACTTTTTTCAGTTGCTGGATATAATATACTGATCAAATTGTAGTGTCTTTATAATGTTCCTGCTCCATTTGGGATAAAGTTAGTGTTATGGACCGTTATTTGTGATCCGATATTATTATTAATTGCTAATGATGTTAAATATTGACAGATAACGTATGCATATACACTAATGTGGCTATTCGTTAATGGTGTTATTTTTAACGGTATAAACAAGACACATTTGGCCACAGTCAATAACTATAACATTATCCCATGGTTGGAGGAGGCCATAGAACGTAATAAGACGAGGTGATGGGTAGTTTCATCGTCCCTGCTGGAGAACACCGCACAGGAAAATATATATAATAGTTTATGTAAGATATTAGTTTTAAGTTACAATTAATAATAAGCTAAGGTCTGAGTACATAATAATAATTATAAATATAATAAGTCTGTTAACGGTCTAATAGCGAAGAGCCTCGACCGACACCTAGAGAGGCTCTCGCTCGGTAAATGGGTGAAGGGCCAGATGCAGAAGGCGGTTCTCCTGAGAACGGCACGCATTGTGAGGAAGTTCCTGTCTCTAGAGCCTTAACCACCGGCAGCTTGGACCCTAGGTCCCGCTGCCGACGGACGTCATCTTTTTATATTTTTTTTAATATGTGTTTATTTTTTATATATATATGTATTAAAAAAACATAAAAAGAATATAAATAAATATATGTGAAATTATAATAAAAATGATAAACAAAGACCCTGACTACGTTAGGGGGACGCATGGCCACAGGGGGCCATTAAAAAAAAAAAACATTGTCCCAGAGGGAGCCTGCCCATGAACTAATCTAAATTAATACCGGCGAACTTACTTCGAAGTTGTATATTTCGAAGGATATGAGTATTGGTTTTAACCTTTGACGCAATAAATATTACTTACCACGTTAAAGTTCAGCAGGCATCTAGCAGCGCTTAATTTCCCAAAGGATATCTGCATTTGGTAAAACTTAGCGATATGGAGCTATTCTTACGATATAAATGTGAAAATAAGTTTGTTTGGTTTTTTGGATGGGAGAGCGGACTTAACGTATAATTGAATTTTAAGCCGGAAATACACGAATATTTATCTCCTTTAAGAAGAGTATAGCCGAAATTGTTTTAGCAAATAATGTACTTTACTTAATTTAAGTAATTCAAATACAAAAGCTTTCACCCTGACGAAAGAAATTTTATTCGTAACGTGCTAACGTTATTTTGAGAAAAAAGGCACCGATTTTTTAAATATTGGTACTATTATGTTGTGGCAGCCTAGTGACAAACGCACTTGCGTTTCATATGATGTGGGTTCGAATCTTGAGTTACCGCTGAGGCAGTTTTCTGGTCCACGATATATTTTTTTTACTTTATTTTACAATGTTTAGATGACTATCAGCTATTCACATTATATAAATTACACATTACTGATAGTGAGCTATTAACAAGTCACCACAGATAAAAATAAATTAAGATATCTAATCACAGATCAGAAAACTAAAAAACAAAGAAAAACAAAATTAATTTAAACATGAAAAAATTATCTAACACTAAAAAAACCTGCTTATTACACACTAAAATTCAAAATATAGATCATTGAGTTACACGTACATGCATATAATTACTCGGCGCTGATGGTGAAGGAAAACATCACGATGAAAGCTGCACATCGAAATAAGTCATGTGTCAAACCTGCCAATCCGTCTTAAACAAGTATGATACTCGCCATACTGCCCGTTCCCCAAAAAATTAGAAGTCCGAGCCCAACAGTGGAACGCATATTCGCTGTTATTATCTACTTGTTTGTAATATATTTTTCAACACACTTGCTCATAAAGTGGCTCTATGGTCACCGCAATTAGGCACAGAATGACACCCATAATCAAACTGTGACAAAAAAACATTATAACTCACTAGTGAGTTATAGATTTTTTTTTAAATTTTATTGGTTGAGTTGCTTTGTTCTTAAAAAATTTTTATTCAAAAAAAAAGATCGTGTTCTATAGAACAAATAAATTAATGTTCCTATTGCTTGCTCATTTCATGCAACTTCTTATTTAAATAGATAATTTTAACTCGTACGTGTTTAATAAATAAAACTTTCACTCATATATAACTTTTTTTATCTACTAAATAAAATGAGTTTTTGTTGTTATTTTATTCACAAGTGTGTTGAAAAACGTCGTAAGATACACGTGTGTATTGATGATTACCGTCCTCGGCTCTCTTAAGACCCTCGCCTACGGCTCGAGTCTCAATGGCGCCTCGGCGGTAATCACCAATGTTACACACTAGTACCATAATGTACTATTATTCTGTGCTATCTATCTTTGACAGCCTCTGCGGTTGAGTGAGCTAAGCCTTAGCCGATCTATTTTACCGCAGCACAGAAGTTCGGGGTTCGATTTTTGGCATGGTAAATTTTGGAAAACAAACTGTTCGTTATTTACTATGATCGGAGTGTCTGGGCTCGGCCCCAGAGTACTCCGTTGTATAGAACCCATAATATAAGCGTAACTTGTTTAGCTGGCGTAATTGTGTAACATACTCCTGTATAACATTTAATTAAAAAAGCTTGAGCTATATAAATAAGAAAAACAATTTTTAGCTAGCCGTGTTGCTGGGGAGTTTTTTTGCCGCTTCTTCTTATTAACAGCAATAATACGTTGCGAAGCGGTGTACAATACAAAGTTAATTTAAATTTTAAATTATATGTATGACCATCAAAAATGGTTCTCCAATGGAACTTATTTTAAATAAAAGCTTTTAAATTTGAATATACAATTTGTGTTTGTTTACCGATTATTATTACTATCTATCTATTGTGTTGTATTTGCCGTCTAGGCTGCACTAAACAGTTGAAATCGTTTATTTCTAAACCATACTTAATGGCTTAAAACCAAAGTGATTATTTGCAGAGTAACAACTTTGCAAATTGCACATTCAAGCTTCTACCCTCAAGTCAAATAGTTAAGAAATATTAAATTGACTACACTAAGTGAAATCTATAATCAATCTGTATTAGCGCCGCCATTCAACGAGGAAATGCAGCCATGGTTTTGAGAACATGCCAATCTGAAGACGATTTAAAACACAGTATATAGGTGTATATGTAATTTATATTATCACATTTTTTTTTGTTTAATTTTAATTTGTATATATAGTGTTACGAGTTGCAGGAAACGAATGCCGTTGGAATTATTATAGAGTTTATTAGAACTATACAAACACTTATGACACATGTACAAATATAACTAAACACAACCAGTCCAAACGTAATGCACGATTCAATAACACGCGCAAAGTGCGTCACTAAATAGATTACAGAATGTACACAAGTCTTGCTTCGCTCGTGCTTATCGCTTGACTGCCGATCTCTCCATTGGGCCATTGCTTTATACTGCACAGATACAATATGTCGGCCCGATCGCGTGGAGTGAATTTCTTAGAATCAGTCCGACACACCTGGCTAATGACTACCATAAAAGATTACAATACACAATGGGCTGTTTTCTAATCACAAATTTTAAACACAAAGTAAGCAAAAGAAGTCCAAATGCCGAAAGGTAATAAAGTGTGTTTTTACGATATGCATGTGTGAATCCACTTTTGTAGGCGTGTGGGTCGTAACAATAGTATATTTTTGGTGTCTAATTTTATTTTAATTAGTTTAATTTTAGTATTAATATAGTTAATATATTTTTCAACACACTTGCTCATAAAGTGGCTCTACGGTCACCGCAATTAGGCACAGAATGACACCCATAATCAAACTGTGACTAAAAAACATTATAACTCACTAGTGAGTTATAGATTTTTTTTTTAATTTTATTGGTTGAGTTGCTTTGTTCTTAAAAAAGTTTTATTCAAAAAAAAGATAGTGTTCTATAGAACAAATATATTAATGTTCCTATTGCTTGCTCATTTCATGCAACTTCTTATTTAAATAGATAATTTTAACTCGTACGTGTTTAATAAATAAAACTTTCAGTCATATATAACTTTTTTTATCTACTAAATAAAATGAGTTTTTGTTGTTATTTTATTCACAAGTGTGTTGAAAAACGTCGTATGATACACGTGTGTATTGATTGATGATTACCGTCCTCGGCTCTCTTAAGACCCTCTTCTACGGCTCGAGTCTCAATGGCGCCTCGGCGGTAATCACCAATGTTACACACTAGTACCATAATGTACTATTGTATCACAGAGTACATTAACTTAACAGTAGATATTATATCCACCTAAGTACAATAAAGCTTTAAATGGTTCGAGTTTGTACAATGTGTTTAAAAATATTAACAAAATCAATTTGAACTAATGGACTAATTTGGACAAGTGGAATCCAGAAATGAAAATTTTAGACTATTTATCTATCTGTATGTCAGTTCTAAAGCAGCATAAGCATCTGTCAGCGAAACTTCATTTGGATTGCCATGATGACGAACATATAAGTGAATTACTACGGCGGCACCGAAAACAGCACCGCAGAGCTATCTTTTTGGCTATATGCATCTATCTCCGGGGAAAACCGTCATTTATTTCCTAATAAATAGAATAATACAAAGATAGAACATGATATAAAGAATCCTATATGGTTAACCTGGAATATGAGCTGACTTTGTGTCGAGTTTTATTTAAATCCGTTGAGTTTTCATATTATGAACAGATAGACAGACAAAAATTCTAAAAGTTGCATTTTCAGAATCTTCTGCCCCAAATTAGACTGATTTTTGTCTTTTACAAATTCATTGTACAAACTCTACATATTGTTACGACCGACAAAGACAAATTCGCTCCTGTATTTTATTACCTTTCGGCATTTGGACTTTTTTTGTTTAAATTGTGATTAAAAAAATAGCCCATTGTGTATTGTAATCTTTTACGGCCTATTGTTGTGTGATCATTGCCAGGTGTCTCGGATTTAAAATACAAGCCGATTCTAAGAAATTCGGTCCACGCAGTCGGGCAGACATATTGCATCGGTACTGTATAAAGCAATGCTCCAATTGAGAGATGAGGCAGTCAAGCGATAACCACAAGCGAAGCAAGACACGTACACTCGGTAATCTATTTAGTGACGGACTTTGCGCGTGTGGTTATATTTGTACCTGTATTATACGTGTTTGTATAGTTCTAATAAACTCTTTAATAATTCCAACGGCATTTTAATTCGGGTCCTACAACTCGTAACAATATTTATTGTAATGTAGCATAATTATGTATGGCCATAAAACTGACCCGGACATTTGGAGGGCTTGCGTGGCGCCCTGGGAAGGCCAACACGTAGAGGCGCCTTGACAAATTTAATCTAAATGTGGCATGAAACTGGCCGGCGATTATCCCTGTGTACACCATATAATAATGCACTCAAGGATAAGCCCCGACCAGTGTAGGACTATTGTGGGAAATGAGAACTAAAGGTATCGGGCTATTGGGGTGAATTTCCAGTGGTACTAGGGGTCTGGGGATCTGGGGACTATGGCGTCTGCCCGTCGCAATGTTCGGGTAACATGGAAAAATGGGTAGACGATGACTCGCCAGTCCCTACATGAGTTCCAAAAAATCCATAGAAGACAGGGGCAACATGGGTGTGAGTGGCTAAGGGCTCTAGAGAGGTGGGCTCCAGGTTCACCGAAGTATATATATATAGTCCTCCTTACCGATTTTGGTAACGGCGACCCCTCAAATGTCATTATTTCGCCGCCTGTGGGCCTTAATGTGGCTGGCCAGACCGAATTTATTTTTAAATTCCCGGCCACATATCGCATAATATAGTTGGCCAGCGGCGTTGTACGTATAGCTATAGGAGGGCTTGGGTCGCTCTTTGCGAGTTTGACGTTTGGTATCCAGATCTTCCAAGCGCTTCTCTTCGAAAGCCTTGACTGTTTTTTCACCGAAGTAATTGTATAATGTAGCATAATTATTAAAAGTTATTATTTGATTAACTAAATTTAGTTTCTTTTGTTTCAGGTAAGCGAATCCTTAATTGTTCTAGAAACGGGCCACGATCACCCATCCAACTCGTTTATGGCTTTGATGTTACTTAACATTTTTCCTGACAAAAATAACACCTGAAATACGAAGACTGAAATTTTCAAGAGCATTACTAATTTCGTACATGAATATTATATTAACAGCACCTTTAGTTGATCTCTTTAATAACACCTCCAGCGGGCGTTTAAGATCATGTAAGTAGGTATTATATTTTAACTAAAGCTCTGTACATACCAATAAAAATTAGAATTAAGAACACGGAAGAAGGAATGACAGTTACCGAGAAGTCTTCAATTTGCAAGTAGATATGTATCTCCTAAATAATATATCTTTGACTTTGAAATTTATATAGCACCAGGCTTTTACTGAATCGACCGTAAAATGAATCATCAAAATCGGTTTAGAAACAAAAAAGTTATGGCTGAACATACACAAAAAAATACTTACGCGCTGAATTCAGGTCCTTTTTTGAAGTCGGTTAAAAAAACTTTGTTTAAGTTTATATGCAGGTGAATTTTTCAAGTTGGTTTTCATGACTAATTCTGAAACTTTAAGATATAGCGAAAAGTATTCAAAGTCCTGGGGCCAATTTTCATAGATTTTTGAAAAATCAATTACCCTAGTTAGAAATCGAATCGGCCGATTGTAAAAAAAACACATAAAATTATTACACCAACACATAGTGTGGCTTGTAGACTATGGAACAATTTCTGTAATGGAATGTCAAACATCAAATTAAGGATTTTGTTCTTGAAAACTAATCATACCACTTAACGGTCTTATTCATAGAGAGTTAGAGTAAGTTTGAACGCTTCTTTAAGAACCATAAACAAGCGTTAGAAGATTTAGTTATCATCAAAGTTGGCCCCGAGCCTCCTTTCAGTGTTCATCGCTTAACTTATAGATTCGGATTTGACCATTGAGGTTCACTTGAAACATTATCCCTATTATCTGTCTTGATATGTCTTTTACCTATATTTAAAACAGTAGCAAGGCTAATGTTAAAAAAAGAAAACGACTATTTGAAGGAATAACAACGTAATAACTCGCTTACAGTACTTTGCAGTATATTGCCGTGCCGCAATTATATCCGAAACAACGCCGATTTTCAGTGCAAACCTTGCTTTTGGCATTAGACCAAAACGACCCAAATCTTTTTAAAATAATTTTACTTAGCAAATATGTAATTACTAATTAGTAAACCAAACAAATAAATTTAAATAAAAACTAACAATAAAATGTTTTGTTAAAGAGTGTTATGATGTGTAATATATAGCAACGCGGCAAAATCATCTACTTACGACAAGCTATGAATACTAATTTAGACAGAACGTTCGTGAAAAAGCTACACACAATTTCGTCGGGTGAAAATATTGTTTTAGATTTCTGCCTAGTGCCAAAACGGTTTTACTGGCAGACAATATAACGATGGCTCCTATGTATAGTGAGGCAACTAACATTCTTAGGTATTTCCACTTTTTAATGGATCTTATTTATTTAGCTTAAGTCACAAAACCATCAAAAGCACAAACAGTTTCGAAGATAATTTAGCATATACTGGTACAAGTTAAGACTTTTATAATTTACATAAGTCGTATAATTATGTAAATTATAAGTCTTCACTTGTTCCTTCCTAGGAAATTCTTTTGCCGTATACGCTGTTCGGCTGTGGAATGCCCTCCCCTTTCCAATCAGACAAGTTAAATCAATTTCTACATTTAAACGTATGTATGGTCACTAACCATTTTTGGTGTTTTAAATAAAAATTGTTGCATTAAAGGAATGTATATATTGTTCGAATGTATATTTGTAATATCATCGTATATATAATTTTATAAGTATACCTGTAGATATAAGTATATAGTACTTTATTTATATTTTATTTTATTTTTTGTAATACACCACCAAAAATCTTATATTGAAATTTCCTTTAAAATCTCCTTACACACTGGGTTGCCTGGAAGAGATCGTTATAAGCGATAAGGCCGCCCATTGTTCTAATGCAAATGTATCCATATCAATTGTCTAGATTTAAGTTTATGGTGAACAATAAAGAGTTTTCATTCATTGTGGTAACTACAGTATTTACACGTTGGGCGCACATAATACTAGCGTGCTTAGAATACGCTCGAAAATTTCTAAAAGCATAGGTTCGTGATCTTGAAAGGTAAAACATTTCTTTTACTTTTTACTATAATTTACCGAATTTAAAACCATAATGTAGCAAAAATGCCAGTTTGTAAGTTAATGTTAAAAAAGATGCTTAACCTTAACCATGCATACTCTTGTAAGCCGATAGATACCTCAGAAAGTCAATGATTCAAATGATGTATATTGAGTCAAGTATATATCAGAAACAAATTAGGTTCACTATTTCAGTTCAAAGGCGCTTGAATATTCTACAGGCGCCATTTCCGCCACTAGCAGCTATACAATCATAGTACACTATGAAACATATTCAGATCACTAATTGGCATTGGTAATCTTATTAAAACATAGCAATTTCTTACGGATGACACAACTTTTTTACCTTGGACTTTCTTTACATGCATATAAACATTTGATTTAATTAATCTTACGTGAGGCATGGTAGCTAAATTCAAAGGGCGCAAGTTCGAGGCCTGGCCGGAAGCATGTACCTACCTCTTAGGCAGTTTTTGCCTGACTTGGCAAAATACTCAATGAACCACAGTTATAGAAATACAAACGTTAAAAAAATATTGTTGTAATATTTGACGAGTCGTCGATAGAAGAAAACAACACGTATATTTGTAATATCTATAATTTTCTTTGTAGATTTACATGGCTTTAACGATTAGTAATTTATGTACAATTTGATGTGTTATGGCGCGGCCACACCTGTGATAATGTTAAAGACATTGACTGTGTCCGAATGGGTGTTAACTTAAAGCGTTAAAAGTAACGCCCTTATCGAATAGCCACATTAGTGTATATATATTCGTTATTTGTCAATATGTAGCGTCATTAACAATTTAAAACAATATCGCATCACAGATAACTCATTACACCCATCGCCACATCTACGTAAACTGTAACATTATCCCAGACGAATGAAGTCCCACAGTGATACGCGCTCCTATAAAATTAGAATTTTGCAGTTGACGCAGTATACATAGGAGCCATAGATATAATATAATATACCTACATAGGCTGATGTACGTTAGACAGGAATATGTTATAAGTAATACAATTTGTGTTGGGACAATTTGTTTTATGATAGGGATCTTCTAGTAAATATTATTTACCTCTGCAAGTTAGTGTTGTTGCTAGTTATGCCCGTTATTCCATCCATGTATTATTCATTCTGTTTCATATTTTACGAACCTTCTTTAGCCTAATATTTGTAGCAACATTTTCGTTACTTGTATGGAGTTTATTTCAAATGTTAACAAATATATATACATAGATGTGTAATAAGAAAGTTATGTGTGAAAATATATCTAAAGCCCCATTAATGCCGTTTGGAGTTGAAACATTAGGTCCGTGGGGTCCATCGACAAAAGGTTTGTTCCAAGAAATTCGTTACAAAGTTTGATGCCAGCTGTGATCAGAAAGTTGTTTCGTATTTCGCGCAACGGATCAGCATTGCCATAAAGCGTGGGAATGCAGCCAGCCTTCTGGACACGCTTCCCTCTGGCAGCGATTTGTTGCATAGCTTATATTAATTTATTTATAACTTAGTTTATTTTTAGTATTTGTTTCTTTTTTAAGTTAGTTTAGTAATTAATAAAAGTAATCGGCAGTCAAATACGCATATTGTATATCCCCAAATTAAGCAAGTTACGCTTGAGTTATGGGTAATAATACAGCGGACTACTCTGGGGCCTATCCCAAACACCCAGACCATAGTAAATAACGGAGAAAAATCGTTTCCGAAATATACCATACCAGGAATCGAACCTGAAACCTCTGTGTTGCAGATAAGCCGTCATAGGCGTAACCACAGAGGCTCTCGGTAAACCCACATTTCTGTCGTTAATTAAAAGTCGTGACTTCTAGCTCTGCTTAAGTTTTTTGATTTAAAACATATTTTTGGAAAAGATCAGGTAAAAATTGAAAATCTTAATAAGTTTATTAATTTTATATTTAAACAGTTTTACAAATAATTAGTCAGTAAACGTCATGGAATTAAAATGTCAATAATTACTGTCTTCATTGGTGGTCGCATAAACATTGCTCTACAATACTGGGATAAATTATAATACATAATGAGGCTGTAAATAAATCGTGAAGTAAAATAAAATATTAAATTACATTAATATTACGTCATTTCATACATTTAAAACAGTAAATACTACAATTTTCCACAAATTCACAATTGTTTGGTTGTCATATTATATAAGTTTAAAATGAATTTACTTCTTTAACTTACATAGGGTAAACTATACTATTGTTGGCACTTCACCCAATGACAGTCAATTTATTCAACATATTAAAGATCTTAATATTTTTATACATACATACATAACTTCACGCCAGTTCCCTTGCGGGGTAGGCACTAACAACAGAGCGCCATTTAGGCCCATTCTTACACACCTCACTTGCTTCTTTGACATTCATAACTCTTGTCATGCACACTCGTCTGTTCTTAAGGCTCCTGACATCACCCTCCGCTAGTACACGATCAATTTGATCATGGAAGGTGTGTCGTGGCCTTCCACGACTTCTGCATCCATCCACTTTTGCATTGTATATCTGTTTAGTCATTCTTTCATCATGCATTCTTTCCACATGCCCGAACCACCGGAGCAATATTTTTATATCTGTACAATTATATTATTATTACCTATGGATACAAATAAAATAGAAAGGTACTAAGATTTGTTCATGTTTTGAATAAAAATAGGGTGCCAACGATAGTTTAGTTTCCCTTACGTATTTCATTATTTTAAACGGAAGAAGCGGTAACAAATATTTTTTTCTAAAACCGTCTTTACATACGTTAATGAACAAGATTAAAATAACAACAACTATTAATATGAAATCAAATTAAATCTATTAAAATAACAAATTCTTTATATAAAATCTAAAACAAGTATACAAATAGCTGACTGAGTAATACAATTGTTATGAAACCAATTAGATTATCAGCTGATGACACTTTAGCAGGTGGCTGATAATACTTTCCGTATATTTCATTCCAGAATGTCCTTCTAGTTGTGTGAGGATTAGTCCTAGCCTCCTCTTCATATATCCAAGTGACGTTGGGTATGAGACCGTCCCGGCCGTTGCATACTAGATAATTGAAGGCACTGTTTGTGATTGGATGCCATTCGACGACTCTCGAGATTCCAATTTGGGCTGGGCGTCTAGAAAAGTTACAATTACATGATGTAACGTGTGTAAGCTATATACGTCATAGGGCTCTATAAAAAGGGTGTGAACTGATATCTATACTAATTATTTAAAGAAGAAAGATTTGTATTTTTGTATGTTTGTAACGAAGGTGATGTCAGGAGCCTTAAGAACAGACGAGCGTGCATGACAAGAGTTATGAATGTCAAAGAAGCAAGTGAGGTGTGAAAGAATAAGCCTAAATGGCGCTCTGTTGTTCGTGCCTACCCCGCAAGGGAACTGGGTTGAAGTTATGTATGTATGTAACGAATAAACTCAAAAACTACAGGATCGATTCCAAAAATTCTTTCTACTACTTACAAGCGCGACAGACGCGAGTCGCAATTTATTATATTTTTCTTGATGATAAAATTACATATTTCACGTCAATATTGTAATGTATCAAACCGGTCATCAAAGCTTGCGGTACATATTATAGTCGAGACAAGATAGACAACGCATTACCTCCCCTATTATTTTCGATGGCTATGGGCGATGTTAACAATTTACCATCAGCTGGGCCAGTGGCAGATTAACCAGCAGGCTGAGTATGCTGCAGCATAGTGCGGCAGATTTTAGATGTTCCTTTGGGACCAAGACTTTTTTTATCTTATAGAAATAAAAAAAATCATATTATGTACTTATATTATCCGTTATCCGTGCAGGAACGGAGAAAGAATACAATTTCCTGCGGCCGGGCGGCTTGTCGTAAGAGGCGACTTAACAACCCACAGCCAGGTGGTAGGGCATTTGCCCGACTGGATGGCTACCACCCCTGATCTAAAGTATGCCGCCATAGCAACCTTGAGTTGTGTTCCGGCATTAGTGACCAGGTTCCAGTCTCCCTTAAGACAGCAGCAGCGCATTTTGGTGTTGCAACTTTGGTGTTGCAAATGTCCATAGGCGATGGTAACCGCTTTCCATTAAGTGGGCCGTCTGCCTGTCTGCTGATCTCCTGCAATAAAAAAACTTATATGTTATTGTGTACACAACCAGGGGAAGGCCCAAGAAATGTTGGTTTGACGTTGTGCAGGATGACATTCCGCCTATCAATTGGTCTCAAAACGGGGGTCGTAGTGGAATAGAAAAAGTAGGAAAGCGGACCCTGGGCGTCGGGGTGAACGCTCTGAACGCAACCGGGATTTCACGCTCGGATGATGATGATGATGAACCATGTAACCTACAGCCAAATTGTTCATTTTGTGTGTTTATGGTTATTATTTACTCTATGGGAGCCTAGTTTAATTTACCACCGCTTCGCAACATGTTGTGGCTTGATGAGAAGCTAGAGCAACAAAAAACTTTAACATTACTCATCGACACTTGACATCTTTGATTGTTTTCCGTGATCACGGCTACTGAAAAGTGGCCGAAACGTCGGAATAAAAATAAAATATCTAATAAAATACCGCACTTAAAACCTTCGAAAGGTAGTTTTATTAAATAGCTAGAGGTCTTGGCAGACTTTGTCCTGTCCTGAAAATATAAAAAACTAGCGGTCCGGCGTGGTTTCACCCGCGCTCTCTCCCGCTCCCGTGGTATATAGCGTCATGTTATATAGCCTATGACACTCTTTGTTAACGTAGCTTTCCAAGAGTAAAAGAATTTTTAAAATCGTTTTAGTAGATCCAGACCCCCAGAACCCCTAAAACGTCACAAACTCACAATCTTTACCTCTTTATAATGTTAGTATAGATTAGGATCCGATCCCAGCGCCACCTGCCGGTTCCAGTTGTGAATCTAAATCCTTTTTTTTATGACGCTGGGGGAATGTTTTTTCTTGTGACACCGTCCTCGGGCCTGGGGGAAGACTTTACATCGAGGGATGTGTGGGAATCTTGAACGGCCGTATGTCCAATATGACCTCCAGCGGAGGTGTCTAGGATGTCTACCTATCTGACGATCCCAGGGTGTCCTACGGGAGAGGACACCCTTTTCAACAACAGGGGATCCCAGCGCCACTTACCGGTTTTAATTGTGAATCTAAAGCATCCGGGGGCCCACTTAAAAACACACAAAAAATTTCATCATAATCGGTAACGTCGTTCTCAAGTTATGCGCGAACAAACATTTCTACGATTCATTTTTATTTATATAGATAGATAGAAGATATGATTGTGAACTAGGGTATCGAATTATACTATACGTCGGTTGGAGCAGGAAAGTTTGAATAACTAGGTGGCAAGTATATATATCACATGTCATGCAAATCCGCCACTGAGTTGGGCCATCTGTCTATTTGTCAACGAGCAAATACAAAAAATTATAATGTTAGTGTTTTATTTTATTGTCGTAGTTTTCCCCACATTTAGTGTGTCGCCAATCCAAATTTACCACATTGAATAATTAATGATTTTAATTATTTATTTCGTTCCTAATTTGATATGTTGCTCGTAATTTGATATTTAAACGCAATAAAACTTTTAATCAGACTCGTTGTTTTTGGAATTAACATATTGTAATGTAATCTAATATCTATACTTTTAATTACACTGTTGCGATCTGAATAGTCTTTTATTTAGAATTATTAAATTAATGTAAACTATCACTTACCCAGTCAAAGCAAAGCTACTAAGACGTGATATCAGCGAGGACATCACGACTCCGTCGCCTTCTCTTAAATCAAAGTCGAATAAATAGTTTAAAATTCCTCCATGCTTTACACCTGTCAATGGTATCTGATTATATGGCCAATCAGAATTATACGTTCCTCTGTATGCGAATTCCAGCAATCTGACTTCTGTCGTAGAAGTTAATGATCTTTCCCAAACACCATTGATCACGGATAGTAATATCATTGTGTCTCCATGGTAATCCAAATAGTCCTCTATTGTTGCCATGTTAATTGGACTACCACTAAAGTAAAAATTGCTGATATTTTGTGCGACACTAGTTCTGTTAATATCAACTTTTAAATCCACTGGAAGAAATTCTGTGAAGTTAGCCTGCATCTTTTCAAGCCACTGATTTAATACTGCTTCACCGGCACGCAGTGTGCCTTCTCTTGTTGTATAAGCAGCTATATAAGGAATGTAACTGTAATTACCTCCTCGTAGAATATGGATAGGAGCTTCAGCTAGTACAGTCTCATTTAGTGATATAGCCGGATCTTCAATACAAGGTGCGAAGAGAGGAGTATTATTTGTAAATTTAACATCATTTAAAGAACTTGCTAATACTGTAATATCTGTGTTTTTAAGCAACTTTGCTAATTCTTGTCTATTTTTATTTGTATAGCTTAATCGGTTTGCTAATATATTGGCATGACCGATAGGATTGTATGCCACAGCCCAAGGAGCTAAAGAGGAACCACTTAAAGCTATGGCTTTATGGAACAAATCTTTACTTCTTGGAGATAAAGATAGTATATCAACTATTGCTGCTCCAGACCCATGCCCCATTAGAACTACATTATTCGGGTTTCCACCAAAATTTGCAATATTTGCTTTAATCCAAGTTAAGCCTTGAATTACATCTTTCAAGCCTGCGTTTCCAGGAGCATCAGTTACTCCCAAGCATAGAAATCCGAATACTGACAATCTAAAATTCATACTGACAAATACAAGGCCTCGTTGAATGAATTGTTTGTATGAATACATCGCCGTATTTGTGGTTGTATATTCTTCTGCATTGAGCCAAACAATGACTGGTTTTGGGTTAGTTATATTTTGGGTAAAAATGTTAACGGTTAAGCAATTCTCTTCTCCAATGAGACCTCGGGAACTTGGCTGCGCACAGATCACATTAGCGTTCGTTGCTTTGACGACTGTTGTATATTTTGAAGGCGGAGTGGGGGCCTGAAATATAAAATAATAAAAATTAAAAACACGTGTTATACAATTCAGGCATTTAGAAACTTATGCATTATAAATCTATTTGTTAATATTATATTTTTTGTAAACATTACGTAATAAATAATGTTCTTCTTAGTTATTGAAGCTTATAACGTTTCTTCTTCTTTTATAGTCTTGACAGCACTTTTTATATAAATTTTAATATTTATTAATAATGTACTCAATTATTTATTTGGATTCAAGTGCATTTGTTTCTGTGTGTCTGCATTCTTGCTAGGAAAGTTTTAATTTTATTTACGAAATAAATAGGGTTAAAATAGGTGACTGGGATTTTGTATGAGTTGCTGGGCTTTGAAAGAAAAGTTAGTCCAACACTTTGAATGGCTAACGATGTAATAATAATATCAGTCCGCAAAATCCCGCTCCTGGGCTCAGGCATCCCCATTTTTAGGCTAATGAAGACTTCTTTATTCTTTATCGTACACACAAAATAGTTACATATAAAACTACAAAATAGTGGTAATGTACAAAGGCGAGCTTAACCCTAAAAAGAGTTTTCTTCCAGCAAACCTATGGGTCTAGCGAGAGTGGGAAAACAAGAGGCAGGGTTGTGTACATTAAAGTTATTAAATAAAAGTACTTGTTGAAAATAAACATTACATTATAAACTACATACAGATATACATACATAATCTTACATACCCATATTATTATATACATATACATATATATCAGTTAATTAGGAGAGATAGTCTTTAACTCTTCTTTTAAAAATGGTTTCCGTCGGACTATCTCGGATCATATGAGGAAGGGCGTTCCATAGTTTCACTTCATTATAATTATTTAAAACTAGAGCTTGCTTTGAGATTTCGCTCACATTAATTTCGCACCCCTGCCATCGCCATCAGAGACCCTCTTTTTAAGGCTTAAAAATATCCTATATCGATAGCATATATATCTGCCAAATTTCATGCCAATCGTTCATATAGCTTTGCGACATTTTTGAAACTGTCCTTGCGGAAAGTATCTAGTTTTAATTTTTATAAAAAAAAAAATCATGAATGATCACGTACTTGAAGAATAAATAAAAACATATTATGTATGTATCTATTCTCACTCTAGTCTACAGTATATTGTTTCTACTCACTAGTCCCCCTTACCTCAAGGAACGCTTCGAATTTGTGTACGTATCTAGCTCCCACAATTTACGCCCCTCAATTAAATACAGAATAAACACACCTGTACATACGTCTTGTTTTTACAACAACTCTTTTACCGTCCAGGCTGTGCGTCTTTGGAATGAGCTACCTATAAGACAAGCTAAATCCTTACAGTGTTTTAAAAATCTGGTTCAGAAGCATTACTTCTCTATTGTGTATAATAATTCCTAACACTCTTATATATATATATATATATATATATATATATATATATATATATATATATATATGTATGTATGTATGTATGTTTGTATATATATTTATATATGTCAGGAGCCTTAAGAACAGACAAGCGTGCATGACAAGAGTTATGAATGTCAAAGAAGCAAGTGAGGCGTGTAAGAATAAGCCTAAATGGCGCTCTGTTCCTCGTGCTAACCCCGCAAGGGAACTGGCGTGAAGTTATGTATGTATATTTATATTATTTTTGTACTTATATGTATAGTGTATACTTATCATTTATCATTATTTATAAACTGCATCACAGTTAGTATTAAAAATCCATTAATCCCTGCCAAGGGGTGCCTGGAAGAGATAGCTTTTTAGCGATAAGGCCGCCCGTTGTACTATCTATTGTATTTTTCTATTTCCGTTTATCTATGTTTTGGTGTACAATATAGTGTTGTCTATCTATTTATCTATGTAGTTGTATTTTATATTTCTGTTGTGTAAGGTATAGTAGGTCTCATTTTAAAATATCAGCATGTTCCTCGTGTAACGCATTCGTTTGATCATGCAATACAATAAGTATATTATCTTTTGATAAGAACAAGGTGTGACAGTTTAAATGTTTAAAGATAAGTAGTTTGATCAGTTCCATAGGTGATTAGATATTTGATTCCTTGAATAAAATGTTATTTGAGCAACATTTAACCTATCGATATTATAGGAGCTGGGACACTATGTTTCATTGACAAAGGTAAAGGAGCGAATAATGACTTTCTCGAGGAGTGTCTATCGCGGACGCGTTGCCGATTATAGGGTAATTTAATGACGCCAATTTTTTATGATTTCTTATCGCAGGACAACGGTTTACTTCTATTACTTAACTATAGTTTCTTTCCTCAATTTAACCTCTTTCATGGTTTAAAAAAGTAGGAACTATCCATAGTTCCATCTTTCTATTATCTCTTTCTCTCTTCTATATCTTTCTATTATATAGCATCAGTAAAAATATTCTAGATCCATCTAGAATATTTTTACTGATCCTATATAATGATTTGGAATGATCCAATTTTTTACGTTGGCATCTTTATCTATTTATTTTGTATTTAATTACCAAAACGGAGGTCGACTACATCTAATATTCTATCCATATATATGTAATAATTTATTATTTCTCTAAGCATGTGTAATGTTATTACTAATTTATTTATTATTTATACTAACAACGCTGACGCTATGAAAATATTTAAGCACTATATACCTCTACATTGTCAGTTGTGCTGTTTTGTAATACTATTTTTTTTTTATTGCAGGAGATCAGCAGACAGACAGACGGCCCACTTGATGGAAAGCGGTTACCATCGCCTATGGACATTTGCAACACCAAAGTTGCTACAAATGCGCTGCTACTCTCTTAAGGGAGACTGGAACCTGGTCACTAATGTCGGAACACAACTCAAGGTTGTTATGACGACATACTTTCGACCAGGGGTGGTAGCCATCCAGTCGGGCAAATGCCCTACCACCTGGCTGTGGGTTGTTAAGTTGCCTCTTACGACAGGCCGCCCGGCCGCAGAAAATTGTATTCTTTCTCCGTTCCTGCACGGATAAGACTAAGAATTATTACTTATATTACTAATATTTAATTTGTATTTATTCGTTATTTATTTGTTGTTTCACATGTTCAATCAACTTAACTATAGTTAAATAATAACAGTATTTTGTGACGCAATTTATGGATAGCCCCTTATAATAGGGCCGATGAAGTCTGACACTGTGTGACAAGGCATGGAAGGAATCCTAAATTTCCTGACGTCATATTTCAGAATCTAATATACTTGAGCTTTAAAATATGAAATTTGAACTATTAATGAAAAACTTCAAAATATTTCCAACTATCCGAATGAACAGTGTTTAAATTATTAAAAATAAATTAAATGAAAATACAACTAATTATGGAACTGCTGCTTTAATTTAGCAATTCCTTGATGTAAAATTGCAAAATATGTGATGTCGTACTAAGGAAGGTGTCTCACGAATATGAGCAGCTGTGACAAGGATGGAGAAGGGGTCAAAAATCAGGAGCACTATGAAATACAAAATACTAGAGTTTACCCCGCGGCTCCGCCGCGCGTCTAACTCTAGTACGTACCTCTTGTTTTAAGAGCAGGCGTTAATACAGGATATATTGTATTGTATTTTTATGTTGGTGCTATTTGCCCTCGGAAGATTTACTTCATTTTATATCGCAAACTGTCCCATCTACCGGGATGAATAGTATCTATGTCCATTTCGGCATTCAGACAGACAGATCGAGTGAAAGTCGCATTTTTTTAAAGATTATGAATTTTTATATCTATAAACTTAATAAATGATTGGTCCCCCATACAAACTTTAATACTTTATTTCAACCCGTTTTAGTTTTATTTATATAACTAAATATTGTGTAAACTACACAAACGACCAAAACTATCAGACGTACTAAAACTACTGAAACTACCAAATATACCAACCAAAACTACCAAATCCACCAACCAAAACTACCACAATTACCAAATCTACCAATCAAAACTACCACAACTACCACAACTACCACAACCACCAAAACTACCACAACTACCAAAACAACCGAAACAACCAAAACTACCTAAACGACCAAATTGACCAAAATAAACAAAATGACGAAAATGGCAAACCACAAATAAAAAACCTATCCTAGTTTCCGGGATAAACTTTACATAAATCTATCCCAAAATCTATCCCGCTAACCGGGATGAAAAGTATAGGGATAAAGGCATTTAATCATTTTAATGGCACACGATTAATGACAGACATGACGGGACAAAAGAATACATGACAAAAACGTGGTGTCCAAAAAAATGTAACTTGACATCTGAGGTGCCAGTGCCAAGTTACACGACCTCATTTTAACAAAACTGTTATACGTAGTTTGTGAGGAAGGCTTGTGTGGAATACGCAAACTATCCAAGAAGTCTTGGTCGTGACTGGGCTTAGAAACGAAAAATCTAGACTACATTTTTTACGTGTAAATGTGTTTCAAATGGACCATCGTAATACGACCAACTCAAGGCTAACAGTTTCACACCGATATTCTGTGCGAGCGTGGTATACTCGTTCGAGCCGGCCCTAAGAGCTATAATCAAGGTGGTACGACATTTGCCCGTTTGGATAGCTACCATCCCTGCTCTAGAGCATACCGCCATAACAACCTTGAGTTGTGTTCCAGCATTAGTGGCTAGGTTTCAGTCCCATCTTCCGGCAGCACATCGGTAGCACCTCTGGTGTTGAAATAAAAAAAAAACAAGCAAATGATTCCAGCATAGTTCTACCACTTTAAATAATATTTTGAAAGTATGGTTACAAGATATTTTAATGCCCACTGTTTTATATTAACAACTAGCTTCTGCCCGCAACTTCGTCCGCGTAGAATAGTAAAAAAAAGTAAGTTAAAAAAAACAAATTTGAAACATTCTTCATTGGTGCTCCGTTCCTATTAGTCTTAGCGTGATGATATATAGCCTATAGCCTTCCTCGATAAATGGGTTATCTAACACTGAAAGAATTTCTCAAATCAGACCATTAGTTCCTGAGATTAGCGCGTTCAAGCAAACAAACAAACTCTTCAGCTTTATATATTGGTATAAGATTAGTATAAGATAAGATGACATTCTTTCAGAATGTACTATAAAATTACATAATAAACGCAACAAGTTAAACAATTAAGAGATCAGAGTTCAAGTATGGAGCATGATTCATTGAACAAGCATATAAAGTTTAATTGCTTGCACCTATGGCCGTCAGTCGTTTAAATGTTTAAAGATTGATGCTATAGGTGTCGTGGTGTAATTACAATTAAAGTATTTGTGTGTAATTTCAAAATAAAAACTATAAAATATGAGGTGACAGTTCTTAGGGCTGGCTCAATCGGTGTCACAGAATATCGGCGTGAAATGGTTAGCCTTGATTTCATCGTGTTTCGCATGATGAGTGTGTGTGATACGACGCCCCACGTTCCTTCCACTCCTCTATTCCATTCCCTTATTTTTATGAGGGGAAATCCGATTAAGGACTATCTGCCGCATGAGGAGGAAATTTGCGACCGGTGTGTGGGATTCGCTAAGTCAGGCTGGCACTAGCACGTCACGCCTGAAGTGCTAATATCTCACCGCGTTCGGGAATACCTACTAAAACCCCTCCGTGTTCCATCCTATGCCTTATGCCAGGGCTACGGGAAAGCGGGGCTCTACTAACTCCGCGTGCCCTGGCTATCGGAGGCCCCAAGGCCGTTTAATCTTGCCGAGCGCGCGAACCACTGCGCGCCCCCAACTCGACGGCATAACGGCGGGGGACAACCCTTTCGCTAGGGACCCGCGCCGCCCGTTCACGGCGACCGAAGGTCGAAAGCCGCTCTCCGGCGCCGGCGCGTCCTTTCTTGGCGGGAGCGGAGCAAGAACGTATGCCCGCGCTCCCGCTCCGCCTCCTCCTTGACGAGCACTACACGCTCGTAGTAAGGCGACGTGGTCCCATCCGGGTTTACTCCCGATCGTGGCCCGCACCACGACCGGAAACTATTTCATTCCCTTATCCCATCCTAAAAGCTGGCAGCGTGTTAGCTTTACCCTTGATGTTACAAACGGCGTTGGTAACTGTTTTTCATAACGTGGGCCCTCTGCCAGTTTGCTAGTTTTGCAGTAATAAGAAATTTAAATAAAATCTGCCTTCTATGTATATCATGCCTAATCATATATCTATAATATTATAAAATTCTAAACACGCCGTGTCTGTACATTAAAGATATTTAAAAAAAAGCAACTGAAATAGTTTATATAAACAATGGAGAACACGATGCAGTTTTTTTATTTCTTGTCTGTTTGTTCGGGATTCACGTAAAAGCTACTGGGCCGATTTCGATATGGATTTCCCTGATCAACAGCAAATTCTTAGACTTAAAATCTGCGCTACTTTTGATCACGGGAATTTTTTGGGAATAATTTCAAATGGCTAGGTTGAAAAAAAAAAATCGAATTTCAATGTGATTTTTTCACTGATCCATAGCAAATTTTATGTAATAAAATGTGCGATACCTTTTATCCCGGAAATCCCGCAGGTATTTACCCGAGAGCGGTTTGAAGTTATTCGGATGCATAAAAATTAGCTTATTCCGACACATATTTCACTAAAACGATAGCTTACATTCTTTTTAAAATACTCTGCGGGACTTTACGTTCCGGTAATACCGCGGGAATTTCCAAGTCAATCGTGGACGTAGTTGCGGGCATATTCTAGTATACGACATTATAATTGCTTTTATATTTTTTTTGTCAGTCTGCCTAATTGTTGGTCTCGAATACACTCCGAAACGGCTCAGCGGGATTTATACTTATTTTAGGAATATTTAAATTCTGGAGATTTCTTCAATTTCTTTAACTCTTTGATGTCACCCATGATCAGAAGGCTGTTCGTATTTATTGCAACGAATCAACATTGCCATATAGCGTGACAATGCAACCAGCTTTCTGGGCACGCTTCCCTCTGACAGCTATTTGTTACTTACTTACGTAACTTATTTTTAACTTAATTTATGTTTAGTATTTAATTGTATTTTTTTAAGTTCTCAAGTTTCTTGTCATAATTAAATGATTTTTTTTTAGTAATTAGCAAATTCTTTTTGTAAGTAATGATAATTAGCTTTTAATAATACGTGCAAATACATTAGTTAATTTTTAATATGTTTGACCTTTGTTATTTCATATTATTGAAGTGAAGTGAAACTTCTTTAGAATCGTTGTGGTTTCAAACTCGATGAAACGAAACAGCGAAATGAAAAAGCGACACTAAATTCCTAGGTATTTTTTGTTATTTGCCATTTTAGTCATTTTGGTAGGTTTGGTAGATTTGGTAGTTCTGGTAGTTTTGGTAGATTTGGTAGATTTTATAGTATAGTAGTTTTCGTAGCCTCCTCACTATTGTCTACTAAGCGTTGTAGATATTATTATGTCCGCCTGTATATTCTCTGAAGTTTCACTTCTAGTGAAACTTCACTTCACATTTTTTTATTTATTTATATTTAATTAAAATGAACTTTCAACGGACGTTGACAATGAACGGTTATGGTTGTTAGCTTGTCGATGCGTCTATAGATTCGATTTCCTTTTCGAATACTGTGCTCCCCCCCCCCCCCCCCTTATATAACAATTATATGAGGCTTATATATATCTTTAAAATATGTTCTTCATAATCTCATACTGCATGTGATTATGATTAACAATTTTAAACGAACCTATAAAGTTTGTATAACGATTTTAAATAAGTGTTCAAGACATAACAACCTCGTCTGTTTATGCCGGTATTTGTTCTTACATTTGTTACCACAGAGTATATATCTACATTGTACATAAAGTTTTTTTTTAACATAACTGGATGTAGATGTTTGCAATAAATTTTTAAATTATTTTACAATTACAAGTTTAATTCCATTATATTATTTACGTGTATAAGGGGTTAATATTTACATATATGAATATTCATGGAAGCCGTTTTAAGTCAGAAAACGCAAGTTTCATCGCGATACACAACAGAAGTCTAAGCGGGTAATTTTGCTAAAAAGTCCCAGGTTTTTTTGTTTGTTATAATGAATTTAAGCCTTGTTACATCACGTACATGGAATAATTTATTGCTACATAATTAGCAGGGTTATAACTGAGTAGTCCATGTACGTGCCAACACCTGTCAATATAGAAAACCTTCGGAGATGAATCTACGAATGTTTGCGTTTTACATCGTTTCACGTAGCAGTTAAGATTTCTGTATATATAGTCTTAAGTGTAATATTAAATTAATTAAGCAATAATTACATAGAAAGTACAACACATGTCTTCTTATTTTGTATTCTCCTACAGCGGTTGAGCCTAGCTCCCGCGGCGATGGAGCCATGAGCTTTCGCCTAGCGCTGCGTCACCCTATCCAACTGTGTAACCATCATAGACGCACCACACAACTTACTTAGACCCAAACAAGCCTCATTATTTTCCAGCAACTACTGGTTTCTAGAACATTTCCATAAGCAATAAATAGAGTTGTATAGATCTTCTCGCGGAGAAATTTCTTTTCGCGGTACAACATGAGGTAAATGGATATGACACAACGTGTTGCAAATCATTCTAACAATATTTACATATAAAAAACAGGCTTTGAAATACCATTTTATCATAATACTACTTTTAAAATAGGTACCTACATATTTTTTTATTGCATGAGTTCAGCAGACAGGCAGACGGCCCACCTGATGGCAAGCGGTTACCAATGGGCGATACATTTGTAACACCAAAGGTCCTACCAATGTGCTGCCGCTCTCTAAACGGCGAATGGAACCTGTCCACTAATGCCGGAACACAGCTTAAGATTGTGAAGGCGGCATACTCTAGACCCAGGGGTGCTACCACCCAGACGGCCAAATACCCTACCAACCGGCTGAGGGTTGTTTTGACGCCTCTTAACATAAGCCGCCTGGCCGCAGGAAATTCTATTCTTTCTCAGTTCCTGCACGGATAAAACTAAATACTAATAATAATAGTAGTACCTAGTACCACAAGCAGTTCACCCTCAATAGCCCGGTACTTTTTGTTCTCATTTCCCACAATAGTTCTACATTGGCCGCGGCTTGTCCTTGGGTGCATTATTATATGGTGTAGACAGGGATAATCGCCGGTCAGTGTCACGCCACATTTAGATTAAATTTGTCAAGGGGCCTCTACGTATTGGCCTTCAAAAGTCCGGGCCATTTTTATGGTCCGTGGTCTCTAGAGACCTAGAATAAACTAAATAACATGCTATATTCGATGCGATTGTTAATTAATTCCTGGAATGCCTCAATGAGCACATTACACGGGTCAGTTGTGTTTGTATACAGTACGAATTGTTTCCATTATTTTTAACGGCCAACGGAAGTCTGCCTTTGAAAAACCTTACGCAAAGTGACAGCTAAAAAGTGTCACCGGCTATCAAATTAAGAAGTGACTATATTCTTGTTATATGTACAAATGTATATTGTTTTAGATTGGCAGATTTTTTTTTAATTTACCGGCCAAATTGCTACTTTGCTTCTTTTGTTCTATTTATTTCACCTGGCTTTTTTATTCACACGACATTGGCAAAATCAATGCATCAATCAAGCCATAACTTTAAAAAAAAGTGACTATAAAATTTTATTTATACTCCACTTCGTCCAAGCAATTGATTGATTAGTTATATCCTAGTGTTAACGATTCGATTTTATATAAAAATAGAGTTTCTTTGTAAAGAAATTTAAATCAACTTTGTGCGTCCATATCACTTGCTACAAATGCAATATTGCATAATAAATAAAACATAAAACCCACATGTTTATTTTTAAAAGTGCAAGAAAAGCAAAATTAAGCCTTTTAAATCTAAACAATTGCAGTGTTATTCTCTTTTAATTGAAACATTTTCATTTCAAAATTATTCATTACGATTAAATTTAGATGTGATGACGATTGTTTAGATGAGTCATAGAACGACACTATTACATCGTCTGGAACAATCAAGTATAATAATTGTGACATGTGAAATTTACTGTCAACAATGCGCAACTTTATGAGCGTACCAATGTCAATACTAAAATAAATCATTGGAAGGATATATTAATGTTAAAAAACTATTAGAGTAGAGCTGAGGAGTGGCAGCAACTGGAAAGTAACTTTTTAAATTATATCTAGATATAGTGTCTTGGTTTACTATAGCAGACATATGAATTAATCTCCGTACAAATTAGGAAATATATGACAAATTTTAATTGTTCGTAAGGCAAATTAATGTTTAGTAAGACATATGAACGGGCCATTAATCTACCCTCTTTCATATTCTAATGCAACGTCGACGTAGACTACTGTAGTGTCCATTTGCTGTGTACGAAAATCAGTTCACATTAAGGCCATGGATTGGTGACAAACATCCAAAATCTAAACAAGTCACAAGTTTTATAATATTTAATAAATTATTGTTCTTTAGTGTTTCAAGAATAAAGAATATTTTATCCAGACTAAAGAGATGATAAGACACGCCCTAGACAAGTAATGTGTTTACCAACCCACCCACGTTTAAACAAGTACACTATACCTAATCGGAGATTGTGTTAACTTTTAAATTTTAGTCACTTTATCACATATCAAGTTAATGGAGAGAAATAGCAATGTTTATAAAACTGCAACATAAACAACCTGAATCAAACATTACCTTAAACCGGTTCTCCCCTTCAGTAGGACCGGCATACGCCACTCCATAAAAAGCATAATAATTCCCATCGTTCACTCTAGTTCCTTCTAAAACACCTTCAGTAGTATTGACATGTATAACATCCTGCGCGAGCGCATGCGCGCACACGCACAATATAGAAATGTAAAACAACATGGCGTCACTCACAAACACATTCACATAAAGAGAGTAAAAAATATTTTTAAAAATGCGTCCGTCCGTCTTGGCCGCCGGTGATGGAATGCGTTTGAATTTCGTGCGTTTCTACATTACAGCAGCTTATCGTTTAGTCAGTTCTTATCATTGCGGTTTTCAAGATGACGTAACTATAGGTTGCAAAGGTTTATTTTAAATCATTTGTCTGTTCTTACTTTATCTTTACAGTCAACAAATAACCATGTCATCGAAGGCTATTGTAATATACATTATATTTAGTAAATAAAAATTAAATATTAAAATGTAGCCGGTTCTTATACTTGCGGTTTTCAAAGTGAAGTAACCATGGGTTGGCAAGGTTTATTTTAAACCTATTTGTCTATCCTTACTTTATCTTTAGAGACAGCAAATAACGATATAATAATCGAAGGCTGTTTTAATATCTATAGTAATATTATAACGAGGAAAGATTTGTATTTTTGTATGTTTGTAACGAATAAACTCAAAAACTACAGAAGCAATTTCAAAAATTCTTTCACAGTTCGAATGCTACTTCAATAATGTTACCCATCAATCTAAACAAAATACTTGGCGCTGTAATCGGGTTCTAGATTTTGTTGAAATTTTATGTGTGTTTGAGTGGGTCCCGGGGTGGTTTAGATTCACAATTAGACCCGGTAGCTGGCGCTGGAATCGAGTTGTAGATTTTGTTGAAATTTTATGTGTGTTTGAGTGGGTCCCGGAGTGCTTTAGATCCACAATTAGACCCGATAGGTGGCGCTGGAATCGACTTCTAGATTTTGATGAAATTTATGTTTGTTTGAGTGGGTCCCGGGGTGGTTTAGATTCACAATTAGACCCGGTATCTGGCGCTGGAATCGAGTTCTAGATTTTGTTGAAATTTTATGTGTGTTTGAGTGAGTCCCTGGGTGGTTTACATTCACAATTAGACCCGGTAGTTGGCACTGGAATCGGGTTCTAGGTTTTTATTTTTTCAGGTCAGGACAACGTCTGCCGAGACCGCAAATATCATTATATTTAGTAAAAATTTAGTTTATTTTCGATTTTTAAAAGCAACAATTATAAGTTTATATAGTTTGTGTACATTTGAATGAATGAATGATACAGTTAACAGAAATAAAAATTTACAATACAATAGGCGGTCTTATCGCGGTCTATTAGCGATTTCTTCCAGACAACCATTGGATAGACAGTTGTAAAATGTATAGACAAGCCACGGAAAATAGGTATGGCAATCTAAAAAATTAATTTTCTCCCACAGATATTCTTTTTTGCTTGTTTACGTATTTTTATTTAAAAACCTATTTTTATATCTAATCAGCCAAAAATTGTCAGTTATTGTTTCTTATATTTTTTTAACTGATTTAGCCTAAAGAATCTATTTAAATTAATAAAATGTCAAAAGTAAAGCACAGATGAGTCATTTGGGATTTAGGAGCTTTTCAAGTTATATTTTTGGTAGGCGATTAACATTTCTAATAATATTTCTCTGTGCTCGAGTGTACTTTGGGTCTAGACGTTTATCTACCTAGACCACTAGATTCCAGGTTCCATTCCTGACATGGCAAATTTTGTAAACGAACTTTGTATATTAATAAATTTAGTAATTAAATTACAGTATAAGATTTAAAAAACACTTAAAGACTAAAAACACTGTAAACATTATTTGTATTAAAAAAAACTCCAAATTTAACTTAAATTGAGACTAACAACGGGTATGTTTTTTTTACCAAATTATTTAATAAAATAGGCAAACTAATATTGAAGAAGTTTTGCAGCTGGTAAGTGGGTAGGTGTAGGCATGCTTTAATATTTGGCCTTTGGCCAATTGGGTCGCGTAAGTAATTGGGGATCCGTGCCACACACGCCAAAGGTCAAGTAAATAAACCAGCGAATCGAGGATTGTCTGTTATCCTTCTGGATTAGGAGGTCGAAGATCAAGGCCGTAGACGGAATTTATAGATCGCCTATACAACTTGGGGCATTGTATTATTATACACAAGACTTTCTTTCATGCCTTCGCTTGCGTAAATATAATCATTCATTCAGTCATTTTTTTTACTGCAGGAGTTCAGCTTACAGGCAGACGGCCCACGTGATGGAAAGCGGTTACCCTCGCGTATGGACATTTGCAACACCAAATGTGCTACAAATGCGCTGCTGCTCTCTTAAGGGAGACTGGAACCTGGTCACTATGCCGGGAACACAATTCAAGGTTGTTATGGCGACACACTTTAGACCAAGGGTGGTAGCCATCCAATCGAGCAAATATCCTACCACCTGGCTGTGGGTTGTTTTGTCGCCTCTTACGACAGGCCGCCCGGCCGCAGGAAATTGTATTCTTTCTCCGTTCCTGCACGGATAGTTTTGTTCCGACATCAGTGACCAGGTTCCAGTCTCCCTTAAGAGAGCAGCAGCACATTTGTAGCACCTTTGGTGTTGCAAATGTCCATAGGCGATGGTAACCGCTTCCCATCAAGTGGGCCGTCTGCCTGTCTGCTGAACTCCTGCAATAAAAAAAAAAATTGTACCATTGCGAGACTTTTTTTTTGGTATATACCTACATCGTTTAATTCATCGTCATGTGTCTCGTTATGTGAAGACCAAATAAACGCTTTTTCTTTCTTTCTTCGCCCGGTCATTTGACATTTTTATTTAAGTCAACTGACAGCGAGATATTCGTTGCCAAAGTTATAAAAGTTTATGAACTGGAAAGTTTGTATACATTAAATATATATAAAAAATAATAACATTCCATAAGCGCTGAGTTCTAGGTTCCCGCTTACAGGGGAAACGGACCTTATACCGGCCACGCTTGTCCAAGGCAGAGGCGAATAGGCGGTTTTGACACAGTTATCTTGATGTGTAGGTTTCGTCATGATGTTTTCTTTCACCGTTAGCACGTGGTAATTGTAACAATATGCACAAAAGGTTAGAAAACTGTCTAAATGGTGCATGCTTTCCGGCCACGATTCAAACACGCGCCCTGTGAGTCTGGGATGCAAATGCGCTAACCACTAAGCGGTTTTTTTCAATGAATTGTAGTTGTACAAGTACTTAGAATACTAAAATTGATTGAACAACGAATTGCTGTGCAGTTTTTGATATATGGTCTTATTTCTCTGAAATGCTTTTAGGATTCTATAGTTATTATGACAAAAAATAAAGCCTTTGTGTAATCGCCATTCTAGTTATATATATATATATATATATATATATATATATATATATATATATATATATATATACTGTGTAATATTTATGTATCCTATTTACATGTATTTAATTTGCACACCACCGTCACATACTTTCGAGTCCTTTCACCCAATACACCACAGCCCGAGTTGTCTGGAAGAGATCGCTCTAAAGCGATAAGACCGCCCTCTGTTCCTGCCTTTACATGAAATAACTTTAAATTTACTATATGTGTAAGTAGTGAATAATAAAGATTTCTCTATTTATCTATCCATCGACTATTTATCTGTCTGTCTTTGTATCTCACGATGATGATGAAAGACAAAAAAGTGTAAGTTTGATGATGCTAGAAAGTTATGTAGTGATATGGGAAAAATAAGATTACGGGTGGCCGCCGAATAAGGACGCACTGGCGCTGGAGGGCGAATTTCGATCTTCGGCCGCCCGTTGAGCTTCTGGGGAAGTGTTCCCATCTGCTAATAAAGCCGTCGAGAGAAGGGCGCGTCGGGTTCGGCGCGCGAGCTCATTTATGTCCGCCCGTGGTGTGAAATATTTTGCCGCCCCACGTTGGATCTGAGCTGCACTGTAATAGTGCCACCCCAATACGACGAATCCCACACGCCCCCGCCGCGTTTGCACGGCGGCAATTAGTCCACTCCACAAACGGGTTTCTCTTCGTTAAAAAAATGGGTTGGTTGTCATACATGTTTTTTTTTTTTTTTTGGTTTTGAGGCGAGGGAAAATGCTTAACCGATTTACGCACAAACTGGGTCGTTGCTAGGGGAACGACACGCGTCGGTCGGGGGCGATAACACTGCAGCAATAGTATGCTCTTGGCAGCGCTCCGTCCGCGATCGACGTCACAGAATAGTGTGGAAGACTCCGAGCGTTGCTGCACGGGCGAGCAACCCCAATACCCACTAAAAACCCCCTCCTCCCTGACGACCCTGCGCTTTGAATGTGTTGGAAAGGCTGAGATTTAGAACATAGTTACGCCCAGACTCGAAACAGCCCAGTCTCACACGTGTTCACGCGTAGGTACATTTTTGCTTCCGCTGCCGAAGCGATAACTTTTAATCTTCGTATACGTTGTAAACTAAATTAAACGAAAATTATTGCTTTGTGAAATGGACTAATGCTTAAACTGTGTAATTATTATAATTATGTATAGGGTAATAGTGCATATGAGATATTTTTATTCTTACCTACTTCTTGTGAAATATCAGAGCTAACAAAGTAATTTCCAACTATTAAGTACTAACTACAACTCAGTACATAATTTAGCAACAGTGCTTTCCTTAATTAAAATTACGTTTGAACGGTTTTAAGCGCGGAATTTTATTATATTTTTATTTCGAAGTTTCGGCCACTTTTTAGTAGCCGTGATCACGGAAAACAGCGTCTTTGTAATAGTTTCAATTATCTACATTAATCGCGAAAACTTAAGAAAATAATAGTCCTTTCCGTTTTTGTGTTATGAGTTATTTAACAAAATAATACATAAATTTTATTCTAGAAGGACGATCACCTAATTTGAGATGCCTTAATTGAGATAAGTCTTCTTGTGGACAACTCCACTCTTAAACTATATAAATGAATAATACAAATAATTGAAATATTAAGCATCTTTGTACGTGAACTGCAAAGGCATTAAGAAACATTGTTATATTTTTTCAAAATCAGGCTAGCGATATACGACATCTACAACAGAAGCACAATTATAATCCTCAATTACATATACAATGGCCACCCCTAACCTTTACTTTTTTTACACAATTTTCATTTATAATATATACATACGTTCAGAATGACATTACTGTTAACTATTACATCACTAGCGATGCAATAGCAACGCCACCTATCGGCCTTGTCACTTTCTTCTCATTACTACATACATTAATCTGTACAGTGCGCTGTCCGACTTTAAATTCCCACGCGATTCCCAGGGCACAAATTTCTTATGCAGCCGAAAACTTCGAGCCCCTTCCGAGAAAATTCTCATGGGATTCCCGGGATAAAAAGTATCACACATTTATTACATAACATTTGCTATCGATTAGTAAAAACTCACATTTGAATTGGAAATTGTTTTTAAATCTGGCCATTTTAAATAATTCCTAGAAAAATTCCTCGAGATTCCCAGGATTTAAAAGTAGCGCAGAAAGTTAAGACTAGGAATTTGCTGTTGACCACTGAAAACCGCATTGAAATCGGCCCAGTAGCTTTTACGTTAACAAACAGACAAGAAATCTAAAAAAATTGCGTCGTGTTCTCCGTCGTTAATATAGTCTATTTCAGTTGTTTTTTTTAATAGTGCCAATGTACAGACACGGCATGTTTATAATATTATAGATATTAAAAACAAGCGTGTGTTATTGGATCCGGCTCTTAACAATAGCCCCTAATTACAACATCTGTACCCCACGAAATAGTATTAACCAAGGGTCTTAATTAATACACAAGGCAGCTCAGTAATTGGCTGACCGCAACTTTGACACAGGGTCGTGCATCCCCGTGCAGTGCGGTCCGACCTTAAACTGCATTAGTGCAGACGACGTGACGCAAATACGAGACCACGGTCCAAACAGGAAAGCCATCCGAATACCGATTGGATTTCAGCACGCTAGCTTATGGTCAAATGAAGTTATTTGCAGTTTTCGTTCCATTTATATAGAGGAAGGATTTAAGTTTAATTTTAAAAATACACTGACTGGCCCACAAAAAAAGTGATCTGTACTTTTGAACACACCCGTCTATTCTTAGGTTCGATGCGCTGAATCTGAATCTGTTTGTGACGGTGTTATTGTTTATTGATGAAATTAATAGAAGTTTTTTATTGACAAACTAGCAAATAGGCAAAGTGATTTACCTCCGCCTATTGACGTTTGGAACACCAGAGGTGAAGCCGACGCGTTGCTAGCCTTTACGATGGGGGCAGGACGAGAAGATAGAGGGATCAGACAGAAGGAATAAGATATGGTATTTTTAGATCTCCACCGGACGAACGACATTTGTCCGGCCTTAGCAATCATCTCTTTTTTTCTTTATTATTCTTTTTTGGTTTTTTATGTTTTGTTGAAATATGAATAGTTGTGAACGCAACCCTGAGACGTCAAAATTCAAGTGACATAACATGTGTCAAATTTGTGACATCCGTCTGTGTTCACTGTGTTCCGTCTTCCATACTTTTTCTACGAATAAATGCAATATTTCTGTTTTATTTTTAGGCTGTATTTAGTTAATTCTAATATCTATATATTAATATGTGAAGCAAAAACTTTGTACCCCTTTTTACAAAAATTTTCACCCCTTGCGCGGACTTAGAATTAAAAAAAATATATTAATCTTTTAGATTCACAATTAGAACCGGTAGGTGGCGCTGACATCGGGTTCTGGAATCCTCCTAATCACCTGGAGCGGTTTTGGTGATTTTGTTTTCGTGTGTTTGAGTGGGGGAGGAGTATGAAATTTCTTTGTAGCCCTTTTTACACACTTATAGTTTATATAGAGAAGAGGCGACGGATGCTAATATTTAATTTAAAAAAATTGCATAAAAAATACATTAAATCAATAAAAACATTACACATCCTATTATGTATTTGACACACACGCATATATACTCTTTTGTTTTTTGTTAAAGTCAAAATAACAGTGTAGCCTTAGCGAAATTTGTGATTATAGAAGTATATAGTTCTTGACAACAAATTATTATGGTCGAATTTCGACCACGGGCGACCACAAGTTAAAATAAAGTTCTCATGTTTTGATTATTCTTTGTTTTTTTACATTTTTATTATCTTTTTAATGCTTTTCAAATATCTTCAATCAAAGAACATTTAATGTCCTTATATACTATTAAACATACATACATACATCACTTCACGCCAGTTTCCTTGCGGGGTAGGCACGAACAACAGAGCGCCATTTAGGCTCATTCTTACACACCTCACTTGCTTCTTTGACATTCATAACTCTTGTCATGCACACTCGTCTGTTCTTAAGGCTCCTGACATCACCCTCCGCCAGTACACGATCAATTTGATCATGGAAGGTGTGTCGTGGCCTTCCACGACTTCTGCATCCATCCACTTTTGCATTACTATTAAAGATACCAGGATATTAAGATACAAGGAATGGAATATCGGGATGGGAGAGAGGCAGGGGGAAGAAGTGGGCCATCGGAACTCTCACTCATCGCCCGAAACACGATTATCTCAAAGCTGATCGCTTCACGCCGCTATTCTCTGAGAGCGCGGTATTACACTGATCGAGCTGGCCGTAAGTGCTGTAATCAAGATGATTCCTGCATGGCCCTACCACGTTACAATAATATTCAGGTGTTCATGGTACCTCTGATGTTTTCACAAGTTTTCATCGTTGTTATCGGAACTATTGTCACTACATCTCCGTTCGTGTGTTACTGGGAATTTATATCTTCTAAGCCATACATGGGATATGAACGTGGTAGAGCAATGCTGGAATCATTATCTTTAGGGCTGGCTCGACCAGTGTAATACCACGGTCTCACAGAATATCGGCTTGAAATGGCTAGTGGCTTGAGCTGATCGTGTTTCATACGATAAGGACCCCCTGTTCCCTCCCCGTAGCATACCGCCTATCCCACCACGCTTATCTCATCTTCTCTGATACCTCCTATCTGATCTCCTTATCCCAGCCCTCGCGTCTCATCCCCCTATTTTCCCACTTATTATTACTAATTCTCATCCTTCTATTACATCTCCTTATGCTATCATAGAAGTCGGCAACGTGTTCGTGTGATATCTGGTCAGCAGAGCCCTGTCTGTCTGTCATAAAAAAACCATTGAAAATATCAAAGTTACGCATACATAAATGTAGGATAGAATTCCTGTTTCAATTCTTACTCTTCACATAGAACTGCGAAGAAATTTAATAAACGGTAGTCTATGATTAGGAATCGTATAAACAGCAGATTTTACTTAAATCCGTGCATGAGACAGAAGCTTACATTTTACTAGTTAGTATACAATTGATAGAAAATTAACACCTGAAAGCACAACAGAGAGTTTCCTCAAATGACTTGAAGCGGAAAATAGGATGGGAGTGATTGGTTCTAATTGGGCCCCATTATACTTGAGACTCAGTCGTAATTGATTGAGGAACAATGAAAAATACTTTATGTTTCTGTACCAATAAATATTTTTTAAAGTGCCTTTGTGTGGACATTTTAATGTTTGTTTCTTGTTTCTTCACATAGCTTAGTATGACCCGATTTAATAAATTCTTTAGAGGTCAGATTTAATTTAGCTTTGCTTTATTATCCCCGCTGCTTATGTTCATATAAGTATTTTAGCGGTAATAAATAATAGTCCAATCGTTGCAGGCAAGGATTGGATGATCCTAATCAAAAATAAGAAAATCTGAAAGTAGATGGAGGAGGCCGAAGAGGGGTCCAAAATCAAAACTAACCAAAAATTGCTATCATAACACTAACTTAATTAGCTACAAACATATACTATTCCTATTACTTAACACAGTATCATCACAACTTACATCTAACAAGCTATATGTATGTACATGGAAACTGTTCTTGTAAAAAGATTTTGGAAATAAAGGCTTTATTATTATAATATAAATAATAGTCTATATGCCGCTGACATCCCATACACTAAATTTAAAAGATTATAATGATCAGCAAGTAGAGAAATTCAGATAGTTAGGCAGTCTTATAACATTAGATTTTCGATGCACAGCAGACATAATTACTCGAATAACATACATACATACATACATACATAACTTCACGCCAGTTCCCTTGCGGGGTAGGCACGAACAACAGAGCGCCATTTAGGCCCATTCTTACACACCTCACTTGCTTCTTTGACATTCATAACTCTTGTCATGCACACTCGTCTGTTCTTAAGGCTCCTGACATCACCCTCCGCTAGTACACGATCAATTTGATCATGGAAGGTGTGTCGTGGCCTTCCACGACTTCTGCATCCATCCACTTTTGCATTGTATATCTGTTTAGTCATTCTTTCATCATGCATTCTTTCCACATGCCCGAACCACCGGAGCATTCCTTTCCTTACCTTCACCCCGACACTCTCTTTCAGACCAGCTCTCTTTCTTACTTCGGTATTACGAACGCGGTCCGCGAGCGTCACTCCGCAGATTTTGCGCAGTGCTCGCATCTCAACCGCGCTTACTCTACTTTCATGCTCTCTCTTCCATACCCAACTCTCGCTTCCATACGTGAGCGTAGGTACCAGCACCGCGTTGTGTATGGCGAGCTGGGCCTTCTGGCTGAGGTTCTTAGCGCCTATCAGTTTACCTAACGCTCCATTCAAACTATTCCCCAAATTTACTCTTCTTTCTATATCAGCGGTGTACCTTCCATTCCTACTAAAAGCACATCCAAGATATACAAACTCATTCACTTGCTCCAGCATAACATCATCGACCATTATCCTTGCATTCGTTCTGGTTTCTTCTCTTTCAAACACCATAACCTTTGTTTTCTTCGCATTCAAATGTAAGCCTCTCGCCTGACAGTCATCTTTCATCATTGTGACTAGTGTTGCTGTGTGTTACTCGAATAACAATTGCGAAAATGAGTTTTATTAGTAAACATTAAGAAGTGAAACAGCTAGTCGAGAATAGAGAGGATTAGAAGAGGTAAACTCTTAAATATTATGATGATGATATACAAAAGCAGTGAAATTAAAAAATTGATTAGCTAAGCAGTGTTATATGCGCGATAAACATATATTATTACCTATACGGATTTGTTTTGTGAAGAAAGCATACTTGGGGCGACCAGTCGGTCGACGACCGGTTGGTCGTCCCAAGTATCGATGGAAGGATAGAGTGGAAGCTGACCTGACCGCACTACAAGCCCACAATTGGCAAGACACTGCGCAGGACAGAGGAAAGTGGCGTGCTCTCGTTTCGGAGGCCAAGACTCACTTTGGGTCGCTGAGCCAACGGAGTTAGTTTTTTTTTAGTTATACGGATTTGTGATGAAGTCGTTTGCCTGCTACTTATACCTGGAATGTCACCGACACAACCGTCTGCGTCGTGAACTTTTTAGCTATCCTTATGTTGCGTGCCCACTGTTGGGCAATCGTCAAGTCTACAATTTTGCCCCTGGTTACGTTTCCTGAGGAATATAATGTAGTTTTTTAGTTTTTTATAAATAATATTTTTATTTTTTAGATATAAAAATATGATTAAAACCATATATGTAAATAAAATAATCAAAATTTCAATTAAAGACATTCATTACATGTGAGAAGTGTGTATTTTATTGAACATATTAAATTACAGCCCGTATTTTATTGAATATATTAAATTACATATTCAATCAATCGAATATTGATTAATAAAAAAATGATGATGACATTCTTTTTTATATATTAAAATTAAAATAAGAATAATGACATCTGGCGTCATTAACTTGGGTAATTCATATAAATCATTGTCAGACATTCTTCATTTTCATGTAGTTTTAGCGTGCGATAATAGATGGCGCTGAAACAAAAATATGTTAACATAGGGGCGTTGCATTTTGAAATTCTAATTTTCTTCGGAAATTCAGAGATTAGGGCATGCAAAATGCATTAGAAATAACCACAAGCATCTAATCTATGGTGAATTAACAAAATATGTTACCTTTATTATGTTGGGAATGCAGGATTCATTGATTAGCGTAGCAGCCAAAACACATTTTGGAAATATAGCTAACACTAGGATTTTTCCTCTCATTTGCTGAATATACACTTCAGTATATGTTCGTGGGGAGCGTGTCGTTCCTGGGTTCCGTAAAGAAGTATGTGTTTTGCATTTGATAGCAAGTTCAAGGAACAAAAGCATATCTCTGAAAGGTTAGACAATTATGTTATGAAATCAAAATATGAATAAAGGTTACACACTGGAGTGAGTAGTTAGTGATTTGCAGACGTTAGATAACATGTATATCGTAGTATAATTAACAAATTTTAGAAATGTTAGAGAATGAATAAGTTATTGGTAAAAAACAGAAATGTGATTTAGAAGGGAAAATTCACAAAAACGATTTAAGTTATTTTACCTTGTTAAAACAGAGTTTAGAGTTGAGAAACTTATGAATAGATATGCTAGATTAATGTCGAAGAAGTAACGTAACTTGCAAAAACTGATTAGAATTGGAAATTTAAGGATAAAAGGAATAAACTAAAATAAGTTAACCAATAACACTTCACAATAAAGATAAGAAATTATCAATATAGGTTTATAACTATACAATTAGTTATTACAATTAAAAATATAAATTTATGTACACAAATTAGTAATTAAATATTAAAAATTCTATGATGAATATAATTAGGAAATGATTAATTATGTGAAATAGGAAATAATTAAATTTGAGAAAGATAAAAGAGGGTAGTTTCAAAAAAATAAGGAATTAGCATTTTATAGTTAATTTACATTATTAAAGAAATATATCTATTGTTGATTAGATAAAATAGTTAAAATTTAAGTAATTAATAGTGCATAAAGTAATAAACGTCATAGATAGGAAAACAAGGAATTAGTGTAAGGAAAATACAAAATACGAATGCTAAGTAGGGGGCGCTTTTAGCGATGTCGGATTGTTTAATATGGAATATTTCGGTAATTATTGGAAATACGTATAAAATATTTATATCAGAAGATAGTAAAATAGTTTGAAAAAGGTTTTATTATAATACAATGATTCGAAGTTTCTAATTTTACAAAATAACATGTAAAAAGCAATGCTGTTTTATGATTGGTTAAAAATAAGTGGTGCAAGTACGAGGGGGGTGCATTGGGGGGAAAAGATGATGCAATAGTAGGAAAGTTACGGGGACTGGTGAAAAAAATATAAATACCAAGGGATGGAGAAGAATCAGGACAGTCAACGTGATATTCTACTACCACGAAGTGCTGCTAGTCGGATACTAGCGCCCCCTAGTGGCCATTCCTAGGGCGAAGCGCTGCCGCTCTGCGCCGGTATTTAATTATTAAATTAAATAAAAAGAATTAAATAATTCAATAGTGCTGCGTCGTCGAGGAGGCTTGCGGTAAAGTTAAATCATTTATATTTCGATTTAGAATAGAATAGCTAGGTGATTCAATCAGGTTCTAATTAAATCAAAATCAAAAGGGTAATTTATAGTCGTGGTTAAGTAAATTTTAAAATGTAAGAAATTACGTGAGTTCATACGATTTTAATTAATAAACGATTGTTTAATTTGATTTAAAATCATATAAACGGCTCGTGTAATATTATTTCTAAATTCTTGTTCGTTACCAAATTAATACGGGAAATAATGTAACATTTTAATATAATCATAAGACGTCGTGTTAAATAAAGTCTACCTTCTTTCAAATCATCGCAAAATAAATACATCGATTTGCTAAACGAAACGACGATGAATTTATTAAAAATATTCAAAAATAAATCTACCTTCTTAATTTGATACAAAAAATGAGAAAACAAAATTTATACAAGAAATTAAACGATATAAAATCCAATTTAAAATATACAATTTTAAGAGATGGTTTGTCTAGGGAATTTAATATTTTTAAGTTTTATAAAGCAGTCGTTTCGGTTAAGTTATAATAAAATTTGTTGTAAAAATTAATACAGATCTGTATAACATAAAGTAATAAATTATTTCCTGCAAGACATGTCTGATGCAACAAATTTAGTGTAACAAATGTAGAATAAAGGGGTATTGATTTGTTTTAAATATTGTTAAATTACGTTAGTTTGCTTAAAAATAAAACAATGATATATTAGTGGAGCTGTTACGTGTAAATTAATCCTGGTATTGTAGGCTTGATTGAATCTGTAAATTAGTAATTTGTGATCTGCGTATAGATGGTAGAATACCTAGTGCCGGGAGGTACCTTAGTGTAGGAGACCAGTGCCGTGGGTCTAATAGGATATTTTGTGTTAGAACCTCCAAGGACTAAGGTAAGTCGGGACAGGAGCTCCCGACTACAGTGAGTTTTTGAACAAATTGACAGGGATTCTCAAGTTACATTTAAATTATGCATTTATTGTTTTGATGAAGGGTTTTATAATGTACACTATGTATATACCTATGACCAAAATATGTTATTCGGAATTAAAACGTGATCAATATTATATATATTAGAGTCGGTTGTAATGTAGGTAGGGCGGATAAGATGTGGCGTTATTTATAGGTAGGTAGGCGGTTATAAGCGTATAGCGTTAAGTCGTCATGATAAATTGCGGAGTATTAGTTTGTAAGTGATACGAACGGCTTTAGATTTAAGTGCGGCAATTATAAATAATTATAAACGGAAAATAACGGAACGTCTAGATTAAGCGTATAGGGTTAGCGTTAATGGTAAGCTAATTATATCTATCAGATACTGATAGAAACGGCTATAACGTTATTTCTAGTGCGTTGTAAGTTAGGCGTTAGTGCGGCAATTATAAATGATTTATAGTTTAGATTAAGCGTATAGGTAGGCGGTTATACTGAAGAAACGGCTATAACGTTATTTCTAGTGCGTTATTTAGGCGATTTAAGTTTAGGCGGTTACAAGGTTGATATAGTAGGTAGAAATTACGTATAATTTTAAGGCGTTACGATAATTCGCAGAGCGTTAGTTTGTAAATGATACGAGCGGCCTTAGATTTAAGTGCGGCAATTATAAATAATTATAAACGGAAAATAACGGAACGTCTAGATTAAGCGTATAGGGTTAGCGTTAATGGTAAGCTAATTATATCTATCAGATACTGATAGAAACGGCTATAACGTTATTTCTAGTGCGTTGAGTTAGGCGTTACTTATAGGTAGGTAGGCGGTTATAAGCATATAGCATTAAGTCGTTATGATAATTTGCGGAGCGTTAGTTTGTAAGTGATACGTACGGCTTTAGATTTAAGTGCGGCAATTATAGATAATTATAAACGGAAAATAACGGAACGTCTAGATTAAGCGTATAGTGTTAAGTCGTTATGATAATTTGCGGATCGTTAGTTTGTAAGTGATATGAACGGCTTTAGATTTAAGTGCGGCAATTATAAATAATTATAAACGGAAAATAACGGAACGTCTAGATTAAGCGTATAGTGTTAAGTCGTTATGATAATTTGCGGATCGTTAGTTTGTAAGTGATATGAACGGCTTTAGATTTAAGTGCGGCAATTATAAATAATTATAAACGGAAAATAACGGAACGTCTAGATTAAGCGTATAGTGTTAAGTCGTTATGATAATTTGCGGAGCGTTAGTTGTAAGTGATACGTACGGCTTTAGATTTAAGTGCGGCAATTATAGATAATTATAAACGGAAAATAACGGAACGTCTAGATTAAGCGTATAGTGTTAAGTCGTTATGATAATTTGCGGATCGTTAGTTTGTAAGTGATATGAACGGCTTTAGATTTAAGTGCGGCAATTATAAATAATTATAAACGGAAAATAACGGAACGTCTAGATTAAGCGTATAGTGTTAAGTCGTTATGATAATTTGCGGATCGTTAGTTTGTAAGTGATATGAACGGCTTTAGATTTAAGTGCGGCAATTATAAATGATTATAAACGGAAAATAGCGGAACGTCTAGATTAAGCGTATAGTGTTAAGTCGTTATGATAATTTGCGGATCGTTAGTTTGTAAGTGATACGAACGGCCTTAGGTTAAATGCGGAAATTATAAATGATTATAAACGGAAAATAGCGGAACGTCTAGATTAAGCGTATAGTGTTAAGTCGTTATGATAATTTGCGGATTGTTAGTTTGTAAGTGATACGAACGGCCTTAGGTTAAATGCGGAAATTATAAATGATTATAAACGGAAAATAGCGGAACGTTTAGGTTAAGCGTACAGGGTCACGTTAGTTTTAAACGAATTAAGTCTATCAGGTACCGATAGGAACGGCTAAAATGTTATTGCTAGTGTGTTGGTTTAGGCGTTATTTATAAGTAGGTAGGCGGTCGAATCGTTCGTTAGGCACTATCATAGGAACCGGCAAAACGTTATTATTAATGCGATGATGAATCATTAATTAGAAGTATTTATGCGTTCATTAGATATAATATATATATAGGAACTGGCCAACACATTATTAATAATGCGTAGTAAAATATCGAATAGGCGTTAGGAACATTGAATGATATCTATAGAACTTGTATAAATAACAAAGTCGATTAACTAAGAATTATCATAAATAACCTGAAGCTTGTCTTCCATTTATTGGTTAATTCGAAATAAATTTTAGTGCTACCTTAACGGTTTATGTCTACCCCTAAACTATGGTTTCATTACATATGAAATAAGCCGTGCTTCCTTCGCAGAAGGTTATTCAAAATGGCACAGGCTTAAAATGGTTCATCTCAAGGACTTGTTAAATAGTTGTTATGTATGTGATATAAACAAATTTAAATATTATAACACTGGTGTTATCATAGTCCAAGGGTTAGATACTATTATATAGGTTCAATACTTATATTACTAAATATCTATACATAATGCTAAAGTTTGAAGTACAAACTATATTTAAATATCCTAGCATTCATGTGTTATTATAGTTCAAGAGTTATGTATTTATTACATGTATCTAAAGCCCCATTTCATAAAATATCTATACATACTGGATCCAATATCAGTAACGAATCGAGATACCAAGATTTATGTATGTATTATATATGCACTCGCTCTCTGCATTAATGAAATATTTATATGATGATATATATACCAAACTCTAAGATAAGGTTAATATCAATACTCTAAAGGTTTTATACCTGTATTATAAAACATATATATATCTACTACATACATATTTAGTTATTTATGTATGGACATATACTATATGTATCCAAGTCCCATAATTCTGTATTAATAGATTATTATGTATATAATTACATATCTACTGATTCCCCACTTTGTAAGTATTTATGTACTCGTGGATATATGCTGCATGCATATATATTCTATAATACTATTGAACTTATATGCGTTAATGGGATACTATGTATATAATTACATATCTATTGATATCCTACTTTATAAGTATTTATATATGTGTGGATAAATGCTGCATGCATACATATTCCATAATACTATTGGATTTAATGGTTTATTATGTATATACTGCCTGCATGTAAAATTATTTACAATAACATACAATAATCTATGGTACATTTTATATGTATTTACAATATATATTTTCTTTGACACATTATACTCAACAAATAAACTAGATTCACTAGTTGTGCTTCTGGTGAAGTATGTGTTGAAGTTTTTAAGACATCGATGCCAGTCGTAGTCCAACGTTCGACTCTCACATAAGGCGTTTTACTATAGGGTTCCCAGGTCTGTGAGTTGATCTGAATCGGCCCTAGGCGAGCGCTAACGAGATTTTAGTATATCTACCGTGGTACGTCATCAAAGTAGTTGGCTTCTTAGTGAATTGCTTTGATTTCGTGGCGTTCCAGCATTGTTAAACAATGATTTGGCAAGAAGCCTAACCAGTCGTAGGATAACTAGGCCTTCCTATGTTATGTCTGGTTTAGACTTCATGTCCTATATGTCAGTTTAACGTGTTGCGAGACAGGGGTCGAATCTTTCAACCAGACAGAACTGTCAGCTTGTACTGATAGTCTAGGTATATCCTCTTTGTGTTGGTATTCACTGAGGGCCCAATGTTGGCCTAAAAACGATTGTATAATCAACGATCGGTTCTTATGAGCTGAAACACATATATTACAGACTAAACAGGTGGTGGTAAAATCCTCCTATATACCTGTCCGATATTTTTATATATACAAACTATACCAGGTGGTGGTAAAATCCTCCAATATACCTGTCCAATATTTATTTATATATATATACAAACTATACCAGGTGGTGGTGAAAATCCCCGAATTTACCTGTTGATCTATCCATTATTGGTTTGATATATATTATATATTTACATGTAACAATTATGTATATTAATACACAGGTGGTGGTGAAACTCCCCAAATTACCTGTCTGATCCGTCCTTATGGGTTCGAGATCTTATAATGAATAAATTTAATGATGTATGAAGTATTATCATACACAGTTGATTTATGCTTGAAGTAAATGAAACGTTCGAGTGGTTGTCTTATGACTTCCATTTTATCAGGCTTCAAACACACATATGCGAGCTGTTACACCGCTGAGTTGCATATATCAGCTTCTTTGGTCACGTAAGTCACAAATACTGTAGACTCATCTACTGATGTACGTTGACAAGCTGGCACTCCTAGGCGGATCATCGAAAGCTTCGCTCTCAGGTCTGCTTGCAGCCTCGAGAATATACCAAACTGCCTTTATGATATACGAATCCGAACGTAGAATTACTAAAGCAATTATCAGCAGTAATATCATATTTTGGACGAGGGTTTCGAACCTTATCCTTGTATCCGTCCTAAACAAAGGTGATGCCCTGTTTGTAGTGGACAGCCCTAAGCTGTTCGGGCGGTGGTTTCTTGGGAGACCTCTCACCATATTTTTATATATTTTATATAAAATATGAAGAGAGAAACAGTACCTCACAATTGTTCATCCAAAATATACTTTTATTCATTATACTATATCAACTATATAACGACCTTCTATATAACATTATTATCCATATACTATTTACCAATTATTCATATGTATGAGGAAAAAGAATATATATTTAATAATATTGTATGCGCGACCCGTAACAACACAATTCTATTTTATTTATAATTTAATATACTGTTCTTGCAGCAGTAACACTGAGCTTTAAGATATTGTTAAAATTTGTGTCATAGTTCCTTTATAAAAATAGATCATGAGTAAAGTAATGAATTTATGTTATATGAGTATTATCCTATATTATTTTGTTTTTATGTAGAATATAGGCTATATCTAATATTGTAGTGTAGGGCCAAGTTCTTATGTAATAAGTTTTATCAGTATCTTATATCACATGTAGAAAATATTAATGAGCAAGTTAATATATGAATGTATAATAATTATTCTCTAGATTGGTTGTTAAATGAAGTTAATAATAGTAAGGTTTTAAGTAAATAAATTTAATTAAACTTGTGATTTATTGGTTTCATTTCAAGACATTTCGATTGGCTAAACAGTCCTGTTCGATAGACCTCCATAAAAGACCAAGGGTTACTATAATACACAACAAAGAGTCCTACTCTGACGATTCATGCCAAATAATATAAAGTTAATTCTATACTCGTGAGTGTATATCGGAAGTCTATGTGTAAGAGTATGTGGAGTGATATACGTGATCTGCTTTACTCATGTGTAGTGATGCAGATTGGTAGATTACTCCATATATGTGGCATGTATGGTTTGAGATATAACCTCATGTAATATTCTTATTGATGGTTACACACACATGTATCATATGTATTGTTCATATGTGGGTTTAATATTACTCGTGTGGGAGTTTAGTCTAAAGTAAAATTGAGAGGGGGGGAATGTTACAGTATATCAAAATTAAATGATAACATGTGCGCAGGAGTTGTCAAATACCTAAAGGTCAGATTTTAAATTTCGAATAAAACTAAGTCTAATTTAAGATTTTATTTTAAAAACCTCGACTGTTAAGTGATATAAAAATAATTTTGTGGATTGGCTTACGTGTGATTTTGTCTTGTGTTTTTTATGTAAAAGAGGTCGTGGGAGCTTAGTGGTCAATACAGAGTCAATAGAAGTGACATAATTCAAGTACAAACACACGACATTAAACAGTAACAAGACATTAAACATTTTCGCGGAAACAAGTCGATAAGTAGCGTAAATATTATGAAAAAAGTATTTCCAGAGTATTATTTTTATTTGATTAAATTAAAATTCAAAAAATTGTTGTAGAAGTTGTATTATATGTGTCGGGTTCACGCCGGGGGCCGGGCGCGCCGTGCCGAAAACTCTACGAGGGGGTCGTACGATCCATGGCCCTATACGGGGCCCCGATATGGGCGGAGTCCCTGACGGCCAAGAACGCCGCATTGCTGCGACGTCCGCAGCGCGCGCTGGCCGTCAGGGCTATAAGGGGGTATCGTACGATCTCCTTCGAGGCGGCCTCCCTCCTAGCCGGATCCCCACCATGGGATCTAGAGGCGCGCGTCCTTGCGGCCGTGTACGACTGGCGCAAGGACGCCCTCAGTCGGGACTTCCGTCCTGCGCGGACCGTAGAGGCAGTTAGGCCCGTCCTGCCAAAATGGATAGACCGGAGGCACGGCACCCTGACGTTCCGCCAGACGCAGGTACTGACCGGGCACGGCTGCTTCGGTCGGTACCTGTGTCAGATAGGACGTGAATCGTCGTCAGGGTGCCAGCACTGCAGTGCCAGCGTCGAGGACACGGCGCTGCACACTCTGCAGGAGTGTCCAGCCTGGGAAGAGGAGCGCCTTGTCCTCGGCGCCACCATCGAAAATGACCTGTCGCTCCCGGCCGTGGTCCAGGCCATGGTCGGGGGCCAACCCGAATGGGACGCCGTCGCCTCCTTTTGCGAGGCCGTCATGTCCGCAAAGGAGGCGGCGGAGCGGGAGAGAGAACGAGCAGCCGTGCTCCTCTCCCGCCGCAATAACCGGTCTCGGCGCCGGAGGAACACGGACCTCCGGCCGCCATGAACGCGCGGCGCGGGTGACGGTCAGGGGAGGCTATAAGGCCGTCGCCCGCATCTAAAGCCGCTGAGTAGGGGGCGCCTCGGTGGCCGCGCGCGCCCCTCTCAAACACGAATACTACATGAAAGAATACTCTATCCGGTTATTGACTACTTCCGTCATATGGTTATTTTATAATAACAAATACGATTCCAACATATGTAAATTTTTGATTGTAGTCAATTTAAGTTTATCAATAAAACCAAGAGCTATGAATGTCAAAGCAGCAAGTGAGGTGGGTAAGAATAAGCCTGAATGGCGCTCTGTTGTTCGTGCCTACCCCGCAAGGGAACTGGCGTGAAGTTATGTATGTAATAAAATCAAAAAAACTTCTCTTACACAAGTAATCGATTAATAATATCTATTGTCGATTTTTCACTCACTTTTGTTATATTATTTGTGAAATGATCTACGAACAACTTTCTTTGTAAAATCCATTTTGTCGTTTTTTTAATTAGCATACATAGTTTGGATTATAATCAGGTCCTGTACATTACATTGGTATTGTCGAATTTTAATGATTGTAATCTGTTTTGTGATTAATTAAATAAAAATAACAAAATATGAAAATTAAGTCGGTCGCTTTTATACCTAAAAATCTGCTCCGATATTCTTTATAAATTAGACCAGCTCTGGTAGTTAATTGTTTATTGATTTATGGCTACAGTGCTCCAGTACAGCTTTAAAAACTTTAACATGAGTTCAGCAGACAGGCCGACGACCCACCTGATGGAAAGCGGTTACCATCGCCTATGGGCACTTGCAACACTAAAGGTGCTACAAATGCGCTGCTGCTATGTAAAGGGAGACTGGAACCTGGCCACTAATGCCGGAACACAATTCAAGGTTGTTATGACGTCATACCTTAGTCCAGGTGTGGTAGCTATCCAGACGAACCCGTACCCTGGCTACCCGTACCTGGCTGTTGTTTGTTTTTTCGCCTCTTACAGCTCCCCTCAACTGACAAATATTGGCACACTATTGACAAAAGATCATGGTATGTGTGTGGTTTCCAGCTAAATATTCCGTTTAAAATTCCGTTATAAAAGTTGCGGAAGCAGAAGCAGTTTATGAAAAACGTGCAGAACTTCGTGGTGTACGCTCTTTTAAGCAGTTCCTTAGGTTCCAAAGTTCTTTAGGTTGCAGGTTTTACGGAAAAACCTGAGGCCAAACCACCGCAGGGGAGGCGCAGTGGGGCGAGTGGGATTACTATTGCCACCTGGGTCGGGATACCCACTAAACTCCTGGCTGTTCTTCTAGACATTCCATATTTGGGCTGTAGAGGCTCGCCCGCGCATTCACCTCTAGCCCGGATGGACGAAAGACTGCCCCTCCGTTTATAGACCGGAGAGCTGGGCTTCTCGTTACCTCGGTCATACCTCGCTACCTCGTAGTGCGCCTTAGGCCTAAAAGTTTAAAATGTATATGGATCTTTGTTTTTTAAGGTTGTAATTACGGCCCTAAACCGCTATAATGGCGCCAAGAAAGCGCTCAGTGCGCCATTATTTATGTTTATAAATAAGATGTTATCAACGCCGCTTTTCGGGTCTCAATTGGGAGTGTTTTAATTAGGTTGCTCGGCAAAAAGTTACATAAATGGAATATAATATAATTTTGCTTTTAACAAACTTCTTGCTACTTATCTTATACTAATATATAAAGCTGAAGAGTTTGTTTGTTTGAACGCGCTAATCTCAGGAACTACTGGTTCTTATACTTATACTAATATATAAAGCTGAAGAGTTTGTTTGTTTGAACGCGCTAATCTCAGGAACTATTGGTCTGATTTGAAAAATTCTTTCAGTGTTAGATAGCCCATTTATCGAGGAAGGCTATAGGCTATATATCATACATATATCGAGTCGCGGGCAGAAGCTAGTGTATAAAGTTTGCAACAGTTTTTTTCGAGTCGGTGTGGAATCTCGGCTAAAGGGAGGTTGGCTATGAAATATATTATAAATTATAAAGTCTATTCTTATATTATAAACACAAAAGTAACTCTGTCTATGTTCATTACGTTTTCACGGAAAAAACTGTATGTACTTTATTGATACTTTGTGTATTTGTGTAGTCTTAATACCGAGAACTCACATGGATACCTTTTGCGTTTCAAAAAGAGGAGAGTTTTCGCGGGACGGATCGGGATTATCTGGGGGCAAATAATGCCTACATAAAAATGTTATGCAATGTACCCTGTATGAAATAAATGTTTACTATAACTTTCACTGACAACACATCAGGCAACAGCACTTCATATGTAGCTAGGCTTAGAGTGAACTGGCAGAAATTGTCACGTAACGAAAAAGCATTATGCTCCCTCCTGGTTAACTTTAACGTATAGAACTTACTGTAACTTACGTCGCTATAACTTTCACTGACAGCACGTTAAGGAACAGCACGTCATATGTAGGTAGGCTTAGAGTGAACTGGCAGAAATCGTCACGTAACGAAAAAGCATTATGCCCCCTCCTGGTTAACTTTAACGTATAGAACTTACTGTAACTTACGTTGCTATAACGTTCACTGACAGCACATTAGGGAACAGCACTTCATATGTAGGTAGGCTTAGAGTGAACTGGCAGAAATCGTCACGTAACGAAAAAGCATTATGCCCCCTCCTGGTTAACTTTAACGTATAGAACTTACTGTAACTTACGTTGCTATAACGTTCACTGACAACACATTAGGGAACAGCACTTCATATGTAGGTAGGCTTAGAGTGAATTGGCAGAAATCGTCACGTAACGAAAAAGCATTATGCCCCCTCCTGGTTAACTTTAACGTATAGAACTTACTGTAACTTACGTTGCTATAACGTTCACTGACAACACATTAGGGAACAGCACTTCATATGTAGGTAGGCTTAGAGTGAATTGGCAGAAATCGTCACGTAACGAAAAAGCATTATGCCCCCTCCTGGTTAACTTTAACGTATAGAACTTACTGTAACTTACGTTGCTATAACTTTCACTGACAGCACATTAAGAAACAGCACGTCATATGTAGATAGGCTTAGAGTGAACTGGCAGAAATCGTCACGTAAGGAAAAGCATTATGCCCCCTCCTGGTTAACTTTAACGTATAGAACTAACTGTAACTTACGTTGCTATAACTTTCACTGACAGCACATTAGGGAACAGGACTTCATATGTAGGTAGGCTTAGAGTGAACTGGCAGAAATCGTCACGTAAGGAAAAGCATTATGCCCCCTCCTGGTTAACTTTAACGTATAGAACTTCGCTCCTGACGGGGATCCCCCGACCGCAAAATAAGTTTTCTCATTACACCACTTGGTTATTTATAGTCCGTGACAATATATATACCTATATACAGTGCAAATCAACACCTAAATTATTATCCGCTTACAATATTGAGTTGAAAAATTATAGGTGAGAATGCATTTCATTTTTGCAGAGGGTGTATGTAATCATGACCATAGATACACTATATATAAAACATGACCGTGCACAACTGCTATATGTTAACGGTATAAATTCGCGTTGGCGTTCTTTGTAATCTTTTTGTTTATGCGACAATATTTGACTACGGGCGCGTTCACACAAACTAGGGAAATTAAACGCGACAGTTTTGGCACAATTTATGACCAACTGGATTTTTGAGCGGAAAAAACAAAATATGCACGCAGGATTTCCAATGTACATTCACGGAATTAAAATGTTCGTCACCTTAAAGTCGACTTTGGCTTGCACGAGTACAAATAACAGTACTGTCAACATTTTAATAAATGTTACGTTTATAAAATACTAGGTGTGCCCGTGACTTCGTCTGCGTGTGTTTTTTTTGAAATCCTATAAAAAGTAGCCTAAGTTACTACTTATAACATCAGTTATCTGCCAGTGAAAGTCCCATCAAAATCGGTCCAGCCGTTTCCGAGAATAGCCGGAACATCCAGACGGACAAAAAAAATCAATATAGGTACCGTATATACCTATACTTTCATATGCATTTAGTAAGAAGCTGTTATTCTGATGTTACAAACAGCCATTTAATTTTATTTATTTGTATGTATAGATAGAAATGTGAAAAAAGAAAATTGCAATGTTGGCAATGACAGACGCTGAGATTAACAATAAGAAACAAAGAGGATATAATCACTACGCTTAACATAAATATTAAAAGCAATAAAAAGGTTTTACATGTCTAAACAATCTTCTTAGACAAGGCAGAAAATCAAACAACTTTGATCTAAGTAATTTTAAATTTTATTGTCAAACAGTTAAACATAATTATCTGTCAGAAAACCGACTGTTCCACAGTCGGTTTTCTGACTTAGTTTAAAAAGGTAACATGTGCTTACGGAACTTTAAATTAATCAAATTGAAAACTGGCGAACTTTTTAATTCCGCCACTGTACAAAAAGCATGAAACATGTTGCGGAAGCGGAAGTTATGAGACGTTTTTAACTTCTATTGAAAAGTAATATTTTACGGTCATAGCTCATGAGAGCGACCAGGCATCCGACAAGCTCCGGCGTCTACGGGTGAACGCCGCGTTGCCAACCAGTGAACGTCGCGTGATTTAGGAATTGCCGAGTAGTTTTTTAGTGGTTGGTACTAGGGCTAAACGTGAATCACGTGGTTTACTCGCCGTTCCTACGTGGACAGCTTCCAAACAAGACGATTTGGTATGGATTGGGTGGATCTAATAAATAAGCTATGAACTTTAACAAGTTTGTGAAAAGTTTATCCGTGCAGTAACTGAGAAAGAATACAATTTCCTGCGGCCGGATGGCCTGTCGTAAGAGGCGACAAAACAACCCACAGCTAGGTAGTATGTGGTAGGGCATTTGCCCGACTGGATGGCTACCACTACTGGTTTAGAGTATGCCGCCATAACAACCTTGAGTTGTGTTCCGGCATTAGTGACCAGGTACCAGTCTCCCTTAAGAGAGCAGCAGCGCATTTGTAGCACTTTTGGTGTTGCAAATGTCCATAGGCGATGGTAACCGCTTTCCATCAAGTGGGCCGTCTGCCTGTCCGCTGAACTCCTGCAATAAAAATAAAAAAAAATCTGCGAGTGCATGGTAGGCATGTGGCTGGTTCCCTATATCTTATTATGTTATCATTTGCTCTAGCACAGTTTAAAATTTGACGTAAACCCCATAAAAAAATTTAACCTTCATATTTTGAGACTGTGTTAGAATATAAGGTTTTCGAATTATGTCATAATAATAATGTCTTGGTTTGCCATATAAAAGTCATAATTTTACAATTAAAACGTTATTCTTTTGTAGTTCAATTTTACGCCCCAACGGTTCTCTTTCCGCAGAGACACTGTGATTTCGGTTTGCGAATAAAGTTGATTGTATATTATTTTATCTACATTTCGAAGCTGGTGTGCACTTTTCTGCGCAAACGAAAACTGCCAATCGGAATTATAAGTTATGTATAGTTCGATTCAAAGTTTATGGCGGCTACGATATTAGCTGCAAGCAAAGGCGTGCGCAGGTACAGTCGGGTTGAGATTAATTAGGGCTAATTATGTATCTATTTTTACCAACTTTAAAATAGGAGGATGTTCAATTCATGTCAACATTCTTTTTAGGTATGTTCAACCAAACTTTTTTGTTTCTAAATCGATATTCATGATTCTTTTTGCTTTAGATTCAGTAGTATGAGGCTAGTTTATATAAATCATTAGTTTTTATTGGGCACTATATACGTAACTTAAAAGTCAAAATAAATATTTTTTCTAGAATTGTTTTTTTGTAAATTTTAGAATATTCACAAAATTAAGAATTATTATTTCAAAGGTATGTATTACCTATAGTCTATAGTTTGATTTGTGGAAAAGTAATGTTGAAAGTGCTGACCGGCTGTTTGGTACTTATGTAGTACGTGAGAGTTGAAATAAAAATAATTGTAAGTTATGATACAAGTGCGGTAAGTTGACTTTTACAAACCAGTTTGAAGAAACCAACAACCGCACGTGTGTCATACGTTTTTCAACACATTTGCGAGACAACGAATACAATAGGCAATGAAACAAACATAAATATCAGTCAGAAATTCGCAATATTTTTAACATTTTTGATATGAAAATGGCACGCATTTACAATGGCGATGGGGTAGGGGAATGAAATAGGAATATTGGATTCGGAATGTAGGATAGAACTGATATGACATGATATATACAACCTTTGGGTCATTTAAATTTAATGTACATTAAATAATGTAAAAATTAATTAGATATTTGCATATCATAAAACGCGCAAGATTTCGCGCTGGAAGTTGTTTAATAAAAATGCGAGCTGGGTTGCCCTAAAAGGCACTATATCTATCTCCGAAAGCGCTAAAGTGGCAGCCCTGATGAGCTGAGCGCCGGGGAAGTCCCGTAAACGAGGCGGCGAGCGAGGATATACCTCGTCCTCCGACGACTTCGTCCCTCTAACATTTAAAATCGCGTTCTGCGCATCGGAAAATGCGATGTTCCGAGCCGCCATAAAGTTTGCATCGAACTATAACACTGTAGCGTGCCTTCATGTTCGACCGCATCATCGTTTAATTTTATGCGTGATATTTACCATAAAATAAAATATTGCTACCAAAATTTGTGTCTTAGTTTTGCAAAAATAGCGGTTTTAACCTAACAGGAAGTTTTATGAATCAAGCTTTACAGTGTCTTGGGCTCAGAGATTTCCTCGTTATTCGTCTAATTAAGGAGGCAAGCTATAACGGTGCAAATATTATCTCTCGAGCAAAATTAAAAGTTAGGGAAACGTCTTTGTCTCTGCAGACTTTATCGCATTCTTTAAAAATAAGATAATATTTTCTTTTCTCTTAAGATTTGGCTATTATTGAAATAAAGCTCGTTGTCCATGTATATTAGGGTTCCAATACCTAAAGTTAAAAAAAGAAGCCTTAATATTATTACGAGTTGCAGGACTCGAATTAAAATGCCGTTGGAATTATTATAGAGTTTATTAGAACTATACAAACACGTATAACACAGGTACAAATGTAACTGAACACAACCAGTCCAAACGTAATGCACAATTCAATAACACGCGCAAAGTCCGTCACTAAATAGATTACCGAATGTACACAAGTCTTGCTTTGCTTGTGGTTATTGCTTGACTGCCTCATCTCTCAATTGGGGCCTTGATTTATACTATACAAATGTAATATGTCTGCTTGGCCGCGTGGACCGAATTTCCTAGAATCACACCTGGCTAATGACTACCATAAAAGATTACAATACACAATGCGCTGTTTTTCTAATCACAAATTTTAAACACAAAGTAAACAAAAGAAGTCCAAATGCCGCAAAGGTAATAAAATATGTCATCAAATGTGTCAAATGTGCCAGGTGGTAGAGTATTTGCTTGACTGGATGGCGACCACCCCTGGTCTAGAGTATGCCGCCATAACAATCTTGTATTGTGTTCCGGCATTAGTGACCAGGTTCCAGTCTCCTTTAAGAGAGCTGCAGCGCATTTGTGGCACCTTTGGTGTTGCAAATGTCCATAGGCGATGGTAACCGCTTTCCACTAAGTGGGCCGTCTGCCTGTCTGCTGAACTCCTGCAATAAAAAAAATAAAAAAAATGTGTTTACAGGACTGAAGGTGTGAATTTGTCTTTGTCGGCACCTAGGTCGTAACAATATGTTTTACTTCGATATCTGCCTGTTTGTAATAGCCGAGTATTTCAGGAACTACCGAGTGTAGAGATATGAACTTTTACAAACATGTACCTATATGTGTCGTTCGTCTATTTGAAGTAATTTATTGGAATTTAAATAAAATACTGTATTTGTAGAATAATGTTATTTTGTAAGTACAGTTTTATTTATAGTAGTTTGAGTAGGTACACCATTGAGTATAATGTACTACGTACTAAAGAAGTAATCTGTAACTAGATTATTTGAGTACTCGTTATGGTCCATGGATTCGTTTAGTCTGCGCCGGTATGTTATCAGTTTCAGTGAAAAGTAACTATTGAAAAAATGCCTTTAGGTACCATTGAGTATAATGGTACTACGTACTAAAAAAGTCATCTGTAAGAAGATTATTTGAGTAGTCGTTATGGTCCATGAACTCGTTTAGTCTGCGCCGGTATGTTATCAGTTTTAGCGAAGAGTAACTATTGAAAAAATGCCTTAAACCACTCAAGAAACTCAAATAAATGTCAAGGGGTGACTTACACCGGTAAGTTTGTTGTATTCTGGATAAAACTATATATATATATATATATATATATATATATATATATATATATATATATATATATGGCGTTCATATATTCGTCAACTGTATAGAATGCTTTACTAATTAACCATTTAGATCATTTTCTTTTAAATAAATTAATGTTTTCTTTCTCAATTATCATTGTTGGCAAGTTATTGTATATCCGCGCTGTCATGCAAACAATGCTTTTATCATATTTGGATATCTTGTGGGGTGTGTAATGTACTTAGGCTAAAATAAACCCATAACAATTGATTTTTTTTCTTTTATGCTTTTCCATTTGTTTATTTATTTAACTACCTATTAATAAATTTTGAAATAAAGTATGAATTCTAATGAAGTTTTTTAGGTACAAAAATTGTGACACATCACTTCTGCGGTGTATAATCTACAGCGCATGAGTCCACGGCACGCACGCCCCGCGCAAGGGCCCGCTTTCATCAAGTACGACCTTTTTTGTTTTAAATAGCTTCTCTAGTACGTAGTATATCTAACTCAATGGTATATCTACAAAATTTATCAAAGACGTTATAAACTAATACAATAAAAGAAAACTTAGTTATATTGTATTCTACCTGTAAACCCCCAAGACTATAAGTAGAATACTGAGTCTAGGTCAACGTTTTCTATTGGTAAGGTGCCAAAAAGTGAAAGGCTTGGAGATATAATCTATCTGTGCAGGAACGGAGAAAGAATACTATTTCCTGCGGCCGGGCGGCCTGTCGTAAGAGGCGACAAAACAACCCACACCAGGTGGTAGGGCACTTGCCCGACTGGATGGCTACCACCCCTGGTCTATAATATGTCGCCATAACAACCTTGAGTTGTGTTCCGGCATTAGTAACCAGGTTCCAGTCTCCCTTAAGAGAGCAGCAGCGCATTTGTAGCACCTTTGGTATTGCAAATGTCCATAGGCGATGGTAACCGCTTTCCATTAAGTGGGCCGTCTGCCTGTCAGCTGAACTCCTGCAATAAAAAAATATATATATAAATTATTGAAACGTTTTTTTCTGAGAGACGTACATATATTAACACACACAAGACTGACATGTTAGGTAGCGAATGACATGACAGATACAGACAATACAAGAAAGTAAAAATGGCATAGATAACAAAATGGTGCGCTCTAGTCACTACTTATCAACTACGTTTCTTCGCTGGATTGCCATATTGCCACTGATCTTTTATCCGAGTTGATGAGTCGTTTTGGTAGCTTTTTGTAATTATACTTCAATTTATAATTAGGTTTAATTTTAGAATTTTATTTCATTGAGTATATATAAAGATTGTAATTCTTTTCTTTCATATTCTTCCAATTATGTGGGGTCGGCAGAATACATATTTTTCTTCCACAGTCCTCTATTCTGACATACGTCTTCTGTCACACCACAAACCATCATCTCGTCCTTCACACAATCCATCTGTCTTTTTGTTTGGTCTACCTTTAAATTTGTACCCATCAATCTCGCAGTTTAACATTCTTCTTGTCGTGTGATTTTCATCCCTCCTAATTACATGCCCATACCACCTTAATCTTCTTCCTCTCAATTTATCAAATTTTCAAAAAGTTTTACGATTTTCACCTTATCAATTCTTGTAACACCACACATCCATCTCAACATTGTGTTTTTTTGTATTCCATAGTATCAGACTTCATAAACATGCGATTTGCATAATCTCACTTATTACAGATAAGAATAAGATTAAACGAGATATCTGAAATCTTTATACCCTTTAGTACTGTATATAATTTAACAGATGGGTGTATTCTTTAATATTTTTATATTACAACTATTTCTTTGTCTTCGAGGTGGTAATATGCACCTGCCGAGAACAAAGCGCTGGCTAAAGGTAATGCTTGTGCCTTAATAAGACGAGATCTTATCTTTGTAATAAAAGACCTTGCAGACGTAGTATTAAGATTGCATACTGAATAGAGTTAGTTTATTTCTTGACTTTTTTTCGCATTAGAATCAGATTTTTTTTCATGGTAATCAAGCTGTTACCGTGGCTTCGCTCACGTAGATTAGAAATAGTAATAGTTTGAGTATGCAGAAAAAGTTGAAAGGTGAAACTCCTTTTACATCACTTTAAGGTTAGAATTTTCAAAAACGCCGATATACATTAGCATTTAATTTTATATATTATATTTTATACCATAAGCAGGTACATCAAATTTTGTGCTTCTTATTTTGAGAGTCCCGGATTTGAAAGAGTTAGTTACCTTTTAGGGGTTGAATTTTCTAAAATCCTTTCTTAGTCCGCACCTAAAGTAGTAAGAACTAGCATGGAAATCTCCACAATACTAGCTTAGCTAATGTCGAGTATAATAATTATAAACACACAGTTTTATTCGTCCTTTTCTATGCAAGATGCAAGCAAGCTATATATACCCAAGCGTAAAACGATGTCATGCGTAGGACTATGGCTGCGTTCCCCAAGAGGCTCACAACGACCACATTCACGACCGCGATTTTTCCCGTTCCACTTGCTTGCGGACATTACAATCATAAACTCTAGTGGAACGGATTATGGAGCGTTGATGTCATAAACGATGAAATGCACAAATGTCAGTGGTTGATTTGAAAATCTTGCCTTTTTCTATGTCAATCGATAGAGAGAATTTATGTTCTGTGGTCAACGACCACTTCGACCCACCTCTTGACATGGGTCGTGTCGTTGTGAGCTCTGTGTGATCGAAAATTTTGACGGCATTAGTGACGTTTTCGCCACGACCGTAATGAGCTTGGTCGCCAAGTGGAACGGCTGACGGAGCATTTTGGGCGGTGTGAGCTACTAACGGAACGCGTCCTATGAGGATAGTAAGCCTTATGTTTCTAATTTTAAATCTTGCGCTTACTCTACAACGCAAAATACATATTTTATTTTTAATCAACATTTTTTTTTAAATATATAAATGTGGAATCTTTGTATATAAACTTGCGCGTTTATTTATGCACGGTCCATTTACTGGCAGTACGTAAAGAATGTCATTAGCCTGGCTCTCGCGTAACAGGTTGTGTATCAAAAGACCCTGTTGTCTAAACATCTCGTTAAATTGTTTTTCGCTCCAGAGCGGCTGGGATATTTTCTTTTGGCGCTGCCATCTAGATTTATTTGCTCGCCTCTGTCGAATGCCGATAATAGAATTGGGAGTTTGAAATTAGATTTATAATTGTTTGTTTTGGGACTTCATGGCGGGAATTTGTAAATGATTAATGTTTTGTTTATCCAGTATTTGCAGCACACATATAAATTTTATCCAAGAAGAAAGAGGATATTGGTTGTCTTATTAATTAAATTGGATTATTTGGCTCTTGTGGAGGTTTATTTTGATGTGTTTGGTGCGTCGATGATGTTACCCCATTGGATAAGGGCGACGCACCACTGGCTAGAGCATATGGCTCCATCGCCGCGGGAGCTAGGCTCAACCGCTGGAGGGGAGTACAAACTACGTTTTTTTGTACTCTCTATGTAATTATTACTTTATTAATTTAACATTAAACTTAATACTATAAATAAGAAATCTTAACTACTACGTGAAAATACTTGTAACCTATATAATATTCTGAACATGTTCGTAGATGCATCTCCGAAAGTTTTCTGTTTTCAGTATTGACAGATTTTGGAACGTAGATGGACTCAGTATTCCATGTACACGTAACAGCTCTCAAAATGCCTAAATAAGGAATATTGCAAAAAATTAAAAATTATTAAATCACGATTTCATAAAGTCACGTTGAATATGACATTTGTAATGTTAAACGTAAAATGTTCTTATAGACTTTATGGCTTCGGCAAAATGTGTATGAAATGTTACAATATTTGATAGCAAAAGCTTTTTCCTGATCTTCCTATATAAACACAAAGATATTTATTGACAAGGGTTCAATATATGCATTGTGCACAACTATTTTTCAATAAGGACGAGGGGTATCGTTTATATATGTACAATGTATTAGGTATATATCTACCGTTTATATTGGTGTCTGGAACAGGAGGGACCCTTGTAAGTTAATTAATCTGGGCTAAGTGCCAATAAGGATCGGTTAATAACTCACGTATCTGTAAGTATTGAGTTTATTGGTTGTCTATTGTTTTCATTTATTCTTATTTATATCTTTAAGCTTATATTAGACGGTTCATGTCTGTTTTTAATATTGGATGAATCCATTAAAGTGATTCATATAAATATAGACTTGAATCATTCAAAGGAGGAACCTTAAGAATAGACGAGAGTGCATGACAAGAGTTATGAATGTCAAAGAAACAAGTGAGGTGTGTAAGAATAAGCCTAAATGGCGCTCTGTTGTTCGTGCCTACCCCACAAGGGAACTGGCGTGAAGTTATGTACGTATGTATGTACGTATGAATCATTCAATCTCATTGAATACCATCGTGTCATTTCAGTTATGTGCCTTCCAACCAATTTGATTCAACTTGGTTCATCCGTCTAATATCAGCAGTGTAATATTTGGGAAAAGCTTGATCTAGAGGTCAACTAACTACTTTCAGTACTAGTAACAAGAAATCAGGTTCCATAGAGATGATGAACGCTAATTGTTTAGTTTTTGTCATTAGGCACTGGTCCCTCAAAAAGCATTTAAACGAACTGTCTCCATATTATAAAAACTATTCTATAGATCATGTTCAAAGCAATCATCGCTTAAACTGTTTTAAGATGCCACCTAAAAGGTTTTCAAAGATTTTGGCTTCATATTTCCAAAGCAAAAGGGGAGGCGGTAACACTTTTTACAAAAGAGAAAATCACTTACTGACGTTAATTGAAACAATATTCACCTGTTTGAAGAATTTTTGATCGCTAGCGCTCATGTGGGGACCGCACCGCCGATGTGTTGCTGATGCGCCACCGCATAGTCGCCGCTGCGTGCATATTTTGCAAATTTGTTGCAAGGCTTGAAACCGGTTTAAAATTAACCGGTTGTTAATCGGTTTTAGTCAACCTGGTGATGCGTTATAGGATAACAGGAATAATATGGAACACTCACTTGTTTGTTGGGTTTGCCGGTTCGTTTTTTGAATTTATTAGGTATTATTTGTTACACGTTAATTTACTTCAAGCGGTAGCGTTGCAAGACTTCATGACACTTGACAGCTACGGAAGCGCAGCGCCATAGACTTTGTCTCTTCCTATTGTGCGTCTCGTTCTGGCGAATGTTGTGGCGAATAGGACAAACAGGAAGAGTGGACAATGGGTGTATATTATTATTTATTTTTTCGTGGTTACGTATATATGGCGCCAACACAACCATTTCGTTCGGAGTGTAAACCTTAAAAAAAGCGTTATATAAACCTAAACTAATCGGTGTATTCCGCAAGAAGAGGAAGTATCATTCTATCTCTCTCAACATGTATTTGTGTGCGATTGAAAATTTGCTGCACCTCATGGCTGCGTTTTTTTTTATTGCAGGAGTTCAGCAGACAGGCAGACGGCCCACTTAATGGAAAGCGGTTACCATCGCCTATGGACATCTGCAACACCAAAGGTGCTACAGGTGCACTGTTGCTCTCTAAAGGGAGACTGGAGCCTGGCCACTAATACCGGAATACAACTCAAGGTTGTTATGGCTGCATACTCAAGACTAGGTGTGGTAGCCATCCAGTCGGACAAATACCCTACCTACCTGGCGGTGGGTTATCTTGTCGCCTCTTACGACAGGCCGCCCGGCCGCAGGAAATTGTATTCTTTTTCTCTTCCTGCACGGATGATGCTGTACAAAGCGCAAATACAAGTATGTGTGGAGTACTGTTCTCACCTTTGGGATGACTCAGCCAACTACCAACTTGAGGCACTAGAATCCATTGAACAGAGAGCCAGGAAGTTGATAAGCAACGACCAGCTATTCACTGACAAGTAATCGGTTTTCTATTGGATACATTTTGGTCAGTGTACATTAGAGCTTTTCAATCTTATCTCGCGGTCTCCCTTCCATCACCGGACAACCAGACGCAGTGGCATGCGGCAGCGCTATATTATGGTGGATATACCTCCTATACGGACAAAGTGCGAGTGGAACTCACTGTCGGAGTCTGTTTTCCCTGATACCTACAACTTGGGTGTCTTTCAAGTCCCGTGTGAATAGGTACCTTCTAGGTAAGCTTGCTCCATCTTAGACCATATCTCCATATCTCAAACATTACATTTCATCCGTATAGACCTGGTTATGTAGGAGAACAATGGCTGTAACATACATAGACAGGCTACAGAACATGCAGATTTTAAGTCCCGTTCTTGCGAAACGACACCGATACAAAATTGTGGTTCAGAAGAAACTACATATTTGTACGCACTATATTATGTACATAATTACATGTACCTATTAATGGAACTGTTAGGGGTTAAATATCATATTGCGTGTGAAAATGAACCCGACGAAAGGCTGGCACGAATGTTAAGTGAATTGGGCCACGTTTACAAATAAATCACTTTGTGCCTTTATTTGTAATACGGTTAGCCTTTTAGTTCCTCCTTTTTTATTGTATGTAATCAAGTTAGGGCTCGTAAACTAATGCTTGCTAATACTGGTGTTTTTCTATTTCTAACCAAAATATACATAAATTATAAACTGATATATGGCCGGTTCCTAAAACTCACCTACCGTTTGTTTACCTTACTATCGGTTAAAATTCGACATAAACTTCATACAAGTAATGTCAGAATTTAACCGATGGTAAGGCAAGTGAATGAATAGTAAGTTATAGGAACCGGCGAATAATGAAGAACACTGAACCAATAACAAGTAACCAACTAATTAATAACTATTATTATAATTATATCGTTTTCTACCTACCGTGGTTACCGTCGCCTTGGACATTAGCAATAAAAGAGTTCCTGCCGATGTGCTGCCGCCCTTAACGGAGAAACTGGTATCTGGTCACTGATACCGGAACACAACTCAAAGTTGTTATGGCAGCATACTCTAGATTCGAGGTGATAGCCATCTAGTCGGGTAAATGCTTTACCAACGGGCTATGGGTTATTTCATCGCCTCTCACAACAGGCTGCCTGGCCCCGGAGTTTAGTATTCTTTTTCCATTCCTGCACGGAGAAAACAGTTTGAAGAAGTTTGAACAGCGGCCTTCCTCGCACACGTTTTTCGCCCGACCGGCCCGAAAGAGTCAATGAAATTTTAGAAGAAAGAAAGACAAAGATTTCTTTAAAACTACAATAATAAAATCTATAAAACACAAAAATAAATCGAACGTATTATAGGAAATACACTTAAATATAAAAAAAACAAGCAAAAGAAGTTTTACGTTTTACTAAACGAACGACGATAGTTGTCAGAGTTGTTTTAAACTAGTTAGAATACTACCCCTATAAGTTTAAAATAATATCGTGGAGCAGACCAGGCAGAAACCAACTTTCATCGCTTGTTTTAAAATCTGTAGATGTTGCGTTTTTTTAAAATGTATTTTTCAATAAAAATAGTTACAAGATCATTACAAACAATTACATTGCCAAACTGCAGCGCAGTTTGTCGGCAGCGTTCTCGTGGATCGCATTAAATTATACCTTATAACTTCTGTTCTACATACTTGAGTACAGTTTTTTTTAATGTAAATTATAATATAAATTAATTGAAATGATTGGATGAAACAATTTTTGTATTAAGTCTTGCTTTAATTACCACCGTTATCTAAAGTACATAATACACCAAATCTCTTGTGAATTCGTTTCCATTAATTCCTTAATGATAGTACCACATCTTACCGCGTACAAGTACCATCATTTATTACACACACACACACACACACACACACACACACACACACATATATATATATATATATATACACATACATACATACATACATAACTTCACCTATATATATATATATATATATATATATATATATATATATATATATATAGGTGTGTATGTATACATATATACGAAATAAGTAATAGTACATATACCCAACGAGACATGGCACCATCAATAAGGACACAATGCTTACGTAATACATTTTAAACTCTGTTTGGACATATTATCTGTTAGCATTTGACAATGGACCGCTACACTAATCTGTTGCTTGCAGATGATTCTCACCAATGTGGGTATAGAATGCGAACTACAAAGTCTTTGAATAGTCATGTATAATTAATTCCTTCACATAGTCTTATCAACTCAACGCGTGTAACGTCATGTGCGTAACCTAGTTCATGCATAAAACAAAACTTTCCGGCCATGTAATCCTTGACGGTGTCCTAAATATCGTATCACACGCCGAATTACCTCAGCCCGGATGATTTAATCATTAGGGCAGATTGGTTGGGTTTGAAAGCCCGCAACGGCCCGAATACCGCAAATTCATCCTCTAATAGGGACATTTATTATTTCTTCATTTTTGTTTGAAAATAAATAAATTTAAGATTGTTTTTTTTGGCTACTGTCAAATGATTGTAGAGTGGTGCGAGATCGTGTAAGGCTATATTAGCGCCATATTTTTTCACGGATTATTTGACACATCTATATAGACAGATAAATAAAATTGAAGTGTCTGTTTGTAATGTCAAAATAAAAATATGAGAAAAATCACGGGGGAAAATTTGGATCAAAAAATTCCGAAAATGCAATTTTTAGAATTTTTTTCTGTGTGTCTGTCCGTCTGGATATTCCGGCTAACCTCTGAAACGGCTGGGCCCATTTTGACGGGACTTTCACTGGCGCAGATAACTGATGTTATAACGAGTAACTTTGGCTACTTTTTTAGGGTTCCGCGAAAAAAAATCCGTACGGACGAAGTCGCGAGCACAGCTAGTAATACAATAAATCTTTAGAGAGATCGAGTTTGTACCATGCATTTAAAAATGTGAAAAAATACTAGACTGTCTAATTCGAAACAACAGATTCTGAAAATGCAACTCTTACCCTATAGACATACCTGCGGATCGTTCGGTGGTGGAAAGCTCGGCTGAATACGCTCACAATGTTTTTTAAATAATCTGTAACATATTTTTGTGTTTTATATATATAATAATAAACACCTTAACTTTATGATTATATTTTATTAAATCCAAATTTTGATAATAATATATTTTACAAGAGCCATTTTAACATAGGCACGCAGCCATTGAGATATAACATGTCTATATGATCTAAGCACGCAGCAAAATGACAAGGCACATTCTTGATATTATTTTATCTGTCAATGTGTTGCTATATATATTTTACCATCCTTACACACATCAGCGGAATTTCCGCTGTGTTACGCCGCGTACAGATTAGCACCGATCGTTCCTTTGCTGAACTTTACGCGCCGAACATTTCGCAAGTGTATCGCTTGGCTTAGAATTTTGTCTGCCTGTCTGTTCAAGTATCACGTGAAAAATACTAAACGGATTTAAATGAAACTCAACACAGAGCTGAATTAAACCCGGCTGAACCGTTAGGCTATTTCTCTTCCGAGAAATCCCGTCGTTTCCGTGGAATAGACGCATATAGTGAAAAATATAGTATGTACTGCGGGCGCGTCTTTTTGCCGTCCGTTGTTGCAATTTGCTAACAAATACATCGTCGTTAGGGAAACGCGAACCAAGCTTCGCTGGCAGATGCTATTATACACTTGGGAGAGCATACATCCAGCAGTGGACATCGATTAGCTGAAGATGAATCACCTTGATTATACCCTTTAAATGTCCTTCTTTCTCCCACCTACCTCAAAACCCGTGGGACAGAGACGACCACTGAAAATAAAGCACTCTTGCTAGTAAAAGGATAGTAGTTAATCACATCAAAATGATGGTCTTTACTACGGATTTTTTTTTATTTTTTTTTATTGCAGGAGTTCAGCGGACAGGCAGACGGCCCACTTGATGGAAAGCGGTTACCATCGCCTATGAACTTTTGCAACACCATAGGTGCTACAAATGCGCTGCTGCTCTCTTAAAGGAGTCTGGAACCTGGTCACTAATGCCGGAAAACAACACAAGGTTGTTATGGCGGCATACTCTAGACCAGGGGTGGTCGCCATCCAGTCGAGCAAATACCCTACCACCTGGCTATGGGTTGTTTAGTCGCCTCTTACGACAGGCCGCCACCGCAGGAAATTGTATTCTTTCTCCGTTCCTGCACGGATAACAATGGATGCAAAAGAGCGATATTTCTCGCGGTATATAAAACCTTTTTTTTATTGCATGAGTTCAGCAGACAGGCAGACGGTCCACCTGATAGAAAGTGGTTACCGTCGTCTATGGACATTTGTAACACCAAAGGTGCGAACAATGTGCTGCCGCTCTTTAAAGCGGCTTTGGTGGAACCTGGTAGTAATTTCGGAACACCACTCAGGGTTGATAGGGTGGCGTACTCTAGACCAGTGGTGGTAGCCATTCAGACGGTCAAATACTTTATTTACCACCTGGCGATTACGCGATCGAAGCCACGTGGAAAGACCTAGTCATTTGTAATTAATACCGTTATAATATTTTGGGTTGTTTACTCCGGAAAATACTTCACATACGTTCTCGAAACTTCTCGCATTACACGACAGGTCTATTATAATAAATTATTCTATTCAACCCTTAACCTACCACACAAAGACCCGCATCACAGCTACTCTGTTAGTTTAGCACATTTACCAGTTTGTTTTTTTTTGACTGTTTTTCATGAAATTTAACTTAAACGTTTTGAAATGTGAGTATAATTTAAATCAATTCCACAAAGAGTTTGATAATTACTTAAATACTTTAATTAGTCTGGCAATTTTTGTATTCTATAATCAAGCTTTGGAAACCGGATAAAAAAAGTCGAACCGGTACGGTCGAGCCTAAGTATCTAGAAACTGTTCTTTCGGTTTTAGTCTCATTTTAAGGTTAGTCAACCGGTTTTTGGTACAAAAGGTTTTGTTGAATAAACCGGTATCGAATGATTTCGAACGGATTTTGACGCACACCTTCAAAGCGCAACTATGTGGTACAGTAAGTTTTCACTCGCACACAAACCCATATTGTAAGAGATAGAAGGATACTTCTCTTCTCGCGGAATAAACCGGTTAATTCAGGTTTATATAACACTCTCTTAAGGTTTACACTCCGAACGAATCAGTTGCGTAAAACTGATTATAACCGGTTAAAACCGGTTAGCAAATGTTATTTAACCAAAAAAAATGTAACTAACCTAATAGGTTTGTTATAGATGGAATTAATATTATGGAACAATACACAACAGCAAACCAGTTTACAAAAATAGTAAAACAACGTTTGTGCGAGAAGCCTTATTACACGACGAAAGATTTTCTAGACGACCGCACCGAATGGAAATAATGCGATCGCTACCAAGCTCTTTCAAAAACTACACATATAAGCTACTTTGTTTAAAGTTACATTAGTTCAAAATATAATGAAAATGTCCACTACGTAATTAATTATATAATGCAAAATATAAACTAAACAATTATAGTTTTTTATTACTGGAGTACAGCACAAAGATGACAGCCCACCTGATGGAAAGTGGTTACTGTCGCCTAGGGACATTTGCAACATTACCAATGTGTTGCTGGCCTCTAAGGAGACTAGAACGTGGCCACTAATGCCAGAACACAACTCAAGGTTATGGCGACTATGTTACGGCGGCATACTATTAGACTTCGGGTGGTGGCCATCCAGATGGGCAAAGCCCTTACCACCTGGTTGTGGGTTGCTTACTCTCTTACAACAGGTCACCTGGCCGCAGGAATTAGCATGCTTTCTCCGTTCCTGCACGATTAATTTAGCGAAATAGATTTAGTGATACAGTAAAAAAATATATGTCGTTACATAACTGAGAGTTTCCAAATATAGAGCATATGTGTAAGAAAACGCTGATATCAGCAACTTCCAGACCAGATCAGATTAGGGAAAGCCGGACTCAATATTATATTATACTCTACCGAAAAACTTGACCCTAGGCAGTTGAGTTTCGGCTGCTGTCAAAGTAATCGATTGTACTTTAGAAATATATATAACTAGTGACAATTTCTACCTAATTACCAAAATGGAGTCATAATAATTTACTTGGTCCCAATTCAAATCAGTAATTCTGTTCAACACGCGATTTTTCGTGTTGAAAAATAATGAAGGTAGGTATAGGTGTGACTTTGTTACATTTTAAACTAGGAAATGAGTGCACAGATTAGATAAGAAATCTATTTAATTATCGGTTAAAAATTCTATTTAATTTTGGCTAGTTTCTCATAGGGTTAGGCAGAGTCGATGGATTTCTTGATATGATCTTTAGCTTCTTCTACTTTCATTCATCTCTTCATCTGTGTATGAATATATACGTTTATTGTAGATACTTTTCCCTGGCCATTCTTCAAGACATTTGCGATTTGATCATTGTACATGTACATAGTAAGTCGCGGTCTAACAACACCAACTCTAACACCAACTCTAACACCCACACTGTTGTCAATACACTTGTTCTATTAGTCTCCTTTCATTCATTCTCTCTACATGTATCTCATCTCTTGTTATTACATCTTCAAGCAACAACGTTTCCTTATTTCAGCGTTCCTTATCTTATCACTCTGTGACTTTTTATTTATGTAAGATTTAAAAATAGAATATATAAGATTTAAAATAAAATACCCTCTTCAAAACATTTGCTCAAAAATGGATTTACGAAACCTGTATATATTGTTTGAAGGTTAAAAATTACGCACCAGAGAATGGGACGTGCGGTAAAAGAGGTATTCTCACCTAAGTACTTATTTTACCGCTCGCCGTGCTGTGAAATAGGTACTTAGGTGAAAAAAAAAAGAATTGCACCATGGAGTTTCACATTACGAAAATAAATAAGCTGAATAATCGAACCTTCTTGGAAGGACTTTTAATCAATACATTTGTCTCACTTTAACACTATAGAGAAAATGAGACGAAAGGTGTACTTCTAATTTTCACCACGCGCACGTGGCGCCATTGTAAATGCGCGCCATTTTCATATTACGAGTAGAAAGGTCAAAGGTTGTTGTGACTTTCCAACTGATATTTATGTTTGTTTCGTTACCTATTGTACTGTTTTCTCGCAATGTTTTGAAAAACGTTGTATGACACACGTGCGGTTGTTGACTTTTATAAACTCGTGATATGTGTGATACTACCTCGACTTCTTCTCGGGCTTACACTCTACTCCTTTGTAAAAACCAACTTACCGCACTAGTAACATAACATAACATAAAGAACTACATATTTAATGATGGTCTAAAATCTTCATTGAAACTCGGTGTCGGAGCTCGTTTGAGACAAATTTTTAAACACAAATATATAAAACTAGCTGTGCCCGCGACGTCGTTCGCGTGGAATTTGTTTTCAAGACCCCCTGATTTTTAAACATTCTTCATTGGTGCTCCGCTTCTATTAGTCTTAGCGTGATGATATATAGCCTATAGCCTTCCTCGATAAATGGGCAATCTAACACTGAAACGATTTTTCAAATCAGACCAGTAGTTCCTGAGATTAACGCGTTCAAACAAACAAACTCTTCAGCTTTATATATTAGTATAAGATATAAGATTTCTAAAAACGTTAATCTATGACTAGGCAATATAAATAGCAATTTCACTAAAATGTTAGTTCATTTTGAAAATACAGACTCTTGGGTTTATTGGAATAAGTATTAAACACAGCCTTATGAGGCTGACCGACGATAATTTTGATTCTTGTCTCTTGTTTTACATCATGCCCACTTTCACGGAAGCAAGCCGAGAAGTGACGAGGGAAGTGGCGTGGAAAGTAGGCAGCGCGTGTATGTTCAAATAAGTTGAGTTTACTTCCTTCGCCAGTTTCTTACTTGCTGCAATGGAAGTGGTGGAATATTAAGGTCTTCGCATTTTAGGCGAAAAAGATTACTCGTTAATTATATCACGTTCAGAAGTCGCAGAACTGTACTACCCTCGGTTGCAAAGAATTTAAACGAATAAAATTACCATACGTCCCAAATGAGTTTTTTCCGTGTTTCCCTAAAACATGAAGGCATTAGAATGTAGAAAGTAATAAAGTGCTAAATAGGTCTACAGGGGACCATTTTCACGAAAATTGATTTGAATTTAAAAGAAAATCTTTTTCATGAATCGAAACGACCTTATTCATAGAGTTAAAATCTGTTTGAAGAATTATTTAAAACAAATCGTCCAAAATTATTATCTATTATTCATAAATACATATTAGTGTTAAAATACTTTACAAATTTATGCTAAATGTCGTTAATTAAAGCATAATAAAGTGTTAAAACTCATAATGAACGAAACGGTATTCATAATCACATATTAGCACTGAAACGCCCTAATAATCCTCGCAAATTTTATAGGACTCTACGCTAACGCCTTTTTTGAGCGAAAAAATGGCGGATTTTGATCAGCTGATTATTATTTGTCATTTGACCTTTTAGAACTGTATTCTTCTTCTCTATTTGTGTATCCAGCCAGTGCGAACTTTCCATTAATATTCAAGTTTCTATGTCGTACAAGAATGTCCATAGACTATAGAGATCCTATCATACTCGCGCTGTCTATTTCCCTCACCACTTTCCTGCACGCTGCCGTTCAAGTGGGCATCATGTTGACGTTAATATTTTTTATTCGTTTTTTTCCATAATCAAATCCCTGATAAAAATATATTTCACTATGAACTGGCAACATCATATACAATAGAAGCATTTTAATTAACAAACATTTGAGAAGCGTTTATGAATAAAGCTTTTTATCGAACGTCTGATAGACTAAAAACATTTTAACTAATGAAGGATTTATATTGTATAAGTTTCTTAACGGGACCTTGGAAAATGATGTTCTTTTGTGTGATTTTATTTTCAATAACTAATAGCAGTGTAATAATAATAATAAATGTAAGTCAACTAATTTAATAATACAGTAATAGTGGCTAAAAGTGAACAATGATTGCAGGATGTTGACTATTACAAGTACATAATAGTACTCTATTTTAAATTGAAAGTGAAATGAGAAGTCAGGCGTGCTGTAATAACAGGAAATTTTCCTGGTTTGGGCTCTCCCGGCTTTTCCACTGATAACTAATTCTTTTTCTTTACTGTTATTTTTTGTGGAAAAGAAATTAACTTAGTATAAATTGATTGATGGCTTAACATAAACAACAGGCTTTTCATAATATTAATTTTCAAATATTATGATAGAAACATAGTTTTAATTACTGTTTAAGCAATAAATATTATGTATGCTTAAACATCGCTGTGTTGTTCTTACATTTATTTAGAAGTTTTTCTATTAATGTTTCTCTCCCCCGCTCGGTTTCCGGACCACCGAAGCTTCGGGCGACGAACTCCCGTAACCTCATACGCTCAGTGGAGACCGATGCAGAGAAGGCGCGCATCCCTCAAATCCGCAAAGGCCAACAGAAGCTACTGATGGCCAAGTAAAGCCCGCGATGGCCATCAAACCCCACACATTAACCGACCAAGCCGCTGTTGTAGCCTACGCGAATCCCGCCATCGAAAGCCACAGATCGGCCATCGAGAGCTGCTCTGTAGGCACCAACTGAGAAGCCTCCAGCGGATCTAATATCACGTCACTGGGGGGTCGTTGCCCTCCGAGCTGAAACCGGGGCAAAGAGTTTTTAAATCGACACCCCAACCAACTCCACCTAAAGGAGCTGAAGACCTGACGATTAATGTTTCTAAAAAATACAGATTGATTTGTTTTATATTGATTATAAGTGCATGTCTTTTAATTCATATTTTTATAATAATAACAATATATTTGTATAATTATACGTTTGCCCTCTACGCTACGACATGGAGTCGTTTAAGAAGGGCGTTATAAAATATCTTAAGAGGCCGGCAACGCGTTGGCAACGCCCCTAATGTTGCAAACGTCCATAGGCGACGGTCACGGCGATCTTCCATCAAGTGGGCCGTCCGGCTGATTGTCTGCTTTAGGCAATAAAAAAAAAATGCAACTTATAAACGCCCTGTTTTATGTTTATACTAAAAACGCTCGGTAAAGCAGAAACAAACCACGCGTAAAACAAACTATTATTTTACGTCCTAGTTTCATTCATTAATTAAATTTTAATACATAATAATATATAATCTACCTAATAACAACAGCTTTTTATTTACTATGTTTCCCCTTAGTCGCCTTCTTGATACCAATGGGAAGAAACTGGTGGGCAAATTCGACAGAGACTATTTTTTATTAATTTTATGTAAAGTATATACAATAAATTAAAATAATAAAATTGCAACAACTATTTATGTAACCTTTTTTGTCAACCCTACGGACCAACGACGCGTGACATCATGAGGCTATCGGCAAACCTGCGCACGGATAGTAATTTCCAAATTTCAATTTATACCAAGTTTCTTTCAATACAATTTTCTTCAATAAACATTTACCAATAAAAACAGAAATAAGTGAGCGGAAAGCATGAAAGTAAACGAAAATTCTATGTGCCATTAATTTAATAATAGATTGCAATGTGGTTTGTGAAAGCAAGTATTGCCAAATACCGAAATAGGCTTCTGTATATTTCTTTTGTTTGGGTCCATGTTGACTAAACAATGGGCAAAACACCCGGAAACTGTGAACAATGGAGGCAATAAACACCCCTGGATATCATAAGAGGGACTGTACAATGTACAGAAAAATAAAAGATTTTTTCACTTTCAAATTTATAGATAGACTATCAGACCCGGCAAACTTCGTACGGCCTCAGAATCAATCAATAAAAAACGTTGATATCAGAACGACGGGACCAACATCAAACGTTTGACATTCAAAACCAAAAAAAAACACTTTTAAATTTAATTTCATTTCTGAACGACTTTTAAATTTAATTGATTTTTAAACGACGGGACGAACGTCAAATGTTTGACTGGTAGGAATAGTTTTTAAAGGAAAGCGAAATTGTTGTCTTTATTATAATCCAAGCATTTTTTTTTCATATTTACTCACCTTTTAAACCTTCCCTGGACTTCCACAAATAATCCAAAACCAAAATTAGCCAAATCAGTTCATCTTTTCTCGAGTTTTAGCGAGACTAACGAACAGCAATTGATATATATATATAGATAGATATATATATATACATATATACAAACACACACACACTCACACACACACACACACACACACACACACACACACATATATATATATATATATATATATATAAATTATAATGTTATACTTAGAATAATAATGATTTTTCTCTATTTTCTTAATATCATCCATGCCGTCTTATTTGAAAGTTTAAGAAAATTTATTTTTGAAGGCGATTGTCAGTAATATCGGATATGTAGAGATACATCTTCTTTCATTAAATCTAAGTTGCACTAGACTAAACTAATAATAATTATATGCATGTAACTCATTAGAATCTTCACAAGTATACAATCACCTTTATTGGGCAATCCGCTAAGCGGCTGAATAGTATATTTTCAACGTTATTACCATTTAACTCCTATCCAATTAACTTGCTACGAGCCGTTTTGTATTTTATTGTCTGAGTTCTAGGGTTTCAATGAGGTTGGATTGAGATTAGTCGTATTTATTAGGGCTGTAAAAGGCCTATAGAGAGCTGTATGCAGAGCACCCTTACCGGACTGCATTCTACAGTACAGCTTGTTTACTACATTTATTATATAGCCTTGTATTGTGTTTGTTTAATATTAACTATAGAGAGCACAACTGGTTGAAAAGATGGCGGAGTGTCTTGTGTACTTAATAGAGGATATAGTATAGGAATCGGTTCACTACACTGCACTAAAAGAAGCGTTTCACATTACTAAACGTTAATCAATCTATTAGTTCACTCGGTGAGCACTCAACGCGCCAGCTGGCGATCCCATAGTCTTGTGTAATTCATGAACAATGAACTATTAGGGACCGTGATTCGATTACTAACACAGCAGATGTAAAAGTTCTAATGACCGATTTTTTTTTTTTTTTTTTTTATAATAATAATCGGCAGACAAACACACATATTGTATATCCCCAAATTAAGCAAGTTACGCTTGTGTTATGGGTAATATACAACGGCCCACTCTGGGGCCGATCCCAGACACCCAGACCACAGTAAATAACGGAGAAAATACGTTTCCGAAATTTACTATACCAGGAATCGAACCCGGAGCCTCTGCGTTGTGGTGAGGTAGGCTGGCAAAGGCTTAGCCCGCTCAACCACAGAGGCCGTCAATAATTTTAATAGTACTATTAAGTTGAACCAGTTCAGTTATCGAATTGTACTAGAAAGGAATGCTCACTTGGATGACCGAATAAGGGAGAGAGTAGAAAGCGAATCGAACAATAATGTGAAACGTTCAGATACATTGACAGATCTATATTGCATATTATGTTCGAATACGACATCTTGAATCTGAGAGGACTGCTGCTAATGTTCCATACTAAATTATGTCCAGGAGGGACATAATTTAGTATCTTCTGTCAAAGGCCTCCAGGTCATGCAATTGCTTTGCCTGTTAAGGGCAAGTCGTCGCCAGTGCGATCCAGCAGTCACCCTAAGTTCCCCTTCCCAAAACTTGTTCTGCTTTCCACTGCTCCTTTTGCCATACTTTGGGGACCAGTGGATAACCATCTGGCTCTAGTTTCAGTGCTGAATGTTTCATTTAATAAAGTTTAAATTCTTCAAAAGTCTCTGTGATTAGACTAGTAATTTAATCATTCGCCTGAAAAGTTTCAACTTTCAAGTGGGCCCTCTGCCAGTCTGCTGACCTCCTGCAATAAAAAAAAGTTTGCTGTAGCTAACTCCGAAGTCTCAGGTTCGATTCCCGGCATCCTAAATTTCGTTAAGAAAGTTTTTCTTACTACTTTCGATTTGGGTGTCTGGGATCGGCTCTAGAGTTATCTATTGCATTATTGTAAGCCTGTTTTTCAGTCATCATCTTCTGAAGTTGTGGTGCCTTAGTGGCTAACGAATCCGCGTCTATTCACAATGTCATGGGTTTGAATACAACGTGAGAAAAATGCACATCTGACGCAGTTTTTCTTCTGGTTTAATGTGCATATTGTTATAATTAGGTATTACGTTCTTAGGGTGAAGGTAAATATTGTGAATACACTTGCATATCAAGATTATCGGTTTGCGAAATACGTTAATCTGACTTGGACAAGGGGAAACACGAGCCCAACAGGTTTTTTATGGGTAACGTTTCACTAATTTTTGAATTTCTTCCATATAGATCCAGTAGTTTCTGAGAATAATGTGACTTACAGATACAGAGGTACAGACAAACATGATGAATTATATAAGGATTCCGTTTTGGAAATTAATTACATAAAAATAGGTATACATTAAGCTGCTTAAACGAAAAAAGGTAGTAAGGTAATTAAGCGTGATTGCATAGATTAAAATCTGAACTGTATATGTAAATTATTGACTTATGTAGAACGTAAAAGTCCTAATTAAAGTTGGAAAATACTAGCCAAAGTTGTATAAAGAAAATAATTGGCAATTAATTTATTTAAGCATAAATTTAAACATTCAAAGCAAAGTATACATTACTTTTGATGTAAATTAAACAAACTTTAGTTTAAAATAAGTTAAATAATATAATACTGATGACTTAACAAGCTTTTGAAAAATCCTCATTAAATATGATATTGTTACAAATTTGTAGGGGATTTGTAGGATGTAAATTCGAAAATGCCGTTGGAATTATTCTAAAGTTTATTAGAAGTACACACGTGTAATTCACAGTTCTTAGAAGTATAGCCGAATACGACAAAACCAAACCGTAGGGCAGAAAATCGTAATCACATAAATCGCGCAAAGTCCGTCGTTATTTCGGAGCGAGTACCTCTCGCTCCGAAAGTGCATTATGTAACGCCTCATTCGCAGTCAGAACACGACTGGTGCATTTCCCGACTGACCGACCCTCATTCATTTGTAAATTGACATGGCCTCCTAGCAAATTGCCGCTCACTGGTTCTTGAAATCTTTAAATGGTCAGCTTAATGGCTTCTAAGAATTTGCATGAAATACCAACAGAGGAAAGAAGGTTTTATGACGTCTTACGGCGGCGTGAACAAAGAGATTAGCGCGTAACAATAGATCAATCAAATTCAAAGGGGTAATAAGGGGCCGGTTTGTATCAATATTATTTGAAAGGTTCTATTACTTCATTTGTATTTAAAAAAAGTTTAATTGAAATTTACGTTCACCTTAAAAAATACTTAAAAATAAAATATACTAATAAAATTATACAACTTATTTAAAAAAAATACAAATAATATCTAGCTCCTAAATTACCGTCAGTTGGGAACGTTCACTAAACACTGGCCGGGTTACCACGCCAACGTGGCCATTGCCATCCAAATGCCTTTGGTCGCGTGAGACGTCTATCAATCTATCATGGGTTCTAGAGTTTCGACACTAAAAGTCACAAATATGTATCCGCTAGTTTCAATTAGTTGCTTGTAAAAAAAGCTTTTTATTTTTAATATAGGGCCGGCCGGATTTACGTTAAGTGCCGCCCTGTGGCGTCGTGAAAAATATCGCCCTATTATCTATGCACTGTAACTAGACTTCAAAACGTAAATATCGAATGAGAACTCGACTTTTAAGATTTGGCATGAAACCAATAACTGCCCAATTTTGGAAAATCATTGATTTTTATAACAGAAAGTTGAATTTTTTTGACACTCCAAATTATGTCGTCCTCGAAAGTTTCGCCGACCTGGGCACTAGTCCCTAGTGACCTTAGTGTAAATCCATCACTGTTCAAATAACAAAGAACTTATTCAGTAAATAATAATTTAATAAATTTATTGAATAAACTTATAATAACAAAATTAAAAGCATGCAACAGTCATTTCATGGAAAGCAAGTGGAGTAACCTTTGTGATATATTATTTTGTTTATAGTCATTTTAATTGGAGTCAGTTGTGTTTTCTTAACTTTTTTATTAACATACACGTAGTCATTTGTGTAATAAATAGATGGCTTGAAATTATCGATGTGCGACACTCGTCAATCCGCCTAAACAGTTCTTCCAAATACAGTGAGTGATCAAAGCCCAGCAAAACGACATTCATGGGCTGATATTCAAATAGGTTACACCATTAGACATAAGGGTTATTGTAACAATCAATGTATAGTTTTAAGTTCTTTCTCATAGCGATGCGTGTAGATCCTTTCCGCGTCGTATTTGTCCACAATCTGTCCCCAGTATTCTGGTTCATGGTTTATCATATGACTGATGACCTTACGTATCCCATTACGTTGTTGCTTTGTGCATTTCTTGCATCCTGTTTGAAGTGCATCTGTTATGTGTGCTGAAAATGTTAACAAAATGGTTAGACGTGGTAGAGCCATGCTGGCTATCATGATTCTCTCTGCCTACCCCCATGGGAAACAGGCGTGATATTATGTATGTATGTATATTCCGGCATTAGTGGCCACATTTCAGACACCCTTTCGAATCCATGTTTGTTCACGACAATGCCACAAATGGTGGCAACAAAATTCGTCGTTACGGCCGATTCTTCGCTCTTCATTCATCCTTCGAGGACTAGACTCCACACACGCTCTATCCGTGCAGGAACGGAGAAAGAATACAATTTCCTGCGGCCGGGCGGCCTGTCGTAAGAGGCGACAAAACAACCCACAGCCAGGTGGTAGGGCATTTGCCCGACTGGATGGCTACCACCCCTGGTCTAAAGTATGTCGCCATAACAACCTTGAGTTGTGTTCCGGCATTAGTGACCAGGTTCCAGTCTCCCTTAAGAGAACAGCAGCGCATTTGTAGCAACTTCGGTGTTGCAAATGTCCATAGGCGATGGTAACCGCTTTCTATCAAGTGGGCCGTCTGCTGATCTCCTGCAATAAAAAAAAACTCCACTAGCCAAGTCGCGCTTTAATCTATTTGTACTATCAGAAACTATTCTCAAACTGATAATTGTGATTGTACAAAACAAGTAATAATTAAATATTGTGCACACAACAACCTTGTTTGCATGTACCGCCCGCACAAGTTAATGGTACCTTTGGTTTTGTAAACGTTCGTAAGTAACGGTAATCACTTGCCAGCAGGTGGGCTGCCAGCCCTGCTGCTGTACTCCAGGATAAAAAAAATCGAAATGTGTGCTGGGACACATAGTTTTACGGGCAGGTTTTCAAATTGGACAAGTACATTAACAATCCGCCCGTAAACCTTTGTTGCGGTACGTATTTCCACTTGTCCGTTGAAGTTTCACTTCTACTATGTGTCCCAGCACACATTTCGATTTTTCGCAGGTTTACTGCAAATTATGATTTGGTTAGGTTAAAACCGGTTAGGTACATTTTAACTAATGCATTTTTTATTTAAACATATTTTATTTTATCAAATAAAAAAACTGAATTCGATCCGGAACCAATAAAAACATCGACCGTCTACTCTAATGTTATGTCGCCTCTCACCACGTCTAGTCTAAATTTATGCCGCTCTTCCACGCGGCTGTAACGCTTTTTCGTGACAGAAAAATCCTAAGACCCGTCTATATAGAAGTTTCACTTCAAAAAAGGTTTTCCTAAAAAGCATTAAAATTATACCGGCACAAAAAATGGATCTGTATACTTGACCAAACCCACCTACGAGTACGTGTACGAGCCAAACGGACGGAATGGACGAACGTCTAGACAGAACGGGTTCAGTGATTCATTCGACCCGAGCGGAACTTAACACCAGTTACAAAAATGCACAACAAGACAATAGTTACATACTGGGTAAACAAAAGGCAGCCTTGCAACAAAAGGTTGCCTGAGTGATCTCTTCCAGGTAACCTGACTCACTGAAATGAAATTCTTCTTATCTTACTTATGTTAGTACCAGCTGCGCCCCGCGGTTCCACTCTCGTGGTGTTGGAAAATCGTTATATTTTGGATAATTCACACTATATCTTTATAAATTATAGCCTATGTGTTATTCTGATGTGTAAGCTATATTATTATAAAGTTTCATCAAAATCCATTAAGTAGTTTTTGCGTGAAGGAGTAACAAACATACATCCATATACGCAAACTTTCACGTTTATAATATTAGTAGGACTATTTATTATATTATGTTAAGTTAAAATACATTGCGTCATAAAAATTGAAAGAGATAAGTGAACCGTTTAATAGTGGCTTAAGAAAACATATGTGAATTTATAGTACCGTGAAAATTGATAATATATTCACTTCTCCAACATATGACTATCTACAGTCGACCATTCTATTCCATATGTCATAATCATAACTCGGAGCACAGGGAGCCCCTCTATGCATTATGGCTGGAAAAGTTTTCATATTTCAAATGAAATATGAACGTTTTTCTATCGGATTTATATTCTACACTATTGTGTGCAGAGTATTATTTAATCGAGTTTATAAGTATGTATATTTTGTTTTAATTTATTTATTTAACATGACAACAAAATGATTACAACTTAGTGAATTATTATACATAGCATAGAAAACCTCTGGGGTTTATATTAGTGCTATGAATATCCACGTCCGTAGCATTTAACAATTTTAACATTACATTAGATTTAAAAAGTGCATTTTAAGTTTATTTTTAACAATTTGTGATGTAATGCTTTCCCTAAACTCAACAGGTAAGTCATTTAGCAAGCGCGGTACTAAATATGACGCTGTGCGCTTGCCGTATACATGCTTGCCCGACTCATGACGAACCGGTTTTGGGCGATGGCTCGCGTATATACAGTGTTTTGCTAGTATTTGTAGGTCTTTGTTAAAAAATTGCTCTTTGAAAAAAAAAGTATATGATAATAATGATGCTTCATCATCATCATATACTTTTTCCTTTTTTATTGCGAAACTGGCAAATAGGCAGACGGCCCAGTTCATGGTTACTGTTTACCAAAGCCTGGTTTGCAACACCAATGGCGAAGCCAGCGCATTGCGATACTTCAGGACGAGACACAGAGTTCAGACAGGAGGAATGGGATAGAGAGGATAGGTGGGAATAGGTAAATGGCAGAAGGAAGAGGGCCGTCGGAAATCTCACTGATTGCACGAAACCCGATTGGCTCAAGGCTAGGCGTTTCACGCCGATATTCTATGAGAGCGTGGTATCACACCGATTGAGCCGGCCCCAAGGGCTGTAATCTAGGTAATGATACTAGCATGACTCTAACACGTACGATTTGCTTAGATATTATGGTGTTTTTTTAATTTTTTAGTACTCCAACCATAAAATCCATATCATATCCATCCATGATCCATGCAGGAACGGAGAAAGAATACAATTTCCTGCGGCCTGCCGTGGCCTGCCGTAAAAGGCGACAAAACAACTCACAGCCAGGTGGTAGGGTATTTACCCGTCTGGATAGCTACCACCCCTGGTTTAGAATATGCCGCCATAACAACCTTGAGTTGTGTATACGGCATTAGTGGCCAGGTTCCACCCTACTTTTAGAGAGCAGCAGCACATTTATAGCAACTGTGGTGTTGCAAATGTCTATATACAATAGTAACTGCTTTCCATCAGGTGGGCGTCTACCTGTATGCTGAACTCATGTAATAAAAAAGATACATGGGGAAAATTGCTAAAAATTGGTTTGTTGCATGTTTTTTTGTCAGTTGCTTCGGGTTCTATAGCAAAATAATAAAAACCTCAGGACATTGATAATCTATCTCTACGAAACCCTTACATTGCGTGTGAATTGACAAGCACTTAGTCGATGTTTTTTATTAATTTTTGAAAATTTAATTATTTGTCACTTACATTTGAGTTCATATCCCTCAGCAGTACATTTTCCCTTTTCCAATATGCACTTGATGTATGCTATTAGAAGCCTTTTGTTGTTTAAAATCTCATCGATATTGATATTGTCGTACTTTTTGTCATACGTCTCTTCTCCGTTGATTGCAAACGAGCAGAATGAGATCACTGTGATAACCAATAGCAGTTTCATCCTGAAAATAAAATATTTTGTCAATTATCAAATTAAAACTTGATAGGGATGCGGACAGTGAAATCAACTGAGATAGGTAGAGTTTTACACAGCTTATCCCGTTGGACAATTTCCGTTTTCGCTTGCGCAGAAAACTGCAAACCGATTTCCGACATGTAAATATACTATATTGAACTTTAATTACAAGCGGAAATCATAGATAGTGTTAGAGTTTTTTTTTTATTACAGGAGCTCAGCAGACAGGCAGACGGCCCACTTGATCTTAAGTGGTTACCATCGCCTATAGACATTTGCAACACCAAAGGTGCTACAAATGCGCTGCTACTCTCTTAAGAGAGACTGGAACCTGATCACTAATGCCGGAACACAACTCATAGTTATTATGGCGACATACTTTAGACCAGGGGTGGTAGCCATCCAGTCGGGCAAATGCCCTACCACCTGACAAAGTGTAGAAAGAGAAACGCCGTGGCGTCAAAATGAACTACAAAAAAAGCACTATAGTTTTAACATATGACTTTTATACGGAAAACCAGTTATTAAGACATAATTCGAAAACTTCAGATTAAAAATATTAAGGTTTTTAATATCGAGATTAATAAATACGGTATTAAACCACAGCTGTGTTCCCAAATCTTATGAAGGTTCTCTTTCTGCACAGACACGACTTGCTATGCATTCTTAGCTCTGTTCCGCTTACAAGCACATTTACACTACCGGCCGTATCACGTGCTGATAAAACTGATCAACTGCGCAGATATATCGGGAGGAATTATTAGTTATGCAAAACTGTACACGCGTCCCAACCTATCCCGTCATAAACAAATACTAGTAAAAGGAGGCATAACATGTCAAATAGCGCATTAATTATTGTTTGAAAATAATTATAATTAGTTCTATTTTTAACCGACTTCCAAAAGGAGGAGGTTCTCAAGTTGATTGGTATTTTTTTAATGTATGTATACCGATTACGCTGAGATTTATGATCCGATTTACATGATTCTTCTTTAGTTTGATGCGGAATAGTTGCCATTTGGTCTCCTCAAAATTTAACATAGTTTGGCCCAGTAGTTTTCTTTTTAAAACATCCGTTCCGTTAAAAAAAAAATCCGTTCCGTTCCGTCCTTAGGACCTATATTTTTTAAGGCGCGCGGCAACTTTCGTAACGTAAAAGTAACAAATAAAACTTCGTTTAAAAAAACCGACTTCAAAAACTAAAAAGTATAAAATAATTTAATTCTAAAGCTATTTTTAATTATGATATCTTATTTTTAATATATATTATCTAAAACATCTTGAAGCCGATGCGAAGTAAAACATAAAAATTACTATATCTTGTAAAAATTGCTAAGCACCAACTTTAAGATGTTTTAAATAATATATATTAAAAATAAGATATTATAATTAAAAATAACTTTAGAAATAAGTTATTTTATACTTTTTAGTTTTTGAAGTCGGTTTTTTAAACGAAGTTTTTTTTATGTTATTTCAAAATTGATATGATAAGATGTTATTTTTTTTTATTGCATGAGTTCTACAGACAGGCAGACGGCCCATCTGATGTTACAATGCGCTGCCGCTCTCTAAAGGGAGACTGGAACCTGGTCACTAATACCGGAACACAACTCAAGGTTCTTATGGTGTCATACTCTAGACCAGGGATGGTAGCCATCCAGACGTGAAAATGCCCTAAGACCTGGCTGTGGGTTGTTTTGTCGTCTCTTATTACGGGTCGCCCGGCCGCAGGAAATTGTATTCATTCTTCGTTCCTGCACGGATATTTATTGTGTTATTTATAGCCTGGTAGGCGCAAAGCGCTTCGTCCTTATAGGTGGAATATCCACCACATATTCTGATAAATGGTGCTTGCTTGTAAAGCTTAAATAGTTTCTATAATTACATACATACATACATAACTTCAAGCCAGTTCCCTTGCGGGGTAGGCACGAACAACAGAGCGCCATTTAGGCTTATTCTTACACACCTCACTTGCTTCTTTGACATTCATAACTCTTGTCATACACGTTCGTCTGTTCTTAAGGCTCCTGACATCACCTTCTGCTAGTACACGATCAATTTGATCATGGAAGGTGGGTCGTGGCCTTCCACGACTTCTGCATCCATCCACTTTTGCATTGTATATCTGTTTAGTCATTCTTTCATCATGCATTCTTTCCAAATGCCCGAACCACCGGAGCATTCCTTTCCTTACCTTCACCCCGACATTCTCTTTCAGACCAACTCTCTTTCTTACTTCAGTATTACGAACGCGATCCGCGAGCGTCACTCCGCAGATTTTGCGCAGTGCTCGCATCTCGACCGCGTTTACTCTACTTTCATGCTCTCTCTTCCATACTCTCTCTCATTCTATAATTAATCACAATAAATGAAATATTTTTGAATGATTATCACTAATCGAATATATGTATTAAAAATATTTTTCTTTTCTTTACAGGTAAGAGAATAACATAGCTGGAATGTACTTACATGGTTCATCATATCGGTAAGAACCTAAAACTACAATAGCCGAGTTAAAACTGACAACTGCTCATACCCCATATGACTACGCACATTTAAAAAGTCAACCCTGAGTTACGTGATACCTACCTTAGTCATGTATAACAGCCAACCCTAATATTTAGTTGTTTCGCGGTTTTGCTACATCATTGTGTAGCGTACGTTTATTTAGAAAAATCACACAGCAAAGATTGCACAGCATTATACGATATGTATAAAAAATGTGTACATAGGGACATCTTTGAAAATTACACCCGTGACTGAAAAAAGGACTTCTGACAGGAAGAAGATTAAGGTAGTGGGCATATAATGACGAGGTATGAAAGTGACGTGACAAAAAGAATGTTAAACTGCAAGATTGTTTACAGACAAAGGTAAAGGTAGGTCAAAAAAGAGATGGATGGATTATGTGAAGGATGATATGCTGATTTGTGGTGTGACAGAAGACGTATATCACTATAAAGGAGTATGAAAGGAAATGACATACTGTGCCAACCCCAAATAATTGGGAGACGGTGAAATAAAGAAGAGATAAATAATCGGTACATTTCAAAACAGGACATGCTCCAATAGTGGGTCATACTTTACGAAACAAATTTAAATAAAGAGAATAAATTAAATTGAACTTTTGTATATTATATACGTATATTAACTACGCTTATCCGTCTAATTTCGTCCACATAGACCCTGTCGTTTCTGAGAAAACGACTGTGACATACAGAAACAGACGGACGATGGATATTATGACGATTTCATAAGGATTCCATTTTTGCCAAAATGAATATGAATGTTTAAAAAAAAATACTTACTTGATAAAATTGATAGTCAGTTAAAAATTACTTGAACTTAATATAATTTTTCAATCTATTGTACGACAGTATAATACGATCTGTTTTAATTGCAAAGTTGTCAAGCTATTTATAATGAAAAGAGATCCTTGTCTCAGTGACAATATCATTGAGTTTTATGGAAAATTTACTCTAAGGTGGCATTTTCCTTATTCTTATTACAGGATAAAAATATTACTTGTCTAGTTTTGCAATTACAAAAATATTATTTATGGTTATTATTTACTCTATGGGAGCCTAATCTGATTTATCACCGCTTCGCAAAATATTGTGGCTTCAAGAGAAGAAGCGGCGCAAAACTTCAGCGACATGCCTATCAACAACAAGAGTTTCTTGCGCCGTGTGGGGGTTTATTCTAGTGTGTGTGGTGAGTCGATGATGTTATCCCGTTTGATGAGGGTGACTGGCGAAGGCTCATCTCTCAATCGCCCATGAGGGGAGTACATTGTACAAAATAAGACGACGTGTGTTGTACTCTGTATGTAATTATTGCTTTATTAATTTAAAAATAAACTTAAGACTATGTATACAGAAATCTTAACTGCTGCGTGAAAATATGTAAATACCCTAAAGATATTCGTAGATACATCACCGACGGTTTTCTGTTTTCTGTATTGACAGATTTTGGCAAGTACAAGGACTACTCAGTTATGGCCTTGCTAATTATTTAGCAATAAATTATTTCATGTACGGGAAGTGACTCGCCGCTTCTTCTCTTCAAACCTCTACATGTTGCGAAGGGATGGCAAATTATATTAGGCTTCCATAGAGTAAATAATAAACGTAAACATAAAATAATGTTAAATAATTAAAATAGATAAGTTGGTGATAGGTTAAATAATAATTTTAACATTACTCATTGACGCTTGACATCTTTGTCTTCCGTAATCACGACTACTGAAAAATGGCGGAAACGTCGGAATAAAAATCAAAGAAAATTGCGCGCTTAAAACCATTAAAACGTTGTTTTAATTACATATATTTTGAACATAAATTAGTCATAAATAGAAAGCATTAATTAACACATTTCTAATTTCGTAAATTTAATTTAAGCGCGTGTTACGTTGATATTACACGAATCAACCAAATTGAATCTATTTAGTTCAAAGACACAAAGTAGAAATAACACAACGATATTGAATATTTCAAGTTTATGTTTATATAGATTACTTTGGTTAATAATATCATAAATGTCCCACTGCTGGACTCGGGCCTCCCACTACACGGGGAGCGGACGGTATACCCGCCACGCTTGTCCAAGGCAGCTTGGCAGGTTTGACACGTCGGTTACCTCAATGTGCCGGTTGCATCACGATGTTTTCCTTTACCGTTGTTAGCACGTGGTAATTGTAACAACATGCACATTAGTCAGAAAACTGACTAAGTGGTGCATGCGTGCCTTTCGGCCAGGATCGAACCCGCGCCTTTTGAGTTTGAGACGCATCCGCTAGCCAGTACGCTACCACGACTTATCACTTTGGTTGATTCATCCGAATTGAAAGACAGAATTGTATAGTCTAATATTGGCTTTATGAGTAATGTTCTTTATTGGACGCTCTTTCCTTAGTCTTCTCCCATGATATTAGTCATAATCTGATTTTCATTTGTTAAAGTGCTTATTAATTACTTCGTTTCAACTAATAATGCTATTTTAAAAAATAACAGCATATTGTTGTATACAAGATTTAATGTAGTGAAATTGACTGAACGGTGTATTTGAATTTAGCTGCAGGAAAAAATATGGACTTCTTTAAAATTAGTTATTATAGTGCGTGTGATGTGGAATCATGTAAGCGTGCGAATATGAAAACTTCCATTATCAAAGAGGTATGATTTTATTGAAAATTAGCATGAATCACGAAATTTTGTCCGTGTAGGATCAGAAAAAGAATACTAATTCTTGCAGCCTGTGGTGAGAGGCGACAAAACAACCCACAGCCAGGTGGTAGGGTATTTGCCCAACTGGATGGCAACCACCCCTGGTCTAGAGAACGCCGCCATAACATAACAACCATGAGTTATGTTCCAGCATCAGTGGCCAGGTTTCAGTTTCCCGTTCGAGATCGGCAGCACATTGGTAGCACCTTTGGTATTGCTAATGTCTATAGACGACGGTAACCACTTCCCATCACAGTTGGGCCGTCAGACTGTCTGCTGTACTTCAGCAATATTTTTTATTTTATTAACTTAAACCCTATTAGTAATTATATTGTATTACACTGTTTAAGTAATACATTACAAACTAATACAATAGAGAAATTTTAACTTAGTTATAATGTATTCAACCTATAATCCCTCAACACTATAATTAGAACACTGAGTCTTGGTCCGCGTCTTCTATGGATAAGGTGCCCAGAAAGCTGGCTATGTTTTCTTGCTGAATTGAATCAATGAGAAAGAGAGATGGAAAGAAGCTCATGAATTCAGGATACGACAAACGGCAGAAATAAATAATTATCATTGAGGGTCATATATTTACGCGGCTTGCGTGATTAAGTGATTTGCGCCGTCGAACCGACTGATCTAGCCGTATTTGGTAGATGTGGTCGACGTGTCCACGCAGGCAGTCATTTCATCAGTGATAATTATATTAATTTATGTAATTAGATATTATGGATAATTAGTAACTCATGCTACACTAAGAAAGCGTGATTTATTCAATTACAATATTAACTAAGGTTGCCTTTTTTATAAACTTGGCCTCAGCAAGTCTTGAAGGTATTTAAGCTGTCACGATACCACCAGGTCAAGTTCACTTGGCCATGCGATTAGCTCTAATACGTCTTTGATTCAGTGACGTGAGAAAATGGTGCAATGCAAATAATAGTAGGGAATGTTACGAAGGTCTTCTGTTGTGAAAATCAAAACCTGAACATTTCGTAAGAAATTTTATAACAGGCCAAAAATGTGTCATGAGTCATACTAATAAATCCTTTATTGGATATGCATGTTTCCTCTCTATACTTTCCTTCACTGCGATCTCGTAGCACGCCAGAATTATTTTTAGGGAGGTGCATCTGCTTCTGCGCATTATACTGTTAACTAATATATTCCAGCAACAACATGTAGCATTAAACCAACATTTGCTCTCTGCCCAAGATTCGAACTCACGTTATTGGAATGACACATTGGTGCCTTAGCCACTTAGATAACACAAGTTATATCTAGTATTCTAGATTTAGTTACATATGTAGTGTAACCAGCATCAAGGACCAAATGCGGTACAAGAAGTATAAAATTACAAGGAGCACGTCTGTATAATGATTTGCCTTTAGACATAAGAGTATCTCCATCAATAAATATTTACAAAATTAGACTTAAAAATATGTACGAAACCTTATTTAAACACATAAGACCTGGCAGACAAATATTAACTCTAATTTAAGAACATGATTTCTATGAATGTAATGTAGTATACATAGTTGTTAATTAAATTAGTTTATACTTATATGTATGACGTATACTTGATGTATTTCACTAGACATATAATCATTTATTTTTCTTTTTAAGTTAAATGTATTTATTGTTTTCTGAGAGAGATATATAATTCATTTATTTAATATACAACTAATTCAATAAAGAATATTAATGATTATTTTTTGTGAAATATTCGTAATTATAATATCAAAGTTATATACTATCATTCCTATAATTCATATTGCGCCTAGGTCGCCGTATTTTATGGGTAAGGAGTCCAAGGTGGCTACGTTATCTAACTGGATCGTCATATTAGTCGAGATTGCTGGAGCTCGGCACCAGCCTTTTTTATTTCATGAGTTCAACAGACAGCCAGAGAGTCTAAGTGATTGAATGCGGTTATCATAGGCGATCTATGGACATTTGTAACAGGAACCAATGTGCTACCACTAATGCCCGACAACATACTTAAGGTTGTTATGGCGGCACACTCTGACCATGTAGCCATCCAGATAGGCAAATACCATACCACTTGGGTGTGGGTTGTTTTGTCGCTTCTTACGACAGGCCGCCCGGTCGCAGGAAATTGTATTCTTTCTCCGTTCTACCACGGATAGAGCGTATTACTTACAATAAGAGTCGATTACGTAAATTATGTTCACTGTATTATAAATATATTGTAATATATGTTATTCTCACTGGAACAAATACGAATATATCTTGAATATAAAACACATAAACATACTAGAAGTATTACTGACGTAGATTTTTATTGCTCGTTGGGTCAGAGAATAATAAATTACTAAAGTATACGAGTGCCTTGCCTTTATTAAGGCTGGGCTTATTCTTTCGGAACCTCTGTCAAAATATATTGTCATGGGATTTCGTGACAGGTATATCAGTACAAACGGTGGCGTCGTTGTTATAACTGAATTGTCAAATATGAACAGAAAGGACTGGATTTAAGTGATACAGAGATAACTAACCACTGCGCAACGACCCAAAATAAGTCCTGGCCTCCGATACGAAAACACGTCACTTCTAGCCACTATTTTGTGTCAATTACTGGCAAAACAAACAGAATTAACACAAAAATACGGACGAATATGTAGATAAAAGAACTATACCTTCTCCGACGTTTTATTTTACTCTTGACAGGTCGATTAGTATTGATCAATCCGTGATGCCCTAAAGCTTTACCAATTCGATTTTATATATGTAAAAATCGAGTTTCTTTGTCAATACGTTTTAATCAATTTGGTATTGGCATATTGTTTGCTAAAAACCTGTGTTGCGTAATAAATAAGCCATATACTTATAATGAAAAGTGAAATAAAAGCAAGAGTATGACTTTTTAAATCTAAATAAATGCCGTATTTTTTAAAACATTTTCATTTAAATACGATTATATTCTATTAAATTTAGACATAATTACAATAGTTTATTATATAGCATTAGATGACTCACAGAACGGCACTACTAAGTCGTTTGGAACAATGAAGTATGACAATTATGACATGTGAAATTTACTGTAAAGAATGTGCATTTTGATTAGCGTGCAAACGTCAAAAGTAAAATAAATCGTTGGATAGGGTATAGCAAAAACTGGAAGTTAAATTTACTTTAAATGTGTACAAGCTTCTAACGACACTTGCAATTTTCAATTGGCCCAACTTCTTCTCTGAAAAATTATGCTTTCTTTCTGATATAAATTAAAATAACAGATACAGATATGAAGCGACACCATAGAAACAGATAATTGTAATTCATAGCTAGTTTGCTACGCGTGTGCTTAGCACATACCGATACGTAGCGATACTATTGTAGATATTTACGTACGCACCGTGTATTATCTACTTTATGTAGTAACTATTGTACGTGTTGTGTTGTTCGTTTGAAGTTATGGCTGTATATAGTTACCAATAGATTGCTACGCTGAACGCTATAGACAAAGTCAGACACTGCGTAGCTATTCGCAGCTTATTTAGATTCTAGATAGACTAGACAGAATTAATTTTATTCAACCTCTATCAGGAATGACGTTCTTCAAATATGTAATGGAACGTGTCGTTTGTAGTCTGCATTCTCAGATTGTACCTTGTACTGTGATCACGAGTGCGTATTACTTTGAATCATTCACCATATATAATCAAGGTGGCGAAGTCCGTCAGTAGGGGAACTCCATACACTTCTCATTATTTCTGTGTTTGAATAGTTACCACGACAACAAGTCAGTCAGTGAAGACACCATTGAATTCTGTTTTTGAATTGTAGTTGTTACCACGACAACAAATCAGTCAGTGAAGACACCATTGAATTCTGTTTTTGAATTGTAGTTGTTACCACGACAACAAGTCAGTCAGTGAAGACACCATTGAATTCTGTTTTTGAATTGTAGCTGTTACCACGACAACAAATCAGTCAGTGAAGACACTATTGAATTCTGTTTTTGAATTGTAGTTGTTACCACGACAACAAGTCAGTCAGTGAAGATACCATTGAATTCTGTTTTTGAATTGTAGTTGTTACCACGACAACAAATCAGTCAGTGAAGACACCATTGAATTCTGTTTTTGAATTGTACTTGGCATTAAAATTCCGTTTAAAAAAGTTAAAAAACGAGCGGTGTATGAACTTACCCTATTGACGGACTTCGCCACCTTGACTATACTACTTTATATATTACTTTTTAGATTAGATTGTAATATGAATGTAGTATGTTTTAAATACATCATCTATAAAAAAACTTGAAAATGGTGTATCTTCTAGAACTTTTACACTATAAATTGATAGTCAAACTATAACCCGTCAGCTACGAAATCTTAAATTACTTGACGTTATAAGAGGTAATTTTAAGACCTTTCTTCCTAATGTGAAAGTGCTCAAAGTAAAACTTTTGCTGTCAAGTTTCTGTAATTTAGACGAGTGCTGTGCTTTTGTATAGTTGTTTGTTTGTTGTTTATTTACGTAGAATGTTATCTGGCAAGGGGAAGTGTTACAATTTGTAGATCTTTGGCGTTATTACTAAACTTACCGAGTCTTGAGCGTAAGATGTGTTTTAATGAAATCTCAAGGGATTATTAATATACAGCCTGTTTTACATAGTTTTGTTAGTACACTTAAGAGCCTTAAGAACAGACGAGCGTGCATGACAAGAACTATGAATGTCAAAGAAGCAAGTGAGGTGTGTAAGAATAAGCCTGAATGGCGCTCTGTTGTTCGTGCCTACCCCGCAAGGGAACTGGCGTGAAGTTATGTATGTATGTATGTTAGTACACTTGTCCTCTTCTAATATTGTTCATAGGCTAGATTGTCTTTATGTATTATATATATTATAAATATCTCATTTTGTATGTATATTACGCTATTATCTCGTATGTACCTATTATATTTGTACAGTTTTTGTTCGTTTTGTTATAACATATGTGTTTATATTTCTATGTTCAAATTAGATAGATAGATAACACTTTATTGTACACCATTACAGAAAACAAAAAATCTTATAGCCTAAAAATATTCTAAATGTGCACAATGGGCGGTCTTATCGCTAAGAAGCGATCTCTTCCGACAAATTAAATATTTATGGGTTATTTATGTATATTAATGTGATCTATAAATAATAATTTTAATCCTTATTAATTTGAGGTTATTTGAAGTATATAAAACTTATACAAACTTTTTAAACATGATTCAAGTTAAGCAAAAATATGTTTATAATTTATTAGTAATTTGAATAGCTTGGTATAATAAATAAATAATATGTTATATGTATGTATGAATATATCACATATGAATGTGAAAATGTATCTACATTTTCATCTACATATATCTATATGTACAATGATAGGTTGAGTCATATTGAGTACCTATATTATTGAGTAAATTCCGCAATACAACCTCCAGTGATGCTCGAGACAAAAGGGAAAAAATGCGAGCTATAAAAGTTATTTTCACGAGTATGAAAGCCGTGGAAGGCCACGACACACCTTGCATGATCAAATTGTTCGTGTACTAGCGGAGGGTGATGTCAGGAACCTTAAGAACAGACGAGCGTGCATGACAAGAGTTATGAATGTCAAAGAAGCAAGTGAGGTGTGTAAGAATGGGCCTAAATGGCGCTCTGTTGTTCGTGCCTACCCCGCAAGGGAACTGGCGTGAAGTTATGTATGTATGTATGTATGTATGAAAGCCAAGGTAGCGTCATCTTTTTACTTCCTTAAATAAACAAGGAATACCGTTATTCTTTTCAAGATGTGACTAACAATACTCCACATGACTATGGACGCGTTCCGTTAGTAGCTCACAACGCCAAAAATGCTTCGCTAGCCGTTCCACATGGAGACCATGGTCGTTATGGTCGTGGCGAGAACGTCACTAATGACGTCATCATTTTCGATCTCACATCGCTTACAACGACCCATGTGGGTCGACGTGGGCGTTAACCACACAGCATTAATTCTGTCTGTCGAGTGACATTGAAAAAGGCGCGATTTTCAAATCAACCAATGACATTTGTGTATTTCGTCGTTTATGACATCAACGCCCCATGATCAGTTCTACTACAGCTTATGATTGTAACATCCTCAAGCAAGTGGAACGGGAGAAGTCGTGGTCGTTATGAGCCTCTTGTGGAACGTAGCCTATGTACACTAAAAGTAACTTCTACTACTTCTACTTTCCGTCAGGCACGCTCACTATTGAAATGTTCATCTCAACCGCGACTAAAGTCCGCTCGCCTTCGTGGATTACAAGAACTGTAGTATCTTAGCCAAGAAACAAGGCTCGTGAAACTTAAATCGGTTGCATGTTAGAAAACTTTCACCAGATAATGTTAAAGATCTGGTGAGTTTACTGGCTACAGAAACTAAGTTATAATTTATGACATAAAATAATTAACACTATAAGTCGGCTTACAGTAGCTTTTTGTTTTTGTTTTATCCTGACCAATTATAATTAACAATTTTTATGTTTTCACGACTAATACACATAATGAAAACTACATTTTAACGGTTTTAAGCGCGGTATTTTATTTATTTCATTTTTATTTTGACGTTTCGGTCTCTTTTCAGTAGCCGTGATCACGGAAAACAAACTTCACATATTTATCTTCCACGATCACGGCTACTGAACAGTGGCCGAAACAAAAATCAAATAAATAAAACGTCGCGCTTAAAACCGTTAAAAAGTACTTTTGATTATGAGTATTTGTAATAATTAAACTTATTGTAGGTAATCGTATGTGCATGCTATGATACAAATTGGCTCCATCATCGATATTTTATCAACTTTGTTAAGGGTCTCTAGCCTTTTTGACACAAACTAGTCTACTATGAAATCATCATGTCCGTCTGTCCATCTGTCTTTGATTATTACAGTAATTTTTCCAGAAAGTAATGGATCTATACAGATTTTTGCCAGGTGGTAGGGTATTTTTGCTCGACTGGATGGCGACCACCCCTGGTCTAGAGCATGCCGCCATAACAACCTTGTGTTGTGTTCCGGCATTAGTGACCAGGCTCCAGTCTCCTTTAAGAGAGCAGCAGCGCATTTGTAGCACCTTTGGTGTTGCAAATGTCCATAGGCGATGGTAACCGCTTTCCATCAAGTGGGCCGTCTGCCTGTCTGCTGAACTCCTGCAATAAAAATAAAAAATAAATGAGAAGCACATATTTGTACCTTTATAATACAAATTTACAAATATGTGTAGTATATATTATATACTTAGATATATTCCATGGTGATCAGTTAATTTCCGAGGCCATGAATCAGGAAAAAACATCAAAAATTGTTTTTCCACATTTATATATTATAACTAGGATATGCCCGCGTCTTCATTCACGCTTGACTTGAAATTCCTGCGGCATTCCCGGGACGCAAAGTACCACAGCATTTAAAAAAGAATGTAAGCTATCGTTATAGTGAAAACTGTGTCGGAATAAGCTAATTTTCATGCACCCGAACAAACACAAACGGCTCCTGCTCCCGGAAATATTCCCGAGATTAAAAATATTACAAATTTGATTACATAAAATTTGCTATCGATCAGTGAAAAAATCACATTGAAATTCAATTTTTTTTTAATCTAGTCAATTTAAATAATTCCCAGAAAAATTCGCGGGGATTCCTAGGATAAAAAGTAGCGCAGATTTTTAGTCTAAGAATTTGCTTTCGATCAGCGAAAACCGCATTGAAATCGGCCCGGTAGTTTTTACGTGAATCCCGAACAAGCAGACAAGAAATCTAAAAAAAATGCATCGTGATCTCCACCGTTTATATAGTCTATTACAGTAGTTTTTTTATAGTTTCAATTTACAGACACAGCATGTTTAGATTTTTATAATATTATAGATATTTGTACGGAAGTAATTATATGTATTTCAAGCGATATCACTACATAGCCTTGTAGTGAAAAATAGACTACCAGAAAAATTCTGTAAAATCTCATCCACGTAAACCAAACAGTTTTTAATCAAAGTGACAGTGATATACATAATATACATAGAACAGACGAACGGCCAGACATGACGATTTCACAAGCGTTCTGTTTCTAACCGACTTCCAAAAGGATATGTATATTTGTTAAACGATTTCCGTCAATAGAGGACAGATTTTCAAAATAAAAATCATTTGAAAGATCGTACTCATCATGTAATCCCATTGCCGCCAGGTCAAGATCTGATGAATGGATCCTAGGGAAATGGAGAGTAACCCTTATTAAAGAGTACTGAGCGCCTACATTCTTCGAAAGGCAAACATGTATACGGGTGCCAGTAATATAATTTCTACAGGCGCTTAATATAATCTTTCTAAAGCTGTTCAAGTATTTGAAAATAATTTAATCTACTTCTGACTTAAAAATATTTGTATTTTACTTTTTAGTTTGGTTTTGGTAAGAAAAAAGATATTTCCAAAGCGATTACAGAATCCTTATTAGTAAGGTAGTAATAACAAAGGTCGGCACGCTTCCTGTTGCTGATATAAAAACATAATACAGTACAAGTCTATAGCGAATTTAATCAGCGGCCATGTTTTTTCTTGAGAAACACGATGTATTACGAGATCAAAAGTGAAAAGCTAATTAGTTAAAATAAGCAAGTTTTTTTTTAAACTCAACCGACTTATATAATAAACATAAAAATAAAATGAACAATTTAACACTCATTTGTTGTTGTCTATTATTTTGAAGTGAGTGCTAAATCTATATATTGTTACGAGTTGCAGGACTCGAATTAAAGTGCTGTTAGAATTACTATAGAATTTATTAGAACTATACAAACACGTATAACACAGGTACAAATATAATTGAACACAATCAGTTCAAACGTAATGCGCGATTCAATAACACGCGCAAAGTCCGTCACTATGTAGATTATCGAATGTACACACGTCTTGTCTTGATCGTGATTCTCGCTCGACTGCCGATCTCTCCATTGGGCCATTGCTTTATAATGCACCGATACAATACGGCTGCCAGCCCGCGTAGATCGGATTTTTTTAGAATCAGTTCGACACACCTGTCTAATGACTGCCATAAAAGATTATAATGTACAATAGGCTGTTTTTCTAATTACAAATTTTAAACACAAAGTAAACAAAAGAAGTACAAATGCCAAAAAGGTAATAAACTGCAGGTGTAAACTGGTATTTGGCGGGCAGTATGCAGGTGGCCCAAATTGTAACAATATTAATACGTGAAGCAAAAACTTTGTACCCCTTTTTACGAAAATTTCGTGGATGGAGGAGTATGAAATTTCGGACATTTATAGTTTATATAGAGAAGAAGCGACGAATGCTAATATAATTTTTTTAATTATGCATATTAAATATGTTAAATCAATAAAAAAATATTACACACACTACCATGTATTTGACACACACAATAATTATTATGGCCGAATTTCGACGACAGGCGACCACTCGTAAATTTTTCACTCCCTAACTAGTAAGTTGCGCTTGCGTTATGGGTAATATATAAACGGACCACTCCGGGGCTGATCCTAAACCCACACCCACAGTAAATAACCATTCCAGGAATCAAACTCGGAGTCTGTGCGTTCCAGTGAGTTAAGCCAGCAAAAACAGTCCACTCAGCCAAAGTGGTGGTCAAAAATTTTAATCGAAAATGTTACATAGTCTTGCTTTTAAATAAGTTTGGATTAAAGACATAAAGTATCATAAATAAATAATTATTTACGATAACCAAAATGTTTCCTCGATGTTATAAAAAAAAGTATTTCTACTTAATTGCCTGCCTAATTTAAAAGTGATAACTATATGAAAACAAATAGTATACACTTATAGATCCATAAAGTTGTAATTCAATACTTCTGGAGTAAATTATTTCCATGCAATCTGTTTCTACACAGATGTCGAAGATTTCGAACTCTTTAGTATGAATGAAAGAAAAGAAAAGAAAGAAAAACGTACGTAATTACATAGACTTTTCTTAGTTAGATTACGTCGGATGACACCCCCCCCCTCCCCCCCTCCCCCCCTTTAATTATGAAGAAAGTTCTAACGGACTTTTTCAATATGAGCATAGTGATAAAGGTAGTCTAGACAGTAAGAAAATTGTTTAATTCACTTGAATACGAAATTCACTTGGACCAATGAACTCGAAAATATTGCAAGTTAAACAATCTCAAGGTTCAATAAAAATATCAAACTTTTATAAATGTAGACACAAAATGTTTAAACTTTCTTGTGCATTATGTAAATAAAATTTCTTCACTCGTGTGGTTGGAACTTAAAAAATATGTTTCAACATTGAAATAAGATTTGTAACTATTTCGAATTTTAAATGGTGTCATAAAAATCGTATTAATTATTTATTAAATGCTAGCTACATACTCGTATAATAATGTTACGACTCACATATCTGTAAAAACACCTTTTATTACCTTTCGGCATTTGGACTTCTTTTGTTTACTTTGTGTTTAAAATGTGTGATTAGAAAACAGCCCATTGTTATATTGTAAGCTTTTACGGCCTATCGTTGTGTTGTGATCATTAGCCAGGTGTTCGGATTTAAAGTACAAACTGATTCTAGGAAATTCAGTCCACGCGGCCCGACGGACATATTGCATCTGTGCAGTATAAAGCAATGGCCTGATGGAGAGACGAGGCAGTCGAGCGATATCCACGAGCGAAGCAAGACGTGTATACTACAATCGGTAATCTATTAAGTGACGGACTTTGCGCGTGTTATTGAATTACGACCTACTGCATTACGTTTAGACTTGTTGTGTTCGATTATATTTGTACCTGTGTTATACGTGTTTGTATAGTTCTAATAAACTGTATAGTAATTCTAACGGCATTTTTAATTCGAGTCTCGCGACTCGTAACAATAATATAATGAAAAAAAAAAAAAAAATTAAGTAATGTAAAGCGGCCGCTGCAAACGTAATCGGTTTCTTCATAGTGATAGTTTATCTTATTTTTTGTATACTTATCAATCAATCAATAGCTTTATTTGCAAGAATGTAGTTTATACAGGTGTTATACAATTGTAGATGCATAGTATGTTCTACCACATAGTGGTATACAAAACTGGCTGAACTGACTTAAATACTAAAATTCATTTACATATATGTTCTAATTCAGAAACATGTCAAATAAGCTTTAGTAATAAATAAATAAATTATGTCAAAAGAAAAAATACAAATAAATCACTAAGCTTTCCTATATAGATAATAACGACAAACACTTTTTATACTAATTTTTATATTATACTAGGTTTAATATGGTTTTTATTATCTGTGGTGAAATAGCAATATTGTGTGAATACAGTCCACATGATATTAAAAGAGAGTAAAATATACATTTTCCGAGTGAGACGTACGTGGTTGTAATTAAATAAAAATCCCACAAAAAAATGTTAGAACTTATTGATTAATGAAAGAAATCAGTGTACATACTACTTATAAAATTTCAAAATCGCATAGGAGTAGTACGAGGCAAACTTAAATGCGTCCGCGTTATTACGCGGGACGCAGTTATAAGGCTCTTCGCGGCCTCTATCCAGATTCGCTTCCTTCGCACAACTCACTGTAAGATGTAATTAACATCAAAATTTGTGTCGACCTACGCAAACTATCGGAATTAACTAAACTCGAAATGCATTTATGTTTTTTTCTTACTATGTAATAAGCGAGAGTCAATGTATATATTACCATGCAAAGGCGGACGAATAGACGATTTTATAATATTTTTTTTATGTTTATGGCTTGACAACTAGGCCTTTAAGCGAGGCGCTGTTGTATTGTAGGCTACAATCGACACCATTCAACGGAGTTCTTGTGACAACTCAAAAGGCCACATTTGACTATACAGTTCACATTTCTCACAAAAACACATAATTACTACTCAAAAACTATCAATATCCTACAACTATTGTTCATATTACAGTAACTTTACACATTTTTAGAAAATAAAACTGCACAGCACAACATCCCCTTTCAGTTCCCGCCAAAAACTCCGATTTCAATAAAATATTAATGTATTAGCATAGATTAATAAAACTTCACATCATATATGTAAACGTCATATTTTGACAATGTGTACACTCCCAGCGTCAATGGCATGCGTGACTGTGATTTCATTTGCTAATCAAATCCAAAAAATTGGAAACTGAAGCTCCACTAAAATTAAGTGGTTTTATGTTAATATTCAATAGTAAATAATCTTAAAAATAAAATAATATACGCCGTTTACGAGGTCTCATTGTAAAAACAAAACATATAAAGATTAAAGTGAGAGGAAGTTAAATACATCGTTAAAGTTAGCCACTCCATACAAAAAGCGTTATATCTTAATTACCGCTAAATTCTACAGCGCTTCAAATATGCCCTCATCAAAAGTTTTATTCCGTAAACTTCGGGGTAAAGGTTCCCCCTCTTCGCGACGGGACCCCGATAAATATTTAATCACGATAAACGTCAATACGAACTTCAATATTTATCGGAAATGGTTTCCCATTTACATTGCGACGGTATCACACTCAAGGATTACTCTTGCCAGATACAAATCGAATAAATAAGGACGAGAGGAGCAGTGCCGTAAATAGGGCGGTGGCACCGGTGCCCAGGCACAGGGCGTAGACTCCGGGGGAAGAATGGCCAGACCAGGCAGGACTATTATTTTTTCCGTTTGCTCCTGATAAGTTCCTGCTGCGCCCCTAGTGCTCGATTTCAACACATACGTGCCAGTATCATCAAAACCGTCTGTTGAATTAGATAAAACATCGCGCTCATTTTTTTGGCAGCGCACGAGCGTATTTGTGTTATTGTTCTTTAAAAATTTGATTTTTCTCCAAAATATTAGATAATTGGTCCACCAACACCAAGGTCCTTGTGCGTTATTTTATCACCCTGAATGAAATAAAGTAGGCCTATACATAGCATTGCTCTAGCTAGGGTGCCTATAATATCTAAGAAAAAAAACAAGGGGCAGTTATAGAAGCTCGCACAGGGCGCATAAAAGGCTATTTACGGCAAAGCACAGGAGGACCTAAAACACCGCAAATATGCACCTATTGGCAATGGATACATATTTGTGGTGGTCGGTGTCGAAACTCTAGAGCCATGGGGTCCGGAAGCTGATCGGTTTTATCGAGATCTATCATCTCATTCGATAGAGGTCTCATGTGATCAAAAGACTGGCCTGTATGTGGGGCAACGCATCGGCGTTGCCATCCAGCGCGGAAATGCGGCCAGCGTTTTGGGCACGTTCCCGACAGCGATTTGGGACTTGTATATTATTTTTAATTTTGTACATATTTCAATTATGTTTATTTTTAGTATTTAATAAGACCAATCATACCTTATTTCGTAATATATAATGTTATTAAAGTTAGTTTTATAAGATTTTTGGTACATCTAATATGTCAAATTTAGAAATGATTGAATGATGGAATATTCGAGACTGAAAGACGCTATAGAAGCTTGACCGCTTGTATATTTATATCAGTCATAGAAACGTAATATTTGTGTGATAGAACGAAGTGTCTCGGGTAGTCATATTATTTAGTTCGCTTTTACATTTAGGTAATAATCCAAACTAATTACTATTCATAAACAGTAGAAGAAAATTGACATAAAGAAATTTATATAATTAATATTATAGTTAAAAACAAAGCAACTCTATGATATTATACAGTTTAGTTACCTTTGCCTAAAATGATGATTTGGCAAAAATTATCAATTACAACAGTTCCTAGTACGACTTTATTAAAAACTAAGTTCAAATTCAAATTTGAATTTATTTATATAAACTTATTTCTAGGCCTTTAATTATATCTAAAACTTATGGTAATAACATATTTTGAATTATAATGGTTAAAATTAAGGCTACAATTTTTTTGGCGACGCTCGCTGCACTAGACTCTAGGTCTGTATCGCGGCACCCAACACAATTTTATTATAAATTAGTTAAAGTTATAGTTTATTTGCAAGCTTACATAAAGCCTGATGATACAAAATTATCACGGATTGTTTGAATTGCAATTTTTAATTATAATGTGACATCACAGTGGCATGATATTAAGGATCAGACAGTATTTATAAAAAAAAACTGTTTCTCTTCCAGTGTTTAATGTAAACAGTCTCACCGAATCTAATTTCAGTCCTCATCAAAACACAACGAGGCTTGCCCACGTCCTGATTAATATTTTAACCTCAGCAACAGGCCTCTGTACCTCTAAATTATAAATTTCAAAACAACATCTCCACATTTATATACGTTGCTGTTTATGTACACAAACACGCAAAGTACTCACGTTTCCGGCGGGTAATGTACGTTGGATAAGCGATTTGATTAAATATTTATCTGGGATAAGATACCCTAGTAAGTAGTAGCTTTCGCTGTTTCGCATACCATCTTAATTAAACATAATTTGCTTTGCGAAGTATTGTTTAAAAATTAACTTGTTAGTTTGTGGTCTAGGTGTTATTAGGCAATGCTGATCACGATACTCCCTAGTGATTGCAGTTTGCTAATAGCAATTAAATGTAGCATACTTAACTCAAATCGCAGATTTTTATTGAAATTACTCAATAGTTTAAATCCAATTTACGGACCTTCGTGCCTGATAAGTAATCAGGCACGAAGGTCCATAAAAAATTTTGTTTTCAAACAAACAATTTTTTTACTATTTTTTCGTTTTCGAAAACTACGAGTAAAACAGCTGTGGTCAGAGATGAACTTTGTCTTCTCTGTTCACAGCTGGTACACATAAGGAGTTCAAGGGTATATTGTAGGTTATAATAGGCACTGAATGCGGAATACTGGCTCTGTGCTGCAAATACTTCATCTATTCAATATATACATAATTTTCTACAAGTTTCTTGTAATTTTTTTGTTTTGTGTATGGGTTTTTTATTTTATTATAAATAAGCATGCATTTTTAATTTTTATATATAATTTAAAATATAAATGTAAAAGTTGATGTATCTGATTATATAGTTCGAAGTTGTTCATTTAGTTGGAATTATAAATTTAAACATGTTTTTATGAAATGTGGTGTTATAATTTTTTAATAACATTAATTTATTGTTTTAAAAACCTTAGAGGAAATAAATGTTATTTTTATCCCGTATAAAATAAACGTTCTTATGAAATATGGAACGGAAGATAAAGCTGAGGAGGCTGTAGGGAAATCCTAATATGATTCAAATATTTTTGTCATATTTGCATTTGACTAAACAAATTTCGGTTTCAGAAAAAGATAGATGGTCGCACATCTGTAATATTCACTAAATTATTTTCTGAATTGTTCTCAATCACAATATAAGCAACTATCATTACGTGTGGTGTCTCCACAAAAAGCGACCGACTAAACTAAATAACCTACAATTTGTGGGAAACCAAATTCTCCATAAAAAATATTAAGGCCCCACCAACCGTAATTTACGCTGTGTTCAAGTTATTTTACGGTTCACGGTCTACGGATATAACATAACGGCCGTATGTATTTTTCTTTCTTTACTTAATTACCGAAAAGTAGTATACTCGTAACTTTACAGGGCTTATATACAAACGTATTACATAAATATATTTTGATGAGTGGGGAGAGCACGTAAACAACATGTACATATACCTAGTCCAGCCATAAGTTCTGTTACAAATGAAAATGCATTTTTTTTAATGAAGTAATGTAATATTATTAAAATTAATACCTACATATTTATTAGTCTCAGCAAAAAAAAAATATTCTATTCGAAATGGCCACCTTTGGCTTTTATACAGGCGTTTAATCTGTTTGGCCACGAAATTATGGATTTACGCATTGTTTCCAAGGGAAATTTCGCCACTGCTTGCTCCAAATATTTTTTAAGAGACTCAATGTCGCCGTGTCGTTTAGAGCAGGTCATGTCCTAAAACTGTCCATAATTTGAAGTCTAAAGGGTTGAGGTCTGGGCTAGATGAGGGCCAGTTTTCAGCTCTTATAAAGTCCGGAACGTCGGTTTCAAGCCAGGCTTGGGTAGTTTGTGCCTTGTGACCAGGTGCAGAGTCCTGCTGGAAAGTCCATGGTATATTTTCAAAAAGTGTATTGCTGAGAGGTTTCACAACATGATCCAAGACTGTATATTGATACACTTTGGCTGAAGTTTTCACTCCTTTTTCACAAAAATGTGGTTTTGTAACTCCTTGATAAGACACGCCCCACCAAACCATCACTGACGCAGGATGATGACCACGTTGTACCCTTCCGACCACTTGAGCAGCTTCTTTAAAACCGTGAGCGTACACTTTATCATTTTGCCTATTGTAGTGTTCTACAATTGTAAAAAAAATTTCATGGGTAAAGAAGATATTTTTGTGCTTTTCACCTGCGTATCGCGACGGAAGGCGTTTTGATCGATCCACTCTCTTTAATTGTAAAGATTGATTTAGGGCATGTCCTGTATATCGACGATAAGCACCGAGCTTCAGGTCTTGTTTTATAATACGCGACAGAGTCCTAGCGAGAATCTTCATTTCTCGCGATAAGATTTTTTGCTTCGTAATGGGGTTTCAACGAATTCTGGCTTTAACAGCATTAACAGCCTTTTGTAGTTCTAACAGCACGCGGCCGCCCCGATCTTTTCTGGTCTTCGACAGACGAAGTGTTGTTGTATCTGTTGATAGTACGATATACGAACATACCGCTGATACCAAAATTTTGAAGTGTCTGGAATATGACCGACGGCTCCATACCCACTTTGTGCAAGGCGATCACTGCAATCCTATTTTCTTTAACACCCCATTTCATATTGTAATTTGATAATGAACACGCAAAAATATGTGAAATGACGCAAAATCGAAAGAAGTTTTTAAAATAATATACATGTTCCAAATTCAAAATAATTACAAAATTGAAAAAAGAATAGTTTTTATGTAACAGTATTTATGGCCAGACTAGTTATACATATTAATAGTAAATAAAAATAGACATACACATTTATATACAAATATATGTACATAAAGTTACATACGTATACATAAATTACTGTTTACAAATTTAGATAGTGATCTTTGAGGAGTTTATTAAAAGATGTAAGTGACTGCACTTCTGATGTTCACTGGTAATGCATTCCACAACCTTACAGCCTGCACAGTAAAAAATTAAGCACATACTTAAAAGTTAAATAAAAAATGTACCAAAAAAGAAACCGACTTTAAGAGAATATATAAAAGAAGAAAGAAAAATGTCTACAACATCTTGAAGTCTTGCCAAGTTAAAACATAAAGACAACACTAACAATTTTGCAAAATATTCTAATTTTATGTTTAACTTCGGCCTCAAGATGCAGAAAATATAAATTTTTTGCTTATTTTTAAAAGCGATTATTTTTTCTAATTTTTTTTCTGATTTGTCTCCCTGTTTTCTTACTAGTTTTTTTTTTTTAAATTGTATTATAGGTTTGCATTTGACCACGATCTCGCCCTATGTGGAGCCAAGATATGGTCTAGGATGGAGCATGCTTACCTAGAAGGTACCTATTCACACGGGACTTGAAGACACCCAGGTTATTAGTACCGGGAAAGACAGACTCCGGCAATGAGGTCCACTCCTTTGCGGTGCGTATAGTGAAGCTAGATCCAAAGCGCTTCGTTCTTATAGGTGAAATATCCATCATATATCAGTGTCGATGGAAGGGAGATAGCGGGATCAGATCGAAAAGCTCAGCTGTACACTCTCCAAAGTGTATCCGATAGAAAACCGATAAACTGGCAACACTGCGTCCATGTTCGAGACTGAGTTTTGTCGTCGAAAAGCTGACCGTTGCCAACCAGCCTCCTGGCTCTCCGCTAAATAGACTTTAGTGCTTCGATATGATATTTGGCTGAGCCATCCTAAAGATGAGAGCAGTACTCCATACATTTTTTTTATTGCCTGAAGCAGGCAAACGGGCAGACGGCCCACCTGATGGAAAGTGGTCACCGTCGCCTATGGACGTTTGCAACACCAGGGGTGTCGCCAACATGCTGCCGTCCTCTAAGAAATTTTATAATGCCCTTCTTAAAAAACCCCATATCATAACGCAAGGGGAAAACCGTGGCGGGAAGTTCCCTCCAGATCATCGTTGTACGCGGAATAAATGTTCTAAAGAACCGTTGCGTAGTTGAGCGTGGGAGCTCAAGGAAATGGGGGTGAATATCCTGTCGCTGGCGAGCGGTGCGGTTGTGAAGAGGCGTTGCATGCTCGTACTTGTGTTTTTTATTCCCCATATTTATGGAGACTTCGATGCTTGAGGTAATATTGCGTCTGAAATGAGAATTATCTTCAAATGAATGAATTACTTGAAACGGTAATTAAATGTAATCGATTACTTCTTAATAATTAATTTCAGTGATTACTTCACAAAGTAACCTACATACTTTACAACACTTTACAATTTAACATCTTTGAAATATTAGGGTTGAAATACGTCAGACATGGTTACGTTAAAGGTTGTAATTAATCAGAAAGTACGGACTTACGGAGACTAATCTGTGAAATAATTAATTATATTTGCAATATTTTCACCTAAACAAATTACCAAGTTTCGACATCATTTCCAATTTACGCCCTTGTCTTAAGATTTAATTATCAAGGCATTATTAATTATTAAAATAGAATATTTATAAATACTTTGCCATAAGGCTTTTTCATCCGCCGCCCGGTATAAGCATTTACATTACCATGACAAATGAGCCCCAGTGGCCGGTAAAGTAGGTCGGTCATGGGTCACAGGATGCTGCTTGGCTGGAAATGTCTTTTGACTTTGACATAATGTAGTGTAGCAATAACATAACTATATTTTTTTTAAATAAAAAACTGACCTCAAAATAAAAACCAAAAATAAATACTTTGTACAACATCTTGAAGTTGGTGCATTTTGCAATCTTGTTGTTATTTTTTATGTCTTACTTGGCAATGAGTTTAAGATGTTGTAGAAAATATTTGTTTTGTTTTTAAGTTTCAAGTCGAAAAAATCTTAATTTTAGTTGCTTGAATAGCTTTAAAAATAATATTTTAAGCGCCTGTAGAAATTGTACTACTGACTTGCGTAGGTATACAAATTTCCCTTTGCCAGAGTGAAGGGCTCGGCGCTCTTCAACAAGGGGTTGCTCTCGATTTCCCTGGGATTCACTCATCATATTCCGATTTGGTGACAATAGGAGCACCTTGGTGACCATCTAAGAAGTATACTCTTTAGAATAAAGAAAAAAAAATGAAATTGACGGAAGAAGGTTGGAAGTTGGTTAAAAATATAATATTCAACTGAATAAGTAAAAGATACAAACTTACGGCCTTACTTATAATAATCTCGTTAAGAAACGATTAGCCATCTCTTAAGTAAGAGAATCAGAATCAGACCCTAATCAATGCATATCTTTTTTTTCACTTATAAACGTGTATTACCTGTTGTTTACCTAAGAGGAGCACAGATAAACGAAATTTGAATGATTAACGTAGGTTATACCCAAAATATTCGACTAAGAGGAGTTTATGGGTAAGATTTTCACTAATCAGTTGCTGAGCAGTTTGTTTAAATTTAAGAAACGATTATAAGTAAGGCCCTTAGATATTATTTATATGCATAATAATTTAAGCTCTGATTAAACTGAGGAATATCGTTCTCTCGCTCGCTCACTTAGCCGATCGCCGTTGGATGCCGCTTTAGAGGTCCGATTGATGTTGTGCCGATTGCTCACTGTGGAAACACGTCTAAACGCGTCTCAGTGTATCCTGTGCAGTCTGTATGTAAAGTGGCAAAACATTGTTAGAGTCAATACCTTGATTACAGCTCACTGGGCTGGTTCGATCAGTGTGGCTACCATACTCACAGGCTATCCGCGTGCAACGGTTAGCCTGAGCTAATAGTGCTTCATACGATAACTAAAGAGTTCCGATGGCTCACTTCGCTCTCAACCTATTCCATTCCTCTTTCACATCCTATCTCCTTTATCCCCTCCTATCATATCTTCTTAAAGGCTGACAACGCGTTGGTGTCGATTCTGGTATTGCAAAAGTCTATAAGCGGCGCGGTAACCAGTTTTCAATTAGCTGTGCCGTTTGCCTGTTTGCCTGTTTGTCGGTTTAGCAATAAAAAAAGATATTGATTCTTTTACTCTTCAAAGACGTTATTTTGGAACGTATTTTTTATAAAATGGCACATCTAGATAGCTATTAGGCTCAGGTGTGACACTACAAGTTTACGGTCTTGCAGGCGCTTGTTCGACTGTACATTTAGCTTAAATTGTTGCGCATGAATAGTTCAATTCCAAATTGCTAACCATAACTTAAATAAAATTACGAGGATATAAAACGTGAATTTTTATTACTATTATGCATTTTCTAAAATCACACGTACGATACCTAATTCACGATTGTTAGCCGCACGAATCGCTCTGCGGAAGAGTGGCATAATCTACAAATTTACAGTAACAGAATTAAGTAGATAGATATTTTTACAAGCTTTTATTTAACTTGCAATGGATGTACCTATGTATGTATGTAAGTTCGGGTGGAATGTTGCACGTTAAATTTTACCAACTTCCCATTTTCCGATTGAGCTAAAATGTTGCACGTGTTAAGTTAATCTAATGTTTGGTACATTATATTATTGAAACTTCTTAAAATTTTAATGTGTTGTATAAAAACATGGAACAATAACAAAGTAAATGTTTAAACAAACATCTGATACTCAAGCTTAATTACATTATTTTCACCTTTGTTATTAATTCAAAAGTCTGAATCCGTACCCGCTAAAATTAAAAAAAAAATGACAGTCAGTTGTTTGTTCACGACTATAAAAGCGGACTTTGGAGGAACTTGCCGAAATGCTGGGCAGTTTAAATGAATCTTCCCGACGGGTCGGTCTCAACATGAATTTGGACAAGACGAAAGTCATGTTCAATGAACACGTCATGCCGAGACCGGTAAACGTCGATGGCGTCCCTCTGGAAGCTGTGCAGGAATATGTCTACCTTGGACAGAACATACAGGTCGGCAGGCACAACTTCGAGGGGGAAGCCAATAGGAGGATTCAGTTGGGCTGGGCAGCATTCGGTAAACTTCGTCAAGTCTTCTCGTCGACCATTCCGCAATGCTTGAAGACAAAAGTCTTCGAGCAGTGCGTCCTCCCCGTCCTGACCTACGGGGCCGAGACATGGACACTTACGGCAGGATTGGTCCATAAGTTCCAAGTCGCTCAACGGGCTATGGAGCGAGCTATGTTGGGTGTTTCTCTTATGGATAAAATTAGAAATGAGGATATCCGTAAGAGAACCAAGGTAACCGACATAGCTCGCAAAATTAGCAAGTTGAAGTGGCAGTGGGCCGGTCACATCTGCCGCAGGACCGATGGCCGATGGAGCAAACGAGTCCTGGAGTGGAGACCGCGTCTCGGTAAACGTAGTGTCGGACGCCCTCCAGCCCGATGGACCGACGACCTATGCAAGGTCGCTGGTAGGCGCTGGCTGAGGAAATCGGAGGACAGGGATGAATGGCGCCGTCTTGGGGAGGCCTACGTCCAGCAGTGGACTGCAAATGGCTGACCACGTATAAAAGCGGAAGGTTCGGCCGGCGTGGGACATTAGCGATTAGGACGGCAGGCTGGCAGGCACGGACAGTCGGACACAGACGGCGGCGTCTCAGGCGCCGCCGATCAAGATCTCTCCACGTCCCTGCGAGGGACGTTAGGAGACATAGCCCCCCCACAGGATAGACTAGGCGTGTTGCTGGGAAGTTTCTTTCGCCGTTTCTTCTCTCCCAGCCATAACACGTTGCGAAACGGCAGTAAGATAGCGTAGGCCGCCGCCAACCACCGATCCCGGTCCGCCGGGATTCTTCCCCTCGGGCTTTATATTACCTGTCGCCCGTTCTCAATTAGTGCTTTGTGTCGTCCTATGGTGGGCATCATTAAATTCACCCCCCTCTCATGGCAACAGTCCAGCCGAGGTAAAACTCCTTAGGGAGCTCCCTTGAGCAAGTTGCCCCCCAGGGATCGAGCGCCTTCGCTTCGCGAAGGCACTCGCCCCAAAACCCCCGGTAAAGTTGTAAGGTCTTCGGACCAACAACGTAAAGTCAAGCCCAATAAAAAAAAACGTGGGGGATTTACGTTCGAGCCGTCGAACAGGACGGTTCTCTCTGGGGAGTCGTAACGCTCTTGGAATAAACGATACCGAGTACTTTTGAAATTTTATTTCGAGGACTCAATTATGGGTCGTCACCAAGAAGCCAACAAGCTGACGTCACTTTTTATAAACACTACGGTGGTTCCTCCTCCGTTAAGTTAAGTAAATTATTGTTCTTATTATATACTTATACCAATTTGAATTAAGTTAATAAATATACTTGTTACTATGTTTGAACTAATAATGATTTATAGATTATGTACCAATAAATTAGCAACTATTTAAAAATTGAAAATATTTTATTAGCTATTACACGCATATATATATCGCGTGACAATGCAATAATATGGTACCATGAAGCTGATCTGATGATGGAGTCGGAAGGTGGCCATAGGAACTCCTGTACTAAACAAGATAGACCCATCGTGTTTGAGCTCGTTTTACTTGTCTTGGCTAGCACTCTGCTGCTATATGATATCCAGGATCTCAAAAGCTTGTATTTAAAAACCTTTTTTTCTTTATGTGTAATTAGGTGTTATGGAAGAGAGAGCATGAAAGTAGAGTAAACGCGGTCGAGTTGCGAGCACTGCGCAAAATCTGCGGAGTGACGCTCGCGGACCACGTTCGTAATACCGAAGTAAGAAAGAGAGTTGGTCTGAAAGAGAGTGTCGGGGTGAAGGTAAGGAAAGGAATGCTCCGGTGGTTCGGGCATGTGGAAAGAATGCATGATGAAAGAATGACTAAACAGATATACAATGCAAAAGTGGATGGATGCAGAAGTCGTGGAAGGCCACGACACACCTTCCATGATTAAATTGATCGTGTACTAGCAGAAGGTGATGTCAGGAGCCTTAAGAACAGACGAGCTTGCATGACAAGAGTTATGAATGTCAAAGAGGCAAGTGAGGTGTGTAAGAATAAGCCTAAATGGCACTCTGTTGTTCGTGCCTACCCCACAAGGGAACTGGCGTGAAGTTATGTATGTATGTATGGTATGTAGGTGTTATGGTTAGATAGCAAATTGAAACTACTATTGTTTTGAAAATCTACACGTAAAAATTATACCGACTTAATTCCGTTATTGTACATTTTTGGATTAGGCCATTCTTCCGATGAGCGACTCAATAAAAACTTCGTAGAAGCATTAACGCATTAATGAATTTTATTTCCTCGCTAAGATATGACCCCGACTTCGTCTACGCTTGAATTGAGATCCCGGGATACAAAATACCGCAGTATTGGAAAAAGTATGTAAATTATCGTTTCAGTGAAAACTGTGTCGGAATAAGCTAATTTTTTATGCACCCTAACAACTACAAACCGCTGGGATTCCCGTGATAAAAAATATCACAATTTTTATAACATTTGTTATCGATCAGTAATTTTTTTTTCTAATCTGGCTATTTTAAATAATTCCCAGAAATATTCTCGCCGGATTCCCAAGATAAAAAATAGCACAGAGTTTAAGTCTAAGAATTAGCTGTTGATCAGCGAAAACTACATCGAAATCGGCCTAGTAGTTTTTACGTCAATCCCGAACAAACAGACAAAATGACAAACAGAAAAGAAATCTAAAAAAATTGCATCGTTTTCTCCATCGTTATATAGTCTAACCAGTTGTTTTTTTAAATAGCTTTAATGTACAGACACGGCATGTTTAGAGTTTTATAATATTATAAATAAAAAGGCATCTGACTAGTTTAATGTCTGGGAAGGCAGGCTAAGTTGAATAGTATGATATATAAAAATTAGGTTTTCTAAGGCAACGGATTCAATTTGTGAATGCAGCTCTATAAAAATCCGGTCAAACAGTAACAATAAAAGTATAAGTCGTACGCAGGTTTGCCGATGTCGCCGCTCCCGCTTCCGACGACTGGGACCGGGGCTTGTCTAAGTAGAACTAAGAACAAGACGACCGCGGGTCGTGGTTGTGGGAGGCGGGAGGGGTTGTCATCGGTAAACCTTCTGCGCACGGCTCATAAAAAAATAATTTCATAAACGCTCTTAAATTATTTACTGCGTGTTTTTTAATAATAAATCTAAAAATACAAATCAGCGTATAAGGCCAAGCATTACGCTGTTTGTTTTTATTTCCTTTATTGAATTAAAGTGAATTAAATAAACATAAATGTGGCAATTTGTTTTAGTAAGCAACCAGCACACGTATATTTGAGTTACCCCACGTTTCCGCGGAGTTTATGGTTGGTTATACTACGTGACCAAACGTAGAACCGCATTCCGAACTTTAGTGGGGCAAGTATGAAATATGAAATGTCTTCAAAAATTTCTTTATATTAATTGAATTTATTTTTAAACAGACCATTAGCTAAGTGTGCATGAGAAGTGTACAATTAGTATTAAAAATGTTAAGGAGTTACCTAAATGGAAGTCACTGTCTCGCTCGCGCTTTATTACATTTATTTACGTAAATCGACTGAATTTATTTATGACAAATTATCTTTATTCTATGAATCTCAAAAATAATATTTAACAAAAAATCATTGTGATTCAAACAAGTATCATACGTAAAATATTTTTTTCCCGCTAGAATTGATTTTTATACATAGAAATGTAAGCGAGTCTAAATCTTTTTGTGAAACATTCGTATTGCTGTTGTTGAGATTTATAGAATACTAGCTGATACCCGCCCGCTTCGCGTGCCGTAAAATATAAATTTCGTAAAATCCGTTCTTAGCTGACCTCTACTTGGCGAAAGGAAGGTCCATGCCAACTTTAAAATCTATAGGTATTGTAGTTCCTGAGATATCGTGATGAGTCACTATATACGTGGATTTAAATTATATATATATAGATATATTTTGCCGTAAGTAAATAATGCTAATTTTCAAAAATGAAAGAATACTCTATTTTATAATAACAAATACGATTCATACATATACACACACACACACATACACACACACACACACACACACACACACACAAACACATATATATATATATATATATATATATATATATATATAAAATAAATAATGCTAATTTTCAAAAATGCGCGAGCCAAAAGTATTTTTATAGAATTAAGAATGTAGACATAGACAACACTGCATAAAGTTAGCTTATAGATCTCTGCCATTGGAGACAAAGTTTGTCCATAAATAAATTAAAAAAACAGCCCACAGATTTTTGGATACAATACCTATTAAAAAATTAATTAAAAATCGATTAAAATCTGTTACTAATATGTCATGTTACTTATACAAAACCATTTGAACTAGTGCAGTAAACAAAACAAAAGTGTAGTGTAACGTGCTAGATATTAATAAAAAACACATTAACAAAGTGTCTTCGCCTTAATAGAGTCCATAAGAAAAGTGTTAATGGACACTTTCTTAGTATGAATAATTTTAATTAATTTAGGTTCTATTTAAATTCCTTATTAGTCTTTTTAGATTAGATGGTAAGACTAATGAGGTATCTTTTCTTAAATACTTCATTTATAACAAAAAAATACATTACTTTCACTTGCACATACAATAATACCATTAGCTAGCTATAATAAAGCTGCTGTAATATGTATACATAAATCATTGGTACCAACCAACACCTGTTGAGTCTTAATGTCAGTTTTATTAGTGTTTCTGTTTCATTTGTATTGTAATTGCAATACCAGCGGAAATAAAACATAATTAGTATCTTCTTAGATTGTTATATGTCATTTACAATAGCATAAATTGTAACTGAACATAACAGGTAATTGAACCAAGTTAAACCTCGTTCTTTGAAGCCGCTTCTCTATTATATTCTTTTAGTATAAATTTAAAAATGAACTCTTCGTCTAATGTAAAATCAAGCATTATCGTTAAGTATATTTCACTTTTGCATTTTTTATTACTTGAAATAAATTCCATTATATTCTAACACTAGATTACGTTCTTCTATGGGTAAAGTTCCCAACAGACTTTTTTTAATCGCATTCAGATTGCAATTATTGATGTTTTAAGGAGTGACAAAAAACTCCTAAGCAACCCAACGGGCTAATAATATTTTATTTCGCCATTCACTTGTTTGTAGAGGTGTCTTATCAGAGGTATAATTCACAGCGTACTCGTCGTCATCCAACCGTTGTCCACTGCTGGACGTAGTCCTCTCCAAGATTGTGCCGCCTATCCGGTCGTCTCCTGTTCTCATCCAGCCTCCACCGGCGACCTTGCGTAGATTGTCGATCCATCGAGCTGGAAGGCGTCCTCCATCGGCCATCGATCCTGCGACAAATGTGGCCTATTCACTACCACTTCAGCTTACTAATTTTGCAAGCTGTGTCTGTAACCTTGGTTCTCTTACGAATACCCTCATTTCTGGTTTTATCCATAAGAGATACTCCCTACAAAGCACGCTCCATAGCTCGCTGAGCGACCTTCAGTTTGTGAACTAACCCCACTGTCAGTGTTCACGTCTCGGCACCATACGTCATGACGGGTAGGCCGCATGGCTCAAAGACTTTCGTCTTCAATCATTGCGGAATTGACGTGAAGACCTAACGGAGCTTTCCGAATGAAAGAAGTTAATATATATATAAGTATATATACCTTGTTTACATGTCGGAAACTGATGGCCTAATATCTGCGAAAACGAGAACTGCCGATCGGAATTATAATTTGCGTAGAACTGTACGCTGATGGCCTAATATCTGCGAAAACGAAAACTGCCGATCGGAATTATAATTTACGTAAAACTGTACGCTGGTACAATATTTATAAAGTTTGACGTTTTGTAAGATTATAAAAAGTAGTAAAGTAAAAGTAGTATAATCTCAGCTGATTTGAGTATCCGCTTCCGTATACTTCGGTACCATATCCCTCGAGAACTAGCACTCCGGGATGAAAAATAAAACGACGGGTAGAAAGCCAAAATGATACTTTTTTTTCTTTTATTGCTGGAGTACAGCAGACAGGCTGACGGCCCAAATATGATGGGAAGTGGTTACTGTCGCCTATGAACATTAGCGACATTAAATGTGCTACCGGATTCCTAGATGGGACTGGAACCTGGCCACTAATGCCGTTCAATAATCCTCATACTTCGCTTCGGTATACTTAGAAAATTGTCATTTTTCGAGATGAAAAGTAAAACGACGCGCAATACATTTATCAAAACAATCAAATTTCTTATATATATGTATATTATACATACATGCACGAAATGAGGTCTTTCTCATTTCGTGCAAACATTCCTTCCAACATTTTACTAATACGCTCGCTTTTCTCTTTCCCACAACCTTTGTTTAGCATCAATGTTTAATGTATTAACACATTTTGTAAGCCAAATGAAGTCTGTATTGTAAAAATAAATAGCTTTCGGAGGCAATACCTTGTTTTATGAGCGGGAAAGCGTGAATTTTTAGGGGTTTGGGTACCTATCTATCTATTCTACCCGTGCAGGAACGGAGAAAGAATACAATTTTCTGCGACCGGGCGGCCTGTTGTAAGAGGCGACAAAACAACCCACAGCCAGGTGGTAGGGTATTTTCCCGGCTGGATGGCTACCACCCCTGGTCTAGAGTATGCCGCCATAACAACCTTGAGTTGTGTTCCGGCATTAGTGACCAGGTTCCAGTCTCCCTTAAGAGAGCAGCAGCGCATTTGTAGCACCTTTGGTGTTGCAAATGTCCATAGGCGATGGTAACCGCTTTCCATTCATCAAATGGGCCGTCTGCTTGTCTGCTGAACTCGTGCAATAAAAAAACCTAAAGATAAAATAAAGCTCAAAACCCCACTGTGATTTCTGTCTACCAATTTTGACAGTGGACTACTTCCGGAACTACCAGGGGCCTTTCGAGGGGCCACAAGAATGACATCGTTTATTGTATTTGACACACACACTCATACTCTTTTGTTTATAGTTCAAGTCAAATTAACAGTGTAGCCTTGGCGAAATCTGTGATTATAAAAGTATAGTCTTTCACATTAATAGTAAATAAATAAATAAAATAAAATAGTTTTTATTAATTTTCAAACAATAATTAATAATGCTGATATACACTATATGTATTTTATATATGTATATATTAGGTATGTATAGATATATGTAAATGTAAGTTTATGTATGTACTTGTATATCTGTATGTATTTTATTATGTAAATATTTATATATATATTTTTTATTGCAGGAGTTCAGCAGACAGGCAGACGGCCCACTTGATGGAAAGCGGTTACCATCGCCTATGGACATTTGAAAGCTGCTACAAATGCGCTGCTGCTCTCTTAAGGGAGACTGGAACCTGGTCACTAATGCCGGAACACAACTCAAGGTTGTTATGGCGACATGCTTTAGACCAGGGGTGGTAGCCATCCAGTCGGACAAATGCCCTACCACCTGGCTGTGTGTTGTTTTGTCGCCTCTTACGATAGGCCGCCCGGCCGCAGGAAATTGTATTCTTTCTCCGTTCCTGCACGGATAATATTTATATTATTTAATATTTTCAATAAGTCAGTTTAATGTACATTTAGGTATAAGAACCTATATACTTATTTATATAAACTTTAATGTACACAACCCTGCCCCTTGTTTTCCCACTCTCGCTAGACCCATAGGTTCGCTGGAAGAAAACTCTTTTTAGGGTTAAGCCTGCCTTTGTACATCGCCACTATTTTGTAGCTTTATATGTAACTAATTTGTGTGTACAATAAAGAGTAAAGAATGCTATTTGCCTTCTTTTACTTCTATTTATGAAGTCGTAAATAGCTACACTCGTAAAAAATCTATGAGGCTGAGGTTGCGGTGAAAGGATATATGGCACCAGGTTAAAGAAGTTGGTGCTTAAGTTAAATTAAATATTCTTTATTCATTAATACTATTTAAAGCTATATTTAAAAAAGAAGAGATAACAAATCTCAATTAACCTCATGTAAGTTTCAGAGCAATTTCAGTAACAGCAAACTTACATGAAACTAACTGTCAACGTAACAGAGTTGTGAAAACAAACAACACAATATATTGCATTAATTTACTTGAATTGCATTGCAGTTGTTAGTTGCAGTGCGGCACTGTGCGAATATATTATGAAATCCTTTATCTTTTATGGAACAGAATTTGCTTTCACACCTGGTGTATAGAGTAAATGTATACAATACATGTACAGTCAATGATTACATTGTGTACAATGTAGTCAGAAGACTCCAGTATACTTATATATATGAAATCACACATGTTTCCCGAGTAGTTTGCGTTAACTTCTTACCACTGCCTGGAAGTGAAGTCTACAATGAATTATAATAGGGTAGTGAACAGTCAATAAGTCAACTGAGATACTTCTTATCTTCATACAATACGTCGCAAGGCCATAGATTTTATATGAACATAGTATTTATTTAGGTAGATTTGTACCTTTGTACAAAAAGGGAAGGGCAACAACGTAGAACAACTTCGCTCGTTGCGTGTTCTACATACATACATCAAAACATAATCGTGGACTGTATTTTTTAAACCATTAAATGTGAATGCGTAAAATATAATATTTGTTAAACGAACTAGACCTTAACGTCTGCGTTAGCTATGTTTCCTCGGGACTTAAAAAGTTTAATATATATTTATGTGATATATGTTATTTATTCGAAATATGATATATTGAAGATATATCGAAATTAAAGTTTTCTTCGTGGCTTCGCCGCGCCGTGCGTCATAACCTGGTTCATTTAGCCAGGAAGCTTTAATTCACACTTACATATTATATTGCATTAAATTTTAATCTAGACGCGTTACGGCGAGTGGGTTGCGAAATGTTATTATCTTCTGTTACGTAAAAAAACTTAATTCGAATTTTTATATATATACAGGTTGTTTCAGCAAACGCAACACGTGCTTGAAATCGTTATAATATACCGAGAATATATCTTAATTAAGATGCATTATATTTTTATTATTTAATAATAACAAAGATACAGGAAGAAAAAAAAATCAGATTGTGCTTCTCCTTAACATTTTAAACTAAGAATGATTGAACTTTGCATAAAACATTTGGTAAGTTCGTTGCCCTTTAATAATGCCGCCAAACACAAACACGCCGACAAAGCAACCGCGCATCCGGCTTACCGATAGTCAGCGTTTTTATAAAGTTCAGCTGACAGTTCGTGACCTCAACAATTTGTAAACATTGTTAAAGGGGATCTTATCAAAAGTACGTCTCTACTGAAGTTAGTTTTCATGCGTTTTTTCAGTACCGGATGAATAAATTTGAAAAGAAAAAAAATATGTTCGATTTAAAATCTTTTACTGTACATGTTCCACCTGGTTTTATGCGAAATTATGGTGATAATAAGTGAAAGTTTAAACGGTCATAACTCTAAAACTAAATTTTTAAGATATTTTTTCCTTTTTGAACTGTACGCTAATGTTATGCCCTTTCACCCATTTAAGTAGATGTTCCGTTTACTGAAACATCCTGTATAAGCCTTCAGTAAAAAGCTATGTAACTGATGGTGAAAATCGCTTAAAAACGTTTCTTGGTTTAGGAGAAGTTTTCTATTATGTAAAGATAACGAAGATAAAGATATAACAAACACAACAATTTCAGACAAAATTCCTAAATCCTTAAAATTTTAATTAAAATCTGTTAGCCGTTTCGGGGCGTACGCGTCTTTCACCCATTCATTCGTTCCTTCTGTTTCCTTATTCATATTTCCCCATCCGTTTCTGCAAAAGAGAGTAAGTAGCTTCGCTGCTCGCTGACTAAATGACGAAGTTTTACTTAAAGACATAAATGATTCACCGTGCCGCGACGTGTGTTAAATTTTACACATGTACATTTGAGAGTGTCTTTCTGATGCCTGGCTCATATTAATCCTTTCGGGTAAATAGTAATTTTGCAGAAGAAGATTTTCAGAAGATATGCCAAGCCGCTCTCTAAAGGGATACTGTAATTCGGTTCCTAATGCCGAAACCCAACTCAAGGTTGTTATGGCGGCATACTATCTACTAGGAACGTTAGCCAACCAGAAAAGCAAATAGCCTACTACCTGCCTGTTGGTTGTTCTCGCCTCTTTCGACAGGCCGCAGGAAATTGTATTCTTTCTCTGACAAAAATTTTTGTCGGTGTAGATATAATGGCGAATCAATTAATTCCATATAACATTACAAAACTACCACAATATTTATGCAAAGCAATTTTTATACTAATATATCTAATAAACAGCGTATTAACATCTAGGTACATACATTACAAGGTATAATAAACATTACCCTCCTGTTTTGGGCAGTCACGTGTAAAGGGATGGGCTACAAAAAAGCACCTAATGGTCTAAAAACATGTATTTCATTCTGAACACCATTCTACGATACCCTGGAGTCAGATTAACCGCATCAGACACGCATGTAGTTTATAGAGGTTTGTTAATCCTATTTACTTTATACGTATTTAACAACAAAATCCTCGGCATTATGGCTATTCGAGACCTCTGTTTGTCAACAGCGGTCGAATTAAGTAAGTTTCAGTTGAATCTGCTTCTGATGTTGGTATTTTAGTTGTATTTGATATTCTAAAGTATTTGTTTACTATGTAAGAGTTAGTAGTATGTAGTTTTGTTATGAATAATATTGGAATAAATTAATCGTAAAATAGCTGGCAAACATGACTGCCCGCTGATTTGATCGTTTATTAAGACGATCAAATCATTGTTAGGAATTAGATACTAACATGGACATAATATGCTAATACTACTAATATTGCTTCTATATTTGTGTATCCCTATATTTCGACTATTGCTGCCTTTAAATAAATAAAAAAATATGATTGAAATCCTATTGTTAACCAAGAATTAAGATGAGATATTTAAAAACTAGATAAAATTTAGATTGAAAAATGTATTTTTATAAAATACGTATTTGTCCTGTCTAGCCAGTGTATATAGATAGCTAGTGCTGAGTATTCATGAATATTTATGTTTTAAAATTATCATTAGTCTTTAAGCAAGCAAAAGACAATAACAGGCAACCACCATACCACTACCATTCAGTTTTAGCCAGATTTTCTTCACTGTCTGACTGCCAATTAAAATGTTGGTTTGACTGCTAGTTCGAAACTTTATACTAATCTAACACAAAGATAAAACACTATAGCTACACAATAAACTTAATACGTATTAGAATAGTACAAAATAGACACTAACACAACACCCCCCCCCCCCCCCCCTCCTCTATACATAATAGTTATACGAGGTTTATAGGCTCATGAAAAAGTGTTATTCATAATCGCATCCAGAATGTAATTACCAAAAGATTTTCTTAATAGTTTTTAACGAGTTTACAGATCTCGTGTAACTATTATAAATGAAGGGGGATAAGCAATGAACTTTTGACCCTGATTAATATTTGGAGGCCCATAGACTACCAAAAAAATATCGAATTATAACCACAAAAATACAATTATTGCTGCCTCTTCTGGCACTGCGGCCAATCTTTTGGGAACGTTCCCTACTGGGAGTAGTTTGGCACTAGATTAATTTTAATTTGTATATATACTTTATTTTTAGGGTTTAATTTATTTTTATGTTTTTACTTAACATAAATTGTTATCTGAAAAATTAATAATATATTTTTTTTGCTTAATATATTCTATATCCTATTCTTCATTTTTAACAAGATTTATACGTTTTCTTGAAAAGATAACGGCACAGGAAATTATTCAAATTCCCGCCAACTACTCATTCAGATGTTTATAAGCATAAAGTTATAATAATGATTAACGAGATGAAACGGAAACGACAATCTCCCGGGCACGTTCCCTTCCTGAAACGCCATTTAATATTCAATTTCTAAGCGAACCTAGTTAGAACTAATATTAGACAGGTTGCTGATTGTTTAATTAAAGTTAATTGAGAATTTCACTAACGCTCGTGCTAGAAATTTTGGGTAAGAACCTAAAAACCTGTTGAGATGTTTCAATTTGACGTCTATAGTGCTCTATTATTTTATTTGTTTAATATTGTTAACAGATAAATGTATAACAAAACTACGTTCACTTTTTCGATTTATATTTCGGCTAGTTTGAAACCGTTAAAACAGTTGTATTATGTACTAGAGCTTTTCTGACGGCTACGCCGCGTGAAAAACCCTTCATATAAGCTCTATGTTACTTACATAAAAACTAATATATATATATATATATATATATATATATATATATATATATATATATATATATATATATATATGTCGGGTTCACGCCGGGAGCGAACGGATCACGCTCTGAGAATAACACAATAATCTGAAATATTATAATCAAAGTTTATTACACTAGAATTATCACAATTAAGATATTAAATATTGCACAATAATACACAGAAATATTAGGACAACTCCAAGAGTTGCATCCACAGAGAATCCACAAAGAATACAACGGTTTATCAGGCAGTAATTATCGACCACAATATATTATGCGCTCCTTATCCAACAGAACTTGCGCTCTCTTCAACCGACGAACGTAGTATGTCCCTATTAGGCGATTTCACTTCTTTTTCTATTGTCGAATCAACGACACAGTGTTACCTTTTAGCAATCTTGTGGTCTCAAACTTATTACAAAGGTTAATAAAAATTGTGAAAACATTTATAAAGTACTCAACAATATAATCCTTACCATATAAATATAACCCAGTTTTTATTAAGTTAAAACACTACTTAACAAATCAAGTGCAGGTATTTTAAGAAAAACATAAGTACCCTCAATTTAAAGTTAGTGTGTTCTTAGCACGGCAAATACATAATTTCCATTTATTAAATTTAGTATTATAGTCTAAACAAAACATAGAGATGAGTTGAAGCCAACCTGATTTGAAGTAATACAATGAATGACTTTTTCTTATGACGTCTTTTTTTTGTTGTATTTTGTTGCCTTGAGTTGTTGTGTAAAAGTTTTTTGAATAACAATAAATAAATAGAATAATTAGATAGATTCACCCAAACCCTCGTCGACTAAAAACGACCACCTTGGCTTCAGTCGCAGACATAACACATACACGGAAACTGAAACCATCTCCACCAACATCCTTCACTTTTCGGGCCGCCATTTAGTTTGTTTGTGACAGTCAGACAAAAATTTAAAAAAAATGCATTTTCGTTTCCTGGTCCGAACTATCCCTCCTAATTTTTTTTCACATTTTTAAACGCATTATACAAACTCGAACCATTTACAGATTCATTATATAGTACTAGCTAGCTAGCTAGCGTTTTCGCTAAAACTTAAGAAAATACTAGAGGAAGGTGAAGGTATATTTACATAGGACTTGAAAACCGGTAAAAACTCGAACCGGTTAAAGCCTAAGTAAATGGGAAGTTTTCTTTTCGGTTTGTTCTTATTTTAAACTCAATGAAACGGTTTTTGGTAACAAAAATTCGTTAAATAAGTTTTGTTGAATAAACTGATTTCGAACGATTACGAACTGTTTTTGCCGCTCACCTTCAAAGTGCAGCTATGTAGTAAAGAAAGTTTTCAGTCACATACAAACACATGTTGAGAAAATGTGAAAGTTATTCTCGCGGAAAAAACCGGTTAACGCAGGTTTTATAAGTCTCTAAGGTTTATGCTCCAAACTAAATATACTGCGGCGGCGCTGGGTTTAGTGATAACAATGAACTATGTCAATTTTGTAGAAATGGAAGTGTTGGGCAATTTAGATCACGCACGTACCTGATTAATGGATATGAAATGCAGCTGCTCCTCGGATCCTCTGTACACATCACTTCACTTCAGTTGTTGCAATTTTATATTATATATGTTTATTATATTTTATAATTGCGATGCGGAGCGGCTTATTTACATAATATATACATTAGTGTTGCGGGCGCGGTATATTTTATTAAATATGTACAATTTGCGGGGCGATGTAATTTAATTTATTGATGATTGACATGCGTGCGAAAAAAAAGGAACACGTCGCCAGATTTAAATGAAGAATTTAAGTATGTTAGAAGACAAGTATGAATAATAGGTCGCAAGGAGGTTTATTTACATGGCGGTACCAAAATGGTTGACCAAAACCGGTTAAAACTGATTAAAATCAGTTAATTTTTAACCGGTTCCAAGCTTTGTTAACATTTAAGCACAGGTCCACCTAGTTTAGGTATTAGTTTTCAAAGGATTAGTTTTTTACTTTAATTTATCATGTGGTAATAATTATCATTTTTTGCACATTAGGTTAAATAATGCCTCCTACTTCCAGGCCAGCACACGAAGCAATTTCATTGGCATGAGATGCGAGTGCTTTAGTCATAAATCTACCACTTACCACCACCTGTATAATCATGTGTGCCATGTTCCTATATAGTAATTATTGTAAGCGGTGTCAGTAGATTTTTGAAAAATAATAGAATATTATGTTAAAAATTAACCCTTTCCCTTAGCTTAATAGCGTTTAATATTTCTTCACAGAAATTGATCCTTACATCCTACACTATGATTTGGTATAATAATACATTTATTTTTTCTCAATCAGCCGATTCCATTCCTGAGCAGGGTAATTGATTTTTCAAATCGAATGATACCGTTTTAGTTTTCATCAAAACCGGCCCCGAGGCTCCTTTGAGAATTTTTCGCTATATCTTATAGTTTTGGATTTGGCCACAGAGGCCCACTTGAAAAATTCAGCTTGTATATTTACTATTATTTACATTTTATCCAAAAATGATCACATATATCGAATGGGGGTCATAGAATATGTGATCCTGAAACCTTTGCACTATATTGAAGAAAATAATTTATTCTACGGCCTCCGTAAGAAAGGTCCGTATCGCGCAAAAAGGCCGCGCGTAAACTAATCCATAGGAATAAATGATGAGGGCTGAATAAATAATGATATCGGCATGGAATTCATACACCAACACCCACTCGCAGGACGTGATCCGTCCGATACGAAGGTACTTAATGGAAGAGGTTATTCTTACTAGGTTTATAAACATCGTCGTTACTCTCACCTGTTCCCAATTATTTCGAGGCGACACAGCATGGCATTCTTTTTCCTTATCTTGAATATTTTTGGAGTACCTTAGTCGTTTTGGAAAAACAGGAATGAAATCGTGATGTTCTAATAACTTACAAGTAAGATAGAAGTGAGACTTATAATTTATCCTTAAACAAGCTTATTTTTAACCGATTTCAGAAAGGAGGAGGTTTTCAAGTTGTTTGGGCTCTTTTCTTTTTTTTATGTATGTACACCGATTACGCTGTGATTTACGATCCGATTTACATGATTTTTCTTTAGTTTGATGCGGAAAAGTTGCCATTTGGTCCGATAAAAATTTTAACATAGTTTGGCCCAGTAGTTTTCATTCTATGAACATTCTTTAATAAAAAAAATCCGCTCCCGTTTCTTGAGACCTATATTTTTTAAGGCACGCGGCACCTTTCATACGTCTACCGATAGCTAGACACTAAAAAGTAACAAAAAATAAACTTCGTTTAAAAAACCGACTTCAAAAACTAAAAAGTATAAAATAACTTAATAAAGATTTTTGACTACGAATTTATTTAGTTTATTAAGAGACAAAGTAATATAAAATCCATAAAAACCATAAAAATTACAATATTTTTCAACATTTTGTTTGCTCGGCACCGACTTCAAGATGTTGTAGAAAATATTAAACTAAATAAATTCTTAGTCAAAAATCTTTATTAAGTTATTTTATACTTTTTACTTTTTTAAGTCGGTTTTTTAATTTTGTATTGTATTATTTATTATACACGATTAAAAAAGTCATGGTAGCGGAATGGCTAGCGCACGCGTCCGAATGCACCACTTAGGCAGTTTACTGACCTAATGTGCATATTGTTACAGTTACCATGTGCTAACAACTGTAAAGGAAAACGTGATGAAACCTGCACATCGATTAACCGATCTGTCAAACCTCTGCCAAGCCGCCTTGAACAAGCGTGGCGGGTATACTGTCCGTTCTCCTATAGTAGGAGGCCCGAGCCCAATAGTCGAAAGTTTATGGGCTGTTATATAGGTATATTGTATTCTGCCTACAATGCCTACAGAAGAAGTGTGTAATGCGGCGGTTAGGGTAAGCTGAACTTTAAACACCGAGATCCGACTGTTATCAGGGGGAGTACAGCCGGGCTGTGAAGTGGTCCCCTCAGCCAATCCGGGGTGGACCAATCTGGTGCATGGGCGACATGGTGTAGACTAAAAAAATCTGAATTAGATCCGGAACCAATACAAACATCGACAGTCTACTCTAACATTAGGCCGCCTCTCACCACGTCTAGTCTAAATTTATGCCGCTCCTCCGCGCGGCCGTAACGCTTTTTCGTGACAGAAAAATCCTAAGACCCCGTCTATACAGAAGTTTCACTTCAAAAACGTGAACTTTAAGCCAAATTCACCACCAGAATTATTTAATGATACCACCAAATTCTTATTTATGGTTTTCAATTAGGTATTTTCAGAATATAATAAAATAAGTATATTAAATAATATTGATCGCCTTTTAATTTAATTTATTTTTTAGTTAATTAATTCATTCCCATAGCTATAGCAACCGTGATTACGGAATGTCAAAGTCAAAAGATTTTATTCAAAATAAGTTCCACTGGAGGACATTTTTGGGAGTCATAGGTACATATGTTAAAATTTAATTTTACTTCCTATTCTATGTACACCGCTTCGTAACGTGTTATCACTGTTTAAGGTGAAGAAGTGGCAAGAAATTCTCTAGCAACACATCTAGCTAAAAAATATTTATCTTCATATTTCTTTTTAAATTTTATTGCACAAGATCGGCAGACAGGCAGACGGCCCGCCCATCTGATGGGAAGCGGTTACTATCGGCTATAAACATTTGTAACCGCAAAGGAGCTACAAATGTGCTGCCGCGCTCTAAAGGCGGACTGGAACCTGGCCACTAATGACAGAACACAACTCAAGGTTGTTATGTCGGCATAATCTAGAACAAGGGTGGTAGCCATCCAGATGGGCAAATACCCTACCACCTGTCTGTGGGTTATTTTGTTGCCTCTCACGACAGGCCGCCCGGCCGCAGGAAATTGTATTCTTTATTCTTCTTATACGGTAGAAAATTATCTATCTTAAGTTGTTTTTCTTATTTTTTAAAACTAATTCTATAATATAAGTATATTAAAATGTAAGTTATAGAATTTACTTTTCGAAGAATTTCAAATATCAGAGTTCATTGCATTGTGTTATTATAGGTATATTTTTGAGTTAATCAGTACAAGGCTCTTTGTACGTGCGAGCCAGTTAAAATTGCGAGGTTGATCCCATGCAATATGTATGAAGAACTGAAAATGAAAATTTATACAGCTAATTTTCGCGTGACACGCGCCGTGTGTTGCCATTTTACATAAAAAAGTCGTTTCGTAAACATTTTTTGCTCTAAATTTCCAATTTTAACGAACATATTGCAAAGTATGAAAAATATTGTATACGCATAGAACCTGTGACTTCGGACTGTGCAGGTGACGTAATTTAAGATTTCTATTTAAGCAGGTGATAGACGTACGAACGTTTTATTGTCGACGAACTTTTATTGCCGTATGTCACCTTAAAAGCACGTGAATTTTCAGAAGCGAAAAAGATCTTCAAACCAGAAATACGTCTATCACTCGCTTTAGTGCAATTTCTGGGTACGGTACATGCAAAACTTAGAGAGAAGTTTGCTCCGTGAGTTTACACAAGTCTTGTCAAGCTTTTAGGCTGCCTGTCCATTATCCTGTAAGAATAAGCCTAAATGTGCCTACCCCGCAAGGGAACTGGCGTGAAGTTATGTATGTATGTATATCCATTAACGCAATTTTAATGCAATCCTATTGGTTAATATTTCTCCGTTTTTCCGCTCCGCACGTTACGCTTCACTTGACAGAGAGCCGTACACGGTATCTCATAGTAAGTTTTACAATTCTTTACTCTGTACATATAGCAGGGTGTGGTTTGAAAGAAATGCTATGCAAATCTAGATAGTGCCCGAATGCAACACTCTCATCTCAGCTCTATACGTGCCACTTACTAAATCTTAAACACGAATGTAGGTGGCTATGTTCTGCGCAATTCGATTACGAACTTCAAGAACGCATTTAAGTTTTGTTTGTACTGTAAATGAAATTTGTAATCTCTGTTATAGAACTTTTGATTAAAAGCACTGTATTAAGGTATTAACTGTGTTTTGCGATGCACTTGCCCGAGTTTTAAGAATGCAAGAGATCGCAATTTACGTATGTTAATTACAGCGGACAATCAAAAATCAACTGAGATAGCCACACATTATGTTTTTTAAATTTATAAACCTGATATTGTAAATGTCAGTGTCAAAATATAGTGAGAAGAGGTAGTCTATGAATAAACGATGTAAGACTGTTCTAAGGAAGTTTGTTTTGCTTTTCTTCAAACAAAACCCACAACTTTATGGAGGCTCGTGCCAGGATCATACCAGGATCATGTAAGAATCCTGCGAAGCATTGTTTTAACGTGAGTTTTGATCTGATGATTACGAAACAACCTCGAAATTAAAATTGAAGACGAGTCATTGTGTGCTGTTTTACCGACACTAATTTGCATAATGATACCAGCGCATAAAATTTCCCAGAATTTGGAATAAAGACTATTATTTTTCTTTTATGAAGACGTTTTATGAATTGGTTATTTTTTACGACTGAAAGACTTACAACCAATCATACAAGATGCCACCGAAGAAAAATAAAGATATCGAAGACTCAGATAGTAATTGTTCAGAAGCTGGTTACAGAGTACGAATTTCATTTAGCGACTTGGAAAAATCAATGACACCGTTCACAGGCGATGATACCTACCCTATTACGAATTGGCTGACCGATTTTAATGACACTGCAAATTTAATGGAATGGAATAATCTTGAAAAACTTATTTACGCGAAGAGACTGCTTTCAGGTACAGCTAAATTATTTTTACGATCGCTAGGCTCTATTACGTCATGGGATACATTAAAAGAATCTTTATTAGAAGAATTTGGTTCGAAATTAAATAGTGCTAGCATTCACAAGAAATTAGCATCACGCAAAATGAAACCGGATGAGACATATCAACAGTATTTTTTACATATGAAAGAACTGGCGTTGCATGGAAATTTAGAAGATGAGGCACTTATTGAATATGTTATTGATGGAATTCGTGATTCTGAAATAAATAAGGCCATTCTTTACGGAGCCACTGATATCAAACAATTTAGAAAGAAACTTGAAGTATATGCACAGATTAAAGAACACAAGATGCAACAAAGACCTATTCAGATGACAACCGGACGTAAAAATCATACCATCAAAAGATGCTACAATTGTGGTGAAACTGATCACCAATCACCAGCTTGTACTAAAGGTATAAAATGCTTCAAATGTAATGGATATGGACATAAGTCAAAAGAATGCCAAAGTTCTACAAATAAGACACTGAAAATTCAAGATGAGAAAGTTAGTACAGATGTTGTTAAGCCATATAAAGAAGCGAAAATTAACGGAGTTACAGTTAAAACCTTTATTGATACTGGAAGCGATGCGAATTTGATTTGTGAGAGTTATTACAAACAAAATTTTCCCGAGAATAATGATTATAATATTAAAGATACTCTCAAATTATCAGGAATAGCCGAGTACGAAGTTTGCACGAAGGGATCTTTTATGGCAAAAGTTGAAATAGACAACGTTCATTTTGAAACCTTGATGCATGTTATCGACGATGATGTAATACCTGTTAATGTCATACTTGGAAACCCGATATTAAAAGACGTTGAAATTATTTTCTCTGCCGACGGGATCTCTGTAAAAAGAATATTACACCTTACACAAATTAATGACTACGAAGAAGAATTTGATGAGAAATATGATATCAAGAAGCTGAAATATAAAGACAAGATTAAACATTTATTGGATAATTACAATAACTTGAAGACTAGAAAGAAGGAATCAAATGTTAAATTGAAAATCATACTTACTGATGAAGATCCTATACACCAGACTCCACGAAGGCTGTCACCTCTAGAAAAGGACATAGTTAATAAACAGATACAAGGATGGTTAGATCAAGAAGTAATTAAACCTAGTAAATCGGAATATGCAAGCCCTATCGTGTTAGCGAAAAAGAAAAATGGAAGCTACAGATTATGTATAGATTTTAGAAAGCTAAATAAGAAGATTATAAAGGAAAGATATCCACTTCCACTCATCGAGGATCAAGTAGACAAATTGAAAGAAGCAATACTATTTACATCACTTGACTTGAAGAATGGTTTTTTACATGTTGATGTCTGCGAGGATAGTCAAAAATACACTTCATTTGTTACTCCACAAGGGCAATATGAATTTAAGAAAATGCCGTTTGGTTTATGCACCGCACCATCTGTATTCCAACGCTTTATCAATGATATCTTTCAAGATTTAATGTCAGAGGGCACTGTTCTTGCCTATTTAGATGATTTGATTATACCATCTAGGACAGAAGAAGAAGGATTTGTTAAACTAGAGAAAGTACTTCGAAAAGCTGAAGAGTTTGGCTTACAATTTAATTGGGCGAAATGTCATTTCTTACAGAACGAGATAAATTATTTAGGTTACATAATTCGTGATAATCAGATAAGACCTTCCAAGGAAAAGATACATGCTGTTGCAAAATTTAAAAAGCCTCATAATATCAAATCATTACGATCATTTTTAGGACTGACTGGCTATTTTAGAAAATTTGTTAAGAACTACTCAATAATAGCAAAGCCACTAACAGAATTATTGAAGACTAATGTTATGTTTAACTTTGATCTAAAGTGTGAGAGAGCTTTCGAAGAATTGAAACATATTTTATGTTCCTCACCAGTTTTACGAATTTACAACCCTAATTTTGAGACAGAGTTACATACAGACGCAAGTATAGACGGATATGGAGCTGTTTTATTGCAAAGGAATCCACACGACAATCAGCTACACCCTGTTCACTATATGAGCAAAAAGACTACTCCTGCTGAGAAGAAATACCATAGTTACTACTTAGAAATTTTAGCTATTGTAGAAGCTGTCAAGAAATTCAGAGTTTACTTACTTGGAGTCCGCTTTAAAATTGTGACTGACTGCTCAGCCCTAACTATGACGTTACAGAAAAAAGACTTACCTCCGAGAGTTGCTCGATGGGCACTCCTTCTTGAAGAATTTGACTATAAGATAGAACACCGATCTGGAACCCAAATGAGACACGTAGACGCTTTGAGCAGAAATCCTGTTAGTCTAATACTTACCGAAACTACAGCACGTCTGAAGAGAGCTCAAGATGATGACCTGAAGATAAAACTATTAAAGAAAATTTTAGAAAAAGAGTCATATGAAAATTTTATTCTGGAGAATGGAGTTTTATGTAAAGCTAAAGATGGAACTAAACTGATTGTTGTACCTAAAAAGATGCAGAATGAAATAATAAGAAAATGTCATGAAAAGGGTCATTTTGGAATTTTGAAAACTGAGGAATTAATTAATAGAGATTACTACATAGATAATTGTAAAGAAAAATTTGAAATTCAACGATTAGAACTTATAGAAAGGCGAGGCAAAATATTCAGAAAATTCAGGAAGAAAATAGGAAAGTTTATAATAAAAAGAGAACACAAGCTATACAGTACGAAATTGGAGATTTAGTTGCGATTAAGAGAACACAATTTGTACAAGGATATAAGTTAAACCCGAAATATTTAGGACCATATAAAATTATAGAGAAGAAGAAAAATGACAGATACGTTGTAAGGAAAATTGGCAATGGTGAAGGACCTATGAATACCACCAGTTCAGCAGATTTGATGAAACCCTGGTCCAATGGCGATGAAGATGAAGTATCACATTCATCTGGGTCAGATGAATAATGCAGGATAGCCGTGTGGGATTCGAAGACGCATTCCGACTCGGTAGCCAGGCCACACATTATGTTTTTTAAATTTATAAACCTGATATTGTAAATGTCAGTGTCAAAATATAGTGAGAAGAGGTAGTCTATGAATAAACGATGTAAGACTGTTCTAAGGAAGTTTGTTTTGCTTTTCTTCAAACAAGACTTCTAGTGCAGCAACCGCCGCCAAAAAATATTATAGCCTTAATTTTAACTATTGTAACTCAAAATACATGTTATTATCATAATTTTTAAATATAACTATATTCTAGAAATAAGTTTATATAGATACTAGCTGTCCCGGCAGGCGTTGTCCTGCCATGAAAAAATAAAACTAGGCCCCGATTCTAGTGCCGCCTACCGGTTCCAATTGTGAATCTAAACCATCCGGGGACCCACTTAAACACACAAAAACAAAATCATCAAAATTGGCTCAAGAGATTAGGAGGATCCTAGAACCCAATCCCAGCGCCACCTACCGGTTCCGGTTGTAAATCTAAACCATCTGGGGATCCACCCACCCAAACACACACAAAAAGTTAATCAAAATCGGCAAAGTCGTTCTCAAGTTATGTGCGTATACGTTCCTACGATTCATTTTTATATATAAGATAATAAATGAATTTGAATTTTACTTACATCCTCACAAATGTACTGTAGGCAGACTTCAGTTAAGGAATTTACAGTTATTATTTTAATTTCTTGATAAGAATATTAATTTATGCAGTTTGGTATTATAGGCTATTTGGATAGATGGTCACAGATTCTGGCGGGAATGTGTTACTGGACATTTTTTTTAAATTATTTGTAACAATTTTTTGCGTAATTTTTATTAGCGTTGTTTGATTTATTTGAAAAACTTATTAGACCAGTGCCTTTGAAAATGATAAAAAAAGAAAAAAAATAATTGTAGAATGAAACCCATTGGAAAAGGAAGAGAATATAACAAAAATGAAAGGAAACATAATTTACGGGCGATCTGAGGCCGGGAAGTGGTAGGAGGGGAGTTTTAAGGGTGGAACGGTTTATCTCGACTTCCGGAAAAACTACAAGTCCTATGGAAAAAAGTTAAATGACAAAGTTGTAGGTAATAAAAAGATCTAGAACTTTTGTATTTACACTTTTCACATAACCTCAAAATTGTGTGCCAAATACATGGTAGTGTGTGTAATGTTTATATATTTATTTAATGTATTTTTTGTGCAGAATTTAAAAATTGTCAGGAGCCTTAAGAACAGACGAGTGTGCATGACAAGAGTTATGAATGTCAAAGATGCAAGTGAGGTGTGTAGGAATGGGCCTAAATGGCGCTCTGTTGTTCGTGCCTACCCCGCAAGGGAACTGGCGTGAAGTTATGTGTGTATGTATGTACGTAATTTAAAAAAAAAATATTGACATGCTCTCCTTCTCTATATAAACTATAAGTGTGCGAAATTTCAGACTTCTCCGTCCGCGCAATTTTCGTGAAAAGGGGTACAAAGTTTTTGCTTCACGTATTAAGGTAATGATTAACTAATTTTATTGCGAAAGTTTCTAATAAACATGCACGAGTGTAAGCGAAAAATATAATTGGGAACCCGAACGCGTGGTAACCAGGTTCATGGTATATTAAGCAAAGTAAAGAATACAAAATATCTACAACTATGATCCAATACACAAATATTTTTCTCTTACTTTAAACATTGATAACTTCTTTTCTTGAACCAACAGACATATTTCATTCCCCAGATTAAAATATAAGCCTGGCTGCGTGACCTGGGTTAGTGCCAAAGGCTATTGATAGTAGGACAATCGCGCCACAATTGATACCCGCTGCGTGCCCTCTCTGCACCACGGTCCATTTATGGTACAATATAGAGCAACAGAACAACTTATATGCTTGTAAAATAGGCGAATTGGGAACAATTTACTGTCCATTTTATAGGATTCTAACTATAGTGGTGCTATATTGCTCCCGGTAGGCAGTGAAACGTACGTACAATTCTGAATTTTGCGAATAGAATTTAAACTCCAGTGTTTATGTAGATTTTTTAAAATCTATATATTATAACTAGCTGTCCCGGCAGACGTTGTTCTGCCCTGGAGAAATAAAATTTAGAACCCGATTCCAGCGCCACCTACCGGGTCCAAATGTATCCTATCTTTCAAGTCGGATCAAACTGCACACGGTGTGCAAATTTGATTAAAATCGCTCAAGTTGTTTAGGAGTCCATCGCGGACAAACAACGTGACACGTAATTTATATATATATATATATATTAAGATATAATTACGGCCTCCGTGGTTGAGCGGGCTAAGCCTTTGCCGGTCTACCTAACTGCAACCCAGTGTCTTCGGGTTCGATTCCTGTTATAGTTAGTACATTTTGGAAACGTATTTTCTCCGTTATTTACTATGGTCTGGGTGTCTAGGATCGGCCCCAGAGTAGTAGTACGTTATATATTACCCATAACATAAGCGTAACTTGCTTAATTTGGGGATATACAATAATTATGTGTATTTGTCTGCTTATTATTATTATTATTAATATAACTATATACTTATATAATTCATAATTAATTTTATTATTTATTATAAATCTGCAGAGAGGACGACTTTTTACAATGAATCTATAAAGTGTAGTCTTTTGTGTCTTACTTTTTTGTGTTTGTTTGTTCGGGATTCACGTAAAAAATACTAGACTGATTTCAATGCGGTTTTCGCTGATCGATAGTAAATTCCCGGGCTTGAAGTCTGCGGTACTGTATATCCCGAAAATCCTACAGGAATTTTCTTGGGAGTAGTTTAAAATGGCCATGTCGAAAAAATTGCTTCGGATGCGAAATTTTCACTAATCGATAAAATCTTTATTAACTAACAATTGTAGTTATATAAATATATACCTTTGATAGAGTGGAAGCTGATCTGACCACACTACAAGCCCACAATTGGCAAGACACTGCGCAGGACAGAGGAAAGTCACTCACTTTGGGTCGCTGAGCCAACGGAGTTAGTTAGTTAGTCATATATACCTTTGGTAACATCACTTACCCCAAGTTTTAACGGAAATTTTCGGGATTCATGTATTTTCATACTAAAAAGTCCATGAACCTGCTGAAAATAACCTTTGATTTTATATTTAGCAAAATAATTGTTACTGTCCAAAGTGGAAAAAGTCGCGGGCAAATGCTAGTTTAAAATAAAAAGGAAAATATTCGGACTAGCAGATTCTGAAATTGCATCTTTTAGAATATTTAATTAAAAGAGTTCTGTCTGTTGGAACATCGTGTAGAAACTCCTGAAAGGATTTAAATGAAATTCGGCACAGAGCTAGGTTATATCCCGAGTGTTGACTCGGGATATAACCTAGGCATCCTAAATGTTGATTTAGGATACCTTTCATCCCGCTTTTCGGGATAAAAAGCATCATCTATCCTCATTGCACCTAGCTACAGCGCACAAGAGGATCGTTCTTAAGAAGCATTGTGGAATCGAAGTTGGCGTGACCGCTCTAGTCTCGCAGTATTAATATAGGTATGTAACTAGACTATGTGGGTTGGAATCCTCTGTTAGTCTTCTTAGATACGAACTGATTTTCATATAACATTTTTGGCCAGCGGGAATTGGCTAAGAATGCTGCTGTGTTTTCTACTCTATGTCTCGCGGAAATTATGGTTTAAATTATTTTTTTTATTACAGGAGATCAGCAGACAGGCAGACGGCCCACATGATGGAAAGCGGTTACCATCGCCTATGGACATTTGCAACACTAAAGTTGCTACAAATGCGCTGCTGCTCTCTTAAGGGAGACTGGAACCTGGTCACTAATGCCGGAACACAACTCAAGGTTGTTATGGCGACATACTTTAGACCAGGGGTGGTAGCCATCCAGTCGAGCAAATGCCCTACCACCACCTGGCTGTGGGTTGTTAAGTCCCCTCTTACGACAGGCCGCCCGGCCGCAGGAAATTGTATACTTTCTCCGTTCCTGCACGGATAAGTAAATCTAATATATAAAATTCTCGTGTCACAGTTTTTGTTGCCATACTCATCTGAAACGGCTTGACCGATTTTGATGAAATTTTTTGTGCTTATCCGGTATCTATGAGAATCGGCCAACATCTATTTTTCATCCCCCTAAATGTTAGGGGTAGTCCACCCCTAAATTTTTTTATTTATTTTTTAGACAAAATTTTTAATTTCTATTTTTTTATGATACAACATACAAAAATACATACAACCCTAAATTTTCACCCCCCTACGATCAACCCCTATTTTTTATTTGTTAATTATAAACTTTAATTTTTTGGCAACATTTTAAATCTTAAATCTAAAAAATATATTACTCTTTTAGATTCACAATTAGAACCGGTAGGTGGCGCTGAGATCGGGTTCTGGAATCCTCCTAATCACCTGGAGCGATTTTGGTGATTTTGTTTTTGTGTGTTTGAGTGGGTGGGTACCCGGATGGTTTAGATTCTCAATTAGAACCGGTACGTGGCTCTGGGATCGGGTTCTAGAATTTTATTTTTTAAAGGCAGGACAACGTCTGCCGGGGCCGCTAGTAAATATATAAAATAATAAATAAAAATACCTAAATAAATAATATATATTATAAATTACGTAATGTTTGCCATTCATAATACTATAAGAAAGTAATGCGAAAATTAAAAATCATATTTGCACGTTTATTATACGTAAGGAGGTAATAATGATAATACACAAGATAGTTCACAATGCCTTAGGTTCAAATATACGCTTGTTAACCCGACCATATCATCCGGACGAATTTCCGGATAAACCGGACATGGGCAGGATATCCGGTTTCCGCATTGAGGCGACTAGTAAATTATAATATGAGTAATTCTAATCGACCCGCTTTGAAAGGTTTGTTCTTTTCTGGTGGAAACAAGAATTGTTAAGGTAACATAAATAGCACATTGTAGATGGTCTTGTAGTTATACATAACGATACATTCTTTTGAAGTTTCCATTAACTAAAATAAGATGTTTTAAAAAAAGTGTTTATTTTTTACTTTATTATGTATTGCAACCTACTTAGTTTGCACTCTCAAGTTGTTTGAAAGGAATTGCTGTTGTGAACGCCTTGTGCTATGTATAATACTTATACGACGAATAATCTGTTTTTTTTTTAATTTAGGGGCCATCAATCAATTATGTGACACGTTAAGGGGGAGGAGGGGGGTTGATGAAGTGTGACAAGGGGTGGAAGGGTACCTAATTTTCGAGACGTCACATTTCAAAGTCGAAAATATTTAAGTTTGAAAACTCGACATTAAACTATAAACGAAACTATATAACTATAAAACTTCAAAATATGTGTATGAGTATAGTGTTTAAATTATTAAAAAATAATTTAAATAGAAAAAAGCAATTACGGAACTGCTGTTTTAATTTAATAATTTCTTAATGTAAAATTGCATAATATGTGATGTCACAATAGGCAGGGAGGTGTCTCAAGAATGTGATGCTGTGAAGCTGTGACCAGAACGGCGCAGGGGCCAAAATCATGAAATTCGTGTGACGTAATTTGTGAATGGCCCCTTAGTGCAATGAAGTGTAATTCTAAAGTTCGATCCTAGAAATTGGTTTATTACAAATACTCCAAGAAGGAGCAAATCAACATTTAAGGACACTGCTACAAATCTGCAGTAAACCCACAGAGTACATTAATACAATAAAAGATTTTAAAGCACTGAAGTAGAATAGAATTCATATTCTAAAATACAATTTCTTTTAAATTATTTCTCAATATGCTCACATACATAGATCATATATTGCCTGCGGCTGTGCCGCAATTACATGGGTTGTTTCGTGTAGCATAGAGTCGTGTAATATATAAAATAATAATATTAATTTGATTATGACTTTTAGATTAAAATACATCAATTATTTTTTATCTATACTAATATATTAAATAAAGGAAAATCAAAGTTACACTCTATCTGTAGTATAAAGACAGCAGATGTTTTTCAACCATTCTGTCTTCGTTTCATAATAATTTGGTTTGATTATATTGAGTTTCCATGAAGCCTAGAGGGTATGATCAATTGACCATTTTCATCCAGACACGTAAACAGTTTCCAAGAAGCTTATTAGAAAATTTATCTCACTTATTTAAACATCAACCTTATTAACTTAATTTAAGGTGTATTTTTGTTTGAAGTTGAAGTTATTATCGTAGGTTTCAAAGTTGGTACAGCTACTGGTATAAATTTATGAATAAGTGATGTAGCTGTAGCGTCATAACAAAGGCAGAAAAGGTGTATTTAATGTATTTTCTTTCATACAACATGATAAATAACACAAGTGGTCTTACACCTTACAATAAGACGTACAAATCTTATATACATATAATAAAACAGTAGAGGTTGAATTTCTGTACAATAATTTTATTTTTGCCAAAAACCGAGTCAGGGGGCTGTAAGAAGTGAAATAGAACTAATTTAGATTTTTTTTCAATTTTTTTGTTACTCTGTTTGTCTATCTTTTTGTACGGGCTAATGTCCGAAACGACTGGACCGATTTAAATGAAATTTTGTATGCTGGTAGCTTATATCCCTGTTCAATATATAGGATACTTTTGATTCCGAAAAATTAAAGAGTTAAAAACTTCCCACACATTTTATATAAAATTGTAGGTGTTTGGATGTTGAGCTCTGAAGCGAAAGGATTAAATGCGAACGAGATTTTTTTTATTGCCTAATGCAAGCAAACGAGTAGTCGCCTATGAACGTTTGCAACATCCGAAGCGTTGCTAACATGTGGCCTTTACTTTTTAAACCGTGATAAACACGATGAATATACAGCATATTTTTCAACGTGTAATAGTTGCATCATGGACAGTAGGATAATATTAAACTCGTGGTCGCAAACCATCGCGGAGTTCCATCACATTGTCATAATGCACGTGTGTCGGATACTAAAGATATTTCTGATTTTTCTTCAATACCTACTCCCATTGTGGCCAGCACATCAAGCAGGATTGACAAATAATAACAACTTACTAACTTCGTCTTTTTTTAAGTTTCTACACAAGTCAGTTTTTCCTGTCTTGTATAATTTCTTGCCTATATAATGCTGAAATTTGCACATGTCAGCTTATAATTTTTGACGTGATATTTGGACAGCCCACTCGACATTGACAGATCGGTCGTCCCAAATATGGTTCACGCTCCGATTCTCGTCCGCTCGTTCTACGTGAGCGATCCAGTGGAGGCGGTAAGCTTTTATTTCTCCTGTAATGTTAGGCTCGGCTACGAGATTTTTAATTTCAAGGTTTGTTAGGACCTTTCAACCTATGACTATGAACACAAAATTAACAATCGCCTAACAGAAATGTATCTCTGAAAGCCACCTTAATCGTACCTACATAAATACAAGTAAAAGTTGACTGTTGTCTCGTTGAAAAATTCAAATGTGACTTAAACGTTTGTGACCACGGCAACACCAACATGCCGCCACCGCACTCCTATTCTGCGAATTTTTAAATGCGCACGTTGTCCGCCTTTTTATAACGCCGCCCCACCGTCGACGTCCGCTCGACAGCGCAATTGTCGGCGCGACACGGTGCTGTAGCGAAGTCGTGTAGACACGCGCTAAGGCTGAATTTTTGATATAATTGGTCTAAGTGAAACAAATACTGCTACCATAAATATTTCCACATCGAATAACTAATAAATTGCCGATATGCGGAATTAACAACATGGTGTATATACATCACTAGCAAGTAAGGAACATGCTTGCAAGTTTATAAAAGGTTTCCGTCATATAGCTTGGGTGCTTTTAAAGTTTAACTTTTGACAAAACGTTAACGTGCAAGTTAGTGTCTTTGGAGTGTTCCGAGTTTGGTTTAGTCTTGAGTAACATAGTTTATTTAAGTTAAAAGTGTTTCTGTCGGGTTTGTGTGGAGACCAAAGCTTTTGACATGGTAGTAAAATACTAGGAATCTCACCCTTCTGTGAAATCAATCAAAAAATTAAAAAAATAAATATCGGCAGACAAACACATTGTATATCCCTCAACTAAGCAAGTTATGCTTGTGTTATAGGTTATATACAACGGACCACTCTGGGACCGAGCCGAGACACCCAGACCATAGCAAATAACGGAAAATTCGTTTAAGAAATTAATCATGACAGGAACCGATTGCATCGAACGCGGAGCCTCTGCGTTGTAGTGAAGTGGGCTGGTAAAGGCTTAGCTTGCTCAATCACAGACGCCGTCATTTAAAAGTGACTAGAGCCAACATCAGACTCTCATTTCTGTCTATCAGTTTATATTGTAGCAATCTTGATACAGACACATACACACAAATCCGTGCAAGAACGGAGAAGGAATACAATTTCCTGCAGTCGAATGGCCTGTTGTAAGAGGCGACAAAACAACCCACAGCCAGGTAGAGTGCATTTGCCCGTCTGAATGGTTACTACTCCTGGTCTAGAGTATGCCGCCATAACAACCTTGAGTTGTGTTCCGGCATTGCTGGGCAGGTTCCATTCTTTTAGAGAGCTGCAGCACATTGGTAGAACCTTTAGTGTTACAAATATCGATAAGCGGTGGTAACTGCTTTCCATCAGGTGGACCACCTGCCTGTCTGCTGAACTCATGCTATAAAAAAAAACAAAGTTGAATCATTTAATGACGATGTATTTTTTTGTGCATTGCATACGATTGGAGCGCCACCTTTTCAGCAATATTCTTATATATATATATATTAGGTTGGGTTTTTATACAGTTTATTTACATTTGACTAAAGTATGTAAGTGCTATTTTGTTGGATAACTTTTTGCCATCTTGTAGGTAGGGACGTGATCCCATTGCTATAAAAAATTTGGGGCTTCTGATCAAAAAACTGCGACAAGTGGTTTTGGCAGTCCTCTCGTGATGTTAACCTGACACTGCCTAAGGAATTCTGCAGAGACCGAAACAGGTGAAAATCTGAAGGGGCAAGGTCAGGGCTATACGGCGGATGCATTAACACCTCCCAGCCAAACTCTCGTAATTTTTGCTGAGTGGCTAAAGATGTGCGAGGTCTAGCGTTATCATGGTGAAAAACCACACCCCTTCTGTTGATTAATTCCGGCCGTTTTCTCTCAACATTTTGCTTTAATCTCATCAGTTGTTCGCAGTATAGTTCAGAATCGATGGTCCTGCCTGGCGGTAACAGCTCATAATGAATAATGCCCTTCCAATCCTACCATACACACAGCATCACCTTGTTGCGAGTTAACCCAGGTTTCGCCACAGTCTGTGAAGCCTGACCGGCCTTTGACCACGATCTTTTTCGCACGTTTTTGTCGTACGTGATCCACTTTTCATCACCAGTTATCAGCTTCTTCAAAAATGGTTCGGTTTCATTACGTCGTAATAAAAAAATCACAAATGAGTACACGGTTCATTAGGTTTCTTTCAGTGAGCTCATGAGGCACGCAAATATCGGGCTTTTTTGTGTACCCAGCTTTTTTCAAATGCGCCAAAACCGTTTTGTGGTCAATTCCCAGTTCTCCAGCTACATCGTAACTACTAATATGCCGATCTTGCTCCACTTTTTAAAAAATTGCATCAATTTTGTCCGTAACAGGGCGACCAGAGCGATGTGCATCTTTGATATCAAAATTTCCGGATTGAAAACTCTTAAACCAAATTTGCGCTACTCTCACAGATTAGGTCCATAAACTACATAAATTTTTTTCGCGGCTTGTGTTACATTTTTACCTTTTTTGTAGTAAAATTTTAAAATATATCGAATTTCTTCATTAGGTTCACTCATTTTAACAATAAGAAAATCCAATAAAAATCACACATTTTCCTAATTTGAATTTGGAATTGTCTTCTTTAAAATTAAAACTTTTTAATGATACCAAAACCAGCCAGATACAAATGGTATAGCCAAAGAGACTTTATTACAAGTTCCTACATACTATATGCGAAAAGACTTTTTCCCCAACCTATTATATATAAATATATACAACTCTCTCAGGAACAGTGATTTTCCTGGATGAAAGATACCCCTATGTCCCTTTTCTATACCCCTGACAACGTTTAAACAGAATTTCGTGAAGATGTGTAGCGTAATTAAGGGTTAAAAACGTCACAAACTCAAAATTCATATTTATAATAGGTATTAGTTAGGACGAGTGCAAGTATATTGGAAAATAAATTAAGTAATATAAAAAAATTGGATTCATTTCAATATTTTGCAGAGTTCAGAAAATATGAATAATTAAGTTTCCTGGAAGTAACAAAATATTCTTAAAATACCTAAGACATTAATGATACGACTCCTGCTTAGTATGCAGACTACATGCCGAGATAAGTACGGTGTCGTCGCTTTAATAATATATTCGGAATTAATGTTCTATTCAAAATATGAAATTCTTACCTATACTGTAAGAAAAGATAATGATGTGAGAAAATTCTAAAGAAAAACCTGCCAACATTTTTATTATATTAAGAAGCTTATTTTGATTTATTTCTACGGTTTTTATCCAATAGGGTTACACAGTCAAATGGCAAATATGAAATCCTTGTTAGACAACCAAGTGAGAGAAGTATTCTGTGAACAGCTATATATTGATGTAGTGAAATTTCAACAACAAAATGAAATCATTTGGCGAACGGCGTCTCGGTTTATAAGTTCAAAAGGTTCCGTGGAGCTGACGAAAGTCGATTGTTTGGTTTATAGGTTTATATGATCACTATGTGAAATTGCCAAAAATTGCCTGACGTGGTAGAGCCATATTAGGATCCACATCTTGATCACAACTCTCTCTTTGTCACAGAATATCGACGTGAAACGTGTTTCTTACGATAAGTAAGAATTCCGGTGGCCTACTCCCCTCTCCTACCCCATCTTCATTAGTATACCATCCTTCCTAAGCCGTCCCTCTTATAAATGCTTTCTACCTCAGCCCCCTTTTTTTATACAGGGGAAATCCGTTTGAGGACCAAAGGTCGCGCGGATCCGAAGTTAAAAAAACCCCGAATATTCCATACACACAGAACCGCTGACGCTAATAGTATAATTTTGTTACGTTCAGTTGTTGTCTAAATGTTTGTTACATAACAATAAATAAGTACAAATTACGCAGGCTTACCCAAACTTATGTCCAAACACTATGTCCACCTTTGGCTTCAGAAGTATATATCTTGCACATATCTTGAAACTAACTCAAGCAATCACATTCACCAAATTCAGTCATTCTTATTTTAATATAAGTTAACCAACTCACTTGCTAAAAATCGATTATTTCTTACATGTCTATTTATTTAACACCGCAAACGAAATCCGACGACACAACGGCGGCATCTTCGTGATGTAAATCATAGTTGGGTCGGACAGAGATAAATATATATACATACCAGTATACAATCATGCATCAAGGATATATACTGAAGCATGAACAAGAGATAGGGTTACCATGACTCAAAACCATTGTTTAACATTAAATAATAAACAACCCGTGTGTGGGATTTGCCAGGTCGGGCTGGCAGTAGCACCTTACCTCCAGCCCGGACGGACGACGGCTGGCCCCTTAGGGGCTAGCTTTACCAGTACCTCATCCCCCTAGCCTATCTTACTAGCTGGCAGCGCATTGGCATCGCCCCTGATATTACAAAGATCTACAGGCGGTGGTAACCACTTTCCAAGAGCTGGGCCGTCTGTTTGGCCAACTTCGCAATAAAGAAATCTTGAAATGCCGGAACGAAATATCGCTGTCAATAGCAGTTTAGTCCAGATTTATATTTTGGTGAGTAGGTCAAAATCCGGCCAATATACCAGCCTTTATCGTGAACATTAGGGCCGTACTGACATGGCAACGCGCCAAGTCAGCTGGCTCGATTTGTAAAAGCCTCTTATGCCAAATTCCATTTAAATATTGCCCCATAAAATACAATTCAGGCATTTTTTATATGACCTGTTGTCGACTGACAGGGTGTTTAGTTCTCAAGTTAAATTTTATTACTATATTATTAGGCTCTTCTGTTTACAATATTAATACGACCCTGGTAACTAAGGAAATCGCTTTATTTTTGACATAATCTATATTTAACATCATTTGGACGTAAATTTGAAAATATATACGAAATAAAACTACGTTTTAACGGTTTTAAGCGCGGTAATTTTATTTGATTTTGGTTTTTCCGACGTTTCAGCCACTTTTCAGTGGCTGTGATCACGGAAGACAAAGATGTCAAGTGTCAACGAGTATTGTTAAAGTTTTATTTAGCCTACCGCCAACTTGTTAATATTAATTATTTAATTTTAATTTTGTTTATGGTTATTATTTACTCTATGGGAGCCTAATCTAATTTACTACCGCTTCGCAACATGTTATGGATTGAAGAGAAGAAGCGGCGCAAGAAATTCTTCAGCAAACATTCCTAGCTCTAATAATTTTATGTAATGTTAAAATGGGTGGAAGGAAAAGTAAAAATTATCAGTCAATTTGGTTTGTGTTTCGTTGTACGCAGAAAGAGCTCACAGTGTCTTGAGGTCTGGCAGCTGGTTTTTGCTGGGTTTGGGTCTTAATAGTTTTGATGATTGGATCCCAAACAGGTGGTACTTGCCACCCATCTTCTCTATTGAAATTTGGGTGTTTTTTGATTTCAATAGCCTCACGCATCATTCTCGATATGAAACGATTCTCTTTCGCGAGGATTTGTGGGTTATCGAATCTGATGTAGTGGTTGGGTTTATCCAGCGTGTGTTCAATGATCGCAGACTTTGTAGACCTTGTGTGTTTCATGTCAGCAATGTGTTCTTTTACTCGTGTTTTTAACGTCGGAAAAATCAAAATCAAATAAAATTATATACTAATGTATACAAGTCGCGAAAACTTAAGAAAATATAATATATAGGAAAGTAAAAATAATACAATTCTTGATATTTATTTTTTTAATTTGAGTATTATCTCTTTGTGAAAACATTAATTTATATGATGTGACACGGCCATTATATAATTAATGGCCGTGGATATGAATCGAATTTCATATTTGGTCCAGACTTTCTATAGACCGTGTAGATTATATTGATACACATATTATGTCAATTCAAAATATACGAAAGCCCACACAGGCCGCTGGAAAATTGTATTATTTTAGCTATTGTATTTCTGACATCGAGAGCAAACTATGGGTATAGACTATAAAGAGATACGATATCTCTTTATTGAACCAAAATAAGCTTTCTAACTAAAACTGCAGTGATAGTTAATTAATTTTAATAATTCACAGAAGGCGCAATTATTGCTAAAGATCTCTCAGATAGCCCTTGGAATAAATTTGACCACTTCTGATTAATAATGTTATTATGAGCTCTACACAAACTTAACAAAAATATTTACAATACAGTCCCATCTTATTTTTGGCTCCGGCTACATCGCTATATTATAATAGACAAGAAATTCTTTTAAGCTAACTTGCATGGAAGAGGTCGCTTTTAGGGATAACGCCGCCTGTTTTTTTTTATTGCAGGAGTTCAGCAGACAGGCAGACGGCCCACTTGACAGAAAGCGGTTACCATCGCATATTAACATTTGCAACACCAAAGGTGCTACCTATCCGTGCAGGAACGGAGAAAGAATACAATTTCCTGCGGCCCGGCGGCCTGTCGTAAGAGGCGACTAAACAACCCACAGCCAGGTGGTAGAGTATTTGCTCGACTGGATGGCGACCACCCCTGGTCTAGAGTATGCCGCCATGACAACCTTGTGTTGTGTTCCGGCATTAATGACCAGGTTCCAGTCTCCTTTAAGAGAGCAGCAGCGTATTTGTAGCATCTTTGGTGTTGCAAATGTCCATAGGCGATGGTAACCGCTTTCCACCAAGTGGGCTGTCTGCCTGTCTGCTGAACTCCTGCAATAAAAAAAATAAAAAAATGCGCTGCTGCTCTCTGAAGGGAGACTGAAACCTGGTCACTAATGCCGGAACACAACTCAAGGTTGTTATGGCGACACACTCTAGACTAGGGGTGGTAGCCATCCAGTCGGACAAATGCCCTACCACCTGGCTGTGGGTTCTTTTGTTGCCTCTTACGACAGGCTGCCCGGCCGCAGGAAATTGTATTCTTTCTCCGTACCTGCACGGATAGGAACCGTTTTTAACCGACTTTAAAAAAGAGGTTCTCAACTTGATTGGTTTTTTTATGTATATACACCGATTACGTTGAGATTTATGATCCGATTTACGTGATTCTTCTTTAGTTTGATGCGGAATAGTTACCATTTGGTCCTCTAAAAATTTAACATAGTTTGGCCCAGTAGTTTTCATTTTATGAACATTTTTTAATGAAATTTTTCAAGGCGCGCGACACCTTTCGTAGGCCTACCCATAGCTAGACACTATAAAACTAAAACTAAAACTTCGTTTAAAAAAACCGACTTCAAAAACTAAAAAGTATAAAGTAACATAATAAAAATTTTTGACTAAGAATTTATTTAGTTTATTAAGACAGACAGACAAAATAATATAAAATTTTCTACATCTTAAAGTCGGTGCCGAGCAAACTATAAAAATTACCGTATACACTGTTATAACAACAAAATGTTGCAAAATATTGTAATTTTTATGGTTTATTTGGCACCGACAGTCGCAAGAGTGCAGGCAGCCGGTGGGTTGCCATATTAAATTCAAATTCAAAAGTTTTTATTCAAAATAAATTCCACTGGAGAAAACTTTTTGAAGGTCATACATATAGGTTAAAATTTAATTTTACTTCCTAGTCTATGTACACCGCACATTATATTCTTAAATGTTGCCCCTTATGATTATTTTACAATACAGTGTTCTTTAAAAAATTAAGTGTCAATAATAATAAAACTACGTTTTAATTTTAATATTAAGTGTCAATAATGTTTATTTAAAATAAAAATGTAATTTAGTAATAAAATGTAATTACTAAATAGATCAAATATATTATCATAAGTTCTGTATTCTACCTGTAGACTTTCAACATTAAAACAAAACAAAGAGCATAGGCCACCATCATTTATGTGTAAAGTACTTAAGATTGGCAACGTTGCCTCGTTGGATCAGCATATTGATGCGATCTCCGGAGACAAACCGGATTATTTATGAAGGATTTACTGACAACGTATTTTATTTTTTTGACCTATATTTTTGTTTGTTTGCAGAAAACCACTCGCAGTTGGATCGAAAGCACTTTCCAGAAGAGGGAGTGCAAGTGCTTCGTACCCAGCGCTAAGGACGAGCACGTGTAAGTATTTTACACAAATATTTTAGTGTAGAAAGATTGAAGTCGTGGAAGCGTCATGGCTAGCACACGCATCCGAAACTCAAAGGACGCGGGTTCGATCCTAGCCAGAACGCATGCACCACTTAGTCGGTTTTCTGACCTAATGTGCATATTGTTATAATTGCTACCACGTGCTAACAACAGTGAAGAAAAACATCGTGATGCAACCTGCACATCGAGATAACAGATGTGTTAGACCTGCCAAGTCGCCTTGGACAAGCGTAGGGCGTATACTGTCAGTTTCCTTTACAATGGGAGGCTTATTAAAAAGATTGTAAAATCAAAAAGAAGTAGGGCTTGAAATGGTTAGCATTTTCTGGGCGTATATTAATCCCTATTAATATTATAAATGCGAAAGTAACTCTGTCTGTCTGTCTGTCTGTCTGTCTGTCTGTCTGTCTGTCTGTCTGTCTGTCTGTCTGTTCCGTTTTCACGTAAAAACTACTGGACTGATTTGGTTGAAACTCAGTATATATATATTTTCGATGCCGAGAATGAACATAGGATACTTTTTATCCCGGAAAATGGGATAGTTTCCGGGATAAAAATATATTTGTCTGTTTGTTTGTTATGCTTTTACGGAAAAACTAATGGGCCGATTTGGCTGAAATTCGGTACGTATGTGAATTAAATACCGAGGGTGGACATGGGATACTTTTCATTTTGGCCTTTTCGGTCATTTTGGCCATTTAGGCCATTTTATTTATTTTGGTTAATTTTGGTCATTTTGGCCATTTTAGTCATTTTAGCCATTTCGGTTATTTTGGCCATTTTGGTCATTTTGGCCATTTCGGTCATTTGGCTTTTTTGGTCATTTCAATCATTTTGGCCTTTTTGTTCATTTTGGCCTTTTTGGTCATTTTGGTGATTTTAGTCATTTTAGCCATTTCGGTTATTGTGGCCATTTTGGTCATTTTGGCCATTTCGGTCATTTGGCCTTTTTGGTCATTTCAGTCATTTTGGCCTTTTTGGTGATTTTCGCCATGTTGGTCATTTTGGTAATTTTAGTCATTTTGGCCATTTTGGTCATTTTGGCCATTTTGGACATTTTAGTAATTTTGGCCTTTTTGGCCATTTTGGCCTTTTTGGTAATTTTGGCCTTTTTGGCCATTTCGGCCATTTTGGCCTTTTTGGTCATTTTAGCCATTTTGTCCATGTTGGTAATGTTGGCCTTTTTGATCATTTTGGCCATGTCGGTCATTTTGGCCTTTTTGATGATTTTGGCCATGTCGGTCATTTTGGCCTTTTTGGTCATTTTAGCCTTTTTGGTCATTTTGGCCATTTCAGTCAATTCGGTAATTTTGGGCCATTTAGACCATTTTGGTCACTTTGGCCATACTTTTTATCCCAAAAATAAAAATAAAATGAAAGTGTTAGTGAGAAACTAATCATTTCTCAAGTTTATAGGTATAATAAAAATTAACCCCTATCCCTATTGATATTTAATGTCCCTATTAATATTATAAATGCGAAAGTAACTGTTTGTCTGTCTGTCTGTCTGTTCCGTTTTCACGGAAAAACTACTGGACCGATTTGGCTGAAACTCAGTATATATATATTTTCGATGCCCAGAATGAACATAGGATATTTTTTATCCCGAAAAATGGGATAGTATCCGGGATAAAAATATATTTGTCTTTTTGTTTGTTATCCTTTTATGGAAAGACTATTGGACCGATTTGGCTGAAACTCGGTACATATATAATTTGAATACCGAGAGTGGCCAAGGGATACTTTTTATCCCGGATAATGGGATACATTTTGGGATAGATTTATGTAAAGTTTATCCCGGAAACTAGGACTGGTTTTGTGATTTCGTCCATTTCGTCCACTGGGTCTACTGGGTCCACTGGGTCCACTTGGTCCACTGGGTCCACTTGGACCACTGTGTCCACTTGGTCCCCTTGGTCCACTGGGTCCACTTGGTCCACTGGGTCCACTTGGTCCACTTGGTCCACTGAGTTTACTGGGTCCACTGGGTCCATTTGGAACACTTAGCCTACTAGGTCCACTGGGCCCACTGGGTCCACTTAGACTACTGGGTCCACTGTTCCCACTGGGTCCACTGGTCCCACTGGGTCCACTGGGTCCACTGGGTGCACTGGGTCCACTTGAACCACTGGGTCCACTCAGTTTACTGGGTCCACTGGGTCCACTGGGTGCACTGGGTCCACTTGAACCACTGGGTCCATTGGGCCCACTGGGGCCACTTAGACTACTGGGTCCACTTGGTCCACTTGGTCCACTTGGTCCATTGGGTCCACTTGGTCCACTAGGTCCATTGGGTCCACTGGATCCACTGGGTCCAGTTGGTCCACTGGGTCCACTGGGTCCACTGAGTTTACTGGGTCCACTGGGTCCATTTGGAACACTTAGCCTACTGGGTCAACTGGGTCCACTTAGACTACTGGGTCCACTGGGCCCACTGGGTCTACTTGGTCCACTGGACTCACTGGGTCCACTGGACCCACTGGGTCCACTTGGTCCACTAGGTCCGTTGGGTCCACTGGGTCCACTTTGTCCACTGGATCCACTGGGTCCAGTTGGTCCACGGGGTCCACTTGGTCCACTTGGTCCATGTTATCTATTTTGTCATTTTTGTCAAGTTTTGTCATTTATGTAGTTTACATATAGACGGGGGTGGTATAGTTTGCGATATAAAATTAAGTGAATCTTTCGGGGGCAAATGCATAAAAAAATAATATAATGTAACCTGTACTACTTGCTCTTTAAAAAAGAGACACGCACTAGAGGTTGACCCGCGGCGCAGCCGCGGGGTAAACTCTAGTTACCCTATAAAAATCCTACGGATTGACTCTTGCCTTCCTAATTTAGGTGAACTGACGGATTGTCTACCTGTTACCACGTTTGTCCAAAGAAGATTAGTAGGTTTCACATTTCGATAATCTCTAATTATAAGTTGAAATTTTAAAACTTTCTTATAATATATCCAAAATAAGACGCGGATAATTTGGAAAAACTGAAAAGTATGAAGATTTTTTTACGGGAGTAGTGAAAATGCATCGAGTGGAAGAGAGAGAAGATCAGAGTACTAAAATGCCAATGTCATACTGATGATCTTTACCAGGATAACAGGACAATGTTATGAATCTATTTTATTGTATATCGATCCTTAAATATTTAATATGCAAAATATCAAATTAATCAGACATCTGGAAGCGGGTGAGAGTAACGTTGAAAGATCCCGTTAGATATATAGGTACATACAAAAAAAGCTGATGAAAACATTTTCAAAAAGGTAGTTGGGTGAATCTCCCTGCGCATCATTGGCAAGCAGCTTTTTTCTAAATTCTATATCTTCTTAAGAATTTTTCTATTTCAAGTACCTTATTGAAAAATATAATATTGTTAAACTAGGATATGCCCGCGACTTCGTCCACGTAAAAAAGAATGCAAGCTATCGTTTTAGTGAAAAAAATCAATTTGGAATCCACATTTTTTTTAAATCTTGCCATATTAAATAATTCCCAGAAAAATACCCGAGGGATTCCCAGGATAAAAAGTAGCACAGATTTTAAGTCTGAAAAATTTGCTGTCGAACAGCGAAAACCGCATCGATATCGACCCCGTGAATCCCGAACAAAAAGACAAACAGACAAGAAATATAAAAAAAATAATGCATCGTGTTATAACATGCTTTACATAGTGTAGTGCAGTTTTTTTTAAATAGCTCCAATGTATAGACACGGAATATTAAGAATTTTATAATATTGTAGATTGTAGCCAAAAATGTATAATCTAGCATAAATATTTTCTAAGTTTTCGCGACTAGTACACATAACAAAACTACGTTTTAAGGGTTTCAAGCGCGGTATTTTACTTAAAAAAATTGCGCGCATAAAACTTGGTAAAGCATTACAACTTGTCTCAAATTAGAATTCCACTTATCAATATAATTAAACAACGTAACTGAGTTCTCTCACAGAACAATACAAATTCAATAAACACAATAACAAAGTAAGCTGCAACTGTAATTTCTGAAATTCAACCTGTAGAACTGGAACTCACAATGTCCTGAGCGTAGAATGTGAATATTTGAACAATATTACTAAGCCGCTATAGAGAGACCCGAGTGGAATTAGAATGTTGTTGAAATGCTTGTGGTGGTATAGATAGTAAATCGAAGTGCTAAATGTACGTTTCTAATTTTTTTATTGTTGCAGTACAACAGACAGTCTCCGACGAGCTACCTGATGGAAAGTGGTTACCGTCGCCTCTTATCATTTGCAACATACCAATGTGCTGTCAGCCTCGAAGGGGAGAACTATAATCTAATTCTACTATTACTAATCTCGTCAAAATTTGCCGGTCCTGTGGTTGAGTGGGTTAAGCCTTTGCCGGCCTACCTCGCTGCAACGGAGAGCACCGTAAATTTCAGAAATACATTTTCTCCGTTATATACTATGGTCTGGGTGTCTGGAATTGCCTCAGAGTAGTTCATTGTATATTACCCGTAACATAACTTCCTTAGCTTGGGGATATACAATGTGTGTGTTTATCTACCGATTATTATTATTATATTAATCCATTGCGCACCAAAATATATAATTACAAAAACAGACCATATTTACAACATTTTCTAGGCAATACAATGGGCGGCCTTATCGCTCAAGCGATCTCTTTCAGGCAACCTAAATCAAAGAAATTTGAATCAGGCGATGTTGCTGGTGCAGAAAAATGGCAATAGATACATAATGTCTGCCTATTATAATAAAAAAATCGTCGGAAAATATCGTCTCAATCGTAGGTTTGCCTGATTTCGGTATTCTGTCAATTCCAATGGCGTACCACGGGCACACCACTCCAACTTTATAAAAATTTATAAGCGAGAACTCAAGAAATAATAGGTTTTCACTATTCATTTCGACTAACGCCCTTTTTGTTAATAAAATAATATCATAATATTAATATCAGCCCATGAATGTCCCACTGCTGGGCTCGGGCCTCCCATTATAATTGGGAACGGACAGTATAGCCGCCACGTTTATCCAAGGCGGCTTGGCAAGTTTGACACATCGGTTATCTCGATGTGCAGATTGCATCACGATGTTTTCCTTCACCGTTGTTAGCACGTGGTAATTGTAACAATATGCACGTTAGATCAGAAAACTGACTAAGTGGTGCATGCGTTCCGGCCAAGATCGAACCCGCACCCTTTAGAGCTTGAGACACGTGCGCTAGCCATTACGCTACCATGGCTTTTGTTCTTCTTTTTTTGCTAATGGTCATACCAATTTTTTTCTGCTATTCTTTCGCCGCGACAATATCTAGCAGATATTGTGCGTTTAGTAGAATACGGATTTTTCACACTTTCGCAATAGAATTGTTTTATTGCTGACCACAATTGTTTAATCTATTTGACTTTTTCAATTACATATCTTCAATTTGAATTAAATTATTAAATTAAATAAATAGGTAAATAAATTCTCGTTATATAAAGCCTTTAAAGTATGATCTATTATTGGCATTTTATACAAAAATAGTATCGCTTATTAATGTATTGTAAAAAAAAACTGTGATCTATGTTAAATAAATAAATAATTTTCATTTATTTTTTAATTTGCCAGGGGCATTTGCCCGACTGGATGGCTACCACCCCTGGTCTAAAGCATGTCGCCATAACAACCTTGAGTTGTGTTCCGGCATTAGTGACCAGGTTCCAGTCTCCCTTAAGAGAGCAGCAGCGCATTTGTAGCACCTTTGGTGTTGCAAATGTCCATAGGCGATGGTAACCGCTTTTCATCAAATAGGCCGTCTGCCTGTCTGCTGAACTCCTGCAATAAAAAAATAAAAAAAACTAATTTCCATTATTTTTCGTATCCAGAAGAAAGAAAACTAAAATATTTTTCATTTTCTTTGTATTTAATTACAGTGAAAAGCAACCAGCTGATTTTAATTAAAAGTAAATTTCAGTCAAGATTTTCAACGGAATATAAACTGACAGAAATGGCGAGACGGAACAAAATTAATTAGCGAATATACAGAAACAACACGTTCTGGAGTTGTTACATGTATACGTAGGTACTCGAATGACTTTGCTAAACAAAACGAAAGGCGTTGGTCTGTTTATAAGCGATGAAAGCTGTTCCGCCAATTTAGAAACTAAAACAGAAATTTAAATATTTTATGTGTATTTTCTAGTTGAATTCACTATTTATATTCATTTTAAAAGTGCGTTGTTTGGATAATTTTTTTAGATGCCATTTTTAGGCTACATTGTTGGATGCTTAAAACACTTATAAATCCGTGCCAGCGGTGTGTTTGTACGATATACAGCCTTTTTCGCAATTACTTATAACGCCCATATTTACTTAAAAATAAAAATGCGTTCTGAATGTGATTATGAATAAAAAAAAATTTCAAGGATCTTATAAACTTCGTATAAATATCAAACACGGGGTCAGGATTTATTTTTCTTAATATTTACCGTTTAATTCACGTATTATTGAAGTTTAATGTTTGTATGGATTAAATTTGACAAATGGTAGTAATAAGATAGAAATACTATTTGTTGTTGGATAATTTGCGATTTTACAACGATTTTTTATTTCGAGTACAATAAAGTGAATCTCGCTCACACGCTCGGCCGGCGGTCACGCGGCGACAACGTGACCGCTGCATCTAACATGAACTAGATGCGCGTGTCCGCTCCACAGATACAAAATATTAAATTTCTTTTTTTTTATTAATTATGCATTTACACTACAGGGGTGTTTTATGTATCACTATGACGTCATAGAAAAATGCAAATAAATCAGTTTGCTTCCATTCTTACTTTTAAGTTATGGTCTAGATAAATCAGTAAAAGTCAATTTGATGCCGTCAATATTAAAAATCTATCAATTCGGATTGATAGATTTTTAATATTGACGCCTGAAAAAGCCATCTCTTCCAGGCAACACTAGAGTAGGCCCTAGTGTTGCCTGGAAGAGATGACTTTTTATCGATAAGTCCGCCTGTTGTAGTGTCTTTATATATTGTCTTTTGTTTGTCTATACTCTCTATACTTTGATGTAAAATAAATATTTATCTATCTGTTCAGTTTATCTGTTATCTGTTCCATGATCAAATTGATCGTGTACTAGCGGAGGGTGATGTCAGGAGCCTTAAGAACAGACGAGTGTGCATGACAAGAGTTATGAATGTCAAAGAAGCAAGTGAGGTGTGTAAGAATGGGCCTAAATGGCGCTCTGTTGTTCGTGCCTACCCCGCAAGGGAACTGGCGTGAAGTTATGTATGTATGTATGTATGTATGTATGTATGTTCAGTTAAAAAAATTAACCAATTGTATAATCTATTTCCTTTATACATTACCATCTTCGAACTGCTTCCGCTAGTCGCTTACGCTTCACCCACAGCTGTACAAAACATATCCTTTCTGTTCCTGCTGCTAAATGGTCGTAATCTGTTTTCCGCTACAGTAATTTCAAATATCTTAACCGCCGCCATTATTTATAGTCCCCCAAGTCCCCCTGGATGAAACTTAAAGGCGTGCTAACTTCCAGAACATATTACATCCGTGTCATTCTCTTTAAGACAACATACTACATACGTGAAAGAGTTGAATTATAAATCTCCGCGAGCAGTAACAGTTCTTAAGTTCAACAGTAGTGTTTTATGTAGATGTCCATTCTGAAGTAACCTTCCTGATTTGTCTATGTGATACTTTATGACTACGTTCACGGCAGCAAGCAGGTAATTGGTTACGGAAATGGGCAGTGAGAGTATGTAAACGCTACTCATTTGGACATTTGACACTTAGCTGCTCACTTCTTTGCCCACTTTCAGACTCGCTGCCGCGGAAACTAATAACTAGGTGTGTAACACGGAGGTTTCATTCCTCAGCTCCAACCTCTACCAACGTTTATGAATATATGTATATAATGTCATGTTATGTAAGAGAGACTTCGCTTATGTCTGCGATAATATAAGACGTTTTCTAATTAATTTATCTCTCACATCTTTTACAATTAATTGTGGTAGCTTAATATATTTAAACTACTATAGGTGTTATTAGTTTAGCGTGCTGTCCGACTATGAAAATATTTCTGAAAGGGACTTTTGACTCCTTGGATTTATAACGGACAGGCGGAAGCAGTCGATACATGCAGAATATAATCCCTATCCAGTACTACCTACAGCAATATGCATACTTCGCTGCCTACTTAGGTAATTTTCATATAAATAACGCTCGTAATTATTACCGCTGACTTGCTAATAAAGTTACTGACTACTTCGACTTTTTTCATAAAGTTCTATACAGTACACCAGCAACTCCTGGGATGCATCCACTGTTACAGAACAAAAAGAATAAAATGCTAAAATTTCAGAAATACAAGGTGTATTTCTTCGACTTCCTAATTGAAGCAGCTTTTTTTGTATTGCCTGAAGCAGGCAAACACGCAGGCGGCCCACCTGATGGAAAGTGGTTACTGTCGCCTATGGACGTTTGCAACACCAGGGGCGTCACCAACCCGTTTCCAACCTGTAAGAAATTTTATAACACCCTTAAAGAAACCCATGACATAGCGCAAAGGGAAAACCTCGACGGGAAGGTCCCTCCAGATCAGCTCAGCAGCTACTTAAAGTATAGCATTAGTAACTACTTTTAGTATATATTTTAACAGGTGGTAGGGTATTTGCTTGTCTGTATATGCCGCCATATTGCTATGGCAGCATACTCTAGGCGGCAGTTATACGCCTTGCGTTGTGTTCCGGCATTAGTGGCCACGTTCCGGTCTCCATTTAGAGAGCGACAGCAAATTGGCGTCACCTTTGGTGTGTTACAAATGTCCATAAGCGATGGTAACCGCCTTGCATCGGGCAGTCCGTCCGCTGTCTGCTGAACTCATGCAATAAAAATAAAACAATTTCTTTTTTTTATTGCAGGAGTTCAGCAGACAGGCAGACGGCCCACTTGATGGAAAGACGGTTACCATCGCCTATGGACATTTGTAACACCAAAGGTGCTACAAATGCGCTGCTTCTCTCTTAAGAGAGACTGGAACCTGGTCACTAATGCCGGAACACAACACAAGGTTGTTATGGCGGCATACTCTAGACCAGGGGTGGTCGCCATCCAGTCGAGCAAATACCCTACCATCTGGCAAATATATATATATACATATACATATACATATATACACTTTTTTTGCATCACCATCACCAGATTAGCTTCGAATGTCGTTTTTAAGTTACGTTGTCTGGAAGATATCGGTTTAATATTTAAAGCCGCCTAATTGTATCGCAAAGAACGCATTGTAAATATGCATTTTGGTATTTTTTATTTATTTGGCTGATCAAGAAGGTGTTATGTATCTAACTGAAACTGCTGCCAGCAGCAGCTATCCCACCCGCTTAATACTCATGTACTAAAGTATTTAAACTGTACAAACCCCACTATTCGACTACGAATTTTATTATTATTTTGTTTAAAAGGGTTATACACAATAAATATACAGATTTTGCGTCTGTGAATTTTGTTCCTTTTCTTCACATTCCTTTGCCTAAAACAAAACATATAATATAGAAAAAATGTTGTATCATTTAAATTGGTAAACACATTTTTATGTACCTTAAAGTTACGTGAATTTATTAAGCATATAACCAGTACAACGGGTGGTCTATTCGCCAAGAGGCAATATTTTCCAAACAACCCTAAATTAGTAAAAGTACGTAATATAACTTATATAAGAACCATAAAAACAAATTACGCGTGTGTTTGTTTATGGATAAAATAAAACGTACAAGTCTTCGGGCTTGGCCTCTCCAGTATTCAAGAGAAAAAAAATTATATAGTTCAGAGGGCCTAAAATGGCCGCTTTGACAAGTGTCAAAGTAAAATAGAACTTTATACTATGTCTTACGGCTACCAGTTTACGTGTCTGGTAGGCGTAAGACATAGCATAAAGAGGAATTTTATTTTGATACTCGTCGTGATCGTCATGCGACTCTGCGAAAGCGACCGCTTTAGGCCCTCGAAGCAAACTTATAAAATTTTACAAGATTTGCAACCAAGGGCAATCCAATGCGCTAGCCAATGAAACTAAGATAACCGAAGAAGCAACTTCGTGCATGCTTAACTTGACTTGGTTTCCCTGGACACGGCATTTAAAAAAGAATGTAAGCTATTGCTTTAGTAAAAACTGTGTCGGAATAAGCGAATTGTATGCACCCGAACCGCTTCCGTCAAAATTCCCGGGATAAAAAATATCACATATTTTATTACATAAATTTTGCTTTCGATCAGTGAAAAAAATCGCATTGGAATTCGTTTTTTTCCGAAAATTCCGGCGGGATAAAAAGCGGCAGCGAATAAGTCAAGAATTTGCTGTCGATCAGCGAAATCGGCCCAATAGTTCTTAGTTGAATTCTGAAAAAACAGAAAATAAATCTAAAAAAAATTGCATAATGGCCTCCGTCGTTTATATAGGTATATTCTATTCCCGCTGTTTTTTTTTAATAGCTTCAATGCACAGACACAGTACGTTTAGAATTTTATAATGTTATAGATTATCCTTAACACCTCTTTCTCCGATTAACCTATATATGGACCATTATTTATGATATTTTCAATCTTTAATAAAATGTTTAAATTACCAGTCGGAAAAAGCTGATCAATTAAAAAGTACCTACCACCTCAGGCTTTTTTGTTATCGGTCGCATGGTATCGTTGTATATTTCCCAAAATAAAGTCACGTGATTTTTTGACAATTCTCTTTCTTGTAAAGGTCCACTCAACGTCCAATGTTCTGTACCCTCCTGCATCAGAAACCCTGAAATTTCATTGCACTATCTATTAGAGATACAGACACATATTCCAATAAATTTTACCATTATATAGAAAGAAAAAATATTTAATTTAGGACAGTTAAATTAATATAAAACTAAGTAAAGTAAGTAAGCAAAAACAAAGAGAAGCATAAAAACACAGGTACAAGAACACATTGCTGACATGAAACACACAAGGTCTACAAAGTCTGCGATCAGTGAACATACGCTGGATAAACCCAACTACTACATCAGATTCGATAAACCACAAATCCTCGAAACAAAAAATCGTTTCATACGCAGAATGATGCGTGAGGCTATTGAAATCAAAAAACTAAATTTAAATTGAGAAGATAGTTGGCAAGTACCACCATTTTGGAATCCGATCATCAAAACTATTAAGCCCCAAAACCCAGCATTAAACCAACTGCCAGACCTCAAGACACTGTGAACTTTTTCTGCGTGCAACGGAACACAAACCAACTTGATTGATAATTTCTTATTTTTATTTTACTTCTAACTATTTTAATATTGTATAAAATTATTAGAGCTAGGCATGTTTGCAGAAGGAGTTACTTACGCCGCTTCTTCTTTCCAAGCCATAAAATGTTGCGAAGCGGTGGTTAATTAGTTTAGGCTCCCATAATGTAAATAATAATCATAAACAAAATTAAAACAAAATAATTAAATGAACTGGCCCGATTTAAATGAAATTTTGTATGGTGGTAGCTTATATCCCTGGTCAACATATAGGAGGATACTTTTGGTCCCGAAAAATTAAAGTGTTCCTATGGGATAGTTAGAAAACCGCACCACGCGGACGAAGTCGCGGACAACACCTAGTAATGTTATAAAATTATTGATATTTTTATTACAATTAATGCCGCGATTTAAGAGTGGCTGTAAAAAAATTGGGACATAAATCGCCTGTATTATCTATCTATGGTTCGCATAGTTTTTAATTTTTTGGACAGCAGGAAAAATCGTTTCCCAGGGACGAAAAGTGATGTTTTCATCCCTGTGATCAGGTAACTCAAAGAGTACTTTCAGAGATATGAGAAATGATTTTTTTCTTTTATTACTGTGGCAACAATTTAATGCGCTATTTGATAATTTATACTTGTACATATTATATCATCAGTTTGTACGCTCCTAGAGAAATTAACGTGGTTGCTATGTTTTGTAAAATGATAAAAATATTACATCCGCTCTCCTCTTCTGACTTATATATTTTTTTGTCTAAATAGTAAATGAAAAAATAGACCCAGTGCGTGAAGCCCGCGCAATTGAAGGTTTCCGTAAAGGACACACCACCATTGTTTTTGTCTATTGGTTATATGTAGAATTTTGTTGGAACAGGATTTAAAAAAAAAAAAAACATTTATATCTCAAAAACTATTCAAGCTAGCTTAAAATGCATGCAAGAAGTTTTACCACCTGTCTTTAAAAATTTTTTTTCCCAAAAGAACTTCAATAGTGTTTAAAAAAATCTATCACTGATCCGTCATTGGTAGAAATGATATTGTTCCAAATTGTGATTGAACCCACAGACGTATCCATGGAAAGCGAAATTTCACCCGTGACATCAAACTTTACATCGGTTACTTAAATCAAAACCTTACCAACTTTTTTCGCAATCAGGAGTTTTTCGGTCAACTCGCCAAGAAACTGTACGGTGTCTCTATTCACTGGATAATTTCTCTAAAAATAAGTATGAAAGTCTTTTAAAATTAAACTAAGGTTTCCCGAGGTTCTTTCAAGTAGAGTATGATTTCGTGTTCTGAGGAACGCTTGCATTTCTTGCAATAAAAATTGAGAACCTCCTCTTTTTTGAAGTCGGTTGAAAACGGTTTCTATCCGTGCAGGAACGGAGACAGAATACAATTTCCTGCGACCGGGCGGCCTGTCGTAATAGCCAACAAAACAACCCACAGCCAGGTGGTAGGGCATTTGCCCGATTGGATAGCTACCACGCTGGTCTAGAGTAAGCTGCCATAACAACTTTAAGTTGTGTTCCGGCATCAGTGGCCAGGGTCCAGTTTCTGCTTCAAGGCCGGCAGCACATTGGCAGCACCTCTAGTACTGCTAATGTCCATAGACGACGGTAACCACTTTCCATCACAGTTGCCAATTCCAGCACTGTTGTTGTGCTTCTGCATTAAAAAAAACTTCCACTGTTTTTACCATTTGGCTACGGTGTTGTAACAAAGCATTCAATCAATTTCTGTCAACACTACGTCAGCCGAGAGAGTAGTCAAACGGGAACTCATTGCAAACGTAACAACGCATTTTTTTGGTCTGCCTTTACAACTGTATCCATGGATCTTCTAGTTTAACTAGATTATATAGGCCCATACGACTTTAATCTTATTTCTCTCAATATGTCAGTCACGGGTGCAAACAAGACGCCTTTATCATTTCTCACCTTTGAATCTGAACTTATATTTTTTATTGCATGAGTTCAACAGACAGACGGCCCACCTGATAGAAAGAGGGTACCATCACTTGTAGACATTTTCAACACCGAAGGTGCTAGCAATGCGCTACTGCTCTCTTAGGGGAGCCTGGAACACTAATGCCGGAACAAATCAAAGTTGTTATGTCGGCATACTCTAGACCAGTGGTGATAGCCATCCAGACGGGCAAATAACTTACAACTGGCTCTGTGTTGTTTTGTCGCCTCTTACGCCAGGCCTCCGGACCGCAAGATTGTATTCCTTCTTCGTTCTTGTATGGATAATACTTCGGATATGACATTTAAAAAAATGTTCAAACTTAATTTGAATCAAAATATTTGCATTTGATGTTTTAGCCATAAAGCTCTCTCTTTTCTTTCACCATATCCCAATTACTTGGGGTCGGCACAATATGTCTTTTCCTTCCACACTCTTCTATTCTGACATACCTCTTCTGTCACACCGCATATCATCATGTCATCCTTCACACAATCCATCCATCTTTTTTTTGGTCTACCTTTAAATTTGTACCCATCGATCTTGTAGTATAACATTCTTTTTGTCACGTGACTAGCCATAAAGCTGCTACGATATAACTCACATAGCTTGGTAAGAAAATTACCGCTTTCACACCGTTTTCCCAAAACAAAACAAACAGGCCTTTATAAATCCGTTTAAAATAATTGCGTTCAAGTGCCGAAAAACACCGAAGACACACGCTCAAGTGGTCCCTTGTTTCTCAAATTAAAAATTGTTCTTTGTCCTTCTAGAGATTTTCTTAAAGTGGATGGACGCGGAATCCTCGCAAAATAACGGGACGTGAGTCAAATCGTATTTTTGAAACTTGAACACTTCGTGTCAGTCAGACATTTAAGTTCGTAAGAAGCGAAAGCAAAGAATATATTGATATGATCAAGATTTTCAATTAAATAATAATAATCGGCAGACAAACACACATATTGTATATTTCCAAATTAATCAAGTTATGCCTGTGGTATGGGTAATATACAACGAACTACTTACTCTGGGGCCGATCCCAGGCACCCAGACCATACATAGTAAATAACGAAAAAATGGTATGGTAAATTTCGGAAATTAAATCTCATTTCAAAAATCGCACCCAGAGCCTCTGCTTTGCACTGAGGTAAGCCGTCAAAGGCTTAGCCCGCTCAACCACAGAGGCCGTCATTAATGAACATTTTGGGATGAAGGAAAATACCCTACTCGTGTCCAGTCACGACTAGGACCTAATATTTCGCCATCTGTAAAATTCGTTAAAAAAGTATTTAAGGAAAAAAATGTAACGGTTTTTTCAATCTGACTCTCTCTTTCTTTTTACTTTCGCCCAATTATTTGGGGTTTGCACAATGTCTTTTCCTTCCTTTGAACAGACGAGCGTGCATGACAAGAGTTATGAATGTCAAAGAAGCAAGTGAGGTGTGTAAGAATAAGCCTGAATGGCGCTCTGTTGCTCGTGCCTACCCCGCAAAGGAACTGGCGTGAAGTTATGTATGTATGTATGTCTTTTCCTTCCATACTCCCCTATTCTGTCATAGATCCTCTGTCACACTTCATATCATCGTATCATCCTTCACGTAACACACCAACACCAATCTGGCTAACGACAAAATAAAAATTACATCCTTAAATACATATATGGATGCCATCTTTATTTTATTCCCGATTGATTACACTACATAACTTTATAGCGACATACAGACTATACATTCCTGTCAAGTTGCGTGTACTCGTATGTAAACCTAGTGGTAGTTATAGAACTGTGACAGACATATGAAGACACGGACAGACGGGCGGAAATCCTAAGAAAATCGAACTTACAAAATTATACTATGACAGTGGATGTATGTAGTCACTTGGCTAAATTTTTAGTTTTATTAAACTATGATAAAATATATTAACCATCATATATTCTTGAATATCACTTGTCAACACGAATTGTCGCCATTTCATTAGTTTTGACACCGTCTCGTATATCATCTCTGGTGTTACCTGTATTCAAGAGATATTTTAACGCCTTATTTACACATTGTTTATCATCATATCATCGTTTGGACAGACATCTATATATTTATGGCCGGTTGCTTTAACTTACTATTCATTCACTTGCCTACCTTCGTTTGAACTTTGACATTACTTGTATGGAGCTTATTTCAAAGTTTAACCGATAATACGGCAAATGAACGGTAGTGATATATAAGAACAATTTGTTACTGAATTCGTCAGATTCGCTAGTAAACTAGCTACTTAACTAATGCTGGTATAAATCAGATAACATAGTATACGTAGACAGTGTCTAATAAATATCTTACCATTTGATAACATGTATCTGTATCAGGTAAATCTGTATCTGGCGAAGCGTTGCTTTGGACAAATAGAGGCGACAGCATAGCACAGCGCGAGCCGGCTTGGATGGCTTCTGATTCTGGTGGAGTAACAACATAAGATAACAACCGTTCGATAGCTTTTGAGCCTAATAATAAACTACGCTACCATGTCGAACTCAGAAGGCTTAAAGGACTAATTAACTCGGATATCTACTACTCCTTGCTATTGATATGTATATTTCTATTCGTGCAGGAACGGAGAAAGGAAACAATTTCCTGCAGCCGGGCGACCTGTCGTAAGAGGCGACAAAACAGCCCATAGCCAGGTAGTGGGGTATTTACCCGACTGGAACTGGATGGCTACCACCCCTGGACTAGTGTACGCCACTATAACAACCTTGAGTTGTGTCCCGGCATTAGTGGTCAGGTTCCCGTCTCCCTTTAGAGAGCGGCAGCACATTAGTAAAACCTTTGTTGTTACAAATGGCCATAGGCGATGGTAACCGCTTTCCATTAGGTGGGCCGTCTGCCTGTCTGCTGAACGCATGCAATAAAAAAAAAGAATGAATTAGTCTTTACTCATTCATTTATTTATTTATATTCGGCAATAACACGCCTAATATCGGCTTAAGCTTCTTCAAGTCTCGACATCGACCATTCCGCAATGCCATGCAGAGGAGTCGTTACAGCTGTGTGTCCTACCCGTCATGACATACGGTGGCGAGACGTGTACACCGACGGACAGACTGCTCCACAAATTTATAGTCGCTCAGTGGGCTAAGGAGCGAGCTATGTTAGGTGCTTTGATTAGAATCAGAAATAAGGATATCCGTTAGAGAAACAAGGTAACCGACATAGCTCGCAAAATGATTACATTGAAGTGGCAGCGAGCCGGTCATGTCGCAGACATTCGACGAGCGTTGCAGCACATGTGTCTCGAAGTGGAATCCACGTCTCAGTAAACGTAGTGTAGGACACCCTCCACGACTATCTGCGTAAGGTCTCCGGCAGGGGATGAATGAGTAAAGCGAGAGACTACTTCGGGAGACCTACGTCCAGCAGTGGATATTGATTAGCATTATTACATTATTTGACTCCGAGTACTATTTAAATACGTAGTGTCGGATCTCGACTCTCCAGCCCGATAGACTGACGACCTGCGCAAGGTCACCAGTAGGCGCTGGATGAAGTAGGTGGAGGACTATGATGAGTAACGCCGACTTGGGGAGGCCTACGTCCAGCAGTGGAGTGTGATTAGTTGACGACGATACTCTTTAAATAATTTAATTAATAGTAATAATTATAAAGTTTGAAAAATAAATCACCTGAACATGGAATATCTTGTGCAGAGCGCTTTTTGTTCGCCCGTTTAACTATTTTCTTTGTCCTCGTGTACTTTTTCCTATACTTCGTTTCAAATCTGAAAACATTCGTAACTATCCACAAACGGCCAAGTGCTTCCATTTTTTTTTATCCAGGAGAAATCCGATTGAGGACTAAGCCGCGACAAGGGCAGAAACTTGGGGGGATAATTCGCGACCCGTGTGTGGGATTCGCCAGATCGAGGGTGGCACTAACATGCCCAGTCAGAACTGGTGCCATGCTATTGCCACTCCCCAGTTAGGGACACCCACTAAAACCCCTGGGTGTTCCGTCCTTCGCCTTATGCTAGGGCTACGGGTATATGACCTAGCCTCTCCGTAGACCTGGCGTACCGTAGTACTACCAAGACCAAGGTATTCACTTATTATCGCCTTTATGCATGGTTTATCGGCTTGTTATAAAAAGTACTGTTATTCAAAATCGCAAGTGTATTGCAATTATGAATAACACTCATACATTTTTAACGAGACGATTTTTTATTTATTGCAGGAGTTCAGCAGATAGGCAGATGGCCCACTTGATGCAAAGCGGTTACCATCGCCTATGGACATTTGTAACACCAAAGGTGCTACAAATGCGCTGCTGCTCTCTTAAGAGAGACTGGAACCTGGTCACTAATGCCGGAATACAACTCAAGATTGTTATGGCGGCATATTCTAGACCAGGGGTGGTCGCCATCCAGTCGAGCAAATACCTTACCACCTGGCTGTGGGTTGTTTTGTCGCCTCTTACGACAGGCCATTTGCTAGGTGGTAGGGCATTTGCCCGACTGGATACCTACCACCCCTAGTCTAAAGTATGTCGCCATAACAACCTTGAGTTGTGTTCCAGCATTAGTGACCAGGTTCCAGTCTCCCTTAAGAGAGCAGCAGCGCATTTGTAGCAAATTTGGTGTTGCAAATGTCCATAGGCGATGGTAACCGCTTTCCATCAAGTGGGCCGTCTGCCTGTCTGCTGATCTCCTGCAATAAAAAAAAAGGCCGCCTGGCCGCAGGAAATTGTATTCTTTCTCTGTTCCTGCACGGATGAAATTACCACGATTACCATTATGGAACTATTTTTTATGACTCTACAAATGAATGAAACAAAACTGACAATACACACGTTTAAATTTTTAAAATTCGTTATCTGGAATATAACAATTTTCATGGTCAAGTATCAATTTTAGGAGTTATCTCAAATTACCTTTTTAGGCAGCAACGGTGACCACAATCGCGACAGATCGGTGACCTAGAACGAGAGTCGCTATCTGAAGACATTCGTCGTCGTTTTGCTACATCATTCTTAAGTCTTCTTTCTCTCTTTTTTGTCTTTGGATTTTCTTTATGATTTCTTGCGTCCATTATGAATTTTAGGATTGTCCAACAATATTATATACGTAGAAGTATTTTCAATTAGAAAAAATTGTCGAACGATATATATGTTCATAAAAATAATCCAAAACGTCTTTAAGAGAAACAAAAGCACTCTTTCTGATTGAAAGGTGTTTTATATTATTCAATCAGTAAAAAGGTCAGACTTTAAGTATCGTAATACAAGTTTATTTATTTCCAAGAATGTTCCTTTTTTTCATACTAGCGGTTCCGGCAGACTGACCTGCCCTGAAAATATAAAAATCTAGGACCCGATTCTAGTGCCTCCTACAGGTTCCAATTGTAAATCTAAACCATCCGGGGACCCACTCAAACACATAAAAACAAAATCATCACAATCGGCCCAGGAGATTAGGAGGATCCTAGAAACCGATCCCAGCGCCACCTACCGGTTCCAATTGTAAATCTAAACTATCTGGGAACGTACTCAAACACACACAAAACTTTGATCAAAATTGGTAAAGTCGTTCTCAAGTTATCCGCGTACATACATTTCTACGATTAATTTTTATTTATATAGATAAAAACATTTTTTATAAAAAAATAGAATACATTATTCGTTTATAAAATACATCTTAAGTAATGTATAAATTGTTTTTTTTTTAAATCTTGTAGTTCGCCGATAGCAGGTCTGGGATCCAAGCTACCGCTGATTAGAGCTCCAGAGACAGGAACCTCCTCACAATTCGTGTCTGTCCAAGAGTGCTGGCTTCTGTATCTGGCCCTTCACCCAGCTTCCTAGCGAGAGTCTCTCTAGGTGGCGGTTGAGGCTCTTCGCTATTAGCCCGTTTGACGGTGGCAATTATTGGCACAATTTGCTAGGTGGTAGGGCATTTGCCCGACTGGATGACTACCACCCCTGGTCTAGACTATGCCGCCATAACAACCTTGAGTTGTGTTCCGGCATTAGTGACCAAGTTCCAGTCTCCCTTAAGAGCAGCAGCGCATTTGTAGCACTTTTGGTGTGACAAATATCCATAGGCGATGGTAACCGCTTTCCATCAAGTGGGCCGTCTGCCTGTCTGTATGCTGAACTCCTGCAATAAAAAAAAATAAAAAAATAATCATTGCCTCCAGGCGCTACATAGTGGTAACCTCCTGAGGAAGTTCTATTTTAAGTATTGTAATATTATTACTTATAATTATTAATAAAAAAAATATGCAGATGCTGGTGCGGCTTAAGCAAAACTGCTCATGGAAGTAATGCAGCAACAGCGGCTCCTGGCGAGGCTTGGGTACCAGCAAGACACACCCAATCCGCACCAACAGACGCGTACGGCACCGTAGAGTTCCAAGGCGGACCACATCCCACCAAAGCTCAAGTAAGTGACTCCTTTATACTCTCTACCATTGTGAGTCCGGTACACCTATAAGTTTTGCTCACATAAAGCTAGGTCTCCACCAAAGAAAAATTGCCAACATCTGTGTTGTCATCGTGTTGGTGAGAAATGTTTCTGAAATGACCTTGTGTTGTTAACAAAAATTGTAAGCAAATGTCGGAAACCGTGTTACCATTATTGGCGGTAAACATCAAAAGAAAGCGTTTGTTGCCAACATTCATTTCATCGGTGGAGACGATTACAGTTCAGAACATATATTGGAAACAGAAATCGCTGCCTATATAACATTATCGTCGTTCGAATACATGTTGCGAACAATACTGGTGGAGGCAGCTAGTTGTTAACTGAAATGTTTCTCAAAATGTTGGCGACTTTCATTAATTCGGTGGGAACACAATGGAAACAAAAGTTCGTGAGTTTTTGGGAAGTTGTAAACAGTTGGAAACACATAAGTTGCCAACACTTTTGGTGGACACGCGCCTTGAGCCTCTAAAGCCTGATTCATGGCCGGTTCCTATATCTTACCGACCGTTCATTTGCCTTACTATCGGTAAAATTTGATATAAACTCCATCCAAGTAATGCAAATATTCAACACATGGTAAGCTTAGTTAATGAATAGTAAGCTGTAGGTACCGGCCATTACTGAAACAAGTGAAATTGAACTGGCGAGTTACGAGTAAATCACGCATTCGTTATATAATATTATTAGATAACTAGCGTTTTCCCGGCGGCTACACCGCATGAAATATCCTAGGTAGTAGTAGCTCTATGTTACTAACATAAAAATTAAATTAGGTTATATATATACCGTTTTTATATAAACCTAAAACTTTACTGTTTCTTGTTCAATTCACTACAATAACAAAGAAACTAAGTCCATATTTATTGTAGACTACACAACAGCCTAGTAAAACAAATGAATCGAAGCCAACCTGATTTGAAGTAATACAATGAATGACTTGTTTCCTATGACAACGTATGTTAACGAATTGAAAAAAGCGAATGCAGCGCCATCTTTTTCGCTATTTTCGTCAATTCCACAAAAAACCACATCATTCGATCGGTATAAGCGGTAAGGCCGCCCATTGTTCTAATGGAAATGTATTCATATTACTTATGGTGAACAATAAAGAGTTTTATTCATTCATTCATTAAATACTATCAATTCATGTTTCTATATTATCTATTACAGTATGTTCGGCTTTCACATGACACGCGTCCAGACCTAATAGTACAGCTACTAACCAGAGAATGGACCCTCGAAAGACCAAAACTTCTGATCACCATACAAGGTGGAAAAGCCAACTTCGATCTGCAGCCAAAACTGAAGAAAGTGTTAAGGAAAGGTTTGCTGAAAGCTGCTAAAACTACTGGAGCTTGGATATTTACCGGGGGAACAAATACTGGTAAGAAAACGACTGACTATCTAAACAGCCGGTTTAATTAAGTCTCACTTCCCGCACAATAATTATAACCACCCTAGGGCGCTACTAAGACACGTGTACCGAAGCGAAGCCGGAGTGAGACTCAGCACCCGACCGAAGTCGAAGTGGGAATATTATCTAGTCGTTCCGTCTGCAGGCTTTTATATTCGAGCGATGACAGAACGAGTCGATTAGTGGGGCAATGGTTACAAACAACTTAGCGGTTTACGAATAATCCCGGGAACCTTATACCCTGTAATTAGCTTAAATATATATGATTTTGAAGTGTGACGTCACTAAATTTAGGACTCCTCCCACCCCTTGTCAACCCCCCCCCCCCCCTCTATAACGTGTGACGTCACGACGCCTTTGTCACTTTCCTGCTTGCCGCCTTGGAAGTGAGCGTACTGTAAACAATGAGTTTAATTGTGTTCAACGTAATGATATGCACGAACTTCAAGTTCGCATTTAAGGCTGATATCTGATTTGTCGCTGCAGCAATGGTGCGGAATCGATATACGCGATACCGAAAGCCGAATTTGCTCGGTGTGTAACGAATCCCATACACATCAAGAGATAAAACATTCAGAGAATTGTAGGCGGTCGGTAAGAAGCCCAATTCTGCTATTTCAACATCTTGGCGTTGCGAAGATAAGTACGATACCTTTTCGGTAGTGTCAAATATTCGTATTCTACTAAATCCACAATATCTTCCCACTAAAGACGTGGCGGAATAATAGTAGAAAACATTGGTATTACCATTAGCAGAAATGGCGTTAACCGAAATGAATATTGAAAGCTACTAAATATTGATTTCGCGAGTTTTCGCTTATAAATATTTATAAAGAGAGGTATAGATAGATAGAATGGCGTGCCACAAGCACGCCATTGGGATTAACAGAATACCGAAATCAAGCAAGCCTACGATTGTGACGATAATGTCCGGCCATTTTGATGAGATAGTAATAACAGAATTGGGCTCAAAGTTTCGGTTCACCGTATATTGGACATACCGATTCCACAAATCAGAAAGCTGTCATTTTTTTTAAATATAATGCTTGGGCTTCATCTGGGATAATGTTATAGTTATTGACTGAATTTGACCGTGGCCAAATTCGTCTTGTTTATAGCGTTGTAAATAACGCCGGTAAATAATTGCTATCTTAGTGTATACACAAAAGTTACCTGTCAATATTTAACATCATTCACAATTAATAAGAAAATTGCATCACAAATAACGCATTAAACTTACCGCTTCATCTGCATGAAACGGTCTATAACTATAACATTATTCCAGATGAAACTGCAGCATAATAGTAAACAGTTATCATCGCTTAAGATGGGGGTGTAAAATTGTTCTGTCAGATTCCAATCATTCCTGATTTTTGAAACTCTTTATTAAAGACCTCTTTGATGGAAAATTAACATCAAAATCTTCTCATCAAGGTGTTACAAGACAAGTGGGCGACGCATTACAACTAGAGCGGTCGCAGCGAGCCGGTCGAGTCGTCAGCATCGGCATAGCTCCATGGGGTATTGTCGAAGGTGCTAATGAGCTGATTGGAAAAGGGAGAGATGTGCCGTACCACGCTATAGCTTCCCCAAGGTAATATAATGTTTATAGTAACTACTATGTGACGGTTAGAAAGTGCATTTAAAAACTTGTTTAGATAGCGGATGAAGAAGCATATAAAGTTACTAAGTTGAACCTAGGGATCAGCATCCCTTTATTTCCCTTTTTAGGTTTATTTTCTTCCCCTACTACAAGAAAGCAGCACTCCACCAAAAACTGCCAGTATCCGCCATTACAAGCAAGTGTATAAATTTGCCGACACCGTTGAATTTGAGCATAATATTCTACTTTAATATGTCTATATAAATTCATAGGACTCAGTTTTATACTTTCAATCTGTTCTTCTGCGGACCAGAAAATTATTCCATTCCTATAAAATTAGATTGATTCGAATTTCACTTGGGATACACCTAAGCGACTTGTGTATCAGCCCATGACGAATTCCCGATACAAATCAATCAACTGCTTGTAAATTCGTTATTATATCAGGATGGAATTGGATTTGATTGTTCAGAGTTATGACTTGATTTGGTGATATATCAGAAATGCGACACAAATTTGTCAGGCTGTCATGCAGTAACTACTCAACCGATTATCAATAATTTTGCATACAGGTTGTCAGCGGTACAGTGTCTTCCTTTTCTACTTCGACAGTCGCGTTTTTTTCGACACCGCACTTTACAATTCAGTAAGAAGCATATTTTAAACTGGACACAAACGTAGTTTCGATGGCAGAACTAGTATATTATAAAGTATGTTTGTTCCCCATTTGTATAGATAGCATTGGTAATTCAATTCTTGAATTTTCTTTAAGTAAGATTTCTTCTTTAAAGTTGTGATTTGTTTTACAATGACTGATCGAGACTTAAGTGCCATAAGTTAATAATGATATATACCAGGTTTTCTCATATCTTACTACCTATATATCGTTTGCTTTACCATTAGTAGAAAATTAATAATACTTGTATGGAGTTTATGTGAAATAACTAAATCACTGGATAGCAAGGTGTAAAAACTCGATATTTTAAAATGACTTACTCGATGCCACATAGGCTACGTTCCATTCGTAGCTTACATACATACATACATACATAACTTCACGCTAGTTCCCTTGCGGGGTAGGCAAGCTTAAAACGCCTAAAATGCTCCTTCAGCCGTAGCACCACATAGCGACCACGGTCGTTATAGTCACTGTGAAAACGTCTCTAATGACGTCATAAATTTTCTATCTACGCAGCGCTCACGACGACCCACGTCAAGAGGTGGGTCGAAGTGGGCATTGACCATAGAGCATTCATTCTCTCTTTCGATACGTTGACGAAGTCGTGATTTTCAAATCAACCAATAAGATTCACAATTTAAATCAATTGGTCGAGTTCATTGGTAACATGTACGGTAAAAAATTAAACATTAATAAGAGCGAAGCCACGGGCAGGAGCTAGTTTTCCATAAATTATTTTTTTTATAACATAATCATCAGACATTATCACTTCTACATAAAACACAGCCCGCCACTGCGTGTACTGATAAACAGTCGCCAGATTTTTTTACGCCCTTCTACAAATACTAACCCTTCGTTGACATAGGGACGGTTGGGTTTTTTACAATAGAAGTGTATTTTTGACCCATTCCCATCACGTATACAAATCTGCAGCTAATCCTCGGCCTGTCGGCACGTCCGGGTCGTCGGCTATCACGAAAATTTATCGCTGGGATTTTAACATTTGCACTGCATAATTGAATGGGTTATGTTAAATCTAGGGAAAATTGGTAAGGTTATTTTTTTAAGGTCATTTTGTGATTTCTCAGTGCATTAGTGCGGAGTCATGCCATTTCTTTGTTTTTATTGCTTGAATTCAGCAGACAGGCAGACGGCCCACGTGATGGAAAGCGGTTACCATCTTCTATGACCATTTATAATAAATACCAAAGGTGCTACCAATGTACTGCCGCTCTCTAAAGGGAGACTGAAACCTGGCCACTAATGCCGGAATACAACTCAAGATTGTTATAGCGGCATATTCTAGACCAGGAGTAGTAGCCATCCAGACGGGCAAACTTACCACCTGGCTGTGGGTTGTTTCGGCCTCTTAGGACAGGCCACCCGACCGGAGGAAATTGTATCCTTTCTCCGTTCCTGCACGGATAGAACTTTTTTTTAATTAGGAAAGAATTGAAAATTTTTAGTAATCGAAAATATTTATTAAGCTTAAAAATTCTGACAGTTTCCCGTTTGAGATGACTTGAATTGACAAAATAATATATTATTTTATGTCACTGCAAATGTAAGGTTGCCAAATGCGTTTTGTTTATAGAGTGAAAAAACAAAGCCGTTAACGAATACTTACTTTAGTGTATATGTTATAGTCAAAGGTCGATATGCGGTTTATTCCCGGAATGACTGGTTTATCCCAGGTTTGATCAAGGCCTTACGACGAAAGCCGAAATAAATTCAAATTCGCCCTTTGACTAAGGTATTTTTAGTCAAACCTAGAAGAACCTAAGTTTTTAGTCAAACGTCGAACGTAAATTAATCTGTTTCTAGATTTGCCTAGTCGATCCTAGAAGAAGCGACTAAGGCAGACTCGGTCAAACGTCGATTCGTACTGCACTTATTACATGTTTAATGACTGTCTAAATTAGTCTATCTTAGGTTAGACAAAAATTCGTTAGTCAAAGGCACAAAAACGTCATTTATTTGGACTTTGAGTAAGACTTTTTGGCAAAGCTGAGGTTTGACTAGTCAAACCTAGGAGCACCGGAGCTTCGATGTTTGACTATAACATATATACATGAGTTATCTGTCAATGTTTAAACATCATTAACAATGTCGCGCCTCAAATCACGCATTGAACCCATCACTACATATGCGTGACACAGTCACTAACACTAAAATTATCCCAGATGTAGGAGAGACATTAAAGAAATAAAATGTATCATTTAAATTTGACATCCTTAGATAGAAAACGTAAAACACGGTGAATTGAATTAGTATTATAATTATTGGTGAAGTTTAATTTTCTTATTTTTAAACATGGTTCTGTACGATTTGTATATTGCAACAGTGTCCAGTATCCGTGAATAATCGAGTAGAATAAGTAAAATAAGCTTCAGCCAAATATATAGGTGTTTAAGAACTTTAAAACGTACTTAAGTTTTGCTAGTACTATAATTTTGTTAAATTTTAATATTTTTCGTGTATTGACGTCACTCCTGTTTGAAAGGGTCTGGCGTAGATAAAGTCGTATGTTGTGTTAGTCCATTTGTTTGAGCTTGGAATAAAACGTCATTGATCAGCTTCTCTGCTAGCACCCTCATGTTCGGTGGAAGGTATCGAAGTTTTGCTGCCACGTTTATACCTGAGAAATGATAACAAAATATTTAGTACTTGTAAAACTTAAGTATATTCACTTCTGGTCATTTAGATACGAAAACCGAAGAAACATCTAATCGAAAATGGTTAGGTTTTCATCACTTAGCTAATATCCTCTAGAGAAATCTAGCGCTTTTTCGAGCTATATTCAAATGTGTCGAGCAGCGATTATCGCTTTTTAAATGGCTAATGATCCAAAAGTATTATTTTTTAACTTTATGTTTGCAAACAATTATTTAAAACTATATATTGACATATACTACGGTAGGTAAAAAAGGAGTCACAAAGTATGGGTAGGTAGGTTCTAGGTAGACTTATGCTGTCCGCCCCCACCTATCTCGTTGGGTCTCGCGTAAGAGCGGGACCCTAACGTGCAAAATGGTACAGATACTTACCGGGCACGGCTGCTTCCATAAGTATCTGTGCCGTATAGCAGGATGGGAGGGAGCCAACGCCCGACTACCACCATTGCGATGCACAACCAGATACAGCGCTTCACATGCTAGTACAGTGCGCCGCATGGGGGCCTCAGAGGTTCCAATTGGAAATGGAGATAAGTCCAGTGATTTCTCTGGGAGCGTGAGTGAGGCCATGCTCTTGGCCTCCTTCTGCGAGTCAGTGATGAAACAGAAGGAGGCGTCCGAAAGAGAGAAGTAGAAGAGCGCGTACGCGGACCCCATCCGCAGGAGGTGGCTTCGGGGTCGGAGACGCTGCTACGCGCAGCTCCTCTCTTCATTCCATCACAAGGGCCGCGTGGACCAGTGGGGAATCCCGCGAACTTCCCTCCCCCCACCCCTCCAATATGGGTGAAAAGTGTAGGTTAGGTTTAGTACGTAGTTTGACGGCCAACATCCCCCTGTCCTTCGCTCGGAGGCCACAATGGGAATACGATCGATCAAGAGTGCCATACATCCCTCGCTTTAAAGCCGTCCCCCCAAGCCCGAGGATTGTGTCGCGACAAAAGACTCCCTGCGCGTCATCAAAAAAAAGTACATTCCCGTATTGAAAAATCGACCAAATCTTTATTTCACGATACAAAGTATATATTTACCCCGATGTTCTGATAAAGCGTTTGAATTACATTATCACACTTACCTATAGCGTCATATTCGTCTCCAACCTCAGTCATCGGCCTCTTCTTGGCTGGCTCCTCATCGTAGCTTGAATACCGTTTGTTAGCCGGCGAACATATTGGAACTTCTATTATTTGGTTTGCAGCACTGTAGTCGCCGGAAAAGGATTCTGCTGCACTATAACTGTTTTCTTCTTCTTCAATTTCTTCATCTGATTCCTAGAACAAGGAATAAAATATTATTACAAGAAAGGGAAGTCTTGTAAGATCACACTAGTATGACTGTCTCTCATTGTCTCGCCTGTCTGTTCAATTGTTGTGATCTACTAAAAAAATATGTCATCCTCATTGCAACGCGTACGAAGTTTCGCTGACACAGTACGTGTTAATAATAAATAAAAGAGTAATATAAAATATTCTTATCATTCCTCAATATCGGACTAAGTGCCCAATGGTTATAAATTATACATTGAAAAAGAAAATTTCAAATCTCAGTGACTTAATACACGACTTTTGATTGTATAATGAATAAATCTCAATTAAAATATACATGTGCAAACACCTCTAATTTTTATTCTGTTCACGATATCGCTACACATAGAGAAAAATTAGTCTTCATTTATTGCATGAGTTCAGCAGACTGGCGGTCCTTACCCCCAGACCTTATGGAAAGGGTTTACCATCGCCTATGGACATTTGTAATATCAAAGGTGCTACCAATGTGGTACCGCAGTTTAAATGGATACATTTTTTTTATCACTCTCCCTCTTCTGACTTTCATGTTTGTCTGGGGAATTTTATTCTTTTTCAAAAGTACTGTCTTATATTATATTCTACTGGCGGTTCCGCAAACGCTGTCCTGCCCTGAATAAATAAAAATCTGGAGCTCGATCCCAGCGCCACCTACCGGGTGTAATTGTGAATCTAAACCATCCCGGGACTCATTTAAAGACATAAAATTTCATCAAAATCCTAGAACCCGATTCCAGCTCCAAGTATTTTGTTTAGATTGACATTTTTAAATTCGTAATATCATTTGAATGGAATGTCCGATTTGAATAATTCAAAAGTAATCTACAGGTATTGAAACAGTCTTTAATAAGAAATTATTTATTTGGATAAGGATTAATACAAAGGTATGAATAACATGGTTTGATTTTGGTCGGCATTTCTATCAACGTTTAAAATGTAAAAAAGTTGTTATCGTGACATAATTACAATATGGCATCGCGAAATTTGTAGATATTGATATGTTCTTTAATATTGTAGAACATATTTATGTCCTATCATTAATAGTTTCCGCAGCGCATGCGACGAAAGACGTTTTATGGCAATTTTTTTGTATTTGGTTGTACCTTGGGTTACATTATTGAATAAAACTACGTTTTAACGGTTTTAAGCGCGGTAATTTTATTTGATTTTGGTTTTTCCGACGTTCCGAGGTCTGGCAGCTGGGTTTTGCTCAGACCCAAACCCAGCAAAAACCAGCTGCCAGACCTCAAGACACTGTGAGCTCTTTCTGCGTACAACGGAACACAAACCAACTTGACTGATAATTACTTTTATTTTTCCTTCCACCCATTTTAATATTATATAAAATTATTCGAGTTTCTTGCGCCGCTTCTTCTCTTCAAGCCATAACATGTTGCGAAGCGGTAGTAAATTAGATTAGGCTCCCATAGAGTAAATAATAACCATAAACAAAATTAAAATTAACAAGTTGGCGGTAGGCTAAATAAAACTTTAACAATACTCGTTGACACTTGACATCTCTGTCTTCCGTGATCACGGCCACTGAAAAGTGGCCGAAACGTCGGAAAAACCAAAATCAAATAAAATTACCGCACTTAAAACCGTTAAAACGTAGTTTTATTATTTATACAAGTCGCGAAAACTTAAGAATATTACATTATTGAAGTTTTAGTAGGGATACCTAATTTTTATAGTAATAAATATACATACATACATACATAACTTCACGCCAGTTCCCTTGCGGGGTAGGCAACGAACAACAGAGTGCCATTTAGGCTTATTCTTACACACGTCACTTGCCTGTTTGACATTCATAACTCTTGTCATGCAAGCTCGTCTGTTCTTAAGGCTCCTGACGTAATAAATATAGCCTATATTATTCAGGGAAATATATAGTATTGTACTATATTTCGGGTCGGCGTACTATATACTGTTGCAGAAATATAAAGTACGCAAAAATACTATATTTTCAACACCGAACGAAATCTAACAAACAAAAATTTATTTAAAAAAATAATTAATGCGTCTTTTCATTAAATTTTGAGTGAGGCGAGTTCGTGTAACCGAACTCCGAACGCATCTACAATCTTTTGTCTTTAGTTCCCACTGATCTCTATTCTCTATACTAACTGGAGGCGCTGGCAGCACGTCAAAGTTGTCAATATCAAATGGCAACATCGAAATAATTTGATTTCATTGAATAATTGAATGTAATAAAGCATATGACACTTTTATTTCAGACAAAGCATTGTTAAAAAATGCAAAAAGTTCAAAGAAATATAGTTTTTATAAAAATGAATAAGTAACAAATATATCTTTGTTTATTTTTAATTTTACCCCTAAAATACTATATTTTTATAACTTATTTTGAAAAATACTGTATTTTGATGAGAAAATGTTGGCAACCCTATTCTAATGGTGAAAGAATTTTTGAAATCGGTCCAATTAAAAATTCACATTGGAATTCGATTGTTTTTAATCTGGCCATTAAAAATCATACCCAGAAAAATTCCCGCGGGATTCACAGGATAACAAGTAGCGTATATTTTGAATCTAAGTATTTGGAATTTGCTGTCGATCAGCGAAAACGTCATCAAAATCAGCCCAGTACGTTTTACATGATTCCCGAACAACAGACAAACCGACAAACAAACAAGAAATCTAAAAAAAATGCATTGTGTTCTCCATCGTTTGTATACTCTGTTCCAGTTGCTATTTTTTTAAATAGCTTTAGTGTCCAGACACGGCATGTTTAGAATTTTATAATATTACTAGCTCCTGCCCACGACTACGTCCGCGTGGCATACTTTAAAAAAAAGTAAGTTAACACCCCCCCCCCCCCCGCCCGATTTTGAAACATTCTTCATTGGTGCTCCGCTCCTATTGGTCTTAGCGTGATGATATATAGCCTATATAGCCGTCCTCGATAAATGGGCTATGTAACACTGAAAGAATTTTTCAAATAAGACCAGTAGGTTCCTGAGATTAGCGCGTTCAAGCAAACAAACAAACCCTTCAGTTTTATAATTTTAGTATAGATATATAAAGAAGCTATAACTTATATATCTTTATTTCAGTCTTTAATATTAGGACCCTTTAGTTTTAATTCTCGCTCAAGAGATCAAATACAAATCCATACATTATTCGAACAACGTAGCAATTTTAGACGCCAAATAAAATGGTATTTGCAAGATCAGCGTTGTAGCACAGAACGGGTAGGGGTAATTGCTTATCTGGCAACATTAGTAAAGTACGTGGAGAGAATACCAATTGAATGGGTAAAAGTTAGTTTATCTGAAATATTATCCGAGGGAAAATAACAAACTGTTCTCTTGATATTTACAACGGCGTAATATTATTTTTTTTGGATTCTGATAATTTTGTTTGAAATATGATTGTGGCAAGTTTTTATTCTGTTTTTTTTTTTTTTTTTTTTGGTTTTGAGGCGAGGGAAAATGCTTAACCGATTTACGCACAAACTGGGTCGTTGCTAGGGGAACGACACGCGTCGGTCGGGGGCGATAACACTGCAGCAATAGTATGCTCTTGGCAGCGCTCCGTCCGCGATCGACGTCACAGAATAGTGTGGAAGACTCCGAGCGTTGCTGCACGGGCGAGCAACCCCAATACCCACTAAAAACCCCCTCCTCCCTGACGACCCTGCGCTTTGAATGTGTTGGAAAGGCTGAGATTTAGAACATAGTTACGCCCAGCCGGGGTTTTTATTCTGTACCCCAACTTGTGTCAAGGGAACTCCGACTGGGTATATAGTAACATAAGCGACGAGTTCTAGTTTTAGTTAGATTATACACTACTGAATAAAAAACTGAAAGTCTTAAAACATAATAATAGTTAAAAATACCTTTTGCAACAAGAACCATAGGTACTTAAGTCCAAATGTGGCGTACGATATAATCGCGGTAAAGGCTCGACATGCTATACTAGTGTATTACTGGCTAATGTTTCATCTGTGCTTCCCTCGTGTTTTGGACAAATAAAGAATTAGTTTTTTTTATCTAAGTCAAAATTAAACAAATGCATGTCGGCCTGCACATTTTGGAGAGTTTCATAGCGGCAACGAAAATCAATTTTTGCCATTTGGCTACCCTATCAAAAGCAATTGAATACAACGGAACAAGAATATTGCCTCTCATGGTAGGTATTTTTTTTTTTTTTTTTTTTTATTGCAGAAGATTAGCAGACAGGCAGACGGCTCACTTGATGGAAAGCGGTTACCATCGCCTATGGACATTTGCAACACTAAAGTTGCTACAAATGCACTGCTGCTCTCTTAAAGGAGACTGGAACCTGGTCACTAATGCCGGAACACAACTCGCAGTTGTTATGGCGACATACCTTAGATTAGGGGTGGTAGCCATCCAGTCGGGCAAATGCCCTACCACCTGGCTATGGGTTGTTAAGTCGCCTCTTACGACAGGCCGCCCGGCCGCAGGAAATTGTATTCTTTCTCCGTTCCTGCACGGATAAAAAGGTAACAAGTTTCAATTTAAAATGAAATTTTATGCTACGCCTTATAACTACCTGTATATCTAGACGTGTCAATTTCTGTAAGCGATTCTCCAAATTGTTATCTCGTCTAAATCCGTTCAATAATCTTCACGTGACGCCCAAACGTACAGAAAAAAAAAAAAAAAAAAAAATTGTGCACACACAACACACATACCCACACACACACACACGTGCACGCACGCACGCACGCACGCACACACACACACACACACACACACACACACACACACACACACACACACACACACACACACACACACACACACACACACACACACACACACACACAATTTCACACCCAGTAGAAGTGAAACTTCAGAGAATATACGGGCGAACATAATATATCTATCTACAATGCTTAGTAGACAAGTGTGAACTACAGACACATTTTCGCACTTCTATTTTATTATCGACGTTTTTATTCATAGCTATTTTTACCCATATTCGTAATAATTCAATCTAAATTACAATTTAAATCATTAGCATAAAGTTCAAAATGCAATGCACTAAATTAGATAAAGATAAAATTAATTTGAAATCTTTTAAGTTTTATTGAAAGTGCAAATTAATACTAACGTGTAAATAGAAATGTGTTTTATTTCGAATTTAATAAGGTTGTATTTTTTTGTGTTTATCTCTTTTTCGTGTCGGTTTTTCTCATTTCGCTTTTTTGTTTCATCGAATTTCAAATCACAACGATTCTAAAGAACACTTCAAAAATCTAAAAATTGTATTTTGAGAATCAGCTGGCCCCTGATTATTATTATTTTCAAATGCTTTGTACAAATTCGAACCCTATATAGATTTATTATAACATAGATGTGGCCGCATTCATGTATGGAGGCAATATTCATTTTTCTATCTCTTTTTAGTAAGTATATAATTACATTGTTTCAGATCAAAACTTGCAGTTCTAAACAACAGACACGCTTATTTCCTTCTTGTCGACAACGGCTCTGTCGGACGGTACGGCGCTGAGATAGTCCTTAGGCGGAAGCTTGAAAAATACATCGCGGCACAAAAGTTACATCCATGTAAGTAAGACAAAAATATTAACTAATATATATATATATATATATACCTCGCTTTGTCTTAGGAGGTAAACGTTTGAATACAACTTTAGTTAGAAGAGGAAAGAGAATACAATTTCCTGCGACCGGGCGGCCTGTCGTACGAGGCGTGAAAATAACCCACAGCCAGGTGGTAGGGTAAAGACCTTACTTCATAGGATCATTTCTATAGTAAGCTCTTCCCGAGATTTACACAATATGTGAGGTGGTAGGGTATTTGCCCGTCTTGATGACTACCACCCCTGGTCTAAAGTATGCCGCCATAACAACCTTGAGTTGTGTTCCGACATTAGTGGCTATGTTCCCTTTAGAGAGCGGCAGCACATTGGAAGCACCTTTGGTGTGACGCATGTTTATAGGCGATGGTAGCTGCTTTCCATCTGGTGGGCGTTCTGCGTGTCTAATGAACTCATGTAATAATATAAAAAAGATGATTAATTTAAAACATTTTCTACTTTAATATCTAACTTTAGATGTTCCTTAAGTTGAATAAGACTATAAACATCATTGAGGGCCCATTTTTTAATCACCCGGTAAAAATTATTCATAGGAACATACATGGCAAAATTAAAAATGACAGTTGCACGAATAAACCAGTTGAAGTGTTCGACTATTGAATTCAGTCAGGTTATAATTTATTCAACTGATAACTTTTACCTGATGAAAAATCGGCACTAAATAATAATATATACAGCATACATACAATAATGAAACAATGTATACGTACATAAGTTTTTTTTTAAATTAGCAGACAAACCACGTCATATATTTTCAAGCTATAGGTTACAGTTAATATGTAACGAGCAACTCTGGAGTTGATGGACAGACACTCGGATCGGAGTAAATAGCGGAAAGTTTTTTTACAAAATTTACCCTGCGGGGAATAGAACCTGGATACTTTTGCGTTACAGCGCTACAGAAGTGGGAATTTTTTTAAACTACCACGAGTTCTTAAAATCTATATAAATAGAAATAAGTGTTTGTATGTATGTCCTCTATGCGTTCATAAATCATTGATCAGATTATAATGCAAGTTTGTTAAGGTGTTCTGAGAACGCCCGCGAAGCTTTCTGGCCAAAAATCATAGTACATACAAACAATATTTTTTACTTTACAGGGCATTGCAAAGCATGCCAGGTATAGTTAGTTATAACCTGACCATAACGTCTAGAACGTGAACAATTTTTTTGCCTTCTGGCAATATTCTATTTTATCTGTAGTCAAGGTCAGTAAATCTGAAACAAAGCGAATTTATCGATTTTATTTGAATTCTAACGTTGATCTGAGTCTAAACCTGCTATACAAATAACTAAATACGCATACAGTAACAATACCAAGTCTCACGCAAGCAATGATTTTAAAAGTTTACCAAGGATGTCTAGTGGAATTTGAAGCTAAAATCGTTTTGTTATAATTCGACGATATTTATCAAAGAGCCGACATGATAGGTTTTGGAATGGTTAGTTTAGCTTCATTTAATCAAATAATTGTTCTGTTAACTATCACAAGGTGTTAAAGCTCTTTTCTCTTTATTATTAAAGTAACATCATAGGCTATGTTGACAAAATGCGTACGTCGTAACTAAAGCAACTTGATACTTACACGATGTTTGATATCGCACTAAAAATCACTAGTAAGTATTAAAATTTCTCCCTTATATATTGGAGTTGCTAGAGCTTAGACAAACAAACTTGCTATTTTCTACTTTATTTTGCCAGCCTGTATATTTTATAATAATACAGATATTAGAACATTACAGTCTAAGTTGATTCACACTTATCATAATAGAGGCTATAAAGATAGGTTTAATCATGTTCTGAGTATAGAATCTTATCATGTGTGAGGTGGTTTCTTGCAAATATAATTTCCATTATAAACTCTATCTCTTTTGGTTTAGATTGAAATTATCTTTGCTTTGATTGTTGATGTTTTGTTTTTAAGATATCTACAATGATTGTAAATGGATGAAGGATATTGAAAGCTATTTACTCGATGCAAGCATGAACTTCATGGTAGTTTATTTCTGGAAAACCTTGTGTATTATGAAGGTGTTATAAAAAGTTATTTATAATTTTAATATGTGATATAAAAAGGAGTGTTCGCTAGGCGTAATGCGATCGCTACCAAGCTCTTTTAGTAGTAATTATTCAAACAAATTACTTTGTTAAACCTAACATTAGTTCTAAATACATTTTGAAAAAAGACCACGAATGTATATACATAATATTAAAGTCAATTGCTGGGGTGTTTGTTACGTCGCTTTGCTTTGGAAGCTGTGGTAGACTCATAACTTTCAACAGTCTGTAAAAATAACAAGTATCAAAATATAGCGGAACTTTGTTATGTCTTACAACTATCTGTATGTCTAGGACACCTGTAATTTCACTAAGCGATTCCAAAGGCGGCCCTCTGGACATAATTAATATTGAAAATTTTAGGCATACAAAGTTGTAACCAGATCTGAGAGATTACAATAGCATTTTCTCAGAATCTTGCTGTAAATCTGACAGATATCAAAACAACATAGAACTTTTTGCAATACACAGAGTACATGAATATAATAGGAGAATGTATTTATAATCTTCGGCGCTGACAGTGTGCCTGGACATACATCAGATTCACAATATAAATCTGCAAAAGAGACCAAGGCCCCAGGATATTTAAATATTTGAAATTTTAGCTTTCCATTGTTAGGGCATCCGACCAGTTTGTCATTTTATTACATAGCGTTATTGTACGTACATTCATATTCATTTTTTGAGTAAAATAAACACTTAAGCTTTTTTGCAACCATAAAAATGTAGTACATCTACAGAGAACATTGTTAACAAGCAACACCGTTTTATATACAGTATATTTATTATTTATGAACACCGCAAAAACCGGCATCGCAAACGCGTGTCGTTGCTATGTTCACTTTTCAAAAACTATCAACGTGTGCGTGCGTGTTTGGGGGATATCAGCCAAAAAAATATCACCCTATTTTATATTATTAAATATTTTTTGTGGGTGAAAAGTTTAAACGATGATTATGATTTAAACCCTTTATGAATGATACTTAAATATTACTCAGAGGTTTTAAATAGTTTTCTTAAAATAATTTAAAGTACTACCAGCAAAAATTTTGAATCACAACAAAATGTCTGAACAGATTTTGTTTATTATAATTCTGTTAATCACCAATACTAATGGTATATTTTAAAAAAACTATTCGTAATGTTAAAAATATTTTTGTATTACACAGTATTGCCGAAAATTATTAGACGACTAATTATGCCCCAAAGATTATCCCGCGTTAAATCTGTGAAATCAATTGTAATAGTGGACTTGATTGTTTGTAGTGGGGTTTTACTGGGTAGTGGACGTTACATATAATCCAAATTTATAATAATAGAAGGAACCACGGGGTAGGTACAGGTACATACGCGGGATAGTTTCTGTGAGAAGCAAATATAAACTTTAGTGCAGCTAGACCGCGTGAAAAAGGCGAAGAAGGAATTGTAATAAAATAAAACTTTTCATATTCGTTTATAAAAAGCTTTATATAAGCATACATTTTAATATATCCATATGTTACACTATTTCTTTCCTAAGAATTAATGGAGATGCAGCTAATACAACACAGACAAATTTTAAAAAAATAAAAAAAATCACAAAAAAATATAAAAATATATTTAGGGGTGGGTCACCCTTATCATTTAGGGGTATGAAAAATAGATGTTGGCCGATTCTCACACCTACCAGACATGCACACAAAATTTCATACAAATCGGTTCAGCCATTTCGGAGGAGTTTGGTAACATACACCGCGACATGAAAATTTTATATTTTAGATGTAGAAGTTAAAAACAGTATACGTAATTTCCATAAATATAAATAATCCTGTGTAGTGTATTATGTGCATTATATATAGTAACGAAGATGAACCGTCTATCTCATTATTTATGTTGCATAAAGCAAAATAAATAAAGTAGAATAAATAGTAAAATCTTCACTCTATGAAGTTGATGAAAATCTCACAACTGTCACTGAAGACACATATCATATCACACATACAGAAACAATTTTTGACGCACCACGAAATTCAAAATTGCGAAAAAACCTTCGTCAAAAGATTCAATTAAAACGAAAACATCCTTATGTTTTCCTTAAGTTATGGTTGGTTGTTTAGTTAAGAAAGATTCTTTTAACAACATTATTGAGATTTTAAAAAACAAAGACTCGTTAATGAAGATATGCAAAACGCTCTAGAAGAAAAATTATTTACTGAAAATTGTTATTCTGAATTAAGCCAAAAATTTTAATGTAAAATGTTGTTTAATACTATATTTATCATTACGCGTTTATAGTTACGTCAGAAGAAAATTCGAGGTTTGTTTACCACATCCTAATACTATTAGAAAAAGGTACTCTAATATTGATGGCTCCCAAAATTCAAAAATTCCTTTCAAACGCTTAAATCAAAACGAGAACAGTCTGATAAAAAAATATGTACTTTAATCGCTGACGAAATGTTTATTAAGCTACAAGAAGGCTGGATTCAAAAAACTCTCCAAGATGAAGGATTTGTAAATATAGGACCATATGAAAATGTTACCGCTACCGAAGCTTACGATTTTATACTAATATCAGTAAATTAATCTTTGAAATTACCAGTAGCATATTTCCCTGTTCACAGACTGACATCTGATCAAATAGCTAGTATTATAAAAATGGTTATTTTTAAATGTAGTGAAGTAAGTGTAGAAGTAGTTTCATTCACTTTTGACGGGCATCCTACTAAATTAAACGTCATGGAAATATTAGATTAGGATGTCAAAAAAACAGCACGAATGTTGAAACATAATGATATTTAACTGAATGAAGATGTGTTGCTGACGAGTTTGATGCGCCGCTTCTCCTTTAACGGTAACTAAAATTGTTTTGAAAGCGACTAAACAGTAAAAAGTAGCTAAAATTGTATAGCATCGAAAACTTACTCCTTCCTCTTCTGTTGTAGATTTTCTATCTGACAAAAACAGGCACTGCAACAATATATAATTGGTTAATTCAACTTAGTTTGCATGCAACTTTAAATTTAAAGGTTTTTATTCATAATAAGTTTCACTAAAGAACACTTTTTAAAGGTCATACTTATAAGTTAAAATTTAATTTTGCTTCCTAGTCTATGTACACCGCTTCGCAACATGTTATTGCTGTTAAGGAGAAGGGCGACAAGAAACTCCCTAGCAAGACGTCTAGTTAAAAATTGGTTATGTCAAACTTTTCTTTTTTAAATAAATTTTATACAGCAATATGATACACAATTACTTTTCGAAGAATTAATGGAGATAGCAAACAGTGCATACTGCGTAAGACAAAGACAGAATAAATGAAAACAAAAATATTATTATAGTTATAATAATGACATCTGCATCCCGCATTTACTGTTATAAAAATATAACTTATTCTTTTTCGTAATCGCAAGTACGGTACATATGGAAGTATCAAAATAAGTCAGTAATGTCGAATTTCATGGTGATCGGTTCATTTCCAAAAACAATAACAAGAAAGTATTATTGAAGTGTTCGAATTATTATTAGTATTTATACATACATACATACATAACTTCACGCCAGTTCCCTTGCAGGGTAGGCACGAACAACAGAGCGCCATTTAGGCTTATTCTTATTATGTTATAATTAAATCAATTTCGCTATTTTAATACGCACCTTGCTTGGCACAGCTCCTTTTTTAATTCGTCTAAAACCTTTTTCCGATATACAGATCTCGTCTTTTTCGAAATGATCGGAACACACAACAGAACTTCTATTAGGCTTCCAATATTCATCGCGAGTATCCCGGATTACTCTTGTCCAAAGACTCGCTGTAATTGGATTCGTAGGAAATCTAAAACGTAAAAATTATTAACAGGTTAAAAATCCCAACACACACACACTACATGTGTGACTGTTTTCTATAGATGTTTTTCAATTATTAAAATTTCATATAAGAATAATAAAAAGGTCATACTTATAACAATTTTTCCCCAAATTTTGGAAAATAACATACTCTCAACTGACAACCAATTCTACTAACCTTTAAATTATCGAAATTAAATTTCATATTTTCTTACAGAAATCATGAGGAAAATGTTAAACTTACCGATGAAATGAGATCTTATCATTACCATATCCTTTGTAAACATAATTTCGGCACATTTTAACGGCGCAGGACGGCATGTTGTTTTCCGAGGGCACAAGACAGATGTGTAGTCAAAATGACACTAACGTGCGTGGGGAACAAGTCTACTAGTTTTAGAACACTTTTGTGGCGGTTCTTGCGTACTTTAGACATCAAAATAATCTAAGTTTGCTACAAACCTCCACCATCACGCATGCAAACTAAAAACTGAAGCCGGATCAAGTTGTCCAACTAAAGTGTAAAAGAGATAGACATGTGCCTAGTACACGCGTCAGAGTAGATAAGATACATCCGTGAAATTAGGCACGAGTTCACGATTCACGGTCATTTTGTACGCCATGACAGATATAATGCCCGCGGTACAGTTTACCATACAAAAATCGCTCTTTGAACAATATGTTTAAGGTTAATTTTCAAATGTCATTAATGTAGACGCGTGATACTGTTTACATATTCTTGCAACGAGGCACGTAGGTTTGATTAAATACGAACATTCGACTTGAATAGTCGTTTCCCATTTTGACAACTATATTATTCCGGATGAAATTAAACTACATTAATTTATTTTTTAAGCGTCGCACTCATAGTTCGATAATGATTCATTAAACTTATAATTCTACTAACTTATAATTCTAGATGGTACTAGATGTTGTATCAGCAATAAGTTTAAATGTTGTATATTTCGATTTTATTGAAGAAAATTTTGATTGTCGTACTGTAAATTGAATAACCTAATAGACAAATAATTTTTGTTTGAGTGTCTTACACACTGGTTCGGCCGTAACAATATATGCATTTTGACCCGGACTTAGTTTTTTAGTTATGTACTCATAAATTTAGTATCCGACAATATGTACTCAAATGCTCATCACTCTCTCAAAATTCTCACATTACCCGAATTATGGATATCCCCGAATTTTAGGAGATTAATGATTTAAAAAGTTCTAATAATCTGACGAAAAAAATGGCTATTGGTAACGCTGCCCAAAATACCATCCGTTTCCTAAGGAAATCTTTGACAAATTTATTCATTAGTTCAAATGCAACTCTTTCGTAATTATTTTCCAGATCTCGAAAGTTTTTGTGTAATCAATCAATCGTTAATAAAAAACAGTAATTTGAATTAATTGAATCGATATTTCGATTCATAGTAATATTTTACACGTCAAAATACAAATAGTATTTCTTCAAATGTGCGAATCGGGTTCTTTGAAGCTTTGGATATTACCTACTGAAATAAACATAAGACTTTCATACAAGACAATGCGGTAGGTAGGTCGCGCGTTATACGGAACTTTCAAATATAAATAGAGTAAGTACTAATATCACTATTACAGTACACTACAAACATATTGTTTGTTATTAAGTAACATAAAATCAATCACGATACCTTTATAATAACCAGGTCATATATATATATATATCAAAAGGTCGCTTTAAATGTATAAATTACTACTACATTATAATATAGCTATTTCCTCAATAACATATTCTTATGTGAATGATAGCGAGGTACTCATATACTGCGAACAAATGCATACAAGCATTATACTCACAGCATTTTGATTCGGTGTGCTTTTCCCCCCCTTCGATTTAAAATCCATTTCCTGCTCATATTTGTAAATAAACGGGAATATATCGTAGTACCAGAGATGTGGAGTATATATATCATCCTCACAGGTTGCGTTGTGTCGGCTCTCTTGGACTTTCTTATACTCCCGACGAACACATGACCGCATACTTTCAAGCTTACGTAGAACATGCACTCTAGTGGCGCTTGAATCATGTTCTTGCACCAGTTCAGTCAATTTTGTTATCGCATCGTGTCGTTTGCTCTTTATTGTGTAGTCTGTGCTGTTCATATCCCATAGACAAGGGTATTCCTTGTAGCGTAGGATAAGATTCTTCATCAGTTTTCGTGGGAACTTGATATTGCCATCCCTCTCTCGGTCGGCCATTTTGCTCGATGCGTACGTCGAGCAACGCGGCGCGCAGGTCACTGAACGTGTTCGTCGTTCAATGCCGACCTCGGGTGCGGGGCTGCGCGCCGCGCTATTCGGTCTGCGCCCCGTCCCGCCCCTCACCGCACACATTTATAACACGCTCTCGTCCTTTTATCGCTACAAACAATTTGTTTGAACATGATCGGTTGATGCATTCATTTTTCTGATTGCTTTTTTTATCTATACAAGTTGATATACATGAAACGCAAAAATATCGTAGATCTATTAATGAAATAGAACAGATAAAATATAACTTTCTATAAACATCTTGAAAGCGAATCCCGCTTCCTAGATGTTTATAGAAATTCAGCTGCGCCAAATACCATTTTTTTTAATTTTATCACTAACTTAACTAGTTGATTAATTATTCAGGTGACTTTGATCGCCTGATAAGTACTTGCGTTATATTCCGATATTTACGAAAAATTACTAAATCATTTTGATATCACAATATTTTCTGATAGAGGTGAGTGTTCATACACAAAATTTCACTATCAGAGTGTTAAAATGTTACTTATGATAAACATAATAAAAACAAATACTCACAGCAGGCCGATGCAGCGAGCCTCTTACTTCTTTTACATTACACTCCAACACTTCTCCATATTTGTAAATAAAGGGAAATAAATCGTAATACCATAGATTTGGGGTATATATTTCATTCTCATTGGTCGCAACTAATCGACTCCCTTGGACCTTTTTGTACTCCCGACGTACGCAAGCTCGCATACTTTCAAGCTTACGTAAAACGTGTACTCTTGTCGCGCTAGGGTCGTATTTTTGTACCAATTCTGTCAGTTTGTTAAGCGCATCATGCCGCTGCTGTTTGTTTTTGAACTCCTTGCTGTTTATGTCCCATAGACAAGGTAATTCTCTATAAAGAAGAATGAGTTTTTTCATTAGTGCACGTGGGAATGTAACTTTGCCATCTATATCTGGGTCGGCCATTTTGTTCGGCACGTTTGCCGAGCAGCGCGGCGCGCAGGTGACTAAAGTTCAATGTTCAGTCAAACTTGTTCGATGTCGGAGAAGTGCGCGCGACGTCGCGTCCGTACGAGCTATATGCCCCACATATCTTCTAGCCGCGCTCAGAGATTTTAAGGGATAATTAACTATTTTAATTTATGTTATTATATATCAGGATAAATAAAATAAATAAAAATTTACTCAATACTAGATTTATAGGCGGCTTTACTTTGGATATTCTGTTATATCATTGTCTTGTCCGTGATTATTTGCTCGTCCTTAGGCCTCAATAAAGGTAAGTAGTTTAAAAACAGTTCGTTTTTTCAGCTAGGTGCGTTGTGTTTTGACATCTTTATCCGGCGTTAGCTGTACCATTTTGTGGAATATTAGGTATCCTATATTTATCCATATGATTGAAAGTTAATTCTCAAGGTCGATGTGAAGAAACACACAAGACAATAAAAAACAGAAACATCCATATAAAATCACATTGGCATTTATAAGTAAGTAGATATATTATTGTAATTTTTTAGGGTTAAGACTTTAATTACTGCTGTTATTATTTCTACCATAATACGCATATCACATCCATGAGCGATTAAAAACTTGATCACTTAGAATCAAGAGTGATGAGGCGCAGTGACAAAATGTTCAAACATCTGATTGACTCGCGATTGTTTACACTTGATATTGGTTTCGAGTCGATCCCCCCAGGGGGTGCCCCCGCGGTCTTCACCCCCTCCGACCGCGGTTGGCACACGGGGAAGCGTCCCCGGGGCCCCAGCGGCCATTGTCACATTCCCCCTTTCTCTCCGTGACAGTGGTGTCCCACCTTCATTCCTGTCCTCAAAAGGCTCCTGTGTGTCCCTCCTTCACAATTACCCATCCTCTCCCAGTTTGACGGGCCACTCGCACCTCTCCGTTTAGCGGAGAGGTCCCTCGCGATGTGGCGGCGACGGGTCCGGCGTCTAGGCGTTTGCCAATCACCGGGCTGGCGACGGGGTGGGCCGAAGGGCGGTCCGCCCCATCTCTGACTTCGTCACCGTCGCGCGATGTGGGGTGTGGTGGCGGCGGTTTCACCCGACCGCACCCGCACCGCGGTAGAAGAAGAGAAAACCTCCAGATGGAAATGGGTGGAGGCTTCGATTTGCTCGCCCTTAGGGCTGACCGTTTTCCCCACCCACCCGAAGCTAAGTTGGCGTGCTTGGAGCTGTATGCCGGGCGGGTTATCCCGGCTACAAGCGCCCTGTGGACGGCGTGTGGGGTGTCCTGTTTACAGCCACCCCGCACGCCGCTTACAGACTTGTAGTTTATAAGTCATTCAGATGGTCTCCCGTAAAGGAGACAATTTTAGGTTTAATAACCCCGAAAGGGGTTCGAATTTATCATGGAAGCACAAAGCCAAGAAAAACTACCCCAGGCAGGTCGATCTACCGCCCAAAAAAAAAAGGAAGGCGAATCCTGCACTGATGCCGGTACCTTTGGTAAGGTCAGAAGTCCCCCATCGTATTCTGGGGGGGGGACGCCTTTGCGCTCAAAATCATGGACTTTGTCCAAGGAGAAGATGCCCGAGATGGGCGGAGAAGTCACGTTCGCGCGTAGCAGCAGCAGACAGAGCGGCCGCACATCTGCTGCCAGTGGCGCCAAAAGCGGCAATTTGAGCGGGGCCTTGAGTGGGGCCATGGATGAGTCAGACTCTAACCTCTCCATGTTCTCCATTCGGTCCCGCTCCAGAACAGACTCACGTTCGCGATCGCGGTCACCAATGCGATCGCGCTCGCCGACGCGCTCACGCTCCGGATCGGGACCCGGCATACGCACTGAGCCGGAAGCCGGGCCCTCGCACCCGTCGAACTGGCGCGTCCAAAAGAAACGGAGGAGGCCAGCACCATATCGTGGACCCCAGAAAACCTCGCTGGTGACCAGCGATGAGGAAACGGTGGCGTTGAAAACCTCCCGCAGGGTGTCTCCACCCTCCGCGGGAGTTTCAGAAGAGACAGCCAGTATGGCACGAGCCAAGGAGGCCGTTGCCCAAGCGGGTCGGGTAACCGACCTTGAGCTGGATCACGAGGAGAGCACCGTCGAGCTGATTAGAGCCGCGGAAGAGGCGCGTATCGCTCGACGGGCCCCAGAACTCCTCAGTCGCTCAGGGTCGGTCACAGTTACGGACGAGGCTGGAGCCAAAACCGCTCAGGCCATAGAGACCGACGTTCGAAATGCCCTGGGGGTCATCCGCCATGTGGCAAAGGTCCCCAAGGGACTAAAAGGGACTTTTATGAAGTCCCTAAACGATTCGGTCTCTATCATCAGTGACGCCTTCGAGGTGTTGAGAGGCCGCACCGAGTCTGATGAAATCAGACGGCTCGAAGCGGCCAATAGACGCCTCGAGGCCGAGATGAAGGAGATGAAGAAGGAAGTGGCCAGTCTCCGGGCCGAGTTCGCCCGACCCCGGTTAGTACCGGCCTCCAAAACACCGATGCCGAAGCCTCCGCCTCCGCCGCCCCTACCTCGATCGTCGTCGTCGTCCATATTGGAAGGGCGGTTCAAGGACCAGGACGAGCTGTTGCGCCATCTGACCCTATCGCTCGGGGCCATGATGGACGCAAAGCTGGCCGCCCTGGATGACCGCCTTCTCCCGGAGAGGCGAGTTCGCCCGCCGCTGGCTGTAGATGCCCGGCGGGCGAGTACGCAGCAGACCCCTGTATCCGGGACAAGGCAGGCTAACCGCCCTCCCGAGGATTTCCCTCCGCTACCCGCGAAAAGGAAGCGAGGTGGCGGAGAAGGTAATGTCAGCGCTAGCACTCCGAGGCAAAAGGAGCTCGCTAGGGCTGACAAATCGACCCCAGATCTGCCCCCAAGGCAGGAAGAAGGTTGGTCGGTGGTGGCTCGTAAGCCTAAAAAGAAGAAGCCACCGACCCAACCCAGTGGCGCGGGCAGGACTGCCCAGCCCAAAGAGAAGCAAAGACCGCCGACGCGTCCGGCGAAAAGGGGTCCGCGTATGCGGGTGCCTAACACCACTGCGGTGATCCTCACATTGTTACCCGCAGCGGTGGAAAAAGGCATCAGCTACGCGGACGTAATGCAGAAAGCGAAAGCTAATATAAAGCTCGGCGATCTTGGCATCGGTGGAGTTAAACTGAAGACCGCGCGAACAGGAGCCCGTATGCTCCTTCTCCCTGGCAAGGACAGCGGGGAGAAAGCCGATGCCCTCGCCGCGCGGCTCAAGGCAGTCCTGCCTGAGGATGAGGTTAAGGTGTCCAGGCCCGAGAGATGTTTGAACGTGCGTATCTCGGGCTTGGATGACTGCACCACAACGGATGAGGTCGTGGCCGCCGTCGCCCGGGTCACAGATGTTGCCGCCAGTCGCTTCAGCTCCAGCGCCATACGTCTGGGCCCGGATAGACTGGGCTATGCTATCCTGGCATGCCCAGTGGCGGCGGCCATAAAACTAAAGGACAGATCGAGAGTCATGGTGGGGTGGGCCTCGGCAGACGTTAAAGTCTTGCCAGGCCGGTCAGAGCGGTGCTGGCGCTGCCTAGTGGCAGGTCACGTGGCCTGTACCTGCTCCTCCCCTGTCGACCGCAGTAAGGATTGTTACCGCTGCGGTCAACCGGGCCACCCCGCCGCTACGTGCCAAAATGCGCCACACTGCAGCATCTGCAGCGCGGCTGGCCGTGCGGCTGGTCATTGGATGTGCAGGGGAGTGCCGGCCGCGCGTAAAAGCGCGGGCCCCCCCACCAACAAGGGGTCCACCACCACTAATAAGGTGGACCAACACTCAAAAGGCGACAAAAAGAAACAACCCCGGAAAAGGAAGCGTAACAGGAAAGGTCCTAGGCAGGCTGCGGCTGCTAACACTTCTCTACCGCTGCGGCCGCAGCGGCCGCAGCCGAAACCGCGTTCGCAGCCGCCGCCGCCGTCGCCAGCGCCCGGGACCACTAGGATGGAGGAATAAAAGTCGTCCCAATGGCTCTCCTAGTGGTCCAGGGAAATCTGAACCACTGCGCCGCTGCCCAGGACTTGTTGGTGCAGAGTTTGGCGCAGTGGGGCATCCAGCTGGCCGTAGTCGCCGAGCCATACTACGTCCCCCCCCGTTCTGACTGGGCGGGGGATCTTGATGGCTCGGTGGCTATCATCGTCCGGACCGCCGCCGCATGCCCTCCCTTAGCCGATGTGGTAAGGGGACGGGGCTATGTGGCGGCAACGATCGGGGAGATTGTGGTCCTTGGGGGCTACTTCTCCCCGAACCGACGGCTCGCCGATTTCGAAGGTTGGATAGAGGAAGTGGGCACTGTGGTGGCCCGCAGCCGACCTCGCCCCGTGCTCGTGCTCGGGGACCTCAATGCAAAATCCGTGGCTTGGGGATCTCCGAGTACGTGCGCACGCGGCGAGGCGCTCGAAGAATGGGTCATCGAAAAGGGTCTCGTAGTTCTCAATCGGGGCTCCGTACACACGTGTGTGCGCCAGCAGGGCGGCTCAATTGTCGACGTCTCGTTTGCCAGCCCTGAATTGGCGCGCCGTGTGCGGGACTGGAGGGTCGTCACGGGCGTGGAGACGCTCTCCGATCATCGCTATATTCGGTTCAGCGTCTCCGCCCGAAATCCGGACCCGCCGTCCCGAGAGCCCCCGGTAGGAGACTGTCCGCGCTGGGCATTGAAAAAGTTGGATCGGGAGGTGTTCAAGGAGGCCCTGATCGTCGCCACCTGGGCATCAGGGCCCGATGCGAACCCTCCCGACGTAAATGTTGAGCAGGAGGCAGATAACCTACGGTCGCTCGTCACAGGCGTCTGCGATGCGGCGATGCCGAGGAGGGGTCGATTCCGACCTTTCCGAAAGGTGTACTGGTGGAGCCCCGTACTCGAGGGGCTAAGGCGCGCGTGCAATAGCGCGCACCGCCAGTACACCCGACACAGACGACGGCTACGCTGTGCAGCAGACGCAGCGGCCGTAGAGGCTCAGCTGTACGAGGGGTACAGAAGCGCCAGGAAGAACCTACGCGTCGCAATCCGCGATGCGAAGAACGCGGCCTGGGGGGAGCTCTTGGAAAGCCTAAACCAAGACCCTTGGGGGCGCCCTTTCAAGATGGCACGGAACAAGCTCCGTGCCTGGGCGCCCCCGCTAACCGAGTCTCTCCCCAGGGACACACTACGTGACGTGGTTGGCGCTCTGTTCCCTTCAAGGGCTGAGCACGTGCCTCCTGCAATGGCCCCGCCAGAGGCGGAGCCCAGCGCGGATAGAGACCCTGTGCCCACCGTGGACCGGGTAGAGCTGGGGGTGGCTATGCTACGGCTAAAGGCTAAGAACGCCGCCCCCGGCCTCGACGGCATTCCAGGGCGTGCGTGGGTTTTGTCCTACGACGCCCTCGAACCCCGACTGATGAGGCTTTTCGGCGCATGTCTGGAGCAGGGCCAGTTTCCGCAACGGTGGAAGACCGGAAAGCTGGTCCTGCTGCGTAAGGAGGGGCGCCCTGCGGACTCGCCGTCCGCCTACCGGCCCATTGTGCTGCTGGACGAGGTTGGAAAGCTCTTCGAGCGTATCATCGTCGACCGCCTCGTCCAGCACTTATCGACGACGGGGCCGGACCTGGCGGACAACCAGTTCGGTTTCCGCACGGGGCGCTCCACAATCGACGCTGTAATGCGCCTGAGAAGCCTGGCGGAGGAAGCAGTCTCACGGGGCGAGGTATTATTGGCGGTGTCTCTTGACATCGCCAACGCCTTTAATTCCTTGCCCTGGCCTTGCATCATGGAGGCACTCCGGTATTTCGGGGTGCCGTCCTACCTCCGCCGAATAGTCGGGGATTATTTAAATGAACGAGCCGTCATTTACCCGGTCCACGAGGGATGGAATCGGCGAGCCATGGTGTGCGGTGTTCCACAGGGGTCGGTTCTTGGTCCCCTCCTGTGGAACATCGCATACGACTGGACGTTACGCAGCAGGGTCCTCCCTGGCGTCAGCATCATATGCTACGCGGATGATACCCTGATCGCAGCACGAGGGAGGACCCACCGGCAGGCGTGCCTTCTAGGCACGGCTGGGGTGTCCTTAGTAGTAGGCAGGATCCGGCGTCTTGGACTGGAGGTGGCGCTTCAGAAGACCGAGGCCGTGTTCTTTCACGGTCCTCGAAACCGTCCACCTCCAGACACTGCTATTATAGTAGGAGGCATCCGCATCGGCATCGGGGAGACCATGAAATACCTTGGATTGGTCCTCGATAGCCGGTGGGATTTTTCGGCACATTTTCGGCAGCTGCTCCCCAGACTCAAGGGGGCAGCGGGTGCGCTGTCGCGCTTGCTCCCCAACATCGGGGGGCCGAACGCCACGTGCCGAAAACTCTTCGAAGGCATCGTACGGTCGATGGCCCTCTACGGGGCCCCTGTATGGGCGGATCGCCTGACGGCCAAAAACGCTCCGCTACTGCGTCAAGCACAGCGCATAATGGCCGTCAGGGCAATAAGGGGATACCGTACGGTGTCCTTTGAAGTGGCCTCGCTACTCGCCGGATCCCTCCCATGGGACCTGGAAGCCAGGGTCCTGGCGTCACTGTACGTGTGGCGCAAAGAGGCCCTGGCCAGGGGCACCAGACCCGCGCCTCGCGAAATCGAGGCGTGCAGGTCGGAGCTCTGCCAGGTCGCCGTGGGAGTCTGGGAAGATCGCCTCAGACGCCCCAGCGCGGGCCCCGCCACCATCGAGGCGGTGAGGCCCGTCCTGCCGGATTGGATTGGACGAACTTACGGCACCCTGACGTTCAGGCTGACGCAGGTCCTCTCGGGGCACGGCTGCTTCGGGAGGTACCTGTGTCGCCTCGGCCGCGAGCCGACGTCAGGGTGCCACCATTGCGACACAGGCGACGAGGATACGGCGCTGCATACCCTACAGCGATGTCCTGCATGGACGGAGCAGCGCCGACAGCTCGTCGCCTTCACCGGATTCGACCTATCGCTCCCGGCCGTGGTTCGCACCATGGTCGGGAGCCGCACCGGATGGGACGCCGTCTCCTCCTTTTGCGAGCACGTTATGTTTGCGAAGGAGGAGGCGGAGCGGGAGCGTGAGCGTACGTCCTTGCTCCGCTCCCGCCAAAGGAGGACGCGCCGACGCCGGAGGTCCGAGTTCGACCTTCGGCCACCGTAAGCGGGCGGCGCGGGTGGGGCCCCTAGGGGTATAGGGGTTCTCACTCACCCGCACATACCGTCGAGATGAGAGCGCGAGTGTTCCGCGCGCGCTCATCTCTCTTCCCGTGGGGCGCGTTACAGACCGCCCCACGCATGGAATAGACCAAGTTGTAGCCGGGGGATACGTCCCCTGGCATAGGAAGAGGCCCAGTGAGGGGGGCCCACGCCTGCCAGGGCACCGCGGAGTCGGGCAGCCCATTTCCCGTAGCCCTGGCATAAGGCGCAGGACGGAACACCCAGGGGTTTTAGTGGGTATCCCTAACTGGGGAGTGGCAAGAGCGTGGCATCGGTTCTGATAATTTATTTATTTAAAGACAACACAGTCCAATACAAATATACATACACGAATAAACAGTCTAATACAAATATTCACACTATAATGTTATTAGTAATTAGTTTTGTTTCCTTATGTCTATGTTAGTAATTAATGACTAGCACTGATTTAGTTCTTTTAATGAAGGACCAAATCAGTGGGCAGTCGAACTTATCAGCTATTCCCTTCAGGATGCTGTTGCTGCTACCACGCAATCTGCCCAGTAACGACGCTGTTTTTTTACGCCACAAAGCATCAAAGCCATCTATGTGTGCTTCGGCGAACACAGCCGACGCACTGCAGAAACGCGGTCGCCTCAACAACACCCTGAGGGAATTATTGTATTGGACTCGTAGGGCATTGTAAGCTCTTTGGGTATATTTGAACCACAGACTTGCCGAGTACAGAGAGGTACAGTAAGCCTTAAACAACGTTATTTTAACCGTCTCTGTACATATATATGATAGTAATGTCACTTGGAGCAGTGACTCTGGGATAACGTTAGTGTTAGTCACTGTGGCCAAATGCGTCTTGTTTATAGCTCAAATAACGCCGTTAACGAACAGCTACATTAGTGTATATACATACGTTATCTGTCAATGTTTAAGATTAGATTAGATCAGAGAACACTTTATTGCTCACCAAAATTAACAATTTCAAAAATAAAATGCATAATCACAATACTTCTTGGCAAAACAACAGGCGGCCTAAAAGCGATCTCTTCCAGGCAACCTAGTTTCAAAGAAATTCTTAAGTAATCTGGCGATGTAGGTGGAGCAGAAAAGCATATGAGTGGATAATTTAATTATACATATTTAGACTTATTTATTTATTTAATACATAGGTACATAAATAGTCACATTTTTAGAATACCAATATATACGTATATACGAAATTATGTAAATAAATATATTTATTAACATTTTATAAGACAAGCATTTTATATTAGCATATATCACAATAGATAAGTAAGTAAATGTTTATTATGTTAGACATATTTATTTAGAGACAGATAGTATTTTCTAAGTGAGTTGCGAAAAGTAGGTAATGTTTTCATTGTTTTGTCCTCTCTGACAGTAAGAGGGAACGCATTCTAGAGTTTGACAGGCTGTTTAACGTCATTAACAATTAATAACAATGTCGCATTAAACCTATCGCTCCATTATTCTAGATGGAGTAGTAAGTAACATAAGATATAGAAATTTAGCGCTATTTGATTTTAAATAATCAAGTAAATACCTCGATTACTCAGTCGATAGTAATATTGGGTTGAGTGCGATTTACTCGATTGTTTTATCTTCACAGAAACGACTATCATTAATCAATACGCTAGTTTATTAAGTTTTACTATCATTAGCTTTTGGTTGAGTGCAGTACGTTATTAAATCCAAACTTTTATACAAATGTATGTATATTCGTGAAAGAGTTATCCGGGCTTAAACCTTCGCAAACCAAAAACTTTTAAGAAAGGCCTACTTTGAGTTTTTGTATTTCCTTCAATTATTTTGAAACCCGTTGGGATTTCAATGCTTATTTCTTTTTGTTTTAACTCGTTTAGGCTCGACCAACTGAAATGCGAAACGTGCTTTACAAATTTTCTACTTCTTTTAAGAATTAAGTAAAACATGAAAAGTTTCTACGTTTTTAGGATTCCGTATTTGTAAAATTCGTCATGACAGTGCGTACGTTTGCCTACGTATGCAGTCATTCATTCACCTCTATTATTATTGGACTAGCTCATAAATAATACTTACATATGGACTAGCTGCAGCATAAAAGTATAAAATTAAATAAAAATAAATAAATAAAAGTATTAAAGTGTATGAAGCATGCCACCACACGTCGTACGCGACGTCTAAACACTTCGTCTCGTTCGCTGCAAAGCCTGTCATTAAACCCGAGTCCATAGGTAGGCCGTGAATATAATATATGAATTGCGGAATACGGATTAAAATGTCGAATAAAAAATCACAAAAGTTGTTACAAGTACAATACGTAATTAACAGTTTTTACAAACACAACAACAAGTCCAAACCATAAAGCAGAAGATCGTAGTAACATAAAACCCTCAAAGTTCGTCGATATGAGATTCTCATTCCGAATGTACACTTAGTAAGTAGCCTCTCGATCGCAGTTGAACCTCAAGTTGAAGTCTGTCTCGACGGGCCGACCTTCTATATTCGCAAAATTGACATCACCATGACATTAAATAAACATACACAGATAGTTCATTGGAACTTTCAAACTTATATGCTTAATCCAAAATAATATGGCTTCTAAGAAAATGCTGCGAAATTTGTACAATAAAAACAGATTATGATGTCTTCCTGGAAGGCCGGCCATAAACACAAATGAATTAGCATTTGACAATGGACGGTTACATTATAATACTAAGAGAATTAACGCAACCAATTAAGAGTGAACAATCAAGAGATCATTAAAAGAATTACAGATAATTTCAATAGTAATAAAACACGTGTTCGGCATCGGTGCAGCATCCGTGCAGGAACGGAGAAAGAATACAATTTCCTGGGGCCGGGCGGCCTGTCGTAAGAGGCGACTTAACAACCCACAGCCAGGTGGTAGGGCATTTGCCCGACTGGATGGCTACCACCCTGGTCTAAGTATGTCACCATAACAACCTTGAGTTGTGTTCCGGCGTTAGTGACCAGGTTCCAGTCTCCCTTAAGAGAGCAGCAGCGCATTTGTAGCAACTTTGGTGTTACAAATGTCCATAGGCGATGGTAACCGCTTTCCATCAAGTGGGCCGTCTGCCTGTCTGCTGATCCCCTGCAATAAAAAAAAAATAATAAAAATCGGTATACCGCATCACAACAATAGCTAACTTTTTAGTTCATCAACCCCAAAATGGCGACAATCAAATATATCTCTATATCTCTTCTCTATATATCTCTATCTCTATATAAATATTACAAACCCGAAAGTTTGAAGAATGGATGTATAGATGTATGGATGTATGTTTGTTACTCTTTCACGCATAAACTACTGATTGGATTTAATGAAACTTTACAGTAATATAGCGTACACATCAGAATAACACATAGGCTATAATTTATAAACATATAATGATAATAATAAATATAATTAAAAACTAAAAATAAATAAGAACTATGATAAACACTAAAAACAATAACATAAATAAAACTAATTATAAATTAATATCAACTAAAATTAAACTACAATATAAATATAACTAGACTTACAAAATAACAAACTATAAGTAAAAAATAGACTCCAGGTCGCTGTCGGCGGGGAGAGTGCCCAAAATGCTGGCCGCATTTCCACGTTGGATGGCAACGCTGATGCGTCGTAGCCCTAGGTGCAAGCCAGCCTTTTCGTCACGCGAGACCTCAATTAGACGCGTTGAGAGGTCTCGATAGAGGTGATGAGCTCCAGGCCCCCACGGCCCCAGGGTTTCAACCCCGAAAGCCACAAATATGTACCCATTACCAATGGACACATATTTGCGGCGTTTCAGGGCCTCCTGGTTTGTGGCAGCGGCCCCGGCTGTCACGGTTGTAACTGGGAGATGGGAAGCCGCCAAAGTATCAACACAAGTTGCGTCCCATACTAAGGGGCGTCCCCTCCCATTTAATTTGTAAATGATGAATTAGACTGGCTATTGTTTTTACTGGCTATTTTTTGTGTTTAAAAAGTATTTACTTTTTAAATTAGATTCATAAAATATTCGGGTTGTTTTGGTCTCACGCCAAAAGGAAGGCTTGCACTGAAAATCAGCGTTGTGTCAAATATTATGCCGGCACAGCAATAAGCCGAGTTCAAACCTTGTTCTTCTCCTTAACAGCAATAACACGTTGCGAAGCGGTGTACACGGTGACTACGAAGTAAAATTACTTTTTAACCTATATGTATGACCTTCAAAAAGTGTTCTCCAGTGGAACTTATTTTGAATAAGAACATTTGAATTTGAATCTGTTTGCTGAAAATGCGGCATAGTAATTCTCAAAATATGCTTTTATTTTTTAAAAGACATGTAACAAATGCAAGTACGTCGCTTTTCCTTTAAATAAACTTTTCTTTCTTAATTGTAATAATAGTAGAGGTCAGTGATAACTTGCTCTTATATGTATGAAATTCGGTAAGCTATGTATTTATGTGCCGCTTGACAGTGGCGTGGAAATGTGAATATTTCCACGTTTTTATATCCCCAATTTCCCTACGACTAATAGATGCGATTACAATCTATTCACTTCAGTCTAAGTTTGCTTCGTGCACACGACTAATGCTCGTAATTTTTAATTAAATGTCAATTTAATAATAAATCCTCTTTATAAGGAGTTCCCTGATGGAAATAAGCTTAGCATGTCTAATCGCTAATCTAGCAATTATACAGGCAACTGGCTTTAGGTACAATTTCAGATAACAACGTCGGATTACCGTACCTATATAATTAACAGATTTTATCAAACAGTAGTAGTTCAAAGGTCGTTTTATACCGTTGATTTAGTCTATTTTCAATTTAAACTGGAACTGCCGTTTTTGAGGGATCAGTGCTCAGATGTTCAGAACAATAATGTTGCGAACCGTTACTAATCCTTTACTGGTGTTTTATTATTATTATATTGTTACGAGTTTAGCGGGACTCGAATTAAAATACCGTTAGAATTTCTATAGAGTTTATTAGAACTATACAAACACGCATAACACAGGTATGAATATAATCGAACACAACAAATACAAACGTAATGCAGAAGGTCGTAATTCAATAAAACGCGCAGAGTCCGTTACTATTAGATTCCCGAATGTACACACGTCACGTCCGTATCGTAGTCGTAGCTTAACTGCCCTCCTCTCTCCATCGGGCCGTCGTTTTATGCTCCACGAATGCAAATGCAAATGTATGTTCGCCCGGCAACGAAGCCACAGTTTCCTAGAATAATCTTGTAACACCTGACTAATGATGCTAATGAGCGAGTACAATAGGACAATAGGCGGATCTCCACAGTAACTTAGAAACGTATGCCAAAAATAAGTGAACAAAAGAAGACGATCATAAAAGGATTACAATTAGTTCAAATGCCGACAGGCAAAAAATGTGTTTCTATAGCTCTGTACGTGACATTTGTCTTTGTTGAAGGGGCTAAGTTGTAACAATATATTGATGTATTATTATTACCCCTTGGAATTTGAATTATCTATAACTCTATTTATGGTAGCCTTAATTACTCACAGTCTATGTTCACGCTAATCCCTTTGTATTGTCTCGCAGTAAGACTTCATAAATCCTTTCTTCCATTGTTCAAATGACATTGCACATTCTTAGAAGGCATTAAGCTTGGAGGTTCGAGATTTCCAAGGAATAATGAACATATTGCTATGAGGCAATGTCTATATAACAAATATATAAGTGCGGATAGTCGGGGACTGGGTTAGTTTAGTTTCAACTTACTTACAACTAACGTACTTACGTAGCGAGTATCTTATAACGACGGACTTGTGGGATTTATGTTATTACGATTTTCTGCTTTACGGTTTGTTTTTGTTGCATTCGCTTTAGTTTGTAAGATCTGTAAATTACGTGTGTGTACTTCTTATAAACTTTGTGATAATTCCAATAGCATTATAATTCGTGTTACACAAATTCGTTACAATAATTTAGCATAAGTTTCTTAGGATTATTAAGTTGTTACAAGTCAATTACCTACCACGTGCAGACAGTGAAAGAAAATATTTTACACTACATGATGTGTTACATTACTTGTGTGAAACCTGCAGATCCATTTTGAATAAGCGTAGTGTCAAACCCTAAAATTCACGACCAGCAGTGTTATGTTATATTTTATGAGCTAATATTATCTATATCACTAATTATAATTTAAACGTGAGTCTGTGATTTAAAATTAAATGCCAAAATTTTAGTGAAACTAATAATTGCACAATGCTTAATCATTTTTAGATTTTTTCTCTGGATGTCTGTATAGAAGTTTGTGTTGAATTGGTACAGATACAATGAAAATTCTGCATTAAAAACTATTTTTTATCTTAAATTTTCGTCTATATTCATAATTCAATATGTAAACTGAGTTCAGAAGATATTCGCAATTCAATGTCAACTAATAGCTGGTTCCTATATATTACCGACCGTTCACCTGCCTTACTATCGGTAAAAATTTGACATAAGCGCTATACATGTAACGTCAAAATTCAACTGAAGGTAAGGCAAGTGAATAAATAGGAAAAGGCACAGGAATACCTAGTTTATAATAAACCTATCTTAAATGTTTTAGTAAGGCTCAACTCTGTTCAGATATTTTCCAATCCAGGCGACATATAATAATAAATAATAATAATTTATTATTTATTGACAGTGTTGTTTCTTTATGTGTATTTGTTAATACTTAATTGAAGATTCCAGACATATAAGGCAAAATGCCAAAAATTTATTATTATTTTGAGTAAAAAAAAAAACAGCTAGGTAGCATAACAAACATTTTAAATGTAGTACAGCAAAATATGTTAATAACTAAGACCGAAACTAAGAATAATCTCGTATCCTCGTCCTCAGCAGCTTCCCATTTTTGACCACATTGTAACACATAAACGAATAGCTGCTGAATAGTTTTTATACAAAGATAAAGAAAGTTATTCTGATCTAAATTAAAAAAGGGAAAAAATAGTAATAATAATAAACAAAAAGAAAGATCTAGCAAATCAAAAAGTAAGTGTACATTATGAAGAAAAGAAAATAAACACAAGTGTTTTAATTGTCCTCTCTTAGTGTATGGCGAGAGTGTATATGTGTGAGTGTGAGAGGGTATGTATGGAAGATTAAGGAAATCATAATTAAAGTGCATATAAACCATATGAGGTTAAGTTAATTAAGTAGGCACTAACAATAAATCTTCTGTTTGCTCGTAGGATAAGTCTTGCAAAAACAACGACATTTTTTCTTTAGAAACTTTCATAGTCAAAGGATAGAAATTGATTTTGGCGTTCAGATGATTATAAAGTAAAGGCCCAGGAAAAACAGAGAATTTATTAATAAATTTAGTATTTAGATGACATGGTTGTGGGCAAATTTGTTCTCTACGCTTAGCGACAATATTAATAACATAGAATGCACAAGGTGTTTTAGTGTTTAGTAGTCCTGTGAGTGTTATTTAGAAGTCCTCTCAAAACCCTCTAATAGTCATAACGCAGATTTAATATTGACCACCGCATTGTGTGCGAAAATTGATAAAATACCAGCGTCTGAGAGGAGGAGATAAAAAGTAATGTCAAGTATCTCTAAAGTGGTCTTTCATGAACGTGTAAATCTTTATGTCTGAGTGAATTTTTGTATCGGTGATAAATCCTGATGAAATTCGGTGTCTGTGGTTATTAGACAAGTACTCATTTTTAGGGTCCCGTATTTATTTTGGGAAAAACGGAACTCTTATGTTTTTACCATGCCCGACCGCTCGTCGGTCCGTCTTTGACTATTTACAAGCTTTTATATAATATTATGTCTTATACTAGGAGTTGGTCTGAAAGAGAGTGTCGGGGTGAAGGTAAGGAAAGGAATGCTCCGGTGGTTCGGGCATGTGGAAAGAATGCATGATGAAAGAATGACTAAACAGATATACAATGCAAAAGTGGATGGATGCAGAAGTCGTGGAAGGCCACGACACACCTTCCACGATCAAATTGATCGTGTACTAGCAGAAGGTGATGTCAGGAGCCTTAAGAACAGACGAGTGTGCATGACAAGAGTTATGAATGTCAAAGAGGCAAGTGAGGTGTGTAAGAATAAGCCTAAATGGCACTCTGTTGTTCGTGCCTACCCCGCAAGGGAACTGGCGTGAAGTTATGTATGTATGTATGTATGTACTAGGACGCGATGGATGTGTGATGTTACAAGAATGGACAAAGTGAGAAATGAATACATAAGGGGATCTTTGAAAGTTGCACCCGTGACTGATAAAATTGAGAGGAAGAAGACTAAGGTGGTATGGGCATGTAATGACGAGGGCTGAAAGTCACGTGACAAAAAGAATGTTAAAACTACGAGATTGATGGGTACAAATGTAAAGGTAGTCTAAAAAAGAGATGGATGAATTATGTGAAGGATGGTATGATGATTTGTGGTGTGACAGAGGGCGTATGTCAAAATAGAGGAGTATGGAAGACTTATGAGACACATAGTGCGGGCCCTAAATGATTAGAAGAAGTTAAATGGAAAATAGAAGACAAATATTATACAGTTAGAATAAATTCGAACGCTTCTTTGAGGATCATAAAGAAGCGATTAAACTTAGTCTAAAACTTTATGAATGAGACCGTTAAAGTTTAGCATATGCCAGCATTTGTTAGTGAATTGCAACGGCGCCACCAAAAATACGCGACCACAGCGCCATCTTTTTCGCTACATTCCGTTATTTCACGGGAACGACGTCTTCTATCGGATCAAAATGTATCCAAGTGTTGACCCGAGTTTTATTTAAATCTTGTCGTAGTTTCCGCTTGATGCTCTAGATAGACTGATAGACAAAAATTCAAAGAATTGCATTTTCGGCATCTTGTAGAGCGAATTATCCCCCCTATTATTTTCTCACTTTTAAATTAATTGCAGAGACTCTATTCTTCTACAGAGTTATTATATTAATAGATTATAACAGAAAAACCTAGTGGAAAATATGAAGGAAAAAAGAGGTTACGTGAAATCTAACAATTTATGAGTGTAATATTTTTGCGGGAAAACCGTGCAAGTTCGGACTCTGGGGATATCATGTTTACTTTGTTCGTTGCATATGCGGAAAACAACATCAGTCTTGTCTGTTATATGCTAACGAGTAAAGCTGATGTAGTTTTGGAGTGTTTGTATATAATTTGCCATATATTTATTTAGCAACTTGTATCATTTGTTTGTAACATTGGTTTTAAAAACTCCTTCAAAGTTTTTCTTGCTTCCTGCTTGTTTGCCAGTATTTGACTGGCAAACAAGCAGACGACCTTCCAGATGAAAAGTGGTTACCGCCGCGTACCGACGTTTACAACATCAAGGACGTTCCCAAGGCGTTACAGACTTTGTAGAAATTTTGTAAAACCTTTCATAGATTATCTCATAGGGCTTTTGAACAAATCGTAGGCGTCAGTGCAGGAGGACCTTGTAACTATTTTTTTTTAATTATATCTTTGTCAAAATTGTTACATACAGTTAACGACGGCCATACACGGCAATCGGTATAATCAAACCAAAACATTGAACTTCATTTGATCTGTCAAGTATAGGTGTCATACCAATCCACGCCCACAGAAAGTCAAGTTCTACTTGATCTAATCGACAGCGTTATGCCACCATATTACTTGTTAATAATTTAATAATTCATTATCCGTGCAGGAACGGAGAAAGAATACAATTTCCTGCGGCCTGGCGGCCTGTCGTAAGAGGCGACGAAAACAACCCACAGCCAGGTGGTAGGGCATTTGCCCGACTGGATGGCTACCACCCCTGGTCTAGAGTATGCCGCCATAACAACCTTGTGTTGTGTTCCGGCATTAGTGACCAGGTTTCAGTCTCCTTTAAGAGAGCAGCAGCGCATTTGTAGCACCTTTGGTGTTGCAAATGTCCATAGGCGATAGTAACCGCTTTCCATCAAGTGGGCCGTCTGCCTGTCTGCTGAACTCCTGCAATAAATAAAATAAATAAATAAATAAATTGATGAAAATGTAGTCACAAGGTCCCACGATGACGCCGATGAAATAAATTGTTTTGTTAAAATAAAGTTTTATCAAAGAGTATAGGGTCATCTTGGCACTGGCAGCTCACATGTCAAAATATTTTGAATTATTTTTTACACCAGTATTTTCTCTCTTGTTCTTTTGGTCTTTCCTGTAGGTCTGTTCTGTAATCGTGTAATAAGAAGCTTATGAAATATATTTATATCCTTATCCTGCGAACAATAGAACACTGTCGATCATTAATATTCCACGTGTTTAAACCAAATAACTCCTAACTTACTACCACGATTTGCTGCTGCAAATGTTTGTTACGAATTATACGTGTGATACAGAATGCCGTGGTAATAATTTGATTACGGGTGCCCTATGTACATTTTATTAAAACATAAACAGAGGCTGCTGTAATAATAGCTCTGAACACCAAGCTACAAAGAGAAATTTTACAAAATAATATGACAGAGAGCAGTAACGATAATTAGATTCTGCATCCTTTGGGTTAAATTAACACTACAACGCCGTGCCACATAAATGGAAATGTTTTCATTATAATAAAATTGTATATAGATTTTTAAAATTCGGTTAACGTAGTGTCGGACAGCCAGCCCAATGGACTGACGACCTGCGCACGGTTGCCGGTAGGCGCTGGATGAGTAAAGCGGAGAACTAAATATATAATATAATAATAATAATCTAATACATTAAATTTGTCAAGGGGCCTCTACGTGTTGGCCTTCCCATGACCCCACCCCACGCAAGCCCTCCAGATGTCCGGGCCATTTTTATAGCCAGTGGTCTTCAAAGACATACACATAATAATATTTATTTTCTCCCAAAAATACAAGTGTTAGTTAAAGAATGTTATGTTATAAATAAGTCTTACGTATGTATACGTTACACAAAAAATTAATCAAAAATGGAGCAGAGGGAGACAGGAGTCCAAACCGAGAAAACCCCGTCTTATGGAAACTCCAGGCCTCCGCCTCTCGTACAGTACATAGTTTTCTTAAGAGAACGAACTAAAGAAAATGTAAATATAAAAATATAAAGTGTGCTGCATTTTTATGCTTAGATGAATAAGCGAATGCATGCGGTGCGCACGCGCTGTTAAGAGGATGTGTGCTTAAATGTCTGTGTGTTTGAGTATGAGTATGTGTTTAGTGTTTGTGTGTGATTGTGTATATGAACTAAATAAGAAGAGTATGTTTGACAATTTGATTAACCTGTTAAAAATACAATCTCTTCAACTAAACATGAAAAACTAATATGTAAATGAAAACTAAAACTAAGTTAAAAAATATAATTAAAACTAAAAATAAACAGAATATTTAAAACTTAATTTAAATTACACTACAAAAAAAACTTAGGAATTAAATACTATTATAAACATATTTACAAGTAAAAGATGCAGTCCAGATCGCTCTCGGTGGGGAGCGTTCTCAAAATGCTGGCGGCATTCCCGCGTTGTATGGCAATGCCAATACGTTGCCCTAAATATAGGCCTGCCCTTTGGTCACGCGAGACTTCTTTCGATCGCCTTGAAAGGTCTCGATAAAGTTGATGAGCCTCACGTCCCCATGGCCCCAAAGTCTCAACCCCGAAAGCCATGAATATGTATCCGTCACCGATGGATGCATATTATTAGAAGAGTATGTTATAATTGCTGATTATTTATTACGTTATAATATATGCATATAGCGCAAACCTGGATATTTAACAAAGATACAAAAGACAAAATACAAAATGTCAACGCCGAATGGAAAGGAGTATCCTGAATATAAAATTAAAAGATAAAATTAGAAATCCGTCCATAAGATCGAGAACCAAAGTTTTAGATGTCCTACACGCTCAACCAGTTCCCTTGCAGATGGGGTAGGCACGAACAACAGAGTGCCATTTAGGCTTATTCTTACACACCTCACTTGCCTCTTTGACATTCATAACTCTTGTCATGCAAGCTAGGCACGAACAACAGAGCGTCATTTAGACCCATTCTTACACACCTCACTTGCTTCTTTGACATTCATAACTCTTGTCATGCACGCTCGTCTGTTCTTAAGGCTCCTGACATCACCCTCCGCTAGTACACGACCAATTTGATCATGGAAGGTGTGTCGTGGCTTTCCACGACTTCTGCATCCATCCACTTTTGCATTGTATATCTGTTTAGTCATTCTTTCATCATGCATTCTTTCCACATGCCCGAATCACCGGAGCATTCCTTTCCTTACCTTCACCCCGACACTTTCTTTCAGACCAACTCTCTTTCTTACTTCGGTATTACGAACGCGGTCCGCGAGCGATACGATAAACGGTTGCAAAATACATTTGAAAGTGTATTAGTATCGTATTTTAAGAATTTTTTTAAATCCTAAATCAACAGTTTGACCTTAAATATTTTAGCCAAGATACGAGTCCTAAAAAGGGAGCATAAGTCCCGCGATTTATGATCTCGAATAAAGTATCGAATCAGCCATAAATCCTATAGACAGGTGTGAAAGTCTCTTAACATTTATAGGATCACTATACATGTTTTATCGTGATTCAACACTCTGTAGTATTTATTGCATTTCCTAAAAAATATATGTATTACTTTTAAAGATAGTTTAAACTCAAATTTCCGTCTTATTAATAAACATGGAGTAAACCTAGATCAACTTTACTTCTAGTATTATCTCAGTAGCAACCAACATCAGTATTAATAAAAGTGGAGTAAACAAGGAGTAGACTAATTCGACTTAAGTCTCAGAGTAAAAGTTACTCCAAACCGCTGGGTAGTTTTGTGATGGATTAAACATAGAGTAAGCGCCGACAATTGATAATTTGACAAATGAACTGACATTAATAAAATTAAATAACATAGGAAACGGCTGAAGTGTAGTGTATATAAATTATTCTTTATATTAATTGATAAAAAGTAATGGATAGGAAATAAGTGAAAATGCTATTGTTAATATACTTATTGCGAGGCGTGTTAAATTTTTTTAAACTCGTAAGAATACATTGGAGGAAGTTGAAGAACAGGATTTTAAATCAAAGTACAGATTCGCAAAGTCTACAAAATTTTAGGTAACGTTTGTGTAGGAAATTAGGAATCAATTATCAATTAGACACTATAAATGCCAATTGTCAACATTACTTGTCATTTTCATTCCAAAATCGGTCTTTTTACTTTTAAATGATACGTGTTGCCATAATTTATTCACTAATCTATGGTGTAAGGAAGGTATTGTTACTCTGAGGATACTTCTTTTTTTAGTAATAACTTTCTTACAACGAAGTTAATACTTAGTTACTCAAATAATAACTAGTCCGGCCTAAAGGGGGATTACTCCTAGGATTAAGACTTTTTTATTAATAAGACTAAAACGGTACGTACATATTGAATTAAGGTAAGTTTGTAGGCTTCTTCAAGAACCTTAAAGAACTCTTCTAAAGAACCTCATTGAAGTTCATGATTCATGATATTTCGTAGAATACACTTGCTATTAAATTAATTTCAACAGCATTGCCGTATGCGCGGCTCCTAAGTTAAAAAAAAACCAAATATTCCGTACACACGAAACCGTTGAAGATAATAGTATAATTTTGTTGCTTTCAGTTGCTGTGTAAATGTTTGTCACATAACAATATATAAGTACAAATTACATAGGCTTACCCAAACGTATATCCAAACACCATGTCCGCCTTTGGCTTCAGAAGTATAATCTTGCACATATCTTGAAACCAGCTCAATAAATCACTTTCACCAAATTCAGTAATTTTTAGCCGCCATCTAATATTTCAAATTCACCAACTCACTGCACTTGCCAAAAATCAATTATTTCTTACATGTCTGTTTATTTAACACTGCAATCGAAATCCGACGACACAATGGCGGCATCCTCGTGAAGTAAATCATAATTCAGGGAGACAGAGATACATATACATACATACCAGTATACAAAAGAGAAGGAAATGTGCATGCACCAAGAATATGTACTGAAGCATGAACAAGAGATGGGTTACCATGACTCAAAACAATTGTTCAGCATTAATTAATCAACAACTGCTTTAATGAATTTAGTAATTTATGGATTTTTTGTCAAAAATATAGATATATAAATATCAAATGTGGAGAGTGTTGTATGATCGAGTACTACAATACTATACATACATACATCCTTTTTATCAATAAAAAAGAAAAATATATATAAAAAAGGGCATATCACAAATTTACGTTTACTTATGTATTCGAAATCATTATGTCAATGGCTGCAAAGGCCCAAAAATTGGTTAATAATGCATCTTAAAAGTAAGTCAGTAGACATTATATAGATACATACATATATGCATACATAACTTCACGCCAGTTCCCTTGCTAGACTTATTCTTACACACCTCACTTGCTTCTTTGATATTCATAACTCTTGTCATGCATGCTCGTCTGTTCTTAAGGCTCCTGACATCACCTTCTGCTAGTACACGATCAATTTGATCATGGAAGGTGTGTCGTGGCCTTCCACGACTTCTGCATCCATCCACTTTAATGAATAATTATTTATGAGTTAATCATACAATTGTCTTAGTAATCCATATTCGTATATTAAATTCAAACTGAAAGTAGATTTATAACACAGAACATTTTTATGACCTACTTATAAGTAAATGTCTTGACCAAAATTAAGCTTTATTTCATAAAATATCAAAGAAGGCCGAGGGTGAAAATTTTTCTAATTTCTCAAGAATTACTAAGCATTATGTGAAGCACAGTGAAGATTTAATTAACTTTTAATTAGAGGGGAAGGAATTTAATAAAGAAATTTTTCGTCGCCGAAAGCGGCTAAAGACAGCCTGAAGTACTTTTCTGAATAAGGGTTATGAATTTATTTCAGAGGCCAAAAAATCTTTGCCATTAGACTGTAAATGAGATTTTTAACAATTTACAATTGTGCATAAAATTCTTTACATTGAAAGTGAATAAGTATGGAATTAATTTTAATTTTGTATAATTTACCGCAACGAGGCAAAGGCTTTAAATACATACAACCAAGTAATAAGTGTTAATTTAATATAATAATAATAATAATTGGCAGACAAACACACATTGTGTATCCCCAAATTATGCAAGTTACGCTTGTGTTATGGGTAATATACAACGGACTACTCTGGGGCCGATCCCAGACACCCAGACCATAGTAAATAGCGGAGAAAATACGTTTCCGAAATTTACTATACCAGGAATCGAACCCGGAGCCTCTGCGTTGCAGTGAGGTAGGCCGGCAAAGCCTTAGCCCGATCAAGCACAGAGGCCGTCATTAATTAATGAACAGGTCAACTAAAATATAGTTCTTTGAATGACGCTGGGCATTCTTGTAGCAACTCGAAGAGTTACATTTTATTGAATAGTCAAAACATTTTCTTTGTGGCTCCTGGTTGTCTCGGATTGGCCCTAGAGTTGTCCGTTTTATATTACCAATAATACAAGCGTTACTTGTTTAGCTTGGGTACATAGAAATGTGTGTTTCCCTACGGATTATAAAAAAAACTTATCGTGCGGTCGGGGGACCCTCGTCAGGAACGAAATTTCTTTACTGATAACCCTGGCACACAATGGTACACAATTTTCAGCGTGTGCACGGCGTGGCGACAGCGCCCGAATGCGGCCCAATAAGGGCGATTACAAGGTCTTTTAATTTTAAAACATTGTATGTTATACTTAGTATTATTTTGGATCTTATTTATTTGTTTGAAGTTCAAAGTCGTATAAAAAAAGGTCGCCTGGAGGAGGCATAACGCTTTTTCCTAAGTGACGATTTCTGCCAGTTCACTCTACTGTAAGCCACGTAAAAGAACTTTATTCGAAATACTAGCTACGTTTTCCTCTCGGTGATAATACTAATTGCCAAAAATACGATCCAGGCTTTTGATGTGCAACAGCTGCACCTATTGTGTCCCATATTGCAGTAAATCTATCACATCCCGTCTATTGAAATTATTTATATAACTGTACTTGTTTCAGATACACACTCTTCTACGCCTGTGGTCTGTCTAGTGATAGAGGGTGGCACGAACACCGTGAGAGCGGTGTTGGAATACGTCACAGACACACCGCCGGTTCCTGTGGTAGTCTGCGATGGCAGCGGAAGAGCAGCAGACCTCATCGCCTTTGTACACAAGTGAGTATATGCAACTACACAACAGCAGCCCATAAACCTGTCACTGCTGGGCTCGGGATACCAAATTTTGGGATTTTAAAAGTAAGATGGTATTTTACGCCTGTATTTTGGATAAAGGAAAACGTAATGAAACCTACATCAAGATAACTCGCTTATACTCCTCGTAGGACGTAGCAGTGTTACAGAATAAATTTTTTATAATAATAATAATAACTAAGTATGCCCGTGACTTCGTCCACTCTTGACTTGAAATTCCCGCAGGGTTCTCGGGATAAAACGTATCACACATCACATTTTATTACATAAAATTTTCTATCGATCAATAAAAAAATCACATTGAAATTAGTTTTTTTTTCAATTTGGCTATTTTAAATCAGTCCCAGAAAATTTCCTACGGAATTCCCGGGGTGAAAAGAAGGGCAGATTTTAAGTTTAAGAATTTTCTGTCGATCAGCGAGAACCGCATTGAAATCGGCCCAGTAGTTTTTACTTAAATCCCGAACAAACAGACAAGAAATCTAAAAAAGTGCATCATTTTCTCCGTCGTTTATATAGTGTATTCCAGTGGGTTTTTAAAAATTTCTTTAATGTGTTAGTAATTTTCTGTCCTTAATGTACAGACACGGCATGTTTTAGAATTTTATACATATTAATTGCCGGTTAAGAAAGAAATAAAGTAATATTTATTGGCGAGAATGAATTCACATCAAACTAAAAAACCACTTAAAACTAACAGGATTCGCACGTAAAACATAAAGACAAGTATTTTATAAAACACAAAATATTTTGAAAAAAAATGTACAGAACATTCACGGCACTAAGGCCAACAAGTCAGCGTTATGATGTGTCAAGAAGATCTGTCACAGCGCTGATTTCCAGTTGCAGCCTCCAATAAGTTATAAATGACCCAAACATGTAAATTCTCATTAACATTCGGTTCCTATTCATTCACTTGCCTCACCATCGGTAGAATTTTAACATTACTTGTATGGAGCCTATATCAAATTTTAACCTCTCGTTAAGGCTAATGAACGCTTAGTAAGATATAGGAACCAGCCATAACTAAGATCTTCTATTATGACTATTACAGGACATCATGATGTTCTGTAATATATCATTTAGATTAATAATGTGTAATTACTACACATTTATTCGATTTAGGGACATTTGAATTTAGATAGGTTTACTCTAATTACAAATTAAAATTACTAAATTAATAATACTGCATACATGTAAGAAACATTGTCAGAAAACTAACACAATAACTGTATTAAATCAAAAATATCCAAACATTATTCTAAAAGTCAACCTAAAAATTTGAATGAAATACTCTCTTTCCTAATACTCTTCAATGCTAATAAGTCTTCCTAAATTACTACCCGTGCGCAGAAGGTTTGCCGATAGCCTAATGATGTCACGCGTTGATGGCCAGTAGGGTTGACAAAAAAGGTTGCATAAATAGTTGTTGCAATAAATTTATTATTTGATTTTTTATTGTAGGTATATACTTTACATAAGTATATACAATAATAGTAAGTAGTCATCAGCAAACCTTCTGGGCGCGGCTTATAATGGAAATACAATATATAATATTAAAATAGTTATTTGTTCAAGTATTTGTGTAACAAAGTGCCATGCTAATTAAAATCAAGGGCCTGTTGCTTCAAATTTATTCTATCATGAAATATATTAAAATTTAAGATAACGAAATTACATAGTTTGCGAAATGTAGGTAAACGAGCGAAATTTGTTACAGAAATTGAAAGCCTATAAACAAAGATTAAATCTCATCAAAGAGCTTGTAATCTTTGAGATATATTCAAAGACTTTCAATATATAGGTACTTTGAATATAAGTGAGACAAATATTTGAATCGTGATTGCTTAGTATCTCATAATCTTTGCAATATCCGTTCTTGTCAGAGCAAAACATTTAACACTCGCTGTTCACAAAAAAAGTTTTTATTTAATTTAAACTCTTCTAAAAAGTTATTTTACTTCTTGTCTTCGGAAGAAAGAGGGCGTAGCGGAACGTCGTCGTTTGGGGGCACTCTATCTCCTATTATATTAATATAATAATATGCGGTTGCTCTGCATCAACAGAGAATTTTAGCTTAATTGGCTCAACGTTCATTAATTTAATTTTAATTCGAACATTTTAAATATTGAAATTATCAAATTAGACAAAAATCATTCAGAATAATACAATCACAGAGTACATTATAATAGGAGAAATATTCTTAATATAAGTATAAGAAGAAACTTTATTTCTTTTGTTGATGTTTTATTTTATGCCCTCTCCAACACTCGCCTACAATAAAATTTACGAAATCTATCGCCTAATGAGGCGGTAATTATTAAACTGGCCAAAAGCAAAGCAGCCTATTTCAGTATAATGGATGCCGTACTAATTGGATTACAGCGCAACAAAGCACGGCACTGCCCAAATCTGATTATGGCTTTTCAGCGCATTGTCAGATCGTAGAGGCATATCGTCCCCGTCGAGATACAATTAGATAACTAACAAATTCAAAATCTCGAGATAAACGCGATTTTGTCCTTAAATAAAAGGCGATAATTTTATCAGATGAAAGCTGCTGTGTTATTTTTTAATTAATTGTTCATACGTATAATTTCTGATTTCGGCTTTATTCTCAAATTTTTTTACTGTAATATATTAACAATAATTAATATTTATAATTTATAAACGTTATGTAAATAGGTAATGACGGGGACGATACCAAAAATATTCTCCTTTTAACTGTTTTATTATATCACAACCACTGTATAGACCTTCATTGGAACGCCTAACAGGCACTTGGCATGTAATAATTTTGGGTAAACTTTATAGTAAATTTGATAAAAATAAAATATTTCGTATATTACCAGTTAACCCGATTCGCGCTGTCTGTGAAACGGTATCGTTTACTATGAGATATTAGGTAACTCGCCCAGTCAATTGGTTCCTAGAAATCCCTTTAACAAATAGCTCTTTGAAGTAATTGAAAATGTTACGTACTATCGAACTTAAGTGATCAATTTCCCAAAGGAATTGCTTTCATCGAATATTGTTTATTGTATAAATATTAGGGTGGCGCAAAAAAACGACTTTTTTTAGTTTCGAGTGAAAATATGTTAGTTTTTGATGTTTTAAGAACTCCCTCCGAATGACAGCTCAAAAAAATTTTTTAGGAGGTCGCTCCAAATTTTTTAAGAATTCAAGAATCGCCGAGAACTGTTTTTTATTCATTTTTTTCTCGTTACGGTATAATTTTATATACCAAAAAATAACACGTTTCTGAAAGTTTCAGTTCAAAATTTGAATTTTAAAAGGTCGCTCATAATTTTTTTAAATTTAATATATTTATATAATTATAATATATTTTTTGGTCTAAAAAATTATACCGTAACGAGAAAAAAAATTGAACTGTAAAACAATCAGTTTTTGCCGATTTTATTAAAAAATTTGGAACGACCTCTTAATTTTTTTTTTGGGATGTCCCTTGAAGGGAGTTCTTACAACGTCAAAAACTAACATTTTTTTCACTCAAGAATAAAAAAATAAGATGGTTTTTTTGCGCCACTCTACTAAATATACAGTCAAACTTTAATTATATTGTGTGACTACAGTATCTGAAGGTAGGTTTGTTTGGAGGTTTATAAAGATTTTTTACTGCTTAATGCAAGTGCCCAGACAGGTGGTTCAGCTGAAAGAAAATGTTTACCGTCCCTTATGTACTTTTGCAGCATCAGAGTGTCTTTGGTAACGTATTATCGTTCTACAAGAAAATCTATGACGCTCTTCTTAAACAACAAATATATTATTTTACACAAACATTATTAATAACAAAATTAAACTTTACCTAAAAATTAAAAATACATTGCTAATCTAAACTATCTTAAAACATAAAAATAAATAATAGTAAAATTATAGAGAAATGAATAAAGATTATTTGTTATAGATACGCGTCAGAAAGTGGCGAACAGACGGTGCTGGAGTCCATGCGCGATTACCTGATTGGCACCATACAAAAGACCTTCGAAGTAGGATCCCAGCAGGCGGAATGTTTGTACAGCGAACTTCTTCAATGCACGAGAAAGAAAAACTTGGTAAGTCTCATTAAATACACAATATAGCCTTATAATCGATGTTCTGGTTCTTATAATTGGTGTTGCATATGCCCATAGGCGACGGGTGTCACTTTCCACCAGATAGACCGTCAGCATATCTTCTGTGTTCCAGTCCAGTCCAAGCGGACAGCCCACCTGATGGATAGTGATTACTGACACCCATAGACGTTTGATGCAACAAGGGCAAAGCCAACACATTGCCAGCCATTACGATAAGATAAAGTAGATGGGGTTAAGGGGATGGGATAGAAGGGATGGATTGTCCTTCCCCGTAGGACACCCTTAGTAAGAAGCCAAACGCGGGGTCGCTACAGATGTAGTGTCTCAGAACTAGTTCCTATGGCGATCCGTAAAAGCGCATAGGAGAGGGCCGCTGCTTAGGTTTAGTGTGTGGTTTGACGGCTGTCATCCTCTTGTCCTCCGCTTGGAGGCCACAGTGGGAATACGGCCGTTCAAGAGGCCCACACAGCCCTCGATTTAAAGCCTTCTTCTAGGCCGGAGTATCTTGTCGTGAGAAAAGACATTCTACTGCGTCTTCAAAAAAAAGGAGGAATGGCATTGGGGTTCCAAAATTACGCATTTCCTGATTCTCTAGGCGGCCTCTGTGGTTAAGTGGGCTTAGTCATAGCCAGCCAAACTCTTTGGAACGCAGAGGCTCCGAGTTCGATTCGAAACAAAATTTCTGTTATTTACAGAAAAACATGGTATGGTCTAGGTGTCTGGGATCGGCCCCAGAGTGGTCCGTTGTATGTTATCCATAAGAAAGGCGTAAGTTGCTTAGCTTGGGGATATACAATGTTTGTCTGCCGATTATTTATATATATATATATATATATATATATATATATACATATATATGTATGCGTATATATATATATATATATATATGTGTGTGTGTGTGTGTGTGTGTGTGTGTGTGTGTTTGTGTGTGTATATATATATATATATATATATATATATATATATATATATACTAGCTGATGTCCGCGACTTCGTCCACGTGGTGCGGTTTTTTAACTATCTCACGGGAACTCTAAGTTTTCGGGATCAAAAGTAACCTATATGTTGACCAGGGATATAAGCTACCACCATACAAAATTTCATTTAAATCGGTCCAGTCATTTCGGAGATTAGCCGGTACAAACAGACAGAGAAACAAAATATTGGAAAAAAATCTAAATTAGTTCTATTTCACTTTTTACAGTCACCCTGACTCGGTTTTTAGCATTTTTTTTTTCATTGTACAGAAATTCGATCTCTACAGTTTTATTATATGTATAGATTATACATTTTAAAAAAATACGTAATTGGTTGCATACTTCATGCGACCAAATACGTAATTGCATACTTAGTCTGTTTTTTTCTAAAACAATATGATTTTGTTCGTCTTAAGTTGTTTTAAAAATACGAGAAAACTTTAGCGGTCTTATTCATAGAGAGGTTTAGAACCCATACCTTGGGGGGAATTGAAAAGTTCATCGCTCTGACTCAGTCTGATAATATCAAATAAGTCGATTAATTTTTGAGTTTTGTAGACCACAAACGAACATCCTGAATATATTGACAATAAACGTAACTAAATTAATTTTTATTCTCAATAAAATGTTTAATATAACTGCTGTACATCAATGAGTAACTCTGAAAAGCCATGTCCGACTCGCACACGGTCAGTTACTGTAAATGGACAGGCCGCTCTGTTGTGCGCCATAAGACTTTCAAATGAGATTTAGCAGCTGGTGCTTTACTTAAATTGAATAAAACACGGCACATCTACAATTTTATAAAATTCTAAACATGCCGTGTCTGTACGTTGAAGCTATTAAAAAAACAACTGGAATAGACGATACAAATGATGAAGAACACGATGCGCTTTTTTTCGATTTCTTGTCTGTCTTTTCGATAATCGACAGTTAATTCACAGACTTAAACTCTGCGCTACTTTTTATCCTGAGATTCCCGCGGGAATTATTCTGGGAGTTACTTAAAATGGCCAGATTAATAAAATCAAATTCCAATGTTATTTTTTCACTGATCGATAACATATTTAATTTAATAAAATGTGGTATTTTTTGCGACGGAAATCTTTTCGGGAGTGGTTTGAAGTTGTTCGGATGCATAAAAATTAGCTGATTTCGACACAGTTTTCACTAAAACTATAATACTTTGTGCCCCGGGAATCCCGTGGGAATTTCAAGTCAAGCGTGGACGAAGTTGCGGGCATATACCAGCAGTAAAAAATACAAATCTTTAAAAGTAACAAGCACAGCAAGTAGAACACAGCGAAAGGCCCTCGTTAGAGTCGGAAAGATGTTTGTAGTTTAACTAGAAACTTCTCTGTACTTTTCGGTACTCTCGACTGTCTCATGTTCGCTGTCTTTTCTTTTCATACTGTTTCTGGTAGGGTTGTCGCATGACAATTTATAAGTATAAACGCTTGTTTAGGGCGGGTTACATATTTCGATCATATTAATCTGTCGATTTCCTCGAGATGCTTTCCTTCATCGTCGGCACGTAGTAGTTATAAGAATATGTACATAGTTACATTTAAGCCGTGGATGGTTCCCGGCCAGGACCCCATGTCTGCTAATACAACCGTGTCGGAATTATCGATACAGGGCCATCCATAAAGCGCGTCAAACGATGTCCCCTAATATATATATTTTTAATCAGTTTCTTGAGATTTATTTGTTATTATGCTAACATAAAATAGCTGTATGATAAAATAGAAAAGGGTGTGAAGAATCAAAAGACGCGAAGAAACAAGTAGGTAAAAATAAAGTGACAAAAAAACGATATGCACAGACGAGATGCCATGTGTTTATAAAACTAACTTGTTAAAAACTGCAGATTTGAATGCACATATATCATGTGCATTCAAGTCTATATATATATATATATATATATATATATATATATATATATATATATATACATATGCCAACTGTTTAACTGTGGTTTGACCAAATAAAATTGATTTTATTTTGATTTGATAATATTGTAAATATAAAATGTTTTTAAAATAAAGACGATTTGGTCCCGATAAATATTGGAGTAGAAAAACCTGTCATTGGTATGAGATGCGACGTGTGTTAGCTATATTATCTATCACTTGATCGCCAACTGAGATGCATACTACTAACTACTGACGTAGGATATCCTTTATATAACAATTTGTTCACTTATAATTATTTTACTCTAATATCTTTTTTAATGAGTAAATAACACAAATGTTACGATAAATTCTAAAATTATTTACATGTAATAAAGCGAATGCTAAAATACCAACGTACTATGTAATTTTACCCGCTAACTTCTCCAAGGCCGGGTAATGAATTTCAAAGTGGTTATTAATCACCATTAGTTAAGTATTTTTTCACTCAAGGTTTATTTATATTCATATAATATATATAAAATAGCCATAAAAAATATGTAAGTAGAAAAAAAACAATATTTTGCAACCGATTCGCCGAAATGCGCCTAGATAAAAGTCTAATGCAAAGTAACTTCTATGAAAGAAAGCTTGCTGGCTAAATAAATAAGGGTTACGTATCACGGTCTGATTTATCCATCCATAACTTACGCTCCTATAAAGTCTACGTAGCTGCGGCATTTTTCAAGATGATATATGTATCCATAATAATATAAAATTCTAAACATACCGTTAACTGTTAAAAAGAAAACAACTAGAACAGTCTATATAAACGATAGAGAACGCAACGAAATTATTTTTAGATTTCTTGTCTGTTTGTTCGAGATTCACGTAAATACTACTGGGCCGATTTCGATGCGGTTTTCGCTGTTCGACAGTTAATTCTTAGAATAAACTCCGCGCTACTTTTTATCCTGGGAATCCCGCGGGTTTTTTTTTACGAATTATTTAAATTGGCCAAATTAAAAAAATCGAATTCCTTTTTTTGCTGATCGATAAACAAATTTAATGTATGATATTTCTCTGTCCCGGGAATCCCGCAGGTATTTTCGCGGAACCGGTTTATAGTTATTCGGGTGCATAAAAATTTGCTTATTCCAACAGTTTCACTGAAACGATAGCTGCGGTACTTTGTGTCCCGGTAATCCCGCGGGAATTTCACGTCAATCGTGGACGAAGTCCCGGGCATATCCTAATATAATATAAGATACATAATTTTACATAATACTTGATAACAGATGGATGCCAGCCCTGTTTCTCAGCTATACCCTTTATATCAGTAGTGGGCTCAAACGAACACAAAGGATACGCCAATGGGTGTCCCTTTGATGTGTTTTGCTTCTCATTATTATTGCTTGAACGACACTCCTTTAATCCTTACGATAAGGGTCTTACTTGAAGGTCACTCAATCATAACTATAAACCCGCGATACTCAACCTGCTGCCGGCGGGCCGCATGTGGCCCGTCGGGCTTTTGTGAGTGACCCGCCTGATATATTACACAGTTGTACAAAATATTGAATATGCATTGGTAACATCTTCGGTAAATATCTATAGACGATATAACCGCTTTTATTCACGTGGACCATCACTCCGTCTGCTATGAATTTTAATAGTAAAAAGACATCTAAATAAAATATTGTTGTGGGCCGTGGGACTTGATTTAATACCTCAATGCGGCCCATATAAAAAAAAAAGGTTGACTTAGGCTACTATAAACGATTTATTGCATGACGCGTTTACTGTAATCCGAGTAGTTTACTTACGCCATATATGATGTGGAAGTGAAATTAGTGATGGTGTTTCTATTCGTTAAACAATACTTTAATCTTCAGGAAAAACATGCTATTAACATCTTTATATAACACAGTATACAATCGTCCTTCGTCCAGTCTTCTTTCAGCACGCTCGCATTCGATCGTCTCTCGTCTTTCATTCCATCGTCTATTGTTTATCTTTTCTTTCATTCATCATGTATCCTTCTCAGTCACACATCATACATATCGTTCGGTAACATTCTCAACTATTCTATGCATAATAACCGCTCATGCGTTTGGAAATATTCATGGATTTCTTGTATCACTTTAATATAAGCAATGCTGGCTTTATATTCAAGGTCTGCAGATTGAGGCCTGAACTGCCACGTACAGTGCCAGTTTTTTTTTATACTAGCATATACCAGTGAAACTTTGTTTGCCTTTTCATGACGACAATGTATTTGTTAGTAAATTGCGTTGCAATTATTAAAAAAAAAAACTCGACCGCAGCGCCAACTTTTTGGATATACTAATTCGTTTTCGTCTATGCCACAAAACTGACGTCATTTATTCGTATAAAAAGTAACTTAGTGTTGTTACGGGAGTTTGCTCTGTGTCGAGTTTCATTTAACCTGTTAAGTAGTTTTCACATGATTCTCCAACAGACAAACAGGCAGACGAAAATTGTAACAGTTGTATTTTCGGAATCTGCTGGTTCGAATAAGTCTCACCCGATTAAAAAAAAAATTGTACACTCTCGACCTCTCTACAGTATTTTCTTAAGATTTAACAATTTGATTCTTATTCCGACGTTTCGGTCATTTTTCAGTAGCCGTGATCACGGAATACAAAGACGTCAAGTGTCAATAAATTACTTATTGACGCTTGACATCTTTGGCTTTATCTCATTTAACCTACTTGCAAATTGTTCATTTTAATTATTTATTTATGGTTATTATTTACGCTAGTAGGCGGTAGAGCAAGTGAAACTTTAACGTTTCTTATTGACATCTTTGTTTTCCGTGATCACATCTACTGAAAAGTGGCCGTAACGTCCGAATAAAAATCAAATAAAATAGCAACGCTCATAGTCGTTAAAACGTAATTTAACTTATATTCGTATTAGTTTTCTCCAGGAGCTTCGCTAGCGTTAATGTTATCCCACAGGAACCGTATATTTTTCCGGTATAAAAAACTTATGTGCCATTCCAGACTATAATCTATCTCTGGGCTAAATTGTATCCAAATCCGTGTAGCCATTCTGGCGTGGTTGAGCAACAAACTTCCATCCAAACTTTCGCATTTATAATATTACTAGCTGATCAGAGCCCACTTCGCTGGGCGCTACTCGAGATAAGCCAACATACAGTTGCCCATGGGAAAAACTCGTTCCCTTGCCTACTTCGCTGGGGGCTACTCAAGATAAGCCAACATGTAATTGCCCATGGGAAAAACACTCCTTCCCGTACACATTTCACTGCGCGCTACTCGAGATAAGCTAACATCCAACATGTAATTACTATAAGAACGGTTACCATGTCAACGGTTACTATGGAAACGGTTACAGTGGCAACCAAAGCCATGATTAACATAGCAACGATGGTATCATTTGCGATGGTAGATGAAAAAATATTTTGGATAGGATTTTCGTAAAATAAAAACGTTCTTAGTCCGCGTCTACGTTGCGAATGGAGTACCTATGCAAAGTTTGAAGTCAATAGGGCGTGTGGTTCCGGAGATCTCGTGATGAGTCAGTCATTGAGTGCTATGTATAGATTATATGTAGTATATATAAAGTACGTAGATCCCTCAGATATCTTTGTAGAACTGGTAAGACTGATTAACATTGATGTTACCTTTCGACTATAAATCACGGACGTGCATCAAAAAGGTCCCCCTTTGTAGGATATTGTACTTATTTCCTTGCCTTTGACTAGGGCAGTAACGAGAAATCGAGGGAAGCTCCCGCCACAAAACCATTTCATGCAGATTAACCCCGGCTAGTTTCACGAGACCGTCGGTATTAAAATTTGTATGCATTCTAGATATGCAAAATATTAAAAACCATGCTGGTTTGCTATCGATGTAGAACCAAACCGAACACGTATTTTTCTTTTTAAGTACTTTTGTGCTTAAAGGTTGAATTGAATACGACACTGTGCGATAATGCTAATTCCAATAGGCCCCAAATCTGCTATTACAATCGCATCGGTATGATCTTTCTCTAGAGTCATAATTACACCACAATTCAAAATCATTTATTTGTTTGAAACAGGAACATTTTTGCAGATGTCATGCTAAGTGGTAAAAGTTACATGTTTCGCCTTTAACAGCCACCCAATTTTTTTGTAGTTTGGATTACAAGCCATTTGTAATCCTTATGACTACATCTATTATTCGTTATATTATTGATTGTCTGTATGTTGTATACTTTAGTATATAAAAGTGTAGTGGAACACTTACAAGCCAATATATGGCGCTGTGCAATAATTGATGTCACAAAACGTTTCCCGAAACATGCAAAGAATATATACAAATTTTCAACTATAACAGACGGGCCTAGGCCTGCGAGGAACAACATTAGCCTCGCTGGAAGATCTTCCTTTGAGACGGAGGAGCATTCCATCTCGCTCCTCCACCCAATACGGGTCACCCCCTTCAAAAGCAACCATCATGATGCCATTAGGATGTCAATAAACAACCATACTGACACGATTGTAATAGCAAAGTTTAGAAGCCGAGTTATGTTGTAACAGAAAGTAGGTACTTGTGGTGAAACAATATATTGATTTGTTATTTCTTTGTCGACTACACAATACACACGTGTTTCTTTTATCCTTTCATATTTCTGGCAACGGACAAAACAGCAGAAGCCCTCGTAAATATAATACTAAGCCAAAACCGCCTCCAAGACTTAACCTTACTCAACACTTGACATTTCAATTTCTCACGATCCTCCCACATCTTTCTTTTAGTTTATTTTCGTCACATAATAAACCTGTGGTGTCAGGATAAAATGTGAATATCCAAAGATATGTAGATTAAAATTGTATTCATAGCAAAGGAATGAAAGAAATATTTTCAGATTTTATATAATGTGTATTTATGTGTGTATAAATTTTAAAATATAGTGCCTCTAGTTTAAAGAGCAAACATTAATAACAAGTTACACTGTATTAACGTTTCATGTTAGTGCTATTGGGCCCCGGAAGATTCACTTCATTTTTATCGCAAACTATCCCATCTCCCGTGATGAAAAGTGAATGAATGAATGAAAACACTTTATTGTTCATCAAAAATTAAAACTACGTTCTTAAAACTAGTTACAGTAAATGTTGCACAAAGGGCGGCCTTATCGCTTAATGCGATCTCTTCCAGGCAACCCCCATAATTAAGGAAAATTTAAGGCAACAGTGGCCGTGAAGACAATAAATAATATGAAACATCCCAAGAATAAATGAAAAATAAATAATAATATACTTTATATACTATACAAAAATAGGATATATCATACTCTATATATAGAATCAGCAGCATGTTTTAGACTTGCGAGGACCAAAGATATTTAGTAACTAATATATATTAATATATCGAGATTTAAATTATAGTATAGCAAGCTACCACACACGGGAGCTATACTATAATATATATAATATATTTTGTCCTCACTCGGTCTGCGGTATCAATATGACAAAATATACTGAGATATTAATGTCGACATATTTTTGTGATGTCATAGAAATATATATTATAGCTGCGTGTGCGGTCACTCGAAAATTTATATGGAAAATATGTCGTAATATGCCTTGCTATGATTCATATTAATATATATTATAGCTACGTCTGTGACGGGCTTTAAAGACAATAAAGTTTTTAAAATCTAAAAAAAATCAAAACAAAAAAGAAAAGCATGTCCGTTTTCGGTATTAAAACTACAAATGTACAAAATTACAGCAGAACTGAATCCGTACTCCAATAGTTTTTCTGTAAAAACTTAACAGATAGACAGACCGAGTTACTATCGCATTTTTTTTATAGATGATGAATTTTTATATCTATAAACCTGGGTTTTTTTTTTATTTATTTGGACAATAAAACAGTATTGTACAGAATTTAGTATTATTAGCCTTATACATTGTTTTTTATTTTTTATTATTAACAACTCTACGGACTCGAGTTCCGTAACCTTTTTTACAACTTAATTTCTAGATTTATTTTTTTTAATTTAAACGCTAATTAGTTATTTTGGTTCTTGTGTGTGACATTAATTTATTGATTTTTGTTTTGAGGTGTATGTATCTTACGAATAACTTATTATATTAATTTATTCTAGTTTTAATTCTAAACTTATACTAATATAGAGTGTACTGTTACATGCTGGTGTGGTGAGGAAGTGCATGTGCAGTGTGGGCCTTATATCTATATTATAGCCTATCTATATTATAGCCTTATACATTATACACACCACAACTCATCATGGCATGATGATGACCGATTTCAAAAATTCTTTCATTATTTGAACGCTACATTATTCCTGATTAATATAGATTATATAAAAATTAGGAATCCCTACTAAAACTTCAATAATGTAACCCATCAATCTAAACAAAATACTTGGCCCTGGAACTGGGTTCTACGATTTTGATGAAATTTAATGCGAGTTTGAAAGACTCCCGAAGTGATTTATATTCACAATGAAACCCGGTAGGTGGCGTTGGGATCGGATTCTAGATTTTTATTTTTTCGGGGCAGGGCAACGTCTGCCGAGACCGCTAGTAATTTATAAAGATTATATTTGAATTATAAAGTAAATACGAATGAAGTCGCAACTTAAATTATTTCTATACATATAGGTGTACACACATAGCTAGATATATACATATAGATATATAATATTGATTGTGTCCATTTCTCGAGAACAATGTTGGAAGTCCAATAACAAAGCCGTGAAGTGGCGTATCGAAATGTAGCAAGTTCGCCACTGTCTAGTAATTTATGTTCCCGATAACGCGCAAGATAGATAGAATCCCGATTTTAGTTTTAGCAGTTTAAAATTTATTGCGAGACATAAAATATCGGAACTATGCTACATGATATCTATACAAAAAACACATTTTTATACCGCAGTTGTCAGCAATACAATGCACTATTTACTAATGTAGATCGTTTCATAGGTAATTTATATCAATTTAAAACCTACATTTAAAAATGTTGTAATTTAGAATAATCCAATGACTTACACGTTTTAGGATAATGCAATGACTTGCACTTTTTTTATACTTACCTTTTTTCTCTATTTTGTTAGTAATTATGGTGATGACATTTTTTTTCTCAATATTGACCTCATTTAAATAGACATTTTATAATTTTTTTTGTAATTGTTTGAGCCAATTTTTATTTTTATTATATAAACTATTTTTTAGTGAAAACTTGATTGATATGTCTATTAATTTAGTGTTTTATTAAACAAATTAAATAAATAAATAAACTATATTAAGTGGAAAAAAATTAAATAGTGCTATTTTCCGAATGTTCTCTAAACTATGAGAAGCGTATCATAGTTTAGAGCCGGGCCAATTTAAGTACTACTTAGAATCTGTAATAAGGATACGGACACGTCTAACAATAAATTCTAACGTTCTTATTCATATTGAGTTAAAATAAGTTTGAACGCTTCTTTAAGAACCTTAAACAAGCGTTTAAACTTACTCTAACTCAAAATGAATAAAACCACTATATTGTTAAATATAAAACAGGTTAATATAACATCTTGTCATCTTATTATTAAATGTCATGATAGAAATACTTATTAGATAGATAGATAACACTTTATCGCTCACCAAAATAAAGAAATACAAAAACAAAAAGCATAATTACACTACTTCTTGGCAACACAACAGGTGGCCTTATCGCTAAAAGCGATCTCTTTCAGGCAACCTAGCTTAAAAGAAATTCTTGACTAATCTGGCTATGTAGGTGGAGCAGAAAAGAGATAGGACTTTACAATTTAAATATACACACTTACACTAATTTATAAATTTAATACACACAAAATTCAGACATATTTATAGAATACCAATATACATACATAATAGGTTGGGGAAAAAGTCTTTTCGCATATAGTATGTATGAACTTGTAATAAGATCTCTTTGGCTATACCATTTGTATCTGACTGGTTTTGGCGTTATTAAAAAGTTTTAATTTTAAAGAAGACTATTCCAAATTCAAATTAGGAAAAATTGTGATTTTCATTTGTTTTTCTTATTGTTAAAATGAGTGAATCTAATGAAGAAATTCGATACATTTTAAAATTTTACTACAAAAAAGGTAAAATGCAACACAAGCCGCGAAAAAAATTTGTGATGTTTATGGACCTAATGCAGTATCTGTGAGAGTAGCGCAAATTTGGTTTAAGCGTCTTCAATCCGGAAATGTTGATATCAAAGATACACGAAAGAGCACATCGCTCTGGTCGTCCTGTTACGGACAAAATTGATGCCATTTTTGAAAAAGTGGAGCAAGATCGGCATATTAGTAGTTACGATGTAGCTGAAGAACTAGGAATTGACCACAAAACTGTTTTGGCGCGTTTGAAAAAAGCTTGGTACACAAAAAAGCTCGATATTTGGGTGCCTGATGAGCTCACTGAAAGAAACCTAATGAACCGTGTACTCATTTGTGATTCTTTATTACGACGTAATGAAACCGAACCATCTTTGAAGAAGCTGATAACTGGTGATGAAAAGTGGATCACAAAAGTCAAAGCAGAAGGTGATGTCAGGAGCCTTAAGAACAGACGAACGTGCATGACAAGAGTTATGAATGTCAAAGAAGCAAGTGAGGCGTGTAATAATAAGCCTGAATGGCGTTCTGTTCGTGCCTACCCCGCAAGGGAACTGGCGTGAAGTTATGTATGTATGTATGTATGTATGTGTGTATTACTGTTTAATTATAATTAATGCGCTAAATGACTCCTTTTACTTTTACAAAATTATGATGTCATAAAAGTTTGCATGCTTGTACAAATTCTTTGTGGCTACGACGTTGTATAAAATGTTAAAAAGATATCTCAGTTAACTGTCCGACCCTTACTCACGTGTCCGGCACATCTACTACGACGGCAATCAAGACCCGTACCTCAGCAGCTTGGGCCTAGTAATGAGGTGGCTGTTATCATTTATTACCCCAAAATAACGGTTGAGCTCAAAGTACAGGTCTGTAAATCTGTCATTAGCCTTGTTGCTTTGTACGACCGTGAAACGTGGCCTGTACTTGAGCGACACAAGCAAACGCTGTTACGCTTGTTACGAAGGTGGCTATGCCACGGTAGATATATGGAGTGACGCGGAAGAATCGCGTTAGGAACTCCCTCGTCTTCGGCAGAGTTTATTTCGTGAAATAGTAGATAAGCTACAAGAGAAAGAGAATCAACCACAATTTTACGTTTTATGTAAACCGACTAGTTATGTGGGGAAAAATATCTAGCCATGCCGCCTCTGTCAAGTCCCGATAGAAGTTAGGCCTAAAATATACTGATTTGATGTCGTGAACGATAACTTGCGTCCCAAATGAGTAAGTGATACTAAAGACCTTGCGAAGTGAAACAGAAAAAATATGAAAGCGGACACTCCGAAGGCAATTTGATGCAAGGATGATGATGTGAAAATTATTTACACTATATTGTTACGACCTGAACGCCGACAAAAGACAAATTCACACCTGCATACCTCTAGACATTTTATTGACTTTTCGGCATTTGGACTTCTTTTGTTCACTTTGTGTTTAAAAGTTGTGATTAGAAAAACAGCCCATTGTGTATCGTACGTAATCTTTTATGGTAGTCATCAGCCAGGTGTGATTCTAGGAAGTTCAGTCCACGCGGCCGAGCAGACATATTGCATTTGTACAGTGTAAAGCAATTCCCCAATTGAGAGATGAGGCAGTCAAGCGATAACCACCAGCGGAGCAAGACGTGTGTACATTCAATAATCTATTTAGTGACGGACTTTGCGCATATTATTGAATTGTGCATTACGTTTGCACTAGTTGTGTTCAATTATATATGTACCTGTGTTATACGTGTTTGTATAGTTCTAATAAACTCTATAATAATTCCAACGGCATTTTAATTCGAGTCCTGGAATATCTGTACATAGTAATATTACTTGCAAAATTAGTATCTCATCATAATCATTTATTTATTCAGTAAATTGCAAATTTAAATAAATCGTCAATTGTGTACAATATTCACTCCAAATTGAGTGATACTTTTTCAACAGCATATTATTTGACGCTTAGAGATTATTTGAATATCGAGTGTTCTTGAGAAAATATAATACATTTCCAAATAAATTTATTCGAAATAAGTGTCTACTTTATACTCGTGCGATGATAACTGTTTGAGTTAATAATATACATACATACATAACTTCACGCCAGTTCCCTTGCGGGGTAGGCACGAACAACACAGCGCCATTTAGGCCCATTCTTACACACCTCACTTGCTTCTTTGACATTCATAACTCTTGTCATGCACGCTCGTCTGTTCTTAAGGCTCCTGACATCACCATCCGCTAGTACACGATCAATTTGATCATGGAAGGTGTGTCGTCGCCTTCCACGACTTCTGCATCCATCCACTTTTGCATTGTATACGCTAATAATATACGCTATGAATTATATTCTATTTCAACTGTTTTGGAAGGTACATACCCATTGTCTTAACGTAACATTATAATTGTTCTAATAACGTAATTAGTAATTAATAAAACAAAGGATATGCAATTGATTGATTGTATAACGTCTTAATTGTATAGTAGGCATATGGGTACCTGGGTACCTACTTTTAAATTTATTATAATAACCAGAAAAAGTAATGGATATAATTTTTTTATTGTTCCTGGGATGAAATATTTTTTTTTTTATTTTGTACACTTTATATTCTGTCAAAAAAGTATCTGTTCAGTAAGTAGTTGTTAGATTGGCACAACTGTTTTTCATTTTGGCTCGCAGTTTGAGTTGCGTCGGACATTTAGGTTAAATCTATCCGTGCAGGAACGGAGAAAGAATACAATTTACTGCGGCCGGGCGGCCAGTCGTAAGAGGCGACTTAACAACCCACAGCCAGGTGGTCGGGCATTTGCCCGACTGGATGGCTACCACCCCTGGTCTAATAAAGTATGTCGCCATAACAACCTTGAGTTGTGTTCCGGCATTAGTGACCAAGTTCCAGTTTCCCTTAAGAGAGCAGTAGCGCATTTGTAGCACCTTTGGTGTTGCAAATGTCCATAGGCGATGGTAACCACTTTCCATCAAGTGGGCCGTCTGCCTGTCTGCTGATCTCCTGCAATAAAAAAAAATACAGTGCTGTTTTTAGTTACATCATATCTAGTGTGTATTGCGAATTTCATAACAGAGAAAAAAATCGAACAAAGAGTTTGTCCAAAATTTTGCATCGCCAATGGAATTTCATGTTCGGAGACACTGAAAATGTTACTGAAGGCTTACGGTGAATCGACTTCATCAAAAACACGTGCTTATGACTTCCCCTCTTGATCTTCCACTTCATCAAAGTGGATCACTCTGCCACCGGGGTGGCCCAGTATTGCCTAGCGTGGGGGCGTCACGGTGCAGTAACACTGTTCTAAATCCCGTGACGCCCCGTAAAAGCGCGGATACAGGGGCGCAGGTTTAGGTTTAGTGGGTAGTTTGGCGTCGGTTTCCCGCGACTGCTTCTGTTTGAAGCTAGCGTGGAGAACTTGTCGCTGAGAGTCCCATAAGCCCTCGATGTATGCTTCTGCGCTGCATTAGGCTCTTCCCCCGAAGAGCCCGAGGTCAGTGTCCAAAGACATTCCCCCTGCGTTATAAAAAAAAAGTACATAGAGTACACATATTATACTTATTAGATATTCTAATATTAATTTGACTGGATTTGTACACATACCTAGTCAATATTTAGGCCTTTGTTTATTTTTAGAAAACACTTTTAGGTTTTTGTAATTATTATCACTAGTTGTCGCCCGTGGTCGAAATTCGACCATAATAATTAGTGCCAAGGCTATACTGTTAATTTGACTTTAACAATAAACAAAAGAGTATATATGCGTGTGTTTCAAATACCTAGTAGAGTGTGTAATGTTTTTTTTTATTGATTTAATGTATTTTTTTAAGCATAATTTACAAAAAAATATTAGCATTCGTCGCTCCTTCTCTATATAAACTATAAGTGTGCAAAATTTCATACTCCTCCGTCCGCGCAATTTTCGTAAAAAGGGGTACAAAGTTTTTGCTTCACGTATATAGTATATTTGTACATATATAGCTATTTGTGAATATGATAAAAAAATCAATATTCAGATATTTTTACTAAAAGTCTTAAAAGCGCTTTTTCTCTAGCACTATGACTAACTACGCGTTTTGACCTTACTGAGATGTGTACGCACTATTCTTACAAACACGCAGCAGCTTTAAAATCCGTGCTTCTGTAGTTACGTCGGAACGGTCACTATAACCGAAATCGGTCTTAGAAACATACACTAAAGAATCTTCATTAACCGTCAAAAAATTACACGAAATAAAAAGAGTTATTATCATTTATTATGTCTCGTAGTGTATAATTTCTTTTGAAATGTATAAAGTTTACTACTACGGCACGTTTGAGAACGATGCAGTTTATGGGAATTTTGTGACGCTCCTAACGGCCAGCTGTACACTGGTTTATAAAAAGTTAAGTGTGTTTGCTTATTAAAACTTTTATGCGTGTTTTTACGCCCTTTTTACTATTTAAAAGATGAAATATAATTAACCTTTCTTTGCTGCGAGGTTTATTTTATACAACTGCATTTACTACATTATTTCTACCTAAGGTATGTGAAAGAACTAAACTTTTCAACTGTTTACTAATCATCATCATCATCATCATCATCATCATCCGAGCGTTAAATCCCGGTTGCGTTCGGAGCGTTCACTCCGACGCCCAGGCACCGCTTACCTACTTTTTCTACTCCACTTCGCGCGGTCTTCAGGATCGCCTGTTTTGACACCATTGGTACGCTTGTCATCCTTCACAACGTCAAGACAGCATTTCTTGACTCGACTTCAACTGTTTACCCATGTGCGTACCTAATCATATATATTGTCAAGAAACATATATACCAGAAACATATATACCTTATAGACGATCTGTGAACTCGTCTGCGAAAAAACTAAAAAACCGATATAATATGCTCGTAATGGCTAGCGCACGCGTCCCAAACTCAAAGGGCGTGGGTTCGATCGTGGCCGGAACGCATGCACCACTTAGGCAGTTTTCTGACCTAATGTGCATATTGTTACAATTACCACGTGCTAATAACGGTGAACGAAAACATCGTGATGCAACCTGCACATCGAGATAACCGATGTGCCAAACCTGCTAAGCCGCCTTGGACAAGCGTGGCGGGTATACTGTCCGTTCCCCCTATAGTGGGAGGCCCGAGCTCAACAGTGGGACATTTATGGGCTGTTATTACTATGCTATGTTTAACTTCAGTCAGGGGTCGCCAAAATCAGTACACAAACACACAACAATCACATGTGGGGGGCGGGTCTCTTGAGACAGATCTTGAATAATTATAATGACGTTAATGTTGTATGCTGTTTATTAAAACATTTAACTAAATTCAATAACTGTTAAGATTTACACTTCCAAAGTTGTATAAAAGTCTACTTTTATTTTTCGTATAATTACATTAAAATACAGACCGCATCGGTCTGAAACAGTCAAGGTGGTAGGCACTAACAACGTGAAATTTTTGAAGTGATAACTTCTTATGGGAGGGTAAACCGCTTCGTTACGTAACGCGTTACGGCGCCAGTCCGGCTTCCCTTTCTCTCACGCATACGGCAGCGGTAGGCAGACTAAGTTATCACTTCTCTCAGGCGACCCGAGACGCACACGTTTTTTTTTTATTAAAATTGATTTGAATAATATGTAATAATAGGATATGTCTGCAACTTTGTACACCCTTGACTTGAAATTCCCGCGGGATTCCCGGACACAAAGTACCACAGCATTTAAAAAATAATGTAAGCTATCGTTTTAGTGAAAACTGTATCGGAAAAAGTCAATTTTTATGCACTTGAACAACTTCACACCACTCCCGGGCAAATTCGCGCGGGATTCCCAGTATAAAAGGAGGGCAGATTTTAAGTCTAAGGATTTGCTTAGTTCGTGTGAGTGCGTAGCGAGTGGGTTTTCGTCTCTTTTTGGACGGGGTCGGGTAGAGAGGGGAGATTTTGAGTACGGAACAGGTAGGAACGAACGAATGGAATGAATGGCACGTAAGACAAGCCTGCCCCTTGGTGACTACCCGTAGTATATGAAAAGACCCCCCTCCCTCTAGTTTTCACGTAGTAATTTATAAGTATGGTTTTAAATTATTTTTTGCAAACAGAAAGTTAAACAACACTTTGGCTCATTATCCGTTTAAAATAATAATAAATATAGCTCGATAAAACACGTGAAATCCTTAAAGGAAATTGACTACGGGGCGAAAACCTCACCCCCTCCCCCCGCCCCTGTGTCCATGCGTGTTATTTTGAAAACCTCCATCTCCCCTAAACGGGTCATGAAGTATGGGTATGTTCCTTTAGCACAAGGCCAAACGTTTGACGCCGATATTTCTGTGAACTTAATCGTATAATCCTTTCACAGATAACAGTGTTCCGAATTCAAGAGCGTGCGGAAGGCGGTGAGATCCAGGAGCTTGATCAAGTGATCCTCACAGCGCTGTTCAGGGCCCAACATCTAACTCCGAGTGAACAGCTCTCGTTGGCGTTGACCTGGAATCGGGTTGATATCGCAAGATCAGAGATATTTGTTTACGGCCAAGAATGGCCGCCAGGTAAGTGAGCTATGCGAATCAGTATATGGAAATATTATTGCATATATTATTATGTGCCTAATGAACGTAATATGACTTGTTTTCCAAAGTCTCGTTTCCTTAATTTCTCATTGTCTCCTGGGTGAATCTCCAGCGCGCATCATGGCCGTAACCAGGTTGTATTACCAGGTTGTATACCCTATATCTTCATTAAAAACATCCATGTCAAGTGCCCTGTTAACAACTATAATGAGCTTTCCGTGCAAGAACGGAGAAAATACTATTTCCTGTGGCCGGGCGGGCTGTAGTAAGAAGAGAAAAAACAACCCACAGCCAGGTGGTGGGGCATTTGCTCGTGCGGACAGCTACTACTCCTGGTCTACAGTATGCCGCCATAAGAATCTTGAGTTGTGTTCCGACATTAGGTGGCCAGGTTCCAGTCTCCCTTTAGAGAGTGGCAGTAAATTGATAGGTACCACCTTTGGTTCACAAATGTCCATAGGCAATTGTAACCGCTTTACATCAGGTAGGCCGTCTGCCTGTCTGCTGAACTTATACCATGAAAAATTATTTAATAAATCTACCACGTCAGGATTGTAGAAGATTCCAGAAGGTTTCCGTGTCAGACAAAAGTTAGTTACGGATCCTTAAAAAGGAAAAAGGTAAGTCTCGTTGATTGATCAACAAGTCATAAGCAAGTAATTAAGAGGTGCCCTGAAAGGGGCAGCTCATGCAAACACGCGCCGTTCAAACAATACCGAATAGCCCGGACGCTGTTGACAGGGTAGGGTGTACCTATGTCGGCCCACTGTTTGCGTATGGCAAACGCATCGACACCGCTCATTAAATAAGCCCGATGTTGTATTATGAGCTAGGCACGACGGAATTGATTTGATTTAAAGTAGCACTGTTAATAATGTACAACGTATTATGTACTAGGATTCGCCCGCGACTTTGTCCACGTTTGATGGCTAGCAAACATCACAATTGTTTTATACAAAGAATTTCAATAAGCTCGCCGTACACAACGCGGTGCTGGTACCTATGGAAGATACCTACCACGTATGGAAGCGAGAGTTGAGTATGGAAGAGAGAGCATGAAAGTAGAGTAAACGCGGTCGAGATGCGAGGACTGCGCAAAATCTGCGGAGTGACGCTCGCGGACCGCGTTCGTAATACCGAAGTAAGAAAGAGAGATGTTGAGTTGGTTGAAATTTAAAAGTGAAGTTTTTTCATTTTTTTGTTTTGAATGTCAAACGTTTAATGTTCGTCCCGTCGTTCAGAAATCAACGTTTTTTTATTTATTGATTCTGAGGCGGTACGAAGTTTGCCGGGTCAGCTAGTAATTTATATAGAGAAGAAGCGACGAATGTTAATACTTTTTTTAAGTTATGTATATAAAATACATTAAATAAATAAATAAAACATTCCACACACTATTACACATATTTGACACACACATACATACATACATACATAACTTCACGCCAGTTCCCTTGAGGGGTAGGCACGAACAACGGAGCGCCATTTAGGCCCATTCTTACACACCTCACTTGCTTCTTTGACATTCATAACTCTTGTCATGCACACTCGTCTGTTCTTAAGGCTCCTGACATCACCTTCTGCTAGTACACGATCAATTTGATCATGGAAGGTGTGTCGTGGCCTTCCACGACTTCTGCATCCATCCACTTTTGCATTGTATATCTGTTTAGTCATTCTTTCATCATGCATTCTTTCCACATGCCCGAACCACCGGAGCATTCCTTTCCTTACCTTCACCCCGACACACACACACACACATATATACTCTTTTGTTTATTCTTCAAGTCAAATTAACAGTGTAACCTTGGCGAAATCTGTGATTAGAAGTATGGTCTTTGGCATTAATTATTATGGTCGAATTTCGACCATGGGCGACCAGTAGTAAACATTAACTGTGCCTAATTTCGCACACCTCCCTGCGCTTAATACGCTTGAAATGGCATACGAAGATTTTCAAATACGTATTAATATTACTTTAATATCGATATGCTCGATATTACAAATATTATACGTCGCTAAATTCATAAAAATATGTAGATTCCCTATATTTTTGCGATTAACGCGACTTCTTCATTTCATAAAACCTCATTACATCATAACATTATATTGTTACGAGTTAGCGGGACACGAATTAAAATGCCGTTAGAATTATTATAGAGTTTATTAGAACTATACAAACAAAGATAACACAGGTACTAATATAACCGAATACAACAAATCCAAACGTAATGTAGAAGGTCGTAATTCAATAAAACGCGCAAATTCCGTCACTATTAGATTCCCGAATGTACACACGCCACGCCCGTATCGTAGTCGTAGCTCAACTGCCCCCTCTCTCAATCAGGCCGTCGTTTTATACTTCACAAATGCGAATGTGCCCGGCCGGCAACGTCCACATAATTTCCTAGTAATCGTAATCCGCACACCTGGCTAATGAAGCAGCAAGCAGCCGTAAACGAGTACAATAGGCTGTTCTCCTCAATAAATAGAAAGATATGCCAATAAATAATGAACAAAAGAAGACGATCATAAAAGGATGACAATTAGTTCAAATGCCGACAGGTAATAAAATGTGCTTTTACAGATCTGGACGTGGAATTTGTCTTTGTCGGAGCCTAAGTTGTAACAATTTATTAAAAGTCAGACATGTCACTCGCCTTACATACGTCTAACATAAATTTGTCTCTATAAAAATATAAAACCATAAAAACTGTGAAACCACAAAATATACTTACAGAAATCGAAACAGAGTTTAATTTAATATAATATCAAGACAACTATCATACTTTGTCTATAAAAACCTAAGATGCAGCAGTAAAAGCTTTCTCTTGTCATTCATAGGATACCTCTTACGTTACCGTATTTATAACATAATTCTACTCATGTCGTCTAAAAATACATATATTTTGGTGTAATAAAAGCTACCTTTTGCCGAGTGTTACAATCTATTGTATATGTAGCAAAAATATCTTTGTGCCTACATTAAACTACACCTAATATACATTCACGTACAATATATATCCGGAATTTTGCTTTCCCTTTTTTATATATAAAAATAATATGAGCCAAGAATGTCTCACTGCTGGGCTCGGGCCTCCCATTATATGGGGAATGGACAGTATCACCGCCACGCTTATCCATGGCGGCTTAGCAGGTTTGACAAATCGGTTATCTCGTTGTGCAGGTTGCATCACGACGTTGTCCTTCACCGTTGTTAGCATGTGGTAATTGTAACAATATGCACGTTAGATAAGAAAACTGAAAGTAGTGCATGCGTTCCGGCTACGGTCGAAACCGCGCCCTTTGAGTGTAGGACGCGTGCGCTAGCCATTACGCTACCACAACTAGCTTTATATATATAATATGACTTCGCAATTTGTGATTCTTTTACTACCAATTTTCAATTGTTAAAATAATCTTTAATTTCAGAAGTACTAGACTAAAACGGATTTAGTATATTGCTGTCCCTACCTAGGCCTCAACTATATTGTAGGACTTTGACTGACACTAAACAATATAGTTCTTGCCGCAACTCGAAACTCGTAATTATTTTACGAATAAGTTGTAAATTTTCGTAGGGCTTTGACTGACATGTAACAACTTAGTTATTGTAGCAACTCGAAAGCCATAATTATCTTAGTTATGAATAAGTTTTAAATTTTCCGAACAAAAATTCTTGTTGGATATTGATAGTTTTATCAATAACCAACTCTAACGTATTTTTTTTATAATATTCATATACATATCTGTATTTTGAGAATAAGACTGCACAGTAAAATATCGCCCCATTAAGTTCCCTCCAAAAATAGCATAAATCATTACTATTGATTTTTTTTAAAAGTGAGCAAGCTCGTAAGGTCAGTATTAAAAGTTAAAAGGAGCAAAATCAATTTGATAAATTATCAGCTCCCAATACTAAATATACTAAAATAATTAATCTAAATTGATCAGGTTGGTCGTTAATTAAAATTATCGCTATTGGGAACATTCCATCAACAGTACCTTGATTCTAATTAATTAAAAACAAAAACGTTTTAGCTAAATTTATTTACTACTAGCTATGAACTTGACTTCGATCGCGCGGAACTGATGTTTATTTTTTAATTTATTTATTTGGCACACAAAACAAGAAACAGCTAAAGTGACATATTTCATATTATGTATAAATTATTAGGTCTAATCTGTAACTCTAAACATGTGAGCACATAATGTACCATACATTGACAAGATGTTTAGGGGTTAGTATGACTTATTATAATGTGAGTTTTACAGTGGTTAGGTAACAAAATTATTATGCAACTATGCCAGAAATATTGGTGCAAATTAAATTAAATATTTAGGTAGGTTTATTTATTCATATTGGGGATAACATGTACATACATTTTGTTTGACATCAAACAGATATATATATATATATGTGTATATATATATATATGTATATATATATATATATACATTTCAATATTGATTAAAAGTTCAATTAAATTAGTTTTTATAATCTAATAGTGCCATAAAATTGTTTATAGAAATAAATGATAAAAGTGCTTGGAACAATGAGAATGGGCGTTACACAACATTAAGTTACAAAAACCGAAGGTTAATCACTGCAATATTTCATGAAGTTTAATTTTTAGTCTACTTAAAGACATATAATATAGGTATACAAAATTATCGTGGCGTTTACAAAAAAATGTAAGTTATAGTCAGTATCGTAAATAGGGCGGTGCCACCGGTGCCCAGGCACAGGGCCTAGACTCTGGGGGGCGCAATAATGCCCAGACCAGGCAGGACTATTATTATTTCGGTTTGCTCCTGATAAGTTCCTGCTGCGCTCCTAGTGCTCGATTCCAACACATACGTACCTACATACCAGTATCATCAAAAACGTCTGTTAAATTAGACAAGACATCGCGCTCATTTTTTTTGTTCTTGTTTTCTAAAAAAATAAATTTTTCTTCCGAAATATTAGATAATTGGTCCACCAACACCAAGGTTCTTGTGCGTTATTTTATCACCCTGAATGAAATAAAGAAGGCCTATAGGTACATAGCATTGCTCTAGCTAGGGTACCTATAATAACTAAAAAAAACAAAGACGCAGTTATAGAAGCTCGCATAGGGCGCATAAAAGGCTATTTACGGCACTGGTTTACAGTTTTAGTGACAACTGTATTGGAATAAGCATTTTTTTATGCACACGAACTACTTAAGTAGTTCCCGCGGGATTCCCGGGATAAAAAATTTCACACTTTTTTACATAAAATTTGCTATTGATCAGTAAAAAAATCGCATTAGATTTTTTTCTATCTGGCCATTTTATGTCATACTTAAAAAAAAAATCCCGCCGGAATTCCAGGGTAAATAGTAGCGCAGATTTTAAATCTAAGAATTTGCTGTCGATCAGCGAAAATCGCATAGAAATGGGCCCAGTAGTTTTTACGTGAATGCCGGACAAACAGACAAAGGGACAAGAAATCGAAAAAAATGCGTTTTCGCTATCGTTTCTATGTGTTCCACTTGTTTTTTTAATACATTCAATGTAATATATACATACACACACACACACACACATATATATATATATATATATATATATATATATATATATATATATATATATATATATATATATATATCACTACACCATTATATAGTCACATGTATCAGTGAGTATTATATAAACCTTTTATTTGTTAAATTAGAGCACACGTGCTATCGGTGGTTTGACGAAAATTGGAGAGAACATGGCATCTTGACATATTTCCTCCTAGCTGTGCCTGCCGACTTCGTCCGCATAGTTTTTTTTTTTTAACCCTAAAAAAGTAGCCGAAGTTACTCCCGTCAAAGTCGGTCCGACTGTTTTAGAGATTAGCCGGAACATCGAAGCAGACAGACAGAGAAAATTTTAAAAGTTATTTTTGATATAAGTACCGCATTTTATGAAAATCATAAGCATTTAGTAAAAAACTGTCATTTTGACATTACAAACAGACACTTCAAGTTACGTATCTGCATAGATTTCTTAAAGAGGCGGCAAAGATATGCTTATTTATACATCCATGATTTTTTTAAATTTTTCACAGGAGCCCTAGATGAAGCGATGATGCAAGCTCTAGAACACGACCGAATAGACTTCGTGAAACTTCTCCTTGAAAACGGCGTGTCTATGCGCAAGTTCCTAACAATACCTCGCCTTGAAGAACTCTATAACACCAAAAGTGGTCCAAGCAACACATTGAGGTACATCTTGAGGGATGTACGACCGCATCTGCCCAGAGGATATATATATACATTGCACGACATCGGATTAGTCATCAACAAGTTGATTGGAGGTGCATATAGGTGAGTTTCAATAGCGAATGATTTATACAACAAGTCATATGGGCTTCGAAATTAAAATGGCGCAAATGTTCTATATACATTTTAATTATATGTAAGACTATTGTACACCAAAACGTTAAATACTCTTAAAGCTCCCTAAAGCTTCCCATGTCAATCTTACGGTATGGGGTGTAGTATATAATATACATACATACATACATACATACATAACTTCACGCCAGTTCCCTTGCGGGGTAGGCACGAACAACAGAGCGCCATTTAGGCCCATTCTTACACACCTCACTTGCTTCTTTGACATTCATAACTCTTGTCATGCACACTCGTCTGTTCTTAAGGCTCCTGACATCACCCTCCGCTAGTACACGATCAATTTGATCATGGAAGGTGTGTCGTGGCCTTCCACGACTGTGGAAGTAGTAAGTATATAATATGTGTTTTAAAAACCCCTGAACTCAATTCGACTTTATTATTTTAACTTCATCTATCATACTTCACAAGAGACATTAGCAAAATATATGACAGACTAAAATTTAGAGGAGATCGTAGTGAAAAGAATTTCAATACATCTGTTACACCACTGATTCCTAAAAGTAAACTATTTCCAAAAGCTGCGATGTCAATATGTTACAACATTCCAGATGTTACTACACAAGACGAAAGTTCCGTCCGATCTATGCTAAAGTGATGAACAAGAGCGTCAACGTGCATAGGAATAGCGCTTCCTTCACGAGACACACCGCTGGCGGGCTCTCTCTTATAACCGGCTTCATGCCGGTCACAAGTGAAATGGCACTATTCGATTATCCTTTCAACGAGCTTTTGGTAAGTTATCATTATTTGTATAGTATTAGTGCGCGCAAAACATAAATGCGTCTTTGAAGTTTCTACACGTCATTGTGCAGAACACAGTTTATCTATACTAATATTATAAAGAGGAAAGATTTGTTTGTTTGCATTGAATAGGGTCCGATTTAGATAGCCGTGCGAAAGCCACGTTGTAACTCATAACGTTTAAGTATTTATGTATCTTTTGCCTTTTTCCTGCACCACCTACACCGCCTGATTCAAATTTGTTTTTGATTTAGGTTGCCTGGAAGAGATCGCTTTGAGCGATAAGGCCGCCCATTGTATTGCCTAGAAAATATTGTAAATATGGTCTGTTTTTGTAATTGTTTATTTTGGTGTGCAATAAAGTGTTATCTCTCTCTCTTTCTCGCTCTCTCGCTCTCTCTCTCTCTCATAATGTCAAAAATGCTCCTTCACCGTTCGACCACGGTCTTTATGGTCGCCGCGAAAACGTCTCTAATGACGTCATCATTTTGTATCATGCAGCGCTCACAACGATCCATGTCAAGAGGTGGGTCGAAGTGGGCGTTGACCACAGAACATTAATTCTCTCCATCGATACGTTTACAAAGGAGCGATTTTAAAATCAACCGTACCAATGATTATTTGTTGATGTACTTCACAGTCTTCTACAGGAAACCACAAGAATCCTTGAAGTTTGACGAACTTTATATGTATTTCGACTATAAATAATAAAACCCTAGCGAGCAATTAGGAAGAAATTTTACAATAAAGTAAAAAAAAGATAATTTTAACGACTAGCTATTCAAAACTATTTATTTAGTTCATTGGGAGTGATCCAAGTTTTAACAAGCACAACATGTCAGCAATCACGACAATCAATGTACAAACAGTTATTTTTAAAGAAATATTATTGATAGGTTTTAAAATTGCATCACTGGCTTTAGTTAGAGTAAACATAAAATAGAGTTTGGCAACTCGTTAGTCAAGCATCTGTGTTGTCAACCGCTATAGACGGTGGTGACTAGAATTTATTATTGGATATAACATGTCAACGTACCACCATGTGTTGCTGCACTGACGATTGGTTATTAACTGTCGGACTGATTCCTTTTGCGATTGCACTTTATGACGAAACAAACGTCGTACATAGAACTACATATTATTACACTGATTACGCTCCAACCATTGAAAAATTTTTCACATTCCTTAGCAACATGGAACCCTTTGCCGTCAATAAATTAACACATATTAGCCTGTTTATTACCCACTATATTACTTTGTGTACAGATGTGGGCAGTTCTAACAAAGAGGCATCAAATGGCGTTACTGATGTGGACGCACGGCGAAGAGGCGTTAGCTAAGTCACTCGTGGCGTGCAAACTTTACAAGGCGATGGCACACGAAGCTGCAGAGGACGACATGGAGACTGAGGTGTATGAGGAGTTGAGGCATTATGGGAAGGAGTTTGAAAATAAAGGTCAAGAATTAAATGATTATTGCTAAAATAAGATATTTTTTAAGGAGTACAGCAGAGAAACATCTGATGGAAAGCTGCTACCGTCGCATATTGATATCTTCAACACCAGGAGTGCTACCAATGTGCTGCCATAATAATTAGAATGGTATAATATTGGAGTTATACTGAACCCAACACGAGTAGCATCATTAAAATCTACTGGATATATTTTGTTTAATATAGTCTAGTATTTTATTTTATTTTTTGTGACTAGTACACATAATCTTCAAGGTGGTAGGGCATTTGCCCGACTGGATGGCTACAACACCTGGTCTAGAGTATGCCGCCATAACAACCTTGAGTTGTGTTTCGGCATTAGTGGCCAGGTTCCAGTCTCCCTTAAGAGAGCAACAGCGCATTTGTAGCATCTTTGGTGTTGCAAATGTCCACAGGCGATGGTAACCGCTTTCCGTCAAGTGGGCCGTCTGCCTGTCTGCTGAACTCCTGCAATAAAAAAAACATAATCAAAAATGCGTTTTAAGGATTTTAAGCGCGGAAAAATATTTTTCGTGATCGCGGTCGAAACATCGAAATAAAAATCAAATAAATAAAATTCCGCGCTTAAAACCGTTAAAACGTATTAGTGAAGTCTAGTTTTTAAGAAACTAGTTTTCATTTCAAATTAACAGTAAAGTGTGTTCAATCATTCAACATTCAGCATAGAGGTAAGCACAACTGTCTTAGAAAGAACAACAAACAACGTCACTAGTCGTCTGTATTAATAGTTAAAGTTTTGATTAGATTGCATACCTAAAGAGTCGGTTTAAGGAGTCATAAAGACTAATTGTATTACGTTGTAGTTTAAGGGATGTGTGGCGCTGGCAAATAAATTGGCAAAGTATAAAGCTTATTTTTAAATTCAATAGATCTTTTAAACTATGTCTTAAGGATGAATATTTTTAAGAAACGTACATAAGTTTCTGTTTGTGTTGTTATGTTCTTTAATTGATATTAAAAATTCAAAATCAAACAACCTTATTTAAAGAAGAATCTGCTGCAGTATGTTTGTTGAAAGTCATAAACCACTTCCGAACGCGTTAAGCTGTTTTAAAGAGAAGATTCAATAATTAAAATAACATAAATCCAATACTTAATATATAATCCATACTAATGAATAAATCCACATTTTTTCCTTGTTATTATTATATTTAAACCTTATATTAGTGTAAACAATATAAAAAAGTCGAATAAGAATAATTATGAAGTATATATATATGAGTTGCTGGGGAGTTTGTAGCGCCGTTTGTTTTCCTTTAATAATAACTAAAATTACTTTGAAAGCGGGGCGGTAGATTCAATAATTAATCTGTAAGATTCCATTTTGAAAAAAAAGCTTTCTTTTTCATTTTTATTTATTTAAAAAATAAACTGTTTGCTATCTGTTAATTAATAAATGGATGAAAGCATCGCAAAGCAACTTTTTGCTACATTTAAAAAGTACAAAAATAAATACGCTCGAATACATGGGTATTATATAATAGAATTTAGTATCAAATATAATCCACGAATCAACGGTAAAACTGCGTACTGTCAGATCAGTTTCAGAAATTTCTATCTCAGAAATATTTATTCGCTTCCAAAGAGCTCGTTAAGTACTAACGTTACTCTGGTTTCATCTGTTCTATTACCCTTGAACTTTAACAGTTTAGTAGTGGTAAAGTTAGTCGTAAAACATTTCTCAGAAAACTTCAAATTACTCTCAATATAGATGGGATATAAAATTGTTTAAGAGGACGATTATCATAAAGAACAAGTTTTGCAATTATCTGGTACTTAATACAGCACGTATAAAATACTGGCCACGTATTTGGCAGTCCACCTACGACAAAGGGATCTGTAGAGGTGAGGAAGACCGAGATTATTAAGCTACAGAATCCTAAAATACATAACAGGTCTTATAGAATGTACCTATGAGTGAAGAAAAAGTATAATAGGAATGACAACGGTCTAGTATGAAACGTAGCTTTAAAGTCCTTGATATTATATGACTAGGACATCTTTCTCTTGTTTTTTGTCGTTTTGTAATCAGTATAAATTTAAAATAAACTTGTTTTATTCTTTTTACGAACTTTTAACCTTTCCCGTTATATCAGCTCGTTTTTTTTATTGGCTGACAGGCAGATGGGCCACCTGATAGAAAACGGTTGCCGACGTCTAAGGACGTTTGCAAATTTTATAATGGCCTTCTTAAAAAAACCCATGTCGTAGCGCAAAGGGAAAACCGTGGCGGGAAGTTCCCTCGAGATTATTGTTGTACGCGTAACGAATGTTCTAGAGAACCGTTGAGTAGTTGAGCGTGGAAGCTCAAGAAAATGGGAGTATACGTCCCGTCGCTGGCGAGCAGTTGTAAAAGTAAGGCGTTGGCACCAGAACAAACAATTCCTTGAAACACTCCTCGTTGTACAAGCGGTAGAGTACGCGGAGGGACGCAAAGTGTTTCCGAAGGCTAAACGGTTCTAAATTGCCTGTTCGGTCGTTTCCGTCATACCCTAATTTAAATAGCTATATAGTTTTGCAGACATTTTAACTAATACATCTACTAACACCACCTAGTATATAATGCAACAATGTATGTTATAGACAAGAAGCTCATCGTGAACTTATAAATTTACTTAGTTTCATGAACGCCGGAAAAGCCTAAAACATTAAACATTTTTCACGATTTCACTCTGTCTCGTAAAGGTCGACGTTTATTTAGAAAATTCATACTCATAAAAACATTTTATTCTAGCCCTGGAACTATTAGACTACTGCTACCGTCAAGACGACGACCAGGCTCAACAGTTATTGACCTGCGAACTACAAAATTGGTCAGGACAAACTTGCCTTAGCCTAGCAGTAACAGCTAACCATAGAGCTTTACTAGCGCATCCATGCTCACAAATAATCCTAGCAGATCTATGGATGGGGGGCCTGAGAACAAGAAAGAACACGAATTTGAAGGTAGATCTTAAATATTATTGAAATAAATTTCTTTCTCCTTTATTTTTTCTACCTAATTAATGCACAAATTTATTAGCACTATCTAAGATTTGAAGACTCGAGGGAGCTTTAGTATCATTCGACTTAATCTGAAATCCATTTAGCATTTTAACATTGTATTGAGTTGTTTGAGAATCCTTATCTTCAGGATTAATTATTCATTACGCTACACGTGTTCTATATGCACTATTATCAACCCACTGTACAGTTTCTGATTCATTCACTCGCTCTTATCAACATCTATAGACATTGAAGTTAATGCATACATGATCTTAGTACACACAATCGTCATCTGCATCACTTTAGATAACTATGGCAGGTAATAATAGCTTTGTAATGAAAAATCTTGTGTATTAATAGATTCATTCAACATAAAATGAAAATTATACGTCATATACGTATGAGTAACACAATAACAGTAGATTGTCGATACATTTATAAATGATAAATTCCGTAGAAGTGAAGAAAAGCAAATGTTTTTGTCTGTTATTTGACTACGGACCTCTAACAAATATTTAATCGAAACTGTCTATGTTTTTAAAACTCGACAGATCATGCTTAAAGCAGCTTTTTAAAAATGACAAACATACGTACATAGACTGATTAATGACGGACATCAGATGCAATGTTACAAACGTTCTATTATTTACAAAACGGCTACAGACCCCTGAAAAGAAGAGAATTAAATTTGACCATCACAATATAAATACTATTTTACCATATTGATTAAAATAAAGTACAGTTTTATTAAGTATAAACGATATTTTTACACATTGATGAAATTATCAACCGCACTCCCTCGTTTCAAAAATCTAAGGGCACGACAGTAGAAACGTTTAAATGTTAGAATATTAACTTAGTTATATAACAAAAATGACAATGGACCGTAATGTGATTATCATGTTTCGATGTCTGTGTGTCAATGAGTCGCTTTGATTATTTCAAATGTATTCTTTTTTTTAAATTTCCGCATGCGCCTTTCGACGCCGATTGTGCAAGTTTTAAATAAATACAACATTTTATTACACGTCAAGAAGTATTTCCAAGCGAAACGTGGAATTAAAAAATAATTACAGTCATCAAAAATAAAATAAATATGATATTTACCGTTTATTATATACTACAGTAGGTAACTTATTGAAGCCGTTCTATTTTCAAAGAACTTTTGAAAATATGATTGTCATGAAAATCATTATTAACAAACAAATTACCAATGTAAATTATGAAGATACTTACCATAACATCTTATATAACAATTCCAATACTTTAAAGTAATGCAGCGATGAATAGTTTTCCAGATGTTATCACTGTATAATCTTCTTTATTTCGCCTAAGTATTATCTGTAAAACGTTTAATTCTAATACCATATTTAAATATGAAGTTGAAAAGGAAGTTATTAAGATTTTCAATTTTTATTACTTTAATTTAATAATCTTTGCTATCACTTAGTTACGTAAAATTTAAGAGCTCTTCAGAGTATGTTCTCTTTTCTACTGTGTTCTACTGGATGTTTGACATCCTTAGTTATATTCTTTCACACCGCAATGCATTGTTTGTCCTATAACAATATCATCAAAACCTTCATATTAATTTAAAAATCGATTCAGTATTTCGTTTTACCTATTTGTAATTTACGACAATACTGTAACAACGGTTAGATAGCAAGTGATATGTTTAAATGTTTATTTCATTTTCCTATTTTAGTAATTCCTCCTTTTCTAAGTAGAGGGATTCTGATATTATGTTGCCTTTCACCACTTTCCGCTTTGAAAACATTTCTGTCATATACGACTCATAGACAGACACATCATGGCTATCTCACTTGCAAATCGGCGTTACTTAGTGGAATCATAGCATGCCGCTTGTCAAATGAGATAGTACGTCGCACCGGAGCGTTCCGTATGCCCCATAGCTTCGTCATGTCTCAAGGTAATTCTGAGTCTGCTGTGTCCGCTGTACATTCTCCAACTGGAGTTCAAGTCAAAGGAGGAACTGCAGCTGATGCCGCAGACGGAGGAAGAGCATCTCGAGAACGAAAGCATAGAAGACGATAGGAGTACTAAGGACCCCAACGATGCTGAGGTAATTTGTGTTCCGCTTGTTTCTGCTTATAGATTCAAAGATTTTAACGATTTTAAACATAATCCAATATGATCTAAAGATCTTTTTGATTCTTTCTGACATTATTCAAGTAAACAACGCAACTGATATACCTGTGTGCATAACAACTGATTCCAATTACGTTATTATACACAATTGAAAATTATCAGATTCACACATAAGGATGTTCATTATTTTGTGCTTTCTTTAAATTTCTATAGAGCTGTGAAAATTGCATTTAACATAGTGGTAAAATTTCATCTTGCCTCTTGTAAACTAATTAAAAACCTAAAAAGGTTGATTTAAATGTTCAAATAATATCTCTTATTTCCTGAAAGATTTTAACAGTAATAAGACAGAAAAAAGTGAGAATTATTATTACAATATATGAAAATAATGATTATTTAATGTTTCATGTAAAATTTCTTACTGATAGGAGATGATTTTGAAAATGAAAGCCCTAAAGGGAAAGCCTTATGAATAAAAATGATTATGTTAAACAAATAGGTCGGCGTTGTGAAAAGGCGTACTCTTTCTATCAAGAAGATAATCCCACCGGGACAACCGAGTAAAATAGACAAGGTAGACGCCGCACTACCTGTTGCTGGAAACATTGTGATACGAACACAAAGTACATTGTTATAACAGAAATATCTATTGATCTCGTTGGCTTCGCTTCTGTTTGAAGTGCTTCTTCCTTTGCCGTGTATTCTAAATTTTATTCCTTTGTTTTATAATTATAAACTGTATCTTTTTTAAATGGTAAATCATATATATCTAGAACTCATTACATCGAGTAAAAAGTATATCGGGTAAAGAATAGTAATTTTATTGATACAGTATAAAAAGCCTAAACTTACAAGTTTCCTTTCATTTTTGTTGGATCTAGTTTTATACAATAAGTGTATGCAAGTCCCAATATTTCGTATAAAAACGAGTAATTTTTAATAGAGAATTTACCTGGCAAGACAATTTAAAAATCTAATATGTGATTTTGTTTTATAAGTTAATATATATAATAATGTTTGTAAAATTTCCTTTTTTAGGTTCATTTTTACATATACTACCATAGAATAAGCTAATTAATCTCTTTTCTCTAAAATGACACTTAATGTTATCATGAAAATATTCGCTCAATGAATTTTACACAAGTCTATAACAAATCTTTTACCAAATACAATTCTTGCGACTTTATTTCTTATTTTATATAAGTATTTAAAAATACCTTAACCTTACCTAGAGTAGAAAATAACATAATTATTATGTATGACTTATATAGGGTTTATTACATACTTCTCAAAAAACTTATTGTTTTGATTATAATAATAATATGTTGAAAGAAAAGTTAATTCGTTCAAATTTTTTACTTCCCTATGAAAATACAAGATTAATCATGCTTTATTGTTTTCGTATGAAGAGTTTTATATACTTGGCTGTTTCTTATTAATTATTTAATCCTCAACCTTATCACATACACAAAACTACATCATAAAGACAGAAATTGCTTGCATAAAGGCATAAATTGAAACTTTAACATTTCACCCAAACAAATTCAGATTAACTTTAACAATCCATTGTGTTCGTATTACTCCAGCATCCACAACGTATTACGGCGTTCCGTCTCAAGCTTTACGTGGCAGTAGGCTTTCGTGACGTTTACTTGTATCTTCAACCCCATTCACCCCTTTACTGTCTACACCCTCGACTTTATAGTCCACTTCGCCAGTTTATGGCCCACCTTGCGTTCTGCTTGTGCACGTATGAAACGTTACCTTGTTGATACTGTAGTGAAGTGTGCGATTACAGTAATTTGTTTGTTGTATCTTTGTTGACTACATTTTTAAATATAATGTCGAAAATTAGTCTATAAAAAATGTTATAATAAGTAATTACTTTTTTACGACTCGTGATGTTAGGTGTTAGAATTGTCAATTTTACTTTGATTATAAAAATATAATAAAAACAAAACATTTTTGATTATACGTTAGGTGTGTTTATTCAAGGACAGATTTTTTTTACGTTGAATTATTAAAGCTTATTGTTAACCAACAATGCCGTAATTAATTATTAGACTCTTTCATTACATAAACAAAGTCTTAGCAAAGTGCCTTGCGATTCTTTTTAATATTGAAATCCATTTCTACAGCCTTATAAGTGGATCTTTTATGTATATTTTCTTTTTTTTAGTAAAAATTGTTAGCTTTTAGTCCCAAAAATAAAATAGAAACGTCTACCCCTAAAGTCAGCAATAAATAACTTTGAAGCCGACGAGCAAATGAGAATTTTCTAATTCATTTTTTTAATAGTTTCTTTATCTGCCCGGTAAATGTTGCTTATAAAATTTAATTAAGCTAAGGACCAAGGTGCGCCATTTACGTCTTGAGTAATATAATGTACAAAAATCAGTTTACGTCTGTACAGTAGTTAGCTACGATCGTTTTATTTGTTGTGGCGCTATCTTTATTGTAGCTATTAAACTTACCTTCAAAAAGTTTATGCGCAGCTTCTACTTTACTGTCAAGAACATTTTCTTAACAACGTGCTATTGTGTTATGCAGTGATCAAAATCAGTTTAATAAAGTGTCCAAAGATAAAGTAACGAAAAGTGTACAATACGTTGCTATATTTATTACTTAACAAAGAATTATAATTCGTCCAGATAGTCTGACTTTATGAAACTAGTTTTGATCGCAAAAGCAATGGAGTAAACCGTAAATTGGGAACGATAGCGACATTATTAAACTTATTTATAAACGCCCAATAAGCAAAAGGTACAAAAAAGCTTTGCTGACAAACAAAGTACGAACTCGAAACTCGAAGATGCTAGGAATACATTGCCTTCTAATATACATCCCTACTTTTCGATACTATAAAATTCAGTAATGCTCGAGCAAGATTGCTGCAGCACGCCCTATCGTTCCAATGTTACGATCTTCAACTGAATTTTCATCTGCGTATTGGATTCTTCGATTCTGTTAACTTAATACTTATAATTCTTTCGACTTGAGCAAGCAAGTATACTTAATGTGATGTTATCAAGAATAATGTGGGACATTTGGTTCTAGTAACGGTTACACGATCTACATGAGAGGCTCAGACACCATTCTCATATTTATTCTTATAGGTAGTGTTTCAGAAAATTGGATTCTCATTTCCAAAAGTCTCGGTATATTAGATATTGTTTTGATGATAATTTGAAAATTGTACAAAGATGTATTTTATGATACATTAAAATTTATTTGTCTTTTCGTACAAATCTGCTCGTCAATCATTATAGTTAATTAAATAATTTTAAAGAGACCCAACTTAATAAGTTTATTATCGACACTGAAATTACTATTAAGACGGTAATCATGTTTTAGATCAGTTAACCGTTAGTAGAATTGTCATGACTATAGCCCAAGCTTTGATATCGTTCGTATCCACTATCAATCCTTACTTCATGTACAAAATACTATGCTGTGTGAAATTTTAACACTTACTTATATTTACCACTTCGCAGCAGTTTCTAAAGATTTTCAGATTGTTAAGCTTCACTACGACTTGACTTGCCACTTTTGAATGTATTTTCTCGATTTTGAAACAAGTTTTTATTTATCTTCATTGTGGTTAGCTCAGAAAATAGAATTGGTTCAGTCTTTATATTAGTTTCGATTATGCTCGATTTGAAACTATGTGGCTAAATGTTTCACAGTTCCGTGTCAGACTAAAGGATGTTTCGAGTTTGAAAGTAATGTTTAACACATCTTTTTTAGATAGGTCAAAAGCTGTGTTTAAAAAGTAGAAGTATGCGACTGACAGAGTCTTTATCTAAGCCCTCACACTTTTTTTCACCTATTCTACCATGCGTTCTCCTTGCAACTTACAAGCCTATAGTTTCAGAAGGCGAATTTTACCGCGGATCATAACCTTAGTGACACTAAAGAATAAGAATTATCCATAGAATTATATAATCACATACTTCTTTAAACATAAATAAATAAAAGCTTGTTTTCCTTGGACATATTCGGTGTGAACATATCATTATAATGTTTATACCATTTTGTCTGGACTCAAACAGGCGTTGATTGGGTCAGGGGCCGAATGCGAGACCAGGGTGGACCAGAATGGAAAAGTGGGTAAAATTGGGTGGGAGACATCGTACAGGGAGCTACCTGAGCATCACGCGCCAGAGGACAAACGGATGAGGCCTTTGAGGCTGAGGAAAAAGATCTACGAATTCTTCACGGCACCAATCACTAAGTTCTGGGCTGATTCGGTGAGTAAAAATGTTTATTTTTTTTATTGCATAAATACAGCAGGTTGACGGACCACCTGATGGAAAGTGGACGTCGCTTATGGACATTTGCAACATCCAAAGGTTTTACCAACGCACTGCCGGCCTCAAAGAAATTTATGAGACCTTCGAAAGAGTTGATATCTTAGGTGTTGTGGGAAAACCTCAGCTGGGAGCTCATTTCAAATTTCCACAGTGCGTAAGAGAAACGTTCTTGAGAACCATTGCATACATGAAGCGGGTTAAGGCAGTGAAGATCAACGCCCAGCCGGTAGGTAGAGAGCGGTTCGGCAATATAAATAGTCTTTTGATATCTCTTGCATATACCTACCTATATAACGTTACTTTTAACTTGTGTTTTAGTTAATGTAATATATGTAAACGTATAGACATTCTTGAATAACTGTAAAGTTACTAAATAAAAAATGCGGGAAATGACAAATAACAATCACCCATAAAAAAATCTAACTCTGAAAATCTCTTACATCCTGTATGATAAGAGAGTGAGTGAGTGGGTGTCTCTTGCTTTTTAACTACTAAATTATATTCTTTGTAGACCAATAACCAATCAAATTTCAAGAAGACTTCTTAAGAAATAATTGCCAATTCAAGTATAAAATACTGTACTCGACCAAATATGTTACAATTTACGTACGCCTAACAATAATTGATCAGATTTAATTGGAAAAAAATACAGAAGTTTTCCATAAGGATCAGTATGGGTTATGCATCTTCTGATCTAAATATAGTATGCAAAAAGATATTACAATCATAATTTGTCAAAACAAACTCCGAATTCCACGTTTCACATGATATATCACCACAATTGTTTCATAAGGCACCGTAAGCGGAAGTAAACAAAAGCCAAAAAAATGTTGACCGAACGAGATATCGATTATCATTTAGCACCGAGTGCCACAACAGACAGTGATGAATGGTATGATTGGAATGACAAGATGCGTTATTGTTAAAACAACCGCTCTATTGTATGCCTGGTTTTGTTGATGAGTTTATCGCATAAGTCTAACGAATTAAAGCGAACAATGAGACTTTTTGTTTCAATAATTTGTACTCATTCGCAAGGTAAATTTTTGAATCGAAGTTACAATTGAGGGTAAACGATACTTTGCTATATAGAAAATTTTGAGTCAAATTTGTAATAGGGACAACTGTCCATTCACACTTTGCTCTCTTGAATTGTCGACGATCTCAGATTTACAGACTAGAAACTCTCAGCCTTACAAGAGGTATATGACGTTCTAAGTGCTGTGATGAACTGCTTGAATTGATCTTATTGTTACTATATTTTATTATCGTACCATCTGCCGACTGTTGGAACTTCATCGCGATTGTCAAGACGCAAGGTAGTTATTACATGTCCACACCCGCGGGTGGAAGTTTTTCGTGTTTGCCGTACATATGTAAGTTATTATATAAACTTTCAATCGTTTTCCCAAAGCGCTAAAATATGGGGTTCTTCCAAAGGGGGACAAATAGATACTCTCAAGTCCTAACGATATAAGCAACGCATTGGTTCTCATCGGTCAGTCTCTTAGTGGTGCAGGTATCAGAGATGTGGGTGACTAACTACGTACCGTCAACCCATTTATCCACAAACAAAAAATAAAAAGGCTATTGTCTTAATTAACATATTATCCGCACGAAAATCTATATGGAGAATATGAAATTTTTAAATAGAACACCAATACTTAAGTTGACGGGTCGTTGCAGGAGCAAAACAACCCGTGCATTATAAATATGTATAATTTTCTCTTTTGTATTTACATTACCAAATGGAGAAATATCCTATTTACAATCAGATAATTGTGTATATAAATTTATATATCCTTTATGGCGATTTTTCTCTCTCTATGTAATAGAGTGACAGTTTCATATCCTCGTTTTTGTCAAATCCTTACCCTCTCCTACTGGCCGGCAGGTCAGTAGGCGAGGGTAAGGAGGCTCTATTCGCCACAAAGTTATAACGGAACTAATATTTCAAATAATCTTGTAGCATATCTGCATTTCTGTTTTCAGATGGCCTACATATTGTTCCTATTGATGTTTACATATACAGTATTAGTTAAGATGGCACCAACGCCTTCTTGGCCGGAAATTTATTCGATATGTTATATATTAACATTCTTATGTGAGAAAGTAAGGGAAATTATTACGTCCGAACCTGTTGCTATTAGGTGAGCTTTTTTTTGTGATTTTTGTTCAACACTACTTTTTTATTTAATCCACATAGTCTATTTCCAAACTAAGCAAGTTACGATTTTACATGAGGAAGTCTGGTGCCGATCCGAAACCACAGAAGCCGTCAAATTATAAAAATACTGATTATTGTCTGTCGTAAGTTTAATAACATTTAGATTTCATTAAGTTAATGAAGATTTAAGTTTTATGAGTTCGAGCATATCCGCCACAGTAAGACTATTTGGAGATGTGATATGTGTGATCACAGTACCAGTATATTATAATATATGTAATACTGAAGACTGCGAAGTAGAAAAGTAAAATCGAACCGCGGGCTCCGATTACTAAATTAGCATTTTTTCTTGTAGTTGTAGTTAAAAAGTGATAGCGTAGTATCGCAAATAAATTATATAGATGAAGCTTTTAAAATTTGTATGTTCTCTTTCAGACATAAGTTCAGCGTGTGGGCGTGGAATATGTGGAATACATACGACGCGGGGTTTATTATATTTTTTCTTGTTGGCATGACCTTAAGGTTAAGAGCTGGTTCTATGGACGTCGGTAGAGTTATATACTGTGTCGATATTATATATTGGTACTTAAGGATATTAAATATATTGGGCGTAAATAAATACTTAGGTAAGAATCGCATTTTTTAATAGCTTTACGAAATATCATTTGTTTATTAATGTTTATTCAACAGACGGCTTCGCAATAATTGATTTTCGTAATAAGACGCGTCTGTGATCTAAGTATCCCAAAATGTTGATATGCATGATTCCAGGACCTCTAGTCACAATGATGGGTAAGATGGTTAAGAATATGATATATTTCGTGGTGCTATTGCTTGTGGTATTAATGTCATTTGGGGTGGCGAGGCAGGCGATATTGTATCCGGAAGAGGAAGCAGGCTGGCATTTGATAAGAGAAGTAAGTCACTTTAAAATGAATTTCATTTTAAAATAATTGTTGTATTCATTTCCGGAAATAATCAAGTTGATTGTACTGAACTAACCAAAAGTGCATAATTATATAAATATAATAGATATTTAAAACCCAACGTGAGCATAAATAGCACAAAAAGAAAACGCTTACTTGTTGAATCCATATAGAGTTTAGGAATCAGTTCAATAGGAATATATTTTATGAGGATATCCCAAATAACGTAAAAATATAAATTTATATACAAAACGAAGGAAGAAATATTGCTTTGTATACGGTTGCATTAATTGGAGATTAAGCGATTACTATTAATCTCTTTCAAAATTATACAATAATAATTAAAATACACTATAAAAAAGACTTAAAAATTAAATACTATTATAAACAATGAAATAATTTTATATGTATAATTATGACAATTCGTAAAAGAAGGCTGGCTGCCTAGCCATGTTGAAGGATTATCGTGATATATGAATTAGTCCTAAGCTCGCTAAAAGCATCAAAGACTGTCTTCCATAATTCTTTAAAAGTTTTATTTTATTTAAATCTTCCAAACGAATCAGTACTAACAATTTGCAGGTATTCTTCCAACCTTACTTCATGTTGTACGGCGAAGTATTCGCTGAGCAAATGGCCCCGCCCTGCGGCGGGCCAGACCACGAGGAGTGTCGCGTGGGCCACTGGGTACCCCCCTTAGTCATGAGCGTATACTTGCTCATTGCGAACATTCTTCTCGTTAACCTTCTGATAGCAGTCTTCAATAACATCTTCATTGAAGTCAACGGGGTGTCGCATCAGGTTTGCGACAGAACCTACATAGATCGATGTCGTAGCTTCGATGTTGTTTATTTACTATTTTTGTATTATGGTAGCCTGTTGCGAGATTTTGTAGGTTGGGCGTAGTTTTTAGGGAGGGTATATCGTAATCATATTTATTTATGCCAGTATTATTTACAGGTGTAGCGTTAGTCATTATAAGTAGTTGTTAGCCTGTGATAGATATTCTTTCATTTTTACTTTGACTCTGTTTTCAGTTTCAGTAAACTTGTTACGTTTTAACGAATCATCATTATATTTAAAAACAATATTTTTAAGAAGATCCAACATACCTTCAAGTAAAATGCGTTGTGATCATTAATGACTCATATAATCTGTTTTTATTTATTTGTAATGGAATCACATTTAACGCATGTGATATTTTAGATACGTCTTTTACTGCCACGTCTTAACAAATTCTGTCTCCTGCACTTATTATTAGCATAAATATCAGTGAAAACTTTGAATTCAAATTTTGCAGTCAAGACTCTGATATGTTGAGGATGCATCAGAATTGTCGCAACATATTTCGTAAATATGTTTATTTTATTGGAAACGTACAAAAAATAAATTCGTATTTTTTAACACATTGACATCGTTTGGATTTTCTTAGAAATGATGATTAGTTGCTTGATAATTGTAAAAGGTCCTAATTAAATTTTATTTTGCCTGTATGATTCCATTATAATTTCTTTTTCTTGGTACTATTTTTATTTTAGTTTACTGTCACGGTAAAATTATTTGTAGGTGTTCTTCCAACCGTACTTCATGTTGTACGGCGAGGTGTTCGCAAATGAGATTGCGCCGGAGTGCGGTAAGAATGTTGCGGACAGGAAGTGCGTCACCGGAAGGTGGATTACCCCGATAGCAATGACTGTCTATCTGCTCATCGCCAACATATTGCTCATAAACCTCCTCATAGCCGTTTTTAACAATATATTTAACGCTGTCAATGAAGTCTCGCATCAGGTTTTATTTTTATTAGCTTTTATTATTTTCGATGTTTTCGGTGCGCGTTTTAGAATTACGCTCAGTTGAAACTAACGTTCTAAGTTTTGTTATATTTAATTCCAAATTAATTATTAAATTAAGTCTGAGTGTAATTCTATGATCAGTGCCTCAAATATTTCAAATACAGCAGATTCCTGTATAGTCATCTGTTTATACTGACGACAAAATAAATAAACCGTCTGATTTTATACATGGCTGATATATTTAATTTTATTAGCCTTAAATCTGCTGTTTGAGATAAAATATAGGTCCGTTTACAAACCGTAATGAATAATGATATTCTTCAAGTACCTAATGACCGGTAATTGTATTACTTAAAAAAATTATACCAACAAAAGCCTAACTAAGCAAACATATCAACTTGTCGTTTCAGATTTGTATTTTATAATAATAACTAGAATATTCCTTCACAAATCGACACTTCGTGTAATCCAAAAGTTTAAAATGTCATACAGCACCGTAACGGTCCGTTCATTTGGAAAACTTTATAATTTGAATGGATTATTATCTCTAAGGTCACTTTTGCCAGTAAATATTTTCCTGGACTACGAGGCCTCAGTCATCATCATCATCCGAGCGTTAAATCCCGGTTGCGTTCGGAGCGATCACCTCGACGCCCAGGGTCCGCTTTCCTACTTTTTCTTCTCCACTTCGCACGATCTTCGGCATCCGTTGTATTGAGGCATGTACGCATGTCATCCCTCACAACATCAAGCCAGCATTTCTTGGGCCTACCCCTTCGACCGGGACCTGGCGGAGGCGCATGGCTAGACATTTGTTCCCCACGTAACTAGCCGGTTTCCGTGAAACGCGGCCGTACCAGCGTAAGCGACTCTCCTGCAGTTTGTCTGCGGAAAAGCAGATACCTAAGCAAACATGTCAACTTGTCGTTTCAGATTCGTATTTTATAATAATAACTAGAATATTCCGTCACAAATCGACACTTCGTGTAATCGAAAAGATTAAAATGTCACACAGCACCTTAACGGTCCGTTCATTTGGAAAACTTTATAATTTAAATGGATTATCATCTCTAAGGTCACTTTTGCCAGTGAATATTGTCCTGGACTACGAGGCCTCAGTGTTTAATAAAAATTAAAGTTTAACATATTCATGAGTATATTTGTATAACGGACCTAACTAGCCATTCTTTGCAATGAATGTTACATTTTAAATGTCTTTCGATGTCAAGTTTGAGCATGATTATTATTTAACGCTTGTTCTGTACACTTTGTAACTTATTGTGTCGGCACTATACAGGTATTAAGGTATATTTCTTAATAATAGGAATACTTTTTGACGAATTTGTTCTGTATTTCAATGTATTTTCTAAATTCGATCACTGATATTGATACCACTTAGTACTATAGCTATGTTCAGATTTCCTCAAATATCAAGAGTAACTAATTGAAGTTTTGTTCTGATCGAAGGCTTTTGTGTTAGTAGAAATTTATATTTTCGATAATATTGAGATCCTAATCGATAAATGTTTAATAATTATAAATGCTTAAGACGAATTAGATGGGGATGAAAAACACAAATTATTATTAGTTTATGAGATGTTTGTTTCTCTAGGTATGGATGTTCCAAAGGTTTACAGTGGTGATGGAATACGAGCAAAAACCAGTGTTGCCACCACCATTGATAACATTCTGCCACATATACGCCGTTTGTAAATGGGTAACAAGGAATGTGTCGCATAAGAGATTTCAATATGACAACGGTCTAAAGCTTTTCTTAGAGAAAGAAGATATGGAAAGACTTTATGACTTTGAAGAAGAGTGTGTTGAAGGGTATTTTAGGGAACAAGTAAGTACCTTAAGTAAGAAACAAAGTTTCGTAAATATTTAATGTGCCTATTTACTGAAGAGCGTGGCGAGAATATGCATAGTTAATAATTTACATGTAAAACTGTAACTGTAAGTCGTGGTAGCGTAATGGCTAGCGCACGCGTCCCAGACCCAAAGGGCGTGGGTTCGATCCTGGCCGGAACGCATGCACCGCTTAGGCAGTTTTCTGACCTAATGTGCATATTGTTACGATTACCACGTGCTAATAACGGTGAAGGAAAACATCGTGATGCAACCTACACATCGAGATAACCGATGTGTCAAACCTGCCAGGCCGCCTTGGACAAGCGTGGCGGGTATATTGTCCGTTCCCCCCTATAGTGGGAGGCCCGAGCCCAGCAGTGGGACATTTATGGGCTGCTATTATTATATTATTATTATGTAAAACTAAGTGTTTCTGTCTGTTACCTCTTTAGGGCTTATAAAGCGATCGTTATCAAATTTAGTATACATTTCTATTCCAACAAATTTGAGAATTCCCGGTTTTTATCCGTACACGAACGGAGAAAGAATACAATTTCCTGCGGCCGGGCGGCCTGTCGTAAGAAGCGACAAAACAACATACAGCCAGGTGGTCGGACATTTGCCCGACTGGATAGCTACCACCCCTGGTCTAAAACATGTCGCCATAATAACCTTGAGTTGTGTTCCGGCATTAGTGACTAGGTTCCAGTTTCCCTTAAAAGAGCAGCAGCGCATTTGTAGCACCTTTGGTGTTGCACATGTCCATAGGCGATGGTAACCGCTTTCCATCAAGTGGTCCGTCAGCCTGTTTGATGAACTCTTGCAATAAAAAGGTAAAAAAAATTAAGAGCCCTATTTTTTCTCTAGCAACAATGCTAGCCGATATAAATAATAACAGCCGATAAGCGTTCTACTGTAGCCTCTATATTAACATTGACTTCCTAAACCTGCCGTTAATGTAGGTTGTTCTCATCATCATGTTTTATTGCCTGGCGATCGTATATTGTGGGTCAAGATATAAGTAATGATATTTAATTTGGTTTTTAGGAAGTAAAATTAGCTAATTCTATAGAAGAAAGAGTAAGAAATACAACTGATAGGGTAGAACATATCACTACGAAAATGGAAGACTTAAATCAAAAAGCAAATTGCCAAATACAGTCGATGCAGGTATGCTGAATTTTTCTCTTGTTTCGTATTTAAGAATTTTTGGAATCGGTCTAGTAGTTTTTGAGTTTATTCATTAAAAACATACAAAAATACAATTTCTCTTTATAATATTAGTATAGATGTGTGACCTACCGTATTTTTGCAGAGTGTAGAATTTAGATTAAGAAAATTAGAAGATGTAGCTGAACAGACAATGAATCATTTAGCGGTCATACATCGGTTTATGGCCACCCATCCTTCTTTGGTCAATCGAGGGTCCACAGACACTTTGGGGCCGCCGCCTCCGAACTTCCCAGGCGGACCGCCAAGGCTCAGGACTGCTAGCGATAGGTCAGAGGTGAGTGTTACTATATTCAAAAATATATGTAATATAAATATAGATAGATAACATTTTATTAATCATCGACATAACAACACAGTATTATGTTGGTTTAAATATTTTAGGCAAAACAATAGGCTACCTCTTTCAGGCAACCTTATTTATAGAATATTCTTAAAATTAAATGAATAAACTCCATTTCAAACTTGCTAACTCTCTTTCAAATTATCTAGGTTCATACGATTATAATAACAGTCGTGATAGCTCAGTGAGCACATGCTCCTCATTGCAATGACGTGACTTCAACTCCATGACTTTTATCATCCATTGCTTAGTAATTTTATCAACTGCCACAACTGCCTTTAGGCAGTTGTTAAAATTACTAACGAAAGTATCATGATGAAACTTTCACATCGAGATAACTGTTGTATGATACACACTTATCAGGCTTGGCCTAGCGTCCGAGCTCAGAGATGGAACATTTACGAGCAGATATTTATTATCGCTAAAAAGTATGACCAAATCTTTCCTACCCATCTTAAAGGCTGACAACGCGTTGGCTTCGCCTCTGATATTTCACACGTCTATAGGCGACGACAACCTCTTTTCTTTCGCTGGGCCATCTGCTTGTTTGCCAGCTTAGCAATAAAAGAAGACAAAAACAGACACAAAATAAATACAAATGAAAAACAATGGCATGTGTCTTTGCCAGAAGGACGACTTGAAACAACGTAAAATTTGAGTCTATATAGGTACACTAGAACATGCCGGCGACTTCGTCCGCGCTTGACTTGAAATTCCTGCGAGATTCCCGGAACACAAATTGTCGCAGCATTTTTAAAGAATGCAAGCTATCGTTTAAATGGAAACTGTGTCGGAATAAGCTAATTTTTATGCATCCGAACAATTACAAACTGCTCCCGGGAACATTCCCGCAGAATTCCTGGGATAACAAATATCACACATTTTATTACATTAAATTTGCAATCAATAAAAAAATCACATTGGAATTCAATTTTTCTTCATTTTAAATAATTCCTAGAAAAATTCCCGCGAGATTCCCAGGACAAAAATTAGTGCAGAGCTTAAGTCCAAGAATTCAGCCCAGTAGTTTTTACTTTAATCCCGAACAGTTAGACAAGAAATCTAAAAAAAATTACATCGAGATCTCCACCATTTATATAGTATATTCCAGATTTTTTTTTAAATTAGCTTCAATATACAGACACGGCATGTTTAGAATTTTATAATATTATAGACAGATCTTGTGTTTAGATTTTAATACATTACCTTAAATATCTTATTATCTTAAACCAGCCATACGTTTTCCAATAATTCTTCATGCATTAGTTGTTATTAGACGAGTTTTTATTTCTTATCCGAAGTTACGCGGTTCATTTATGTGTTTGAATTTATGTAGAAATGGGTTAAAAAAATAAAGGCACTTAATCGTTACAGCTTTTTTCGTAAGGGAATATTTCAACTACTAAAAAATACAATATTAACATATAATAATATTATATGTCTTATTTTCTCTCTTTACTTGATATTTAATCAACCGAAGAAAACAAAGCAATAGTCTATAAACCGATAGAATTAGTAGGCAAATTGCCAGTTACAACCATCTCTGATCACACATCCATAGATTTTTAGGGTGTAAACGCCCCAAATATATAATTTTCCGGGTCGTATAGGGAAGCTGTTTTTGTTACTTTTAAATCTATTTGAAATATAATTTAACAGTGTTTTGCATCATAAGATTTTTGGTTTTAAAATAGTTTATTTAGGCCAAGAATCAAAAAAGTTTTGTCCGAAATAATTTTTTCGGCTCTCCTGAAAAATAGAGTTTTGGTGCTTACGCCCTTTCGGCTCCGAGGTATCGATATCGTGTTTGCGCGTTACCATACTATCGACGTAGTAAATTGAGAGAATTAACTTACGACAACTCTGTATTTTATGAATCTCACCAGTAATATTACGAGTGTTTAACAAAAAATCATTTTAATTCAGACAAGGACTCGTGCAGAGTTTTTATTCTAAAAAATATACTTCATATTGAGGGCTTTATAACAAATGGGCGTATACGCAAAAATGGCATTATTTTGTTGTTTACTAAAATCTGTGGATGTTACGATTTAGAAAGTTACCTGTATGCAAATGTACCTAAATAGAAGGGTATTCCAAATTTCATTCAGCCTTATACAATCAACTAGTTTTGTTTTATTCACAATTTTGTCCCTTGTGTAAAACTGCACTTTTGGCTGTACGCCCATTTGTTATGAAGCCCTCGGTATGTAGAAATATACATATAGGAAATCAAAATCAAATTTCTGTAAAACATTCGTAACGTTTATTGTTAAAATTTGTGTAATATTATAGATTTTTCGTAAGTAAATTTTGCAACGTAAAACGAAATCCATTTAGGTAGCCTCTCAAAAAACTGTTAAAATAGTCACTTTTGAAAAATATTGTAACGATTAAGTTTGTTTTTAATTTTTGTACATTTTTTGTCACATTTCTACCTAAATTGAAAGACGGAAGTGAGTGTGTATAATTTCGGCCATACTATCCATTCTTTTACCTTACTAATGATTGTAAATTACATTATATTTGGACTTTATGCCAAACTTTAACCAGTAGTAAAAGCAAATGAATGTATAGCCTGATATGAGAACCGACTAACAAGCTTGCGTATCGAGTGAACTGTCCCAAATGTTCAACGTTACCTTTGAGAATGCTTTGAACACTGTTTAATTTGTGTTTCTATAACGAGCATGTTATGACTATTTCCATGTGTTTTCTTCTAGACACCTTTTATAAAAGTTAAGTAGGTCAAGTTTTCAAGTAAGTCTCTATGGCCAAAGCCGAAACTATGAAATATAGCGATCAATAGTCAAAAGAGTTTCAGGGCCAATTTTTTAATGAAACTAAAGCCGTATTATTGAATTTTTATATATCAACTAGCTGTCCCCGCAGACGTTGTTCTGCCGTGAAGAAATAACATTTAGAACCCGATTGCAGCGCCACCTACCAGGTCCAAATGTAAGCTATCCTATCTTTCAAGTCGGATCAAACTGCACACGGTGTGCAAGTTTGATTAAAATCGGTCAAGTAGTCGCGGACAAACAATGTGACACGTATTTTATATATATTAAGATTATACTGATTAAGAATTAAATCGACTGATTTTGCATAAAATTACACAACTGTATTATTACAATAACTCGTAGTTTAGCTTGTAAGGATCACGGGAGGAGTTTTCTATGGATAAGACTATTTGGCGATCCATAATCTTTAAAAACATGAAGGCTTTCGAAAATAAACGCCTGGGAGATTAGGACGTCAAGCGCCAAATTCGAAAACAGAGATACAAGCCCTTCTATAGCTATACATATAACGGCGCTGGCCAGCATATTGTGAAATATCCGTGCAGGAACGGAGAAAGAATACAATTTCCTGCGGCCGGGCGGCCTGTCGTAAGAGGCGACCAAACAACCCACAGCCAGGTGATAGGGCATTTGCCCGACTGGATGGCCACCACCCCTGGTCTAAAGTATGTCGCCATAACAACCTTGAGTTCTATTCCGGCATTAGTGACCAGTCTCCCTTAAGAGAGCAGCGCATTCGTAGCACCTTCGGTGTTGCAAATGTCCATAGGCGATGGTAACCGTTTTTCATCAAGTGGGCCGTCTGCCTGTCTGCTGAACTCCTGCAATAAAAAAAAGTAAAAAAAAAATGTGACTGAGAATGCCAAAACAAATTCGGTCAGGCTAGCCACATAAGGGACCACAAGCGGCGCAACGACTAAATTTCAGGGGTTGCCGTGACCGAAATCGGTAAGGAGGACTATATATATATATATATATATATATATATATATATATATATATATATATATATATATATATTCCTATGATAATTCACAAGCTATTAATGGGGTGGTGTAATAATAATGTGTTTTTTAAATCAGTCGATTTGATTCCTGACTAGGTTAATTGATTCCTCAATAATGTGATAATGTTATTTTAATATTGATCAAAACCGGCCCCGTGACTCCTTTGAGTAATTTTCGCTATTTCATATTTATAATACATAGCTTAGGATTTAACCTTAGAGGCCCGCCCACTTGAAAAATTCAGTCTGTATACTAAACTAACGAAGTTGTATCGATTATAAGCTCTTAATACATTTTTAATTCGCTTCATTATTTTTTACAACAATTACTTTGTTGTGTTATAACTCTTAGAAAAGGTGACTAGATCAATGCTATAATAATGTAACATTGTTACGTTCCCCATTAAGTGTTACGTGTTCCCGTTTTATGTTAAAATGGACTACCAACGTAGAATTTAATTAAAACATTTAATTATATCATCGTGTCATTGTGGCAGTCTGTTCCCAGTTCCAACGTACTTGGCGTTTACCTGTAGTGTTTTCCATACATCATTACACGAACATTCCTTCCAAGTTCAACTTGTGAATGTTTATTACATTTCCCTCCAATATCGTGATAAAGAAAAATCAAATAGTAGATTGGTGCCTAAATAGGCTTTTCACCCAAGGTTAACACTCTGCTTTTCATTTCGAATATGAGGAAAATAAATAATAATAATAGGCGTTAAATCCATATCTAAATCTGATGAACTCTTTGAATACGTCACATATGAAACGTGAAGTAATAAATTTCTTTTTCTGTGGTATTCTACCAGCCAGTATTTTTTTGTCACTGATAACATTACATGTTTAGTTCTTTATTTAAATTAAATCATAATTTAGTGAAAAGTGATTTATAAGTATAAAATGATGTTACAAAATTGTTGCCATTTTTTATTACAGTTTATGCCGCGATTTAACAGTGGTTGTAAAATGGAATGGTTCTATGGTTCGCCTGTTTTTTTTAATTTTTTGAGAGAGGGGACAATTGTTTCCATGAGACGAAATGTACTGTTTTCATCTCTGTGATCAGGCAACTCTAAGTATCTCGTACTTTCAGAATATGAGAAATGAAAAAGGAATTTATTACAAAATTGATTCTCACTGATTACATATTGAAAGTAGTGATCCCATCAATCCTTTCATAAAGATTTTAGTTACTGGTAATGGAGATGAGGGGAGGAGACAGGTTCAACAAAGTGGTCAGCAACATGTATTTTTGTTAATATATGTTTACCCTACTCAGAAAAAACAAATACCGTATTATTACATCAGTTTATAGTGAAGCTATACTGTAAGCTGCTGTATAAACAGTAAGAATTAATTTATATGAAGAAATGACAAATATAAATAACCTATAGCCAGGTAGTAGAGTATATGCCACACTGGATGGCGACCACACCCCTGGTCTAAAGTATACCGCCATAAGAACCTTTTGTGTTCCGAAATTAATCGCCAGGTTTCAGTCTCTCGACGACGAGCAACAGCACATTGGTAGCACCTTTGATGTAACAAATGTCCATAGTGACGGTAGTAACAGCTTTTCATCAGGTGAACTCATGCAATAAAAAGATAAATAAGAAAACCTTCAAATTAAGAAAATAGGTAAATTCTTTTAATAAACCTATTCAAATTTTCATAAATTGTGCCTTAATTGATCAAAATATTACTATGCATGTTGTATGAATTTGCTATCTTTCCCACACTTCGCAGAGGGCCGTTGCATACGGGGGTAGCAGCGGACCTTCCCCTATGTTCATGAAGTGGTAAGCCTGCACACGAGGGCGTCACGGTGTAGTACCACTGTTCTAGATCCCGTGGCGTCCCAGCACATGTAAATAGAAGCGCAGGTTTAGGTTTAGTGGGTAGTGTGGTCGGATTCCGCCCCCGGAGCGGCGTCTGGTTGCTCCGAGAGTTCCACACGCACTCATGCAGGCGCCATTAGGCACTGCATTAGCCCTCCCCCCGTATCCATGGGCGGAGTTTGTATCGCAGAAAAAAGATATTCTCCTTGTATTTAAAAAAATATATTCTTTCCCGCCCTCCAACTAAAATTACACGATCTGACAGGCAGAGTACCTAACGGTAATTTTAAATGTACATACGTATATCACCACTAAGCTAAATAATGTTTATGTAATCCACATTCATCTCGTGAAATTGCTGTAAGATTGAGTGTCTAGCGTTCTATTTTGACGTATTACTATGCTCATAATTAAGTGATCATCGTGTTGAATAATTAATATTCAATTAGTTTGTATGTATTGAGAATTAATTGTGACTATATGAAATGCTGTAATCTGATTACCTGACTAGCAGACTGAAATTACAATTATAATACTAATGATGCCCCATACAAAGACCAAGTACGGTGGACTGGATGTGTCCTTTATGACATTTTCGTTTGTCTAATTGGTGGTGAATGGTGGTAACTATACTACTCTGTAACTACTCGAGTATGAAGTTAATGATAAACAAAAAACAGATTTAAAAACATATTTGCTAGTTGAAAAATGACTTAGGATCTTTGATGTCTTTTAAAACGACGACGTAGTAATAAAGAACGATTAACTTAAATAAGAATCAAAATTAACCACTACAAAATTTACATTTTCGTCGCTTAAAATTTCTGTAGTCTACATTAATAATTTAATGTTTACTTTATTATAATTATTATAGACTTAGATAAAACGAGAATTATAGCCGTAAGCACTCAAAACTGGAACATTATCTTACTCCAAAAACGCACCCAATATTCTCAAGTCGGGCAAGATTTGACCCTATTATATCTTATTCAGAAAGTTTTAAACAAGATTCACAACGTCGACGACGACTATAGACGTCGAGAAAATGTTTACGAATACAATTGCCAATCGTACTTAACATCATGGTAGTTATATATGTTTTAAACTTATTTTTTGGACACTATATCCACCCCACCACCATGGACAAACGTGAATTCCCCTGACACGTGTCCACACGGCAGGTGCTGTCGGACAGCGACACCGGCGCGGCGCGTTTCACGGTGCGCCCGGTTCAGGAGGAGGACGAGCAAGCCTCTCAGCCCTCCGACGTAAGCACATCCAATTGTTATTTATCCGTGGTGCTGCCCGAACAATGCATAGTTAATAATTTCGATTAACTACTAGGAACTTAGACAAAAATTTGCTTTATATTATTATTTTCAAAAGTTGTAAAACTAAACAACATTGTAGCATACACAATAATTTTTAGGATGTGTGTTTTATTAAAAACATCTGTTTGATGAATTGTGACGTTTCGAGTTGTCACAAAAGTTGATTGTTTGTGTACTTGCACAGTTTAATGTCAATTAAAACCTAAAATTTGACTGAAACAGTAACTCTGTTCTTATATATTTACATTAATGTTGTATTATTTCAAAAAGGTATAGCTTTCACACACAACAGCGGATAAATTGAAAAAGTAAATTTCGTCGATTATTATGGCTGTTAAAATGAATGCAGAAATTCAAATTATTATCAAGCTGAACGGCTTCCGTTTGAACCTATCTATCAAATTGAAACTTTTATAAAAGCTTATAATATTTCAATGTCAACAAAGTTAGCACCTAAACTATATCTTGATAATAATTGATTGATAAGAAATACTACAATTCTTACACCTTTGTGGATTGAAAAGAAACCAACTAAAACTCAAGTGTTGATTGATGCTCAAGTTTGTTCATAAATATGAGTAAAACAAGTATGTTTACAGATCTAATGAAACATAATCTAATATAACTTTAACGACTATAATATAACTTTGAAATATATTTCTTAAAGAGATCCTTATAGCCGAATATATAACGCATATAATTTTATGTCACATTCATTATTTTGTTCAAACAATCACATGCGTTGTATAACCTCGAGCTAAGCATATTACACTTGCGTTATTAATAACATACAATGGACATGTCGTGTACGTTGTATGACCTAATTGGATAAATTAAATAACTAGGAACTGTTTTTATCATTTAATACTCACATTTTCTTCTTAAAATACAGTCATACATTGTACTCGTATGGGTGAATCTCTCATATTCGAGCGCATCATTGATGCAACCACCGTTTTTGTAAATCTTATTTTTTTATTCATTTATTTCAGAAAATTGAGTACTTCCATATTACACAATTTAAATTGAAATTATAAGCACAGCACAATAATGTATGTATTTTATTTTCTTAAAACTTTTTCCGTTTCAAGTGCGTTGTTAATAACAATACCTAATGAACATTAGTGATATTTTTACTAAAACTCAATGATTTAGCACGAGTTTTAAGAAAATGTGGCGCGGGCAGTGATGCCGCTCAGGAGATTCACCCGTATTAACATCTTTTAATTTAAATCATAAATGGTTCGGGCAGTACGAAACGGTGACTAAATTTATAAGAATTAAAAGAAAGTGTAAATTTAAAAACACAAAAACCCTATAAGTTTAATGAATATTAAAAGTAAGTATTATTATTTCTAGCATTTGTGTCGTGTGGAACAGCAGCAGGTTAAATACATATTTTGAATACTATTTTGTGCATATTTGCTGTATACAGTGCACGCCATGTTTTTCTATTTCACTACATTTTTTGTAATAATATACTGTGTACTGACTTTCGACACTTAAAAGTTATCGCTGCACTTTAAGTTTTTCATAACCATTGCTTAAATAACATCATTTTTATCTCCCTGCTAGCGGAATTAACCTTCATTTTTTACGTTCAAAACTATTTCCTATATTACATAGGACATACAATACAATTTCCTGCGGCCCGGCGGCCTGTCGTAAGAGGCGACTAAACAACCCACAGCCAGGTGGTAGAGTATTTGCTCGACTGGATGGCGACCACCCCTGGTCTAGAGTATGCCGCCATAACAATCTTGTATTGTGTTCCGGCATTAGTGACCAGGTTCCAGTCTCCTTTAAGAGAGCAGTGGCGCATTTGTAGCACCTTTGGTGTTGCAAATGTCCATAGGCGATGGTAACCGCTTTCCACTAAGTGGGCCGTCTGCTTGTCTGCTGAACTCCTGCAATAAAAAAAAAAAATAAAAAAAAAAATACTATAATAACATTTTCACTTTTTGTTCAATATTTTAAAAACACCATATCGCCACACTTTTGTACTTCCAAGAAGTTACATTATCTTATTAAATTTTGCGTTCATTTCTTTTATCTTTCATGTTTTTGTTTTCACCATAAAGAACGTTGTAGTTTAACTTATGTTAAAAACTTATAAACTAAAGATCAACTTTCCAACAATATGACCAATAGACGTATTTGATTGTAAATAATGTTTTTGACATTCTGAAGTGATACATTTCCGAGCAGTAATTACGCGTACTTTTGGCTCGACGATCTTTTGCGCCCGTTTGTCACCTGGAACACGCGAACTTCCAAATACGAAGAGTATCGTCGAGCCAGATGAAGTTTATAGCCCGCTTTAAGTTACCAAATGACCGTGTACCAATATATTGAAACAAATTTTTTTCTTTGGCATTACCAACTTATTGTTATCACCTTGAAAAACCGATTTAAAAAGAACTAATATTACACAAAATTCACATTTCAATATACTGTCGAAAAAAATCTACAAAATCAAATTACCGCAAACAGGATGAGTTGCCGCAATCAGGTCCTGAGATAGCAGTGGAGAAAGAAGCCGAAGCTGATTCCATCTCGACATCATCAGGTGGTAGTGTTGCTGGCCCTGATGTCACTGTGATTAGGCCTCAAGCACCTATTCTACCTGCTAGGCAAAAGTCTTCCGATAGCAATAGAACAGAACCTAGTGATGAGAAGAAGGGTAAGTTATTTACCGTAGTATTGATGCTTTCATAAGACTCATTCAAATAAAATATATCTAAAACATCGTACTTGTTGTAGTATTTATTTATTATTTGCCCGTCTGAATAGCTAGCATCCCTAGTCTAAAGTATGCGGTCATAAAATACCTTGAGATGTGTTCAGACATCAGTGACCAGGTTCCAATTTTCCTTTAGAGACCGGTAACACATTGGCAGCACCTTTGGTGTTACAAATGTCCATAGACGTTGGGCATTTGTAAGCTACTTTCTATCAGGAAGACCTACTGCCTGTCTGCTGAACTGATGTAATAAAAAAATACTGTAAGTGCTGATTTTTCAAGCACTGGATAAATGTTATTCATTGTAGGAATAAAACAGTTCAATAGTTTCATTTTTGAATTCATTCAGGCTGTAATTTATTCGACTGATAACTTTTATATGACGCTTGAAAAAGCGACCCTTAATCGATTAGATTTACTGAGAAGTTATATCCACGGAAGATTCTTAGGGTGATAAGATATTTTTTTTTAATATAGTGGCTTCAACTATCGATGACGCCTTCTTGCCAGAGGTCCGTGAGGTGCCATCTGACTTGCACAACTTGCGCCCGCGCACAACATCTGGCGCCACTCGGCGTACAGCAAACGCACGCAGGTAATTCATAGAAATAAATCCTAACAGCATTTAGACAATAGTGTTACCTTACGTTATTATTTTATCCCATTTCACGTGCTGTTACAAAGCTAGTTTAGTCTGAGTTAATTTTCTTGTTAAAATTAAAATATGTCCACAAAATATCAAATGAAACCATTTGGTTCATTTGAAATCAAAATTTGGTGGTTTGTTCGGCTGGTGACTTTTGAAAGCATGTACGATTATAGTTTATTTATCATCAGACATTCCCATTAAACACTAATTCGGCCAACAAAATTAATGTTTTTTGTTCAAATTGTAAATTGAAATTACCTTCATCTCAATCGTTTTTAATTTTTTGTTTTATGTTACTTTCTTGCATCTGTTAGGAGACGATTGTGGAAACAGTAAGTCAAATGACTCGTTGGCGACTTGCTTAGCTTGTAAATATAGCATTGTAGTTAGACGTAGTGGCTCAATGTTGATTAATATTGTTATCATTATCACCAGTTTATTTGTATTTTAGCTTACAAACACACTTTACGAATTTAGAAATTAACAAAACAGCACTATGACTAGTAAGAAAATATCAAATCGTTTGCGTCTCTGTTTTATACAACGACTTTTAATACAAACATAAAGACTTCGTTTAGTAATCTTACGTTTGATTCTATGTATTCAGCTCTACTTGCTTCTGTCGTTGATTTTATGTCTTCTTAATTTACTTGGAAATAATTTTCAGTATCAATATCTAATGCATCTTGTTACTTCAACTTACGTTATTAAAATATACTATATATAATCCTTAATCTATTATTCTTTAACTTTAGTATCTTCAGTTATTTTAGTTCGACTGAGATCTTCACAAATAGAATTAATTATAATTGTTTAATACTAAGTCAACATTTTATAAAGCACTCTTTATCACTTTGAAATCTTTATTCGCAAACTTTTTTCTCTTACAAATATCACAAACACAACAAAGTACACAATGCAATTGAATTTACAGGTGTTACGAACTAATTCCGAAATATAAAAATTTTAGATTATAGGCAACTGTTATTTGTTATTAAAAAAAATTCGACACCATAATTGTAACATATTTATTTACGATTTCAATTAAATTACATGCTTGTACCACAGAGAAATATATATTTTAATAAACTTAATATCAATCAAAGCCTTTCAAGGCTATTTACACGACATTGTAATTCTAATTGTCGCGATATAAGACCACAAGGATTATTAGTGATGTGTTGGTATATGATGATGATGACAGACGTTCGGAAGGCGGCAACGACTGTGGGATGGGTGGCCATCATTCAGCACAACATTTGGCACCCCGGAGGCAGCACAGTCAAACGCACTCTGAGCCGGACAACTCTGCTGTTGACGCCGGCTCAGTACACAACTCTATAACCGGTAAGTTTTTTCTCAACTTTATTTTTCTCTTGTTAATAGGCATCACAGTCATAGCAATTCCAATGTTGCTTAAATTGCAAAATTGCAAATTAACAGAACATTAAACCTATATAGTTTTCTATAAAAGCAAATAACTTAAGAGTACAGAAGTATACTTAAAGCTTTACACAGAAGAAACGGGGGAAAAAGTCAACAACAATGTCTTCAATTTCTCATTTAATATGTTGATAAAATTGGCAAATGCAAGTTCGATATTTTAATAGTGTCCCACTGATAGCCTTAATAACAAGGATATAGATGGTTAAGTCGTAGTAGTAAGTGTAATAACTACAAATGGACTAAATCACTACCATGCTTTAAACCATATACTGGACAACAATCAGCAGCATTAACCTAGCGTTAAGTATCTTTCACGATCTTTGCATCTTTCATTGTGCAGACCTTTGGCACTCAAAGAATACGTTACAATAAGATGTGAAGGATGTGGAGGCAACATAACTAGGCAGACTAAACATTTATTCTCCGCATAACATATTTAGCAAACTTTAGGAAAATTTATATTTTGTCTAAAAAGCTCGACTTTAAGAAATGCCTTCATATACATATTTACTAATACTAAAAAACGCGAATCCGGCTGTTAAGCAACAGGTGCTCCAGCCATTACGTCTGGGCGGACGCGCGTCGGCGGAGCTCCCAAGTCACTGCTGTTAGCTATGCATGAATACACCAGTATCACGGATGAGCTGGAGACTGTGTATGGATTGTTTTCACCTCCACATACGCCTAGGTGGGCATTATTTGTTTTATTTTAATACTTTCAAATAAAATTATTTAAAGTACCTCTTAAGGGAAATATATAAAGCTGTAATATTTGAAAATACTCTTGAAATCATCAGTGATGTTTAGCTAAATTTGTTGAGAGATACCAAATTTCTTGAAAATGCAAATATTTGAACCAAAACGTATTTTTACAATTTCTATACACTCACAAAATAATGTAATTCGACATAAAGGTAGCTTATGTCACTAATCAGAACAAAGATTACTATTATCCTGAATCATGAAAGGGTTCGCTCTTGTAGAGTAGAAAAAAAAATCACGTGAAAGAATAGTTGAGATGATTAGTTCCAGATAATCAACAAAACAGAAAAAAACAGTTTCAATCATTGAAAATATGTTGAATGCACATATATAAGCACTGAGCTACGTAAATTTGTAATTAAGATTTGCTATGGAAATATGTCCTACAATCAAATATTGTTCTTAGGACTCCAATTACATCGGCACGACTGCTATCACCCGCTAGAGCAGCATCACCCTCCATACGTCGAAGGCATGCGAGCGAAATGTCCAACCCTGAGTTCGCACTTTACATGGAGAAAGAACATTTGCGAGGAGCAGAAGAAGACGATTACATCATCATGGAGAACCTAATTCAGAGGCGGTTAGTTGATGTCCATTAAAAAGTCATTTGGCTCCGTAGGCTTTATCAATATTTTCCACCAGCTTTACTTCCATTGTGTATACGATATTTTTTTTCAATCTTTCACAGTAATATTTTTTGCAAAAGGGAGTTAATTGACTACTGGTGTCTGGTGGTGGTGGTGTTAGCTGTTTACGTATGGTTTGGGCTTGTGTACTGTAAAAATACCCTTTAGATGGCTTTTCGAAATAAATGCCGCAAATTTCGCGTTGTTAATGGTAATTCCTGGTGTGATATCCGTTTGGATTAGTAGTAGTAGTCGTATAATCATAACGATTGCATTTCATTTACTATCCTATCTTAATTTACTTATAATCCTTTTATAAAATAATTTATTTTTTATGGATATTCTTGAATTAATTAAAGACTGAAAAAATTATAACAATTGCAAAAATATATACTACTAGAGTTTACCCCGCGGCTGCGCCGCGGGTCAACCTCTAGTGCGTATCTCTTGTTTAAAAAGCAAGTGGTATAGGTTACATTGTATTAAAATTGTATGCATTTGCTCCCGAATGATTCACTTCATTTTATATCGCAAACTATACCACCCCCGTCTATATGTAAACTACATAAATGACAAAACTTGACAAAAATGACAAAATAGATAACATGGTCCAAGTGGACCAAGTGGACCCAGTGGACCCAGTGGACCCAGTGGACCCAGTGGACCCAGTGGACCCAGTGGACCCGGTGGACCCAGTCGACCCAGTCGACCCAGTCGACCCAGTCGATCCAGTCGATCCAGTCGACCCAGTCGACCCAGTCGACCCAGTCGACCCAGTCGACCCAGTCGACCCAGTCGACCCAGTCGACCCAGTGGACCCAGTGGACCCAGCGACCCAGTGGACCCAGTCGACCCAGTCGACCCAGTGGACCCAGTGGACCCAGTGGACGAAATGGACAAAGTCACAAAATCTGTCCTAGTTTCCGGGATAAACTTTACATAAATCTATCCCAAAATGTATCCCATTATCCGGGATAAAAAGTATCCCTTAGGCACTCTCGGTATTCAAATTATATATGTACCGAGTTTCAGCCAAATCGGTCCAATAGTCTTTCCATAAAAGGATAACAAACAAAAAGACAAATATATTTTTAACCCGGAAACTATCCCAGTTTTCGGGATAAAAAATGTCCTATGTTCATTCTCGGCATCGAAAATATATATATACTGAGTTTCAGCCAAATCGGTCCAGTAGTTTTTCCGTGAAAACGGAACAGACAGACAGACAGAGTTACTTTCGCATTTATAATATTAATAGGGATACATCTTTTTATATCATTCAAGTTTTAATGGCATGACATACTAACCAAATTAAATATCATATTCTTCTTCTAAGCCTCCAAGTCCAAGGTTGCTAATAATGCAAGTAGCCCTATATCTTCTTCGCGAGTCCACCTGCAGAGTTTTCGAAATTATTTCAGGCTGTATCTAAATTTTATTGGTTTTCCAATTATATAGATCTGCGAAACTTGCTGATTGTACATTGTTCTACTGATAGCTTTTACACGCCGAAGAATAAGGAAGAATGGAGCGCTTCATTCATCACTATTTACGTCGCACCAATTGCAGCCATCAACCGTCCAGCTAAATTTTAACATCAGAGATTTAAACAGAAATATTCTGAGGAGGTTAAAATTAAAACTTACAATTTCAGCCTAAAAATACGGTCTGTATTACATAGATATGATGAGGAAGAAGGTGAAGCTGAAGCTGAAGCTGAGCAAGGTGAAGTTAGCGGGATCAGCATCAGCGTGTGCGTCAACACGAGTGGGACTGAGCACGGTGTCCCGCCGCAGACGTCTTCCTTGCTCACTGTCACTGATAGGAGGCTACCGCATCAGAGGTGCGTCTTAATACAAAATTGTGCATTTCAACGTGCTTTTTGATAACGTCATAATACACGTTCATTTCTTGTTGGCTATTATTTTTATATTTGTAGGCATTCGTTACGAAGATCATCGGCAATCGACAGTAGGGAGTTGCCTTCGCCACTTCAACCACTTCTGGGTGATGACGCATGCGGAGAAGTTTTACTTCCAGTCCCCAGACAGCCGTCAGGTATCCATATTACTTTCTCTCTCTTTTCTTTCACCTTTTCCCAATCATTTGGGGTCGGCACAATACGTTTTTGCCATTAGTACTTATCTATCCTGGTAAACATCTTGTCACATTACAAACCTGCATCTAGTTTATTTATTACACAATCCATTTCTATTTATTATTGTTCTTATACCGATAAATCTTCCAGTTTACTTAATATATTTTGTATTCTGTGTATTAATGTAAAAGTGAATATTGTTTAACGTAGTTTTCTACATTAACTTTTTTATAAATTTCAAGTCTATGTAAGTCGTCTATTAAATTAAAAAATGGCGTAATTTTTTCTTTATTTACGAATCAACGTATCAATAACGTAGTAATTAGTATATAATCAATCAATAACGTAGGATCTTTTACTTATTTTATTCTCTTAGTAAAGGGGTATGTTTTCTTTTACATACCTTCACTTTAGTCTTTTATAACAAACTTTATATCTATTACATCACATAGATTATACTCTAGCTATGTTTCTTATTTATGTTATAGTTACTTATTTATTTTTAATATTATACCATTTAACCTAGTTGCTGTTTACTTCTTTACTTTGTTACCTTTATAAGATGTTATTTTAATAACGTATCTATTCCAACCTATATCTAATTACAATTTTTACAGTCTTCCCTTACATGTTTCCTGCTGATTTAATATATCATTAAATATACTATCAACATTCTGCTATTTATGGCCTCCGTAGTTAAGCGGGCTAAGCCTTTGCCGGACGACCTCACTACAACGCAGAGGCTCCGGGCTCGATTCCTGGCATGGTATATTTCGTAAACGAACTTTCTGTTATTTATTATGTTATGGGTGCCTGAGATCGACCCGAGGTGATTCGTTCTATAATGCTCATAACACAAGCCTAATTCTCTATGCTTGAGATAGACAATGTGTGGGCTTATCTGCCGATTATTTATTTCGTTACTATTAGTCTACGATACAACTTTCTACTTGTGTTGGTCCATGCTTTGGCGTACAATAAAGAGTTATCCATCTTTAAAATACCGTGTCAGGTGACACGAACGCGTCGAGCGATCTGTCGTTGTCGCACATGGTGAGCGAGAACCTACCTCCTCGGCCTTCGATAGTGCTGGACTCGTCGCAGCTGCCGCGGCAACGGTCGGCGGAGCAGCCCTCCCAACCGCACCCCCCGACGCCCGCCAGGCCGGAGACCATGTGCTAATCGCAGGTGATAATAATCTGTTTAAAGGTCCTCATCTGGTAGATAATAAATATTAAAATTATAGGCCGTTTCATGCGTATTTGGCGATGGGTGTAATGAGTTGTTTGTGATGCGATATTGTTTTTAATTGTTAGTGATGATTGACAGATAACATATGTGCATAATATATGCACTAATGTGACTATTCGATTTACGCTATAAATGAGTCGCATTTATATATCTATATCTATCTATAATATTATAAAATTCTAAAAATGCCGTGTCTGCTTGACATGACAGTGAAGCTATTTAAAAAAGAAACAACTATATGAACGATGGAGAACATGATGCAATTCTTTTAGGATTTCTTGTCTGTTTCTCTTTTTGTGTGTTTGTCTGTTGGTTTGGGAGTCACGTAAAAACTATTGGGCCGATTTCGATGCGATAGCAAATTTAGTGTAATTAATTTTTTTATCCCGGGAATTTCATGTCAACCGTGGACGAAGTCGCAGGCACATCCTAGTATATATATATATTCATTTCACAATGGCTTGAACTCGTTGCTAGAAAATGACTATTCTATATCTCTAGCTCTCTTATAAAATAGTAAGACTTAAAAAATAAATAGAAAATACATATGTGGCGCATCAGATCTTTTAAGAATATGATAGAATGGATAAAGAATACGAATCCCTGTGGCCGGGTGGCCTGCATGAGTCGATAAGACAACCCATAGACAGGTGGTAGGCATTTGCCTGTCTGGATGACTACCACCCATGGTCTAGGATATGCCGCCACAACAACCTTGACCTGTGTTTCCCCCCCCCCCCCTTGCGAGGCCGGTAGCACCTTTGTTTACAAAATGGCTATAGGCGGCGGAAGCACTGTCCATGAGGTGGGCCGTCAATTTGCCTGCTTCACCGATTTTGAAACATTCTTCATTTGTGCTCCGCTTCTATTGGTCTTAGCGTGATGATATATAGCCTATAGCCTTCCTCGTTAAAGGGGCTAACTAATACTGAAAGAATTTTTTTAATCAGACCAGTAGTTCCTGAGATTAGCGCGTTCAAACAAACAAACTCTTCAGCTTTATAATATTAGTATAAGATTATTTCTTAATAACGGATTGTTAGGCTAGGCGATTTTTTAAGTGCAATTTTTATTCACAGATATGGAACGTCAGTCCTCGATAATCTTCCAAAGAAACAAGAAGAACCAAAATAGAAAATTGATAAATCTAATATGACTGAAAAGTGTATGAAAGTATTAAAATATCTATATAATAATCGAACACCAAATACTAATAGTATAAATAAAGTTTGAGATTTAAATATAAACGTGTAAAAAATATTATGACTCCTTCTTGACAAGTCTTAACATATTTTATAGTGTAAAAATTAAATTATTTATTCTATACATGAATTTTCAATTAATTAACTAGCAGTTTTTAAACTTCGACTACCGAATCCGAAGGCACTTTTCAGTTGCTATTTTTTATAAATTATTATGAATTTTATTACATATTGTTGGCTTATTTTCTAAAACGCGTATCTTAAAAAATAGGTTTTTAATAACAAAAAATCCATTAGTTTTTTTAATATATATATAATGAAGAAGAAGAAGAAGAAATAAAATTTAGAACCCGAATCCAGCTCCACCTACCGGGTCCAAATTTAAGCTATCCTATCTTTCAAGTCGGATCAAACTGCACACGGTGTGCAATTTTGATTAAAATCGGTCAAGTAGTTTAGGAGTCCATCGCGGACAAACAACGTGACACGTAATTTATATATATATTAAGATAAATAAACTTATATTACTTATAGATACAGTTATAATGTAAAATAAAACAATTTTCCTTCTGTAAAAATACTTTCTAATATACGATTTTGAGAAAATAAGCCCATGATACCTAAATAACTAACCATATCTTCTGCAATGTGAATAAATATAATATTATTTTTTATTTATTTTTGACTTTATATACATTTAACGTGAAACAAGAATTCTAGGCTTGACAATCCCAGTACATTATGTATTTCCTTGATGTTAGGTTCCGGTGTTCGCCAGAAGTCGCTACTATTGACTCCTAAAATTACGTACTGAATAGCTAAGTACACTTATTTATTTCAAATCAGGTACGCTTTTAAATTAATATTAAAATTATTAAGACTTAATTTTTGATTGACATAGGGCCGATTTTTCAAGCATCAGCTAAAAGTTGCCAGTCGAATAAATTATAACCTCACGAAGTTCAAACGTGAAACAATATAACTGTTTTATTCATGCACTTGTTATTTTTAATTTTCTATGTTGTGTTTTATTCTATAGAATATACTAACCTTTATCTGGTGATTGAAAAATCTACCCTTCGTTTAATAATATATTATAAATAATAAAACTTCAAGAAAAATTTGGTTATTTTTAAGGTAATGTTCTTTAACAGGGCGATTGTTAATCCTAGGTATTCATCTTCCTACCTTCTTGGTTTTGACTCTTGTTTAAACATAAGTAAATCAATTTATAGACAATTTTACAAAATAAACACAATAATTATTATCAAATTTCAAATACAAGATAACATTCTCAACTTGCAACTTTTACTTGTAAATATTAAGCTAATTGTAAAAATCTTTTAAAATACATAATTGTAATCCTTAGCTAAACGGTCCAATGCATGTCGTTTCAAACTCGAATCGCGTTTTCTGATCATGGAAAAGGTTCATTTACATTATTCCAAAGTTAAGCAAAATGTCTAATAAAGACCATACATAAGAGTTATTGCACAAAATGAACACAATTATAAGAGGTTGTGCATCGACATATATTAGTCTACTAGACATACCTACTAATATTATATATATATATATATATATATATATATATATATATATATATATATATATATATATATATATATATAGAACTTTCCCCGCGGCTACGTCGTTGGTCAAACCCTAGTAAGTTGCCCTATTTTACTTACACAAAAAAATAATTATACATCGTGAGCGAAGCCACGATTAAAGGTATTATATATGTAAACCTTCCTTGAAAAGTTATTTAACTAACGTTGAAATCTGCTAAAAAATGTGTTGCGTAGCTTAGGAATAGTTAGCGGATAAACAGACGCGGAATGCGTAATTTTGTATAGAATTGTTAAAACAGTTTGTGCAGATACTTTTATATTTTTACACACTGGACCTACACTTGTGTCACCACCACATAAAGCACCACATTTAGAACTTCATAAAATCTAACCTAATAAACAAAATACATAAACAAATACTTAGATATAGACATTAGTGCACAAGATAAATAAATAATTATATATAAAGGTAGTTACCAAATATAGGAAATATTCACACGAAGTATGCAAACACATTTTGTTAAGTGTATCCATGCATTGTTGAAGATACCTGTAGGTATAACTTATTATATATTAATTAATATACATACATATATATGATTTTACTATAGAATATTTTTAAATAATAAGTTTTTACATTGTTTTACTATCAATAAATACAGTGTACCGAATGTGTAATAAATAATAGTTGCGGAATTTTTGCTTCTGTATTAATGTTTTAGTTAAGGCGACGTAAATGTTGTGTGTGGAATTGAGAGAAATGAACCTATTTCATGTTCTATTTTTAACAATTATATAGATAAATCTTGTACAGAATAGAAGTGGTTCAGATGTAAGAACTAAGGGAAAGACATACGACAATACAAGTATTAGTGCTCACGTTGTAAATAGTGTTGTCAGAGAGTTAATCGATTAAAATAATACGAATTGAACTGAGTTGTAGTAGAGTAGGAATAAGAGTTTCTTTATTTTAACTTAATTGACGATAATATTGTATTTAAATAATAGACCTGACATAATTATTTTAAAAATGAAATAATTCAACTATTTTTAGACTTTCATTTTTTCTGTTTCGCTGCTTTTTATATATTTATTATTATTTAGTAAATTATACCATTTCCAAGCACTTACTTTACTTTTGACAGCTTGTTGACGGATCAATTAGTAATGTCCTAATGCGTTACCGTCTCAATTTGTTATAAAAATCGACTCCATTTATAAAGAAATTGTAATCAATTTAACTTATCTATATATTTTTGCTAACAATACTATATCATATAATAAATATACCCACATTTAAATGAACATATTTTCCATATATTAAATAAGCAAAATAAAACGGCAATTATAATAAATGCGGTATTATTTTTCTTTAAAGTAAAAGATTTTTTATTTAAAAATCGATTACTTTCGATTTATTTACGTATAGTTTTGGGTTGTGTGTTACATGACTCACAGAACATCACTATTACGTCACTTACAACAATAAAGTACGACAATTTGTCATTTTTTTCATGTGGGCTTTACTGATAAGAAATATGTAATTTGATAGACATGCAAACGTCAAAAGTAAAATAAACGCTTTGGAAACAGTATAGCCAAAACGCTACTATTAATAATTAGGAGAAATTGAATGTTTATTGAGAATATTAGAATTTTTATTAAGGGGCTTAAAAAGCATATGTTTTAAACCTTCCTATTATCTCAGTTATGCATCAGCAGGTTTATATAAAATATAAAAATGAAAAATTTATACAAATTTATGTGCAGTTCTTGTCCTTTATCACCACTGTAAATAATTTTAAGTTTCTAATAAATTAAACATATCAAAAGAAAAATATCATTTTACTGTCGATTTTTCATAAAATATGACTGATGATTTTCAATATCTCCTTTCAATTTATTTTTTGAATAATTATATAGTTTTTTATATCTAATAGGTAGCCATAGCCAGTCCTGGGCTGGTGAATGTATGCAAGGCACATTTAAATACTTAAAAAATAAAAAAATTTACTTCTAAAAATTTTTTCTAAAGAATTATAAACAAATAAATAACGCCAGAGTATAGGTATTTAAAAGAACTGCAAGTGCTACAAGAGCTAACAGCGGAGTTCGAGTCGTAATGCCCGGTTTCCACCAGAGCGGAGAGGAGAGATGTGCCTAGATGGACATACTGGGCCGGGAGTTTCCAGCAATATGAGTCGATTGAAGCACAGCAAAGTAATCACTCAGTTTGCTTACTGGCAAGTGTAGCGTAGCAGGCATAGCAAGTAGAGCAAGTAGCGCTGCACACAATCAGTGGCGGAGCAAGACCTTAACTTCATGTCGGCATAGGGTTGCTAACCATACCTTATAACAACGTATCCTACTTTATTTTTGGTAAATATACTTTATACTTTTGCATAAAAAAAAGTATGTGAAAATACTCCATTTCCAATCTTTACTCTGATGCGTAAAATGAAATACTTATATGGATAATTACTGAACTATTATCGATCCAGCTTTCACTGAAAGAGTTTATTCAGTAATGAATCTAAAATGGCGAGAAGAAAGGAACAGGACAACTATAAATTTAATAAAAAATGAATTGTTTGTTTATTTAAATTTAAATTGGGAATGTAAATGTAGCTTCCAAAAATTTGAGTATAATGAAAAGTTGTTACTGTGTGCTAGAAGCACACAAAAATAGTGTCTCCAAGAGAAGATATACTCGTAAATAAAATTTTGAAGAATACTTTCTTTTCTTCCAAATACTTTATTTTTTCCCTACTTAAAAAATGTAATACGTTATTTTTCTCAAAAATAGTTGGCAACCCTATGTGGGTACCATACATTTCGCGAGGCCCTCTGGTAACGCAGAAAAGGTGGATTTGAAAAACAATTAAAACTGACTACTGACACTGGTCGGCGGTGGTCCCTCGTAACAGTTACCGCGAATGTCACTAACTGAAATAAAAAAAAAATATATAAAAAAAAATAGATTGTTTTGTAATTAAATTGGCATTTTAAACATAACAAAAAAAATTGCTCGTCCTCTCTTTGAGGTGCGAGGCCATAAGGAGTGCGAGGCCATAAGGAGTACGAGGCCATAGGCGATGGCCCACTCGCCCACGCCGTACCTCCCCGCTGCACATACGTTTAAAAAATAACCTCAGAGGTCCGAGACATCTCTCCTCTTCGATTGGACAGTACCCGCCAAAGCTGCGCAGCAAAGAGGTATGGAAATAAGGATATCTTATTGATCACTTACAAGGTATCTCCTCTCCTCTCTTCTCCTCTTCATTTTGGTGAAAACCGGACTTAAGACGGTTTATGGTTAAACCTTAAATCACACCGGGTCACCACAGCCTATCTTTTACTAATTGTGTGCTTTTTGAGTGAAAGGCACTAACTGTATGATTGTACGAAATAAATCATACTTACGGGTTTTCTAGAGACCTAATGCGGGTAACATTGTTGTTAACTTGGGGCGCCTCTGTAATATTGTTCCTAAATTGTATTGCTAAATAATCTTCAATTCCCTGAATTTGTTATGTTATATTAACTAATTTCATCAATATTTGTAATATTTAATATCTTTATAAATTATTTTATCAATTACGTTTTTTAATCGAGAATTTCACAAACTATTCGCAAAATGCCTATTACTTGTCTTAATACTAAAACTAAAGAGGAGAGAAAATAATAACCAAAGAGCTATATATGGCTTTGGTTATTATTTCCCCTCCTCTTTAAACAACACGATATAACCGTAGAGGGGTATTATATAGAGATACCATAGCTAAGAAAATGGTCCGAAAATTTAGATGGACTTATGTGGATTATCATTAGTTTGAAACAGACGCCTTATACGTATATTTTGTATTGCTCTGAGTATGAGATTTGTAGCACCGGCAGTAATTAAAACGTATTATATTTTAAATCAACACCATATTTGTTTCCATGACAATCTTCAACTTTCAGTAACTTTAAAGCAAAATAAATAAAGTGAACGCTAGTTCATATTTGCCGACTTTATCGAATATACTCGCTGGCTTCTCTAGACAATTCTCTTCTACGAATTTATATATAGCTCACATTACCATGTCTTCTTGTTATCAGCAGGTAAGTAAAGAAATAAACCATTTTTTATAAGTACATAATAATATAAAATTAGAGAAACGAAAATTCGAACGAGTTAGTTGTGTATTTATATAATCATATGATTAATGACTGGCAATTTAATATAAATTAATAAAATAAACATAAAAGGATATTTAATCAAGCATCCTTGCGTCGTTTAGGGAATGAAAGATGCAATAAATTTTTTTAATTGTTAGTTTTTAATATAAATAAATAGTATCCTTATTGACTACGGCGGTTTTTTAATATTGAAAAAATGTATTTTATATCTCCTTAATGTGAATGACAGATATAAATAAGCCATATAACAGACATTAAAAGACCTTAAATGTATTATTTGCAAAATATCAGTTTCTTTAGTAGCCATAAACTGCCAGAAGACAAATTAATGTTACACGACGCAATAAAAACGCAATAAACGCCTTCGCAATTTACGACACGATTACGTGAATATTGACAGTTTTAAGTCTGGACAGTGTCAGTACTTTAAAAAAATTAATTCTACCCCAAATTGTATGATCGTTCGCACTAACAGATTTACTGCTCTTAAGCCTCGGTCACACACAGAGAATGTTCGCTGTGATTAGGCACTCGCAGCGACTGTTTGCTGCCTATAGATTCGATCATCGCAAGTTGAATTCGCCGCGATTTGAATTGAACATGTTATACTTAGAATGTTTCTGTAATCTCCTGATTCTTTTGCAGCCAATTCTTTTAAAAGGGTAGTAGAAGCTCCAAACTGTTATCTGCGTTTAATGCATTTACAAACCCATTTTCGCTTCTTGTGACTTATGAGCATAATAAGTATTTGGTTTGCTATCTTTGCGCAACCAACGGAATACACTTTTTAGACGTTTTCTACGAATGGACTTGAATTGACTGGAATTTGAGGCACTGAGGAGTTCCTATGCGCGAGTTCGCTGTGGGTACAAGCAGGCAGCGAATACACTTACGGCGAATGGTCGCTATTTGTGATCGAGGCTTTACAAACAGATTATAGGTTTTTTTTATCAACGCTCTCACAGAATATCGGCGTGTAACGTTAACTTGAGCTAATCGTGTTTCGGGCGATGAGTGAGAGTTCTGATAGCTCTTTTCCTCCTCCTCGTAATCCATCCTCTCTACCCAATTCCTCCTGTTTTGATCCTTCTATCCTACCTCCCCTGCCCCATCCACTTTATTCTATCCCTCCTATCCCATCTTAAAGGCTAGCAACGCGTTGGCTTCGTGGATGGTATTACAAACGTCTATAGGCGACGTTAACCACTTTCCATCAGATCAGCTGTATAAAATAGAAAAAAGCTTTTATGCAGTTCAGGTTGACATATGTTTTATGGGACCGAAATTTCTGACATCCTATTCTTATTGCAGGATCACACAGTTTGAATCAATTTAATTGCGAAAATAAACCTCCTCGCATGTAGACTACGCATAATAACTACGGTGAAATCACAGTTCTATTAAAATGTAATGTGTTTTTAGGTTCATATTGTAGAAATATTTGTCGAAGATAATGAAAGTTGAATGTATAGTCGAGATGTTTTTATAGTATTGTAATGAAGTTATAATGTAAATATTTATTGCGTAATATGAAATTGTTATTTTATACCAAATTGAAATGTCCGAGAGAATGATACGCTTACATTGTCCGATTGCTTCATAAAGCACGACATTTTAAAACTCATCTCATTAGATACCTATGAAAAATATTTTTAACTTTAGCACGTTTTATGTATTGAATGAAAATGAAATTCTGAATTCTGTATTAGATTTGTATTAGATCAATTCATCAATTTCTGAGTGATAGTACTACTTCATCTGTGTTATGTAAACATATGTACAATAATACAATAAATATATTTGTGATATTATATCTTTGTTCTTTCATTTTCCCAATATTTACAGGCGCTCTACATTCTCACAAGAACTTCGTCAGAACGCGAGGAACGAGAATGTGGAACCGATTCTCGTTTTTTTCTCGCATCCTCACGAGAATGTACATTATAACTAGGATTTGCCCGCGGTTTACTTGATAATCCCGAGACACAAAGTACTGCAGCATTAGAAAAAATTTAAAGTATTGTTTTAGTGAAAACTGTGTCGGAATAAGCTAACTTTTATGCACCCGAACAACTACAAACCGCTCCCGGGAAAATTCCCGCCGCAGTCCCGGGTTAAAAAATATCACTCATTTTACACCTTTACATATGAGCATGAATAAGAGGTAGCGGCACCATGACTTGAAAACTATGGTTATGCATTAAATAGTAAACGGGCCATTTCAAATAATTCCTAGAAAAATTCCCGCGGGATTCCCAGGATAAAAAGTAGCGCAGATTTAAGTCCAAGAATTTGCTGTCGACCAGCGAAAACTGCATCAAAATCGGCCCAGTAGTTTTTACGTGAATCCCGAGCCAACGGACAAGAAATAAAAAAAATTGCACCATGTTCTCCGTCGTTTAAATAGTCTATTCTAGTTGGTTTTTATTAAATAGCTTCAATGTACAAACACGGAATTTTTAGAATTTTATAATATTTATTATAGATTACGCATAGTGTCCACTAACTGTATAATCGTGTATACATACATATTCGGAAATAGTGCTGTGTTTATTCCGTCATCCCAGTGAACGTTCCTTTTTAGTAAAATTCATTCACTGAACTAGTACACCTTAGTAGTACCATCAATACTATCCGCTCATTGGAAATTTTTGATCTCGTTTTTTCGTAACATTCGATTCACGGTTGCTATTTCCTAATAGTTCACCCTTCACGAACAACACATGCCTGACGAATCGCTGACTGGCGCGCTCCGGTTCTTATATCTTACCGAAGTTTCATTTGCCTTACTATCGGTTAAAGTTTGACATAAGCCCCATACGAGTAATGTCAAAATTCAACCGATGGTTCGGCAAGTGAATGAATAGTAGGATATCGGAATTGGCCATGAGTGAACCATGAACGTTAGGTATTGTGAAACGATTCTTTTAGTACAGTGTAGAAAACCGGTTCACGAATTTCACAAGACGGAATGTCTCTCTCCGGTGTCTGTCTGTTTATGTACTGTGTCGCAGATGCTTATGGTAGTAACTAGGCTAGGAAACTAGAGACATAAAAGAAAACGGACTTTTTGGAAAAAGACATGTAATCAGTTGAGATATATGGCTTTAAAAAATCGTTATTTTATTTTTCCATTATTACAAAATAGAAAACATCAGCCCTAAATTCTATTTAAAAGACGAGAAATCTTAAAAATAAGTTATGGAATTATGTGAATGAATTGCAATAATTGCAATAATAATAATATGAAAACACATCACACGAGTAATTCACTCACAATCACATGAATTGGTTCCTCCCTTATCATTTTACCACCGGACAAGCAGACGTACGCACTCACGCCAGCGATATATGGTGGGAGTACCAACGAAACGGACGAAACGCTATGCTTCCAGTTTTATCATACGCACCGCTGAAGAGTGGAACTCTTTACCGTCGTCTGTTTTTCCTGAAGAATACAATCTAGGTGTCTTCAAGTCTCGCGTGAACAGATATCTTCTAGATAAGCGTGCTCCACCTTACACTGCATTTTCGCCTGACATCAGGCGCAATGTCAGTCAAACGCGAACCTATTCATTATAACAAAAATCATTGAAACTAACTAAACCCAGTACAAATGTCAACATAATAAAAAAAAATCTTAACATCTCTCATCTTTATACAATCTGGGCCCAGAGTGTATGAGAGCGTATCCGTTTGTCTCAAAATTATTATCAAACGAAAGAGTTTCTCCACTAGACAGATTTCAAATGTATTTTTGTCATCCCGTTTATATTTACACCTTACCTTACAGCTGTCGTTGTGAGATGAAGGGGAGGGTGTACCTTTACTGCAGTTATTTCTTCAATAGATATGAGATTTAATAGTTTTACACACGTAACGGCGGGGGTTTATTTTTTAAGCTCTTTTAAACATTTTTGAGTGGAACTTTGTAATTTCTAAGTTTGTAAGTAGCGGCCGTGTTACGCAACATCCCTTTTTTGGAAACTGAAGGGGGAAGGAGATTCTGAGTAAGGAATGGGAGTAGCGAACGAATGGGTGACTAACGCGTGCTCGCCTTTCTTCCCACTCCGTATATAATGTGATATATAGATAAACAACATCAAATATGTTCTCGGCATAAAGAAAGCTAAAAACGTGTCGTCGACGATATTGAGGATAAAAACTTCCAATATTGGTTAATATTAAGCAAATATTGGATCACGTATGGGAAAATAATTTAGATACAGTATATGGCTGACGAGCGTGTCTCGGAAAGAGGCACGCTGCCTACTGCCTATTCATAACCTTGCGGTGTTAGATATTTCTAATCTTCCAGAATAGTTATTATAGTTTTAATTGTAATGACATAAATTTAAAGATCTTATGTGAAGCGAAATCATCAAAAGCATCAACATCTTATTCATCCATATTTAAATATATAAATAGACGTCTTTTATTTCTTTACGACTAATTTTGATTTAAATAATCGAGAGTTTAACTTGCAATTTCGTAAAAACATTATATAATAACAAACGTAATTCAATATATGTTAGTGTCTTGACCTGAAAAACAAATCACATTTTTAAATTAAGAAATAACTTAGGGAAAGTACCTACCAAGACCAAGTGTACTATTTTCTTAGTTTTCGCGACTAGTATACATAACAAAACTACGTTTTAATGGTTTTAAGCGCGGTAATTTAATTGATTTTCATTATATTATTTTACCTCTCACCCATTTTAATATTATATAAAATTATTATAGCTAGGCATGTTTGCTGAAGAGTTTCTTGCACCGCTTCTTCTCTTCAAGTCACAACATGTTGCGAAGCGGTGGTAAATTAGATTAGGCTGCCAAAGAGTAAATAATAACCATAAACAAAATTAAAACTAAATAATTAAAAAGAACAAGTTGGCGGTAGGCTAAATAAAACTTTAACAGTACTCATTGACACTTGACATCTTTGTCTTCCGTAATCACAGCTACTGAAAAGTGGCTGAAACGTCGGAATAATGAAAATCAAATAAATTACCGCGCTTAAACCCGTTAAAACGTAGTTTTATTACAGCAGAACTTTTGAGCGGCTAGTTGGCATAGTTGGTAGTGCATTAGCTAGTCGATCATTGTTGTTAAGCGTCGCTTGTTGCGGTCAGTACTTGGATGGGTGTAAAAATTCATTCAACGGAAAGCCTTACCACGATACGCCCTGGGACAAAAGTATACTGTTTTTTTTTATATATAAAACAATTCCTCCTCGAATTCTCATATCGAGACCCTTATTCATTTAACACTAATATCATAAATATGAAATTAACTAATGGCTGTATAATTGCGGCTTTTGGGGTGCGAGACCCTGGACTATTGGCCTTGAGGCGTGAAAACTTTATTGAGACATAGCCAAATGTCCTATATATGTCTCACCTGAAGATAAAGGCCGGTCTACACATTTTTTTTTTAAGCCTAACCTGCGCCTCTCTCCTATGTGCTTTTACGAAGTGCCACAGGAACTAGACTATGAGTACTACATCTGTGACACCCTAGCTATCTCACTGAGGGTACCCCCGGGGTGGGTACCCTCTTCACCAACAGGAGGGGGGGAAGTCCGCGGGATCCCCCACTGGTCCACGCGGCCCCCTGTGATGGATTACGGGAGGAGTTGCGCGTAGCGGCGCCTACGACCCCGAAGCCGCTTTCTGCGGATGGAGTCCGCTCTTCTCTTTTTCTCTCTCGGCTGCCTCCTTCTGGGCCATAGTTGACTCGCAAAAGGAGGCTACGGCTAACCACTTACCTTTGCTGCGGAGTATGGCCTCGACCAAACCTCAAGCACCTCGGGCAACGCATTAGCGTTGCCATTCAAAGAGAGAATGCCACCAGTCTTCTAAGAACGTTCCACCTGATAGCGGTATGGCACACGATTTTCTACATATAATTTACTTTTAGTATAATATATTTTAAGGTTTTATTTGTAAGTTTGATTACATTGTAATTTTATTTAACTGAATATAACGCATAACATTTTACATTTTAACAGATTTAATCGGTGTTGACAGACTACACTTATAACCGTTAGTAGGTAATCATTCCTTAAGTTGTTAACAAAATTTGATATTTTACCTTTTCTCTCAAATACAGACAGACTTGAATGGGGTGGGAGAACTAAAAATACGGTCAAACCATAAATAATAATGAGTCATGTTTAGGATTTTGGTAAAAAACCCGGATTTTTATATTTTCGTTTTAATTACGTACAAAATACAAACATTAAAGCTTAACTATTTAAGAATTAATTACAAAACAATTAATTACAATTTAATTAAGAGGAATTTCTTGACAATGTCACCTATTTGGACATTGCATATGGTTTCTACATGGAACTGTTAGTTATTTAATTCTATTAAGTATTTTATATTCGACTACGCGTAAAAAAAGTCGTCATCTACTTCGAAATTATTCCGTTTTGGCAGCTCATGGGCAATGTTCGACGGAATTTTATCTGTAAAAAAAAAACAATAAATATTGAAGAAGTATTTGACGTGATAAAGCCATGTTGGAGTTTTATCTTGATTACAGCCCGCTGGGCCGGCTCCCTCGGCCTGATACCACGCTTTCACAGGATATCGTTGTGAAACCGATAGCCTTGAGCTAATCCTAATTCGTACTATGATTGAGAGTTCAGATATCCTATTTTTCCCGTCCCTATCCCAACCTAAGGGCTTTGGTTTTGCCCTTGATCCGGGAGCCTCTGGACTCGACTTTTTTTATTAAGTGGGCCGTCAGCGAGCTTGCCCACTTCGTAAATAAACAAAAAGTTTCTTGGTGAGCAAAAATCACAAGCCGACCAAAGACACAACACCAGCATTATGTAATTAATAGCAATGTTTTTGTCAAATAATTTTTATTTTTTTATTTATATACTCTGTGTATTTGTGGTATTCTATGACTGTATCAAAGCGCCGGGTGATATTTACGTAAATACACTACTATACTACAAAACACTTTATACACATAGTTACAATATTTTCCAGACAGTACAATAGGCGGCCTTATCGTTTAAAGCGATCTCTTCCAGACAACTTAAATTATAGGAATTTGTTAGCTAATCTGGCGATGTAGATGGTGGAGGAAAAAGGGGCAATAGATACAGAAAATACTTAAACTAATTCAAGAATTAAATATATACATACATACAACATAGTCATAAGTATATATACATACATAGTCACATCAATATATACACATAGTGATATATATCTAATATACAAATATATTTAAGTATACTATAAACTTTTTAGATCTATTTAAATGCAAAACTAAAGACCGGTTAATTTTAAAAATAAACACGAATTAAATTTAGGAAAAGCAGATAATGCATGAAAGTTGACATAAAAATAAAATTTACTAGCCTAACATGTTCATGTTCCTGCTACACCTGGGATAATGTTAATTTTAGTGACTGTGTCACACAGGTGTGGCCAAGGATTTAATAATTCTATTTAATGCGTTGTTTGAGACGCGAATTGACGTTAAACATTAACAGATAAACCATGTATCTACATTCCCAAGTGTACCTAATCATAAACGGCGTTATTTTTAACCCTATAAGAAAGTTGTATTTGGACACAGCCGCTAACACTCTCCCCAGTGTAACAAGGACATAAGGGAGGAGCACTGCTAACAAGTTAAATTGAATTAATTATCGCAGTAGAGAAGAAAGAACACCAATTTAGACATCTAACGAGCAACAGACAACAGACGTACGAGAAAGTAGACGTATTTATGGTTTATAGACTTTAAAAGAATATTATGCAAATGGTACCTATTCTTTATTCATAATTCTATTATAATTCTATGTCAGGACTTAAGAACAGACGAGCATGCATGACAAGAGTTATGAATGTCAAAGAAGCAAGTGAGGTGTGTAAGAATAAGCCTGAATGGCGCTCTGTTGTTCGTGCCTACCCCGCAAGGGAACTGGCGTGAAGTTATGTATGTATGTATAATTCTATTAAGAGAAATTCTTTCTTAAATCTGTGCTTTTTCCATAACAGAATGTGTAAGTGCACCATATGCACCCTCCTCCCAGCGCCTGTAATAATACAGCCTATAGTTGTCTGGAAGAGACTGCTCTTCAGCGATAAGGTCGCCCGTTGCACCATCGGTGTCTTTGCTTTTGAGTTGTCTGGACGGCCTCTGTGGTTAAGCTTTTTCCGGCCTATGTCACAGCAATGCAGAGGTTCTGGGTTCGATTCCTAGCATGGTAAATTTCGGAAAATGTCTCTGTTATTTACTATGGTCTGGATGTCTGGAATCGGTACCAGAGTAGTCCGTTGTAAATTACCCATATCACAACGTAACTTGCTTAATTTGGAGATATGGATACAAATATGTGTCTGTCGATTATTATATTATTACTTGTTTCCTTTAGTGTACAATTTTAACCACCGATCTATCTGCGAAGTAGACAAATTTTAGTAGTGCGGGAAAGTGTACGAATCGTGTCAGCGGAATATAGAGATTACATCCGATTGCAAATTATATTTCCGACATGAACCCGGTCTGCACTTTTCTGAGCAAACGAAATCAAAGCCGATCAGAATAAATTACAGGTTGTGTAAAACTATACATTACTGTTATCTATGTATTTATAATACGATACGTACCATTACACCTATACACCAAATTCGACCAAATAATCATCTCCTGTGAAAAGCAGAACACGCCAAGTCTCCCGCCTTTGAGCGTGGAGTCGTACACGTTGCCGGAATCTGCCACGAATCGATTGTTTTCATAGATTTTGAGTCGTATCAGGCCTATTTTCGGGCGATGGAGCAATCTCCAGCGATAGGCGGTTTTTTCCCGCCAGCCCACATTACGGGGGTCCTTCCATAATAGAGTTACCTGAAAATGAAATAAACAACACAGAATATAATTCAAAATAAAAATTTAGTGCCTTTGTGACACCTGGTTGGAACGAAGTTCCTTTCGCTGTATATTTCTAACTAGCGGCCCGTCCTGGCTCCGCACGGGTGGGTGGTTTATGGACAATTTTTTTACACATTGGGTTATATTATTGAAGTTTTAGTAGGAATCCCAATTTTGTCTAGTAATATGTATAGCTTATGTTACTCAGGAATAATTTAGCATTCTAATGGTGAAAGAATTTGTGAAATCGGTTCAGTAATTTTTGAGTTTATTCGTTACAAACATACAAAAATACCAAATCTTTCCTCTTTATAATATTAGTATAGAAAAATCTTAAAGTTCTCAAAAACTCCTTTAGGAAATGACCGGACTAGGAGCGAGAATGCGAGATGGAATACTCCTTCATCTCAAAGGGAAGCCCTTCCGCCGAGACTGCTGGTGTGCCTCGCGACAATAATAATCGGGCTTACGGCCCTAGGCCGTATAGTTATTGTTGTTTTTTTTTTTTTTAATATATTTTGTATGTATCGGGAATAGTTTGCGTCTTCAATGATTGCACAGCGCCATCTATTGGCTTGTATTTGTTACACGACAGTCGCGCAGTTTCAAAACGTTCCAAAAACTGTTAATAAGTATCTAAAACCATCGAAAACCAAATACATATATGCTAAGTTTTATCCCAATCAGTCCAGTAGTTTTTCTGTGAAAGCAGGCAGACAAACAGAGTTACTTTCGCATTTATAATATTAATGGAGATTAGTATACAAACAGAATCAAGGTACAGCAGTATCGCGCAGAATCCACACATGGCGTAAAGAGGAACAATCTATACAGCGATCATCATTTTTCATTGCGGTTAACACTTTTTCCGTCTAGCTCCCATCTATAGAGTAATTTGCGTTAAGAAACATCGTTCCAAAAATAAGAATAACTGAGAATTTTAATAACAAATATGTCGGCATGCAGATGGGTATGCTGGTTTAAACAACATTCGTTAAGTTTTTGAGATAATCACAGGAAATCTTCTTTATGGTTCCTAGCTAACTAAAGAAAATAAGGGATGTTTTTTAAGGGGAATTTATTTAAATTTTCCGTCGTTTCGTTAACACATATGTTTTAATAATATAACATTAAAAAGAGAGAGAATGATCTGGGACCCTAAACATTTAACAAGAACTACATTAGGCCCACACATCAAAGAGACGACACATGTCGGATACGTCTCACACGTGGTAAAGTCGGTAAGCACAACAAACCGAGGCGCGTCTAACAGGTTAGCCATCACATCGCTTGGCGTAGATCTAATGTGGTAAGGAAGAAGGAAGTATAAGCAACCATCGTACGCAGTTGTCATTTATTGACGATTATGGGCTTTGCAGTTATGCACATCATTTTTCTCCTGAGATTCTATCGCAATGTGCCGTTCGATACAGGGGTACAATGGACCACCACACTGCTGATGACGTGGACACTCTGCTGCCCGGGATGTACTAGGTCGGCGCCTTGGACGTTCACTGTGCAGTAACTTTGTACTAGATCCGGCGGTGTCCACATAAAAGGCAATAATGGGGCGCAGGTTTAGGTTTAGTGGTGTAGTTAGGAACGACTAGCCCTGAATCCCACACTCGTCTGTTGCGGCGCATCTTGCCGCGTTGGCGCGCGCATGGCGTGGATATTTTTTTTTTTTTAAGGCGGGGGATATGCTATTTACGCACAATACCCGGTCCTTTGCAAGGGATTAGACCATAGTTGATCATGGAGGCTTTACCCTTTAATAAGGGACAATCCAAACAGTAATCAACCAGCTTGTGTGGAGACTCCGAAAAGTTGCACGGGCAATAACCACTACCCACTAAAACCACCCTCCTCCCATGTGCCCCGCGCTTTTTATGACATGGCGTGGATATAATGTAACTCTAAACATCTAGCCGCTATATAAAATGTATGAGCACTCCGACATGTCTTGATCTGAGTATGGATATGGGCCGACGTGTAACTAATATATAGTTTTTCAGAGCTAAGTATTTGACTGGGCGATTGTCCTGAAGAACATCACTTAAAAAATTATACCTATTAATATTCTGATATCGTCGTGGTAGCGTAATGACTAGCGCACGCATCCCAAACTCAAAGGGCGCGGGTTCGAATCCCGGCCGGAACGCATGCACCACTTAGGGCACTTTTCTGACCTCATGTGCATATTACCACATGCTAACAACGGTGAAGGAAAACATCGTGATGAAATCTGCACATCGAAATAGCCCATGTGTTAAACCTGCCAAGTCGCCTTGGACAAGCGTGGCGGGTATACTATCAGTTTCCCAATAATGAGAGTTCCGAGCCCAGCAGAATATAATAATAACAGCCCATAAAAAACAAACATCCTACTAATATTATAAACGCGAAGAATGTATGTATGTTTGTTACTCTTTCACGCTAAAACTACTGAATGGATTTTGATGACACTTTACAATAATATAGCTTACAGTCAGAATAACGCGTAGGCGTATAATTTATAAAGATATAGTGTGAATTATCCAAAATATAACGATCTTCCATCGCCACGTGGGTGAGACCACGGGGCGCAGCTAGTATATAGTATTCTGATGTGGACTAACTTGATCAGGCGTAGACTCTGTGTTCCAGAGTGCGTTTCTCATGAACTTGCCAGGACCGGTTTTGGAATTGACCAGCTTGATCTGGATGCCCGGCTCGGCAACCGCCCGGAACGGCGTCGTCTGCCAGTACGTCTGCGTGTTCTTCTTCCACATCACCACGTAGAAACGTTTGTTGTTTTGATACCTTATAAATATTAGTTGCGTGATACTCGAGATTGTAGTATATAATGTTAATAACTAACAAACCAAGGAATCCTCAGGCCAAACAAAGAACCCTCAAAATGCCTAATCGATTCGTCCGGTGAGCAGAGGGCTGCTGCGTACCTTGGACAACAGATCAGTATCAGATCCAGCAAAGAAACGTAGCCAGGCTTCGTGGCACCTTACCAAGAAGAAGAATAGAAGACGATGACCTAAGCTCAGTTTTCTACTTATAATCTTGAGGGATTATAGATAGAATAGCAATAAGTTTTCTTTATTATTTCTTATAATGTCTTAGTTTCTTTTTAGAAAACAGCAGTTGATGGTAAAGACGTTGACCGAGTTTCCTAATCAAAAAATGACCTCATACCTTCTTTGTAGCGCGTTCAATTCTCAATAGAAATACTTTAAGACTTTTACAGTACAACGTATTGTTCATTATATATAAAAAACAGAAGACAAATCAATTTTTCCTGTGTTATTCTTTTGGGAAATCAAAAAGTTTGATGCGGACATCCTTAATATTAATATTAAGGGCTCATATTTTACAAGACCTATTAGTAATGCTTCTTCTTCTTCTTTTATATAAACATAAAGAAGCCATTGATAAGCAGATGGCAGAAAAATAGAAATGAATGTTTAAAATAAGGTTAAAAGGAGAATTATAAACTAAAAATATCTACAATTGTCGAGTAGGAAACTAATTATTATACATTAATTATTAATTATACATTTGTAGATGCTAGACAATGCGTAAATAAGTCAATATCCACATGATCCAACTTACTTCATTTATTGAATTCGTTGGCTGTCCTGATAAAGAATGTATGGCGACGGGAAACTATGCGTGTCAAGGTGAATGTAGTAATTTTAGATGATATAATAATTCAATAGAATCGGAAATGTATGAGAATGACATCATAGCGTAACGGTATGTCATTTCCAGACATTTTCTATTCTATTCGTTTAGTGCTAATGCCACTTGTCTAGAGAGCCTGAAATAAGAATGAACTCTGAAGTAAAGCATCCACTCACCCAAATATGAATCCAACATAATCATCGTCAATCTGAGTATCCACGAATAAGGTACCCTCAAAATCAACTCCACTAAAGCTTTCAAAGCCAATAGCCAATCCCGGGTCGGAATTGAGTGTCTGGTGAATTTCAGCTCCATCATTAACAATCTCCCAATTAGGGTCCTGTTGCGACTCTCCTTCAGGGTCTAACGGCACTTTCATATAATATCTAAAATGATATTTTAATTTAAATATGCGATAGGTATTCATATCAAAATTAAGAGATTCGAGTAGAAGAAACATTGTATCTAAATGAAAACCTAATTATTTTTTTAAACTGTATTCCGTAAAGACCTTATTTAGATGCAATTATAGGTCACTTAGGGCTTAAAAGTAATTCTAATAATATTCATTTCCATAAAAGTATAAATAAATTAAACACCTTCAACAATAAACAGTGGCGTAACAATATTATAGTAGAGAAGGCAAATGCCACGGGCATAGATAATAATATACTATATATTAAAGCCACAGGCTTCAGCGGCCCTGTGTCCAGTCCTTAAGCACAGGAGGAGCCCAACTTTTATTAAAATATTTAGTTAAAGATATTAATTTTGTATTTAATTAGTTTGTTTGGTACTAATTGAAGAACATACACGAATTATACAACTAGATTATCAAGACTTGAATCACAAAAGATATCTTCAGTTTAGACTGCATCTATTGCGCTAAGTACCTTTTTATTGTCGCGACACATCTTTGGAGCTTTTTTAGAGGGTCCCATCCTACGAATTTGCCGCGGGTTTTAGGTCCTGTAGTCAAGTGGCATTAGCGACAAACGAATAGAATAAAAAAATGTATGGTAATGACATATCGTTACGCTAAATATTATGTCATTCATTCCCTTATATTCTCTATTCTATTGGTTTAGCGCTAAAGCCACTTGTCTGCAGGGGCAAACGATATAGTTACGCCACTGATAATAAATAAACCTTAAATTGTATCTATACACTGAGCACAGATTGATTTTGATACACTAATGTATACTATTTTCATACCAAAATTATGACAGCTGTTTGTTGTAAGAGGACCCGTATGTTCACAACAAAACAAAACTTATTTCGTAAAAATCAGGTATTGCACAATTTTTACTGCAACTTTAAGAGGCCATAAAGTTTAGCACCGACTAGGGTTATTAAATTAACAAGATTCGTTAAAGTTTTAGTAAGATTCAGTTTCAAGAAAATGTCTCGTGACCACCTTACCTAAAATCAGTTCGATGAATAAGTGAATTATTAGGACAATTGTCGTGTTCATTTATAACTTTATCACCATCAAAATCATTGTCACACGCATCTCCAGTTCCATCATCTAAAAATAATAATCTTAAGATCACATCCGTTATGCTAGAGATTTTTTATATAAGTAAATACTTTAGCTCCATCGAGACCTTTTAAATATGATTGAAAGAAGTCTAGCATGATATAAATGTTGGCCTATATTTTGGGCAATGCATTAGAATTTCTACGCAACGTGGAAACGCGTTCAGCATTTTGGGAACACCTCCCACCGACAGTGACCAGAAATCCACTTTTATTTATATATTGATTTAAATGCTGTAAACACTTGAAGGAAATTGGGAATATTAATTACATATTGCAGATCTGAATTTGTTAATTTATTATTTATTTAGTTGTACAACTTACTATTAGAATCCCTCTGATCTCTGTTGGGAACTAATGGACAATTGTCTTCAATGTCGGGTATTCCATCATCGTCGTCGTCGTCGTCACATGCATCACCCTTGTCATCACCATCAACGTCGCGCTGATCACTGTTTGGTACTCCCAGACAGTTATCCATGCCATCTTGTATGCCATCTCTATAAAAATAAGACAATATTAATTCTAATTAATTATGAACTTAACTTTAAAAAATACTTAATTTTTTGTCCTAAAATGTCGAAACCTGAATCAAAATAAAACTGATTTTTGATATAATTAATTTATTCAACAAAAATGATAAAGTCTCAACAACTCATTAATTAATTCTAATAACATTGAGTACAACCCTAATATATTGCCAACGACTTGGTCTGTCAAATTCATCTCAACAACAATAAAATCTTAAAAACAGCTGCTATAAAGAGAAATACAATTTTGTTCACTCACTGATCTCTATCAAGATCACTGTCGCAAGCATCTCCAACATTATCTCGATCAGCATCGTCTTGGGATGGATTCCTGATTCTAGGACAGTTGTCACACACGTCGCCTATGCCATCATCGTCCATGTCCTCTTGTTGAGGATTGTATTTACGTGGACAATTATCTTGTTCATTAGGTACACCTAGCAATGGAAAACAGATTAATTTCTATATGACAACCTAACAATATGGTACATAAATAACGCTTGGTCTTCGAATAGACTTGAATCTATTTTCATTTTTACCATCTGTATAAGACAATATTCTGAGATACTGTTCATAATTGTGCTATAGTCTACCTTCTAACACTGTACCGCCCACTATTGGCAGCGACTCCTATTTCCTTGAGCCGTTACGCTTCCTTACGCAACTGTTGTTAAGAACATTTACGCATTTTATGCCAGCTAATCATAACCTCTGTTGTTGCAAATATCCATAGGCGACGGTAACCTCTTGCCATGAGTCAATCCGTCACACTATCCGCTTTATTATAGTAATAAAAATACTCTTTAAATAATTCATAATACAAGAATATAACTCCCTGCAAACATGTAACTCTTTATGATCCCTAATTGGTGCCGCGGCGCTGGGTTTAGTGATAAGCGGACTGTGTCAATTTTGCGGGAAAAGAAGTGTGGGACAATTTTGATGGGAATTTGAGAATGAGCACGCACTTACTAGGTTAATGGGAATGAAATACGGTTGCTCCTCTACCCTTAGTCCACTTTTCATATTTCATATTTATTTATTTTGCATTAGACACGGTTACAAGATGTTACAATACATGGTGATAGTTTCACGTGTGCTAGCTAAATTGGCGTGCAAAATTATTCTTAAAGTGCAATTTTATTATTCTAATTATCTTATTATATTACAATTAAATTATAAATGTCAATAAAAAATTAGTCAAGATTGTATTTATCTCATATAATCCTGCATTGAATAGAAACATTTATCCACCAGCCAGTTAAAAAGCTTTATATTAAATAAGTTGCCTTTATATTCTTTGATAATTGGAGGTATTTTGTTATAGATTTTTATAATCATAATATGGCTATTTCTACTATAGAGATGGTTGTTCACCGGGGGGTGTGCTAAACGATTTCCATGACGAGTGTTAAACCTGTAAACATCTTCAAATTTTAGAAATAGCTCTGGATTGCTTTTCACAAATTTACAAGCTTCAAGTATGTAAAGGCTGGGAAGCGTTAAGATTTTATATTTTCTAAAGAGGGGGGCACAAGAAGTCCACGGTGGTACATTAAATATTGCTGCACTTCACTTCACTTTATTGTTAATTATGCTATTAGTAATTTATATTATACAGGTTTTAATATATTGAATTATTGTGGTGCGGAGCGGGTTATTTATAAGTTATATATACACACAATTATGAGTTGCGGGCGCGGTATATTTTATGGTATTTTATTTATTTACAATGTGCGCGGCGATTTAATTTTAATATATTTTATGATATGAGATGAATGATTGACGTGACGTGCGAAAGGGAACGCGACGTCAGATTTGAAGTGAGAATTTAAATGTGTCGAAGAAAAGTATGAATAGGTCGAAAGGAGGTTTCCATGGCGGTACCACTAATATTTAAGTATAGATATTGCTTACGATCATCATCGATATCAGGATCACAAACATCGCCAAAACCATCTCCGTCAACATCTTCTTGTCCTGGATTATATCTTCTTGGGCAATTGTCACAAGCATCTCCGCGTTTGTCATTCCTATCTTCATCTCTATCTAATTGGTCCGGGTTGGGTATTAAGGGGCAATTGTCCTGTAAATTAAAATTAATTCAAATCACTTTCTTTTTTCTTCAAATATGATTAAGTGTGAGTGAATGAGTCTATCATTATTATTCATTTTTATGAACAACTCCAGAATGACCAAGATAATAATTATACTAAAATGTTCAAGATAAAATCTGTCTTAAGAGTTTTTAAGGCAATTTTTCTGAATCTCTTATAGTGTCCAGAGATTTCTGTACCAAGTTAATTAATCACTTATAAACTAAATACTAACTGGTAAATTTGGAATGCCATCATCATCGGCATCCGGGTCACAGGAGTCTCCGATGCCGTCTCCATCAGCGTCCTCTTGTCCGGAATTGGATACATTTGGACAGTTGTCTTGTTTACAATTTCGCTCGCTGCAATGAAGTTGATGATCTGGATATCCGTCTAGATCTCTGTCTGGACCGCACACAGTGCCGTTGCCTGCCCAACCGGTCTAATCGATATAAATAATATTATTATAATATTCCATGGGTCTTATGAGTCTATAACAATGATTAGATCTACAGCTGTTACTATAGACGTGCTTTTATTTTTCTTGTGAACCGCCGATTTCACAATCAACAGATAAAAGTTATGCATCGACTAAATGGCTTAAATATTATACAATACATTACAATCAATTAGTACAATGAAGGAAACTTAACTTATATTGTATTCTATCTATAATTTCTTAACATTATAAGTATAATACTAAGTCTAGGTCATCGAAGTCAATGGGTAAAGTCACAAGAAGGCTAGCTGCGTTACGGTAGAAATCAGCCGAAGAATCTGTGAGTCGTTTTGATGAATCTTTCTAGAGCCTCATGACCTCAGGACCCCACGGTCCAAGGGTTTCAACAAAAAACGGTACAAACATATAACTCTCACCAAGCGACACCCCTCACTTCACCCCTTCACTATAAAATTATAATAATATTTAACTAATAGTTTATTTATAAGTACGTTTGATTTAATTGAATTTTTTATATATAGGTTTTTTTTTAAAGATCCCTCTAATAACAAAACTGGCCCTCACAAGAGTCGCGACGCCCAAGTTGAGAAACAATTTTCTAAAGACTGACAATTCATTGGCTTCATTTCGGTGTTATATACGTACGTATACGTCTATAGCCGACGTTAACCGCTTCCTGACGGTGATAATTTGACACTTATAAGCTCCATACAAGTAATGTCAAAATTCAAACAATGTCAAGGCAAGTGGTAACGCTATCTGGCGGTAAACGTCATCCTTTCCCAATCCTTCCTCACCCCGCGCGCATACGCCGCTTGCTGCTCGCTAGCACCTACTGAAACGTGTAAATCAATCCCGCTCTAAACGAACGCGTGTGATGTGATAGTGCCGCCATTGTAAAATTAAGGGAGATCAGACCACAGCCGGCCGGCCAGGAAGCCTGCAGCAGCTGTGTGTGAATGTATAGTAAGATAGGAACCGACCATAAGTGGACCATGTCTTCTTGCCAGCTTCATAATAAAAGACTAACATGATACTTACAGCACAGACACACTTCTGCCCATAGCTACAGACAGCATTATAACGCCTACACATCTTCGGATCACATCTCTTGGTTAAGTCACCGACGGCGAAACATGGCCTCGTTGTGTTCACGTAGTAATTTCCACCGCACGGCACACATGTGTACGAGCCCTGGTTATAAACAAGAGATAATATTTTCAAACACATATATTGCAAATAAGAAATTTAAATCTAATTTACACCGTAATTTACTAAGACACATAACAATTGTCACACATATTAACAAAAAAACTTCAACGGACAAGTGGAAAAACGAATCGCAACAAAATTTTAACTTGAAGTTTTACGGGCAGGTTTTCAAATTGGACAAGTACATTAACAATTTGCCCGTAAAACTTCCAGTTACAACGTTGTTGCGAGTCGTTTTTCCACTTGTCCGTTGAAGTTTCACTTCTACTATGTGTCCCAGCACACATTTCGACTTTTCGCAGGTTTACTGCAAATGATGATTTGGTTAGGTTAGGTACATTTTAATTAATAAATTTTTGAAAAATAACAAGAAAATTTACTACAAATTTTTATTAATTTGCAAACTCTGGTCAAATAATCCACTTGATGGAAAGTGGTCATCGCCGCCTATGGACATTTGCAACACCAAGACCACTTCGGAGAAATTTTATAACGCCCTTCTTAAATGACCCCATGTCGTAACGCTGAGGGAAATCTTGGCGGGGAGTTCCCTCCAAATAGTTATTGTACGCGGAAGACACGTTCTAGAAACTACGACGTCGTTAAACATTCATAGAAATCAGGTTTTCCAATGTACATCTCGCCCAAGCACGGCGAGCAGTGCAGTGGTGTAAATGGGACTATAGCATCAGATCAAACAGTTCCTCGGAACACTTCCTATTTTGCAGATAGTAGAATATGCATACAGACGCAATCTCTTCGTAGACGATTCTACCTACGTAACGATTCTAATCCATCTGATAGTATGGGTTGTTGACAATACACCGGCGCGACGCTGAATGGAGTCGACAAGGATGGCCTGGTTAGCAAATTGACCATATAACAGAAAATACGTAGTTGAAACGAAATAATTAGGAAAAACCGAAAGCAGAAAATAGGTACACATTATGAATTATTTAATTTGTCACAAAATCAGCGACTATAAAATAAACCTTGCAATTCAGACGAAATAATGCAACATCATATTAACATAACAAGCTTGTTGTAGCGAATTCTGTTTGCGACGCATAAATAAATGCCAAGGGGATAATCCTGCAAGTGACGAGCTTGCTCCTTGATTAATATTATGCTAATATCCATCCAGAGACAATCTTTAAACCAATTTAGGGTACAGCGACCGGTGTATGGTATGAAAATTGGCACCCTGAATATTTAGAGATATATATGCACATATCTAGACAAGTGGTTTCCAACCTTTGATCTAGCGCCCCCGTTTCAAGTTAAAATTCCTATATAAACTTTGTATACATTGCCGGCAGACCTACGCTCTGCTAAATCGATCCATAGTTTCAACAGACTTGTGAGGGAGCATTATCTAACTGCATAATATGTATTATTTGTTGTGTATGTCTATGTACGTATATGAATTACATGTCACGTTGTTTGTCCGCGATGGACTCCTAAACTATTTGACCGATTTTAATCAAATTAGCACACCGTGTGCAGTTTGATCCGACTTGAAAGATAGGATAGCTTACATTTGGACCCGGTAGGTGGCGCTGCAATCGGGTTCTAAATTTTATTTCTTCAGGGCAGAACAACGTCTGCCGTGACAGCTAGTATATATATATATATATATATATATATATATATATATGAGAGTGTGTGTGTGTGTGTGTGTGTGTGTGTTGTGTGGGTGTGGGTGGGTGTGTGGGTGTGGGTGGGTGTGTGGGTGTGGGTGGGTGGGTGTGTGTGTGTGTGTGTGTGTGGGTGTGTGTGTGTGTGTATGTGTGTGTGTGTGTGTGTGTGTGTGTGTGTGTGTGTGTGTGTGTGCGTGCGTGCGTGTGTGTGTGTGTGTGTGTGTGTGTGTGTATATTGTATATTTATATACTTATCTATTACATTATTAATATCACACTTATAAGTATATTATTGTACATTATATTATATAATATATTATCATTAGTATAGTGTTAAGCTGCACGCCAACAATTTATTGTGAATTAAGATCCTTGTCCATCCAAAGGTTGCCTGGAAGAGATTGCTTTGAGCAATAAGGCCGCGCATTGTACTTACTACCTTCTAATTTAAACATATGCAAATCTGTTACTGTTTTTAATTTGGTGTACAATAAAGAGTATTGTTGTTGTTGGTGTTATTATACCACGAAAGTATTATTGATAAAATAATATTCCGTAATAATAATATATACCGATTTAAAAGTATCTCTATTGTTCACATGTATATTGTATATTAATTTTCTCAATAAATTGTCAGGATTGAAGCTGAATTTCGAATATAAATCTAATTAATTGGAATAATATACTGATTTTATTTACATGTATGCTTTCACGCCTGTATCCTGAAAAAAACTTCGCTTCATCAACTTTCAGGAATCTCTTCACGTGTATGTACGTTTATTTTTTCATTTGCATAAAACGTGGCTACAATTTTTGATTACGACACTTTAATAGACTCTTTAAACGTCAAACCTCCTTTAAAGGTACAATTGCATTTAGATGGGTACTCGCTCCTTTGACAACCTATGACTAGACAGTTGTTCATTTGTAAGAGCTGAAGATCGTACTAACTGTTTGTTTAGGATAAGGTTGACGTTTCACAAATTTAAACTAATTACCTTTGAAAATAAATTAGTTATTGTTCATTAGGTTATTTGATTATTCCAAACAAATTTAACAATCAAAATAATATTTACGAGTTTACTTTGAACTAAAATTATTCCTAAGAGAAAAGCAGTGATGTCAACTATATAATGAAGATATCTAAGGCATAATAAGTATATTTTGCACCAAAATATACTGCAAAATCTAAATTCTTTAAATTCTAAATTTTTATCCGTGCAGGAACGGAGAAAGAATACGATTTCCTGCGGCCGGGCGGCCTGTCGTAAGAGGCGACTTAACAACCCACAGCCAGGTGGTAGGGCATTTGCCCGACTGGATGGCTACCACCCCTGGTCTAAAGTATGTCGCCATAGCAACCTTGAGTTGTGTTCCGGCATTAGTAACCAGGTTCCAGTCTCCCTTAAGAGAGCAGCAGCGCATTTGTAGCAACTTTCGTGTTGCAAATGTCCATAGGCGAGGGTAACCACTTTCCATCAAGTGGACCGTCTGCCTGTCTGCTGATCTCCTGCTATAAAAAAAAAAATCTTTTCGGTTGCAAAGCTGGTGGCGCACCTAATGCAGTGTGTTTTTTTTTTCAAGTTAATTTCTTTCATAGTTCAAGAAAGAGGAAACTATGGATCTAAAACAGTTCTAACAGATTCTATATAATACAATTTCTTACTCTCTACGATTATGATACTAGCATCTTTATTTGTTTCTGTGGTTTTTATTTGTTTATTGAAACGCAGGTCGCTTACATCCAATATCTTATCCTTCTATATGTAACAACTTATTCTATCTAAATATCTTTTATTACTAAGTTATCTATTGCTTGTGCTATTATGCAGACGCTATTAAAATATATACGATTATGGCTACGTTCCATTAGGGACTCACAACGACCACGTTCACGGCCGCGATATTTCCCGTTCCACTTGTTTGCCGGCGTTACAATCGTAGACCCGAGTGGAACGGCTATTCGACCCACCTCTTGACGTGGGTCGTTGTGAGCGTTGTGTCATCGAAAATGACGACGTCATTAGTGACGTTTTCTCCACGACCACAACAACCGCGGTCGCCTTGTGGAACGGCTAACGGAGCATTTTGGGCGTTGTGAGCCACTAATGGAACGCCCTGGATATATTTATAGAGTCAATTACATACTGTGTTATTTATTACTATTATATTGATGACGGCCTCTGTGGTGGAGCGGGCTAAGTCTTAGCCGGCCGAACTCGCTGCAACGCATAGGCTCCGGATTCGATTCCTGGCATGGTAAATTTGGGAAACGAACTTTCGGTTATTTACTATGGTCTGGGTGTCTGGGATCGGCCCCAGGGTGGTCCGTTGTATATTATCGATAACACAAGCGTAAGTTGTTAAGCTTGGGGATATATAATATGTGTGTTTGTCTGCCGATTATTATTATATTAATAACTAGGATATGCCTGCGATTTCGCCCACGCTTGACTTGAAATTCCCGCAGGATTCGCAGGACACAAAGCATTTAATGAGGAATGTTTGCTATCGTTTAAGTGAAATAATGAAAAGCTAATTTTTATGCACCCGAACTACTACAAACCGCTCCCGGGAAGTTCCCGGGATAAAAAATATCTCACATTTTATTACATTTAATTTGCTATCGATTAGTAAAAAAATACATTGGAATTCGTTTTCTTTTATTTGGTCATTTTAAATCATTCCCAGGTAAAAAAAATGTGAGATTCCTAGGATAAAAGATTTTTAATGTAATGTGTGAAAAGCAAGTTTAATGTAATGTGTGATATTTTTTATGATGGGAATCTCGCGGGAATTTACCTGGGAGCGGTTTGCAGGTGTGCGGATGCATAAAAATTAGCATATTCCGACACAGTTTCCACTTTCGTCTGAAACTATAGCTTTACATTCTTTTTTTAATGCTGCGATACTTTGTGTCCCCGGAATTGCAAGTCAAGCGTGGAAGAAGTCGCGGGCATATCCCTAGTATTAAATAAAAATAGGTTTTGAATACCATTGTTACAAGTTGGGCCACCTGCGTACCCATAGACAAAGCACATTTATTACCTGCCGCGGCGTTTGAGCTAATAACATTGAAACTGTTTTATGACTATCTTCTTTTGTTTACTTTGTGTTTAAAAATTGTAATTAAAAAACAGTCTATTGTGTATTGTACTCGTTTATGGTCGTTCCCAGGCATAATTACGCAGGTGTGCGGATTACGTTTTCTGAGAAATTGCGTCGACGCTTGCCAGGTAGACATATTGCATCGGTGCATTGAAAAGCAATGGCCCAATGGAGAGATCGTCAGTCAAAGCGATAACACAAGCGAGGCAAGACGTGTGTACATTTTAGTGACAGACTTTGCGCGTGTTATTGAATTCTGCATTACTTTTGAACTTATTGCGTCCGGTTATATTTGTACCTGTGTTATAAGTGTTTGTATAATTCTAATAAATTCTATAGTAATTCCAACGGCATTTTAATTCGAGTCCCGTACTCGTAACACTATTTATATATTTGTATTTTAGGTTTATAGAGATAATTTTATGTTGTTTATGTTATACGTATGTAAGGTGTGACGTATCCAATCGGTGTGCATCCGGGTGAAATTTAAAAAAAATAAAAAAGTAGCCTAAATTACTCCTTATACCATCGGCTATCTGCCAGGGAAAGTCCCGTCAAAATTGGTCCAGCCGTTTCAGAGATTAGCCGAAACAGAGAGACAAAAATTCAAAAATTGTTTTTTTGATGTAATTACTTTCTTCTTTCTTTCTTTCATGTAAATACCGTATATACTTTCATATGCATTTAGTAAAAAGCTGTTCTTTTGACATAACAAATAGACACTTCAATTTGATTTATCTGTAGGTATGTATGTATGTATGTATAGATAATGTTGTAATGAAATGAAGTTTTAATGAATGAAGGATTTGCTTTAATCGCCAACAAGGGTAAAGAGGGTAAAAAGCTCCTTTGATAACCCTAGTATGTTTTGAAAGCAAGCATTCACCCAGGATTGATGAAAAACCTTCCTTTTTTATTACTGGAGTACATCAAACAGGCTGAAAACCCACTTGCTGATAAGTTCTCATCGTCGCCTGTGGACCTTTATAACACCAAAGGTGCTACCGACATGCTACTGGCCTTGACGGGGTGACTGGAACATAACTCAAGGTTGTCATTGCAGTATACTCCAGACCAGCGTGACCATGCAGATTGGCAAATGCCTTACCACCTGACTGTGGGTTATTAATCCGCCTCTTACGACAGGTCGCCCAGCCACCGGAATTGGGGATACTAATTGAGGCAATTGAGACCTAAAGCCCGGTATACATTATTTGTAAAGCAACGTAAGATAAGATGCAATTTAAAATTTTCTATACATTTTATTGTCTTCGCGAAAGCACTACGCACCCACTGTGGGCACGTTGCGTGAATTCGTAATGTAATGGTTTTGACAAACACTTTAAGTGCGAGTGTGTTAATATTTATTAAACTTTAATCATAATATTTTCTTTGTTTTAACAAATTCCTACATATATATTTTATGTATATGTTTGTTTAAATTCAATTTTATTATCTTTAGATTGTTATTTACAAAATTGCACGTATTTCTATTTAAATTTATTCTTATATATAATGAGCTTCTAATATATAACAAAGAACGATAAGATATCTTTCATATGTATTTATAGACGTAATTCAGCCAGGTGGTAGGGCATTTGCCCGACTGGATGGCTACCACTCCTGGTATAGAGTATGCCGCCATAACAACCTTGAGTTGTGTTCCGGCATCAGTGGCCAGGATCCAGTCTCAGCCTTTGGTGTTGCAAATGTCCATAGGCGATGGTAACCGCTTTCCATCAAGTGAGCCGTCTGCCTGTCTGCTGAACTCCTGCAATGAAAAAAAATCATTTTTATAATGTTAAGTTTTTGATATTGGGTCACTTATAACTTAGTGGAGGCTGCAACCAGAAATTAGCGCTATGTCAGCTCTTCTTGCCACATCATAATTTTGAGGTGGCCTCAATGTTATGTACATTTTTTTTTTATATTTTGTGTTTTATAAAATACTCTTTATGTTTTACGTGTGAATCCTGTTAGTTTTACGTTGTTTTTTTCTAGTTTGGTGTGCATTACTTTCTTTCTTACTTTCTAGTCCGCATAGTGTGATTTGGACGGTCACTCGCAACATTCCTACGCACCGCGAACAAACATGAAAAATTGGGAAATAGCCGGCATTGACGACTGGGATGAAGTTGAGTCTTTTTATATATATTAGTTTAATAAAATAATTGAAACACCGATAATAGCCATGGACACTTCAAAATCCAGCGGCTCCATGGCGTGCGCGCTAAAGACTACCGAGAAGTCCGGTAACAGACGTTCGCTGTTGAAGCGCGCAGCTTGCACGAAAACCATCACGTTATACTCGTGTTGCATGCATGTTGCGTTGCATATAATACGTATGAGCCCAGCTTTAAATATCTGTTTAAGCCCTTATTGAAGAGCAGTATATACTTACAGGAGTATTAACGCAGAGCCTTCCCCTAGGGCAATTGGCTCTCCCCCCACTACATTCGTCGATGTCCACGCAACGTTCCTTTAGCCTCTCTGTGCCAGACCCTCTCCAACCACTGCTGCCTTCGTAACCCGGGGGACATGGGCCACACATAAAGCCACCGTCTTCGTTCCTGCAGGAGACCAACTCGTCACAAGGCCTGTTTAAGTCGCATTCGTCGATATCCACGCATGTGTAACCTAAAAATCGTATGATTTGTTTGAAAAGTTACAATTATTCTTGCCAAAACTCAACATAGAGACCCCTTGTTTATATCTAAAATTTAATCACAAAATTTTTATTTTTGTGATACAATTGCTGAGGTATAAATATTTGCATATTACTTATAAAACAAAGTCCCATTCCGCGTCTGTCTGTTTATCTTTATACTCATAACTTCTCCTAAACCACACAGCGGATTTTTAAATGGTTTTCACTATCATCTATATATTAATACGTGAAGCAAAAACTTTGTACCCCTTTTTTACGAAAATTGCGCGGACGGAGGAGTATGAAATTTCGCACACTTATAGTTCATATAGAGAAGAAGCGACGAATGCTATTTTTTTTAAATTATGCATAGCAAATACAATAAACCAATAATAAAAAAATTACACATACTACCATGTATTTGACACACGCACGCATATAACGCACTCTTTTGTTTATTGTTAAAGTCAAATTAACAGTGGTAGCCTTGGCGAAATCTGTGATTATAGAAACATAATCTTTGATATTAATTATTATGGTTGAATTTCGGGCACGTGCGACGATTTGTTTAGATAATGACACACCTTCACAGAAATTGATCCTTACAAGCTACACTATGATTTGGTATAATAATATAGGATGTATTTATTTTTTCAAAATCAGCCCATTCGATTCCTGGCAAGAGTAATTAATTTTTCAAAGTTATATACCACTTTAGTTTTCGTCAAAATAGGCCTCGAGACTCCTTTGAGTGTTTTTCGCTGTTTCGTATAGTTCAGGATTTGGTCCTGAAGGCCCACTTGAAAAATTTACTCTGTATTACTAGCGTTTGCCTGCGATTACACGACATATAAAAACCTAATGAAGATTTTATGTACCTAAGTAAACTAGAGCTACTTACTAGGGTTTGACTCGCCGCGAGGTAATCTCTAATATACAATAAAAGATAAGAGGAAAACAGCTTACCAGTCCATTCATATCCTGTCGAACAACTTTCGCATTCGTAATAGGGACTTGATGCTATTGGCTGACACCGCCTTCTACCGCAAGGTGGTATTGGGGTCTCACAGAGATGACGACAGACACGGCCGTCGCCCACATAGCCTGACGGGCAAACACCGCACCTAGGACCTGATGGTGATTCTTGACACTCCACTCCTGCCAAACAAAAAATATTAATACAAATTTTTAAAATATTTTAATATACCCCCTAAAATAAAACTAAACACATATTAAGGGCCGCTTGCATAAGATTGCTTACATTTATTTAAGAAACACAAAACGTATTTAACACCCTTAAATACAATTAGCGTCTTGCACAACGCAAAATTTGCTGCTAATTATGTTAAAAGAACTGTATACGTTTTTCGTTTTTTTAAATACATTTTGTGTAAAACGTATTTAGGTAGTTTAATATGATTAACTAATTTTATTTAAAGGCGATCGTTATGCAAGCGGCCCTAAATGTACTTTAAATACAAGTTAATGTACAAAATCTAATCCCTTTTTTTCGAGGTGTAATCCATCATGGAGTCCCCACCACTCAGGGATAGCAGGGATAGCATGCTCAAAACTATCAACTAACCACCCCTATGTTCTATGTTATGTAGGTATATAATATTATTTTAATTTAATTTAATAGCTTTTAATTTTGAAATTTTGTGTTATAATTTTATATTGGTATTTTATTGCCTGTAATAAAGACATTATTATTATATATAAACTTTTACCTTGAAAACAAGTGTCTGGACGACAGGAAATTCTATAACACTGTTGGCCGTTGCCCGTGTATCCTTCAGGACATCGGCCACACATGTAACGGCCATCCGGTAGATTTTGGCATTCAACACCTGTTTAATTAAATAAAGAAAGATACTTAGATATTTTTATTTACATACATACATACATAACTTCACGCCAGTTCCCTTGCGGGGTAGACACGAACAACAGAGCGCCATTTAGGACCATTCTTACACACCTCACTTGCTTCTTTAACATTCATAACTCTTGTCATGCACACTCGTCTGTTCTTAAGGCTCCTGACATCACCCTCCGCTAGTACACGATCAATTTGATCATGGAAGGTGTGTCGTGGCCTTCCACGACTTCTGCATCCATCCACTTTTGCATTGTATATCTGTTTAGTCATTCTTTCATCATGCATTCTTTCCACATGCCCGAACCACCGGAGCGGGAGTCGGGGTGAAGGTAAGGAAAGGAATTTTCCTTACCTTCACCCCGACACTCTCTTTCAGACCAACTCTCTTTCTTACTTCGGTATTACGAACGCGGTCCGCGAGCGTCACTCCGCAGATTTTGCGCAGTGCTCGCATTTCAACCGCGTTTACTCTACTTTCATGCTCTCTCGTCCATACCCAACTCTCGCTTCCATACGTGAGCGTAGGTACCAGCACCGAGTTGTGTATGGCGAGCTGGGCCTTCTGGCTGAGGTTCTTAGCGCCTAGAAGTTTACCTAACGCTCCATTCAAACTATTCCCCAAATTCACTCTTCTTTCTATATCAGCGGTGTACCTTCCATCCCTGCTAAAAGCACATCCAAGATATACAAACTCATTCACTTGCTCCAGCATAACATCATCGACCATTATCCTTGCATTCGTTCTGGTTTCTTCTCTTTCAAACACCATAACCTTTGTTTTCTTCGCATTCAAATGTAAGCCTCTCGCCTGACAGTCATCTTTCATCATTGTGACTAGTGTTTGCAGTTCTGATGGCGATTCGGCTAATATTTTTATTTCACACCAATTAATAGGCAAAATCAGCTTTAAACGAAAGCACCGTTTTTTTTTTTTTTTTTTAAGGCTATAGCTGCAATGCTATTTATGCATTGATTTTGCCAATGTCGAGTAAATAGAAAAGTCAGGTGACATATAAAGGAATTTTGGCCGGTAAATTAAAAAGAAAAAGAAAATTCTGCCAATCTAATACACTACAAAAAAGCACCGTTTCTATTGCTAAAAGGATGACATTCAGTGTCAAAGAGTTTTTTTTTTTGCAATGTTTTGTTGGCGCTGTGCCATTTCCTGGCACTGAAAGCTTTTCCACCGACAACCTGACCTTATTTCTCTGGAATAATATTAGAAATATTGACTGTTTCGCGCAGATGTAGCTATAAGTTTAATGCGTTATTTATGATGCGTCATTTTTAATCAATTTCAATGACGTTAAACATTAAATGATGGCGTACGTACATACAATAATGTAGCCAATAATTAACGGCCATATTTTCAACGCTATAAACAAGACGCATTTGGCTACAGTCACAGACTATAAGATTATTCCAGACGGAGCAGGGACATTAAGCGAACATCGTCGTGGAAGATGATATAAATTACAAAGTCGTTAAGATTTCAGTGTTCCTTTGGATTTATTTAATTTTTACAGTTAAAACTTTGGACAAGGGATATTTTTGTTATACTTCAATATTTATCATAATAATTATAACAGCAGCCCATAAAAGTCCCACTATTGGGCTTTGACCTATATATGTATGGACAGAATACCTGTCGCGCTTGTCCAAGGCAGCTTGGCAGGTTTGACACATTAGTTATCTCGATGTGCAGGTTTCCTCACGTTGTTAGCACGTGGTAATTGTAACAATATACACATTAGGTCAGAAAGCTGCGTAACTGGTGCATGCGTTCCGGCCAGGATTCGAACCCGCGCCTTTTGAGTTTGGGACGGGTACGCTAGCCATTACACTACCACGACTATATATATAGTAGTACTTATTAAGTAGAACAAACTACGAAAACCTAGTTATATTCGGTAAGTATTAATATTGACGTCATGGCGTTTTTATACCGTATGACCAACCTACGAAACCGAAATTAAGCTCTCAAAGCGACGGCTTCGCATTTTAGTTCCTCTACATATCTCCATAATTAATGCAGATCTTATTATAAAACTACACATATTATTTATGATCTTTATGATGCTTTAGTCCGCGGCTTCGCTCGCGTTAATGTTATACCATACCTTTTATTCGGGATAAAAAGTAGTATATGTGTTATTCACGACAATAATCTATCTCCGTGCCAAATTTCATCCAGATCCGTTCAGCTGTTCTGGTGTGATTGAGGAACAAACATCCATCCAAACTTTCGAATTTATAATATTAATATAGTATAGTTAGTATAGATAAGATACATTCTGAGATAAATAAATCAAATTTAAAACATTTTATTAGTCTCAAAATAACACCTATTACTTCGTCGTCTACGACGTCTACGTCTTTATTAGCAAAAATAACTTTCAAAAAATCCGTTCCTACAAAGAAAGACAAAACGTTTATTTGGTCTTCACATAGCGAGACACATGGTGATGAATTACACGATGTAGCTATATACCATTTATCCGTGCAGGAACGGAGAAAGAATACAATATCCTGAGGCCGGGCGGCCTGTCGTAAGAGGCGACAAAACAACCCACAGCCAGGTGGTACGGCATTTGTCCGACTGGGTGGCTTCCATCCCTGGTCTAAAGCATGTCGCCATAACAACCTTGAGTTGCGCTCCGGAATTAGTGACCAGGTTCCAGTCTCCCTTAAAAGAGCAGCAGCGCATTTGTTGCACCTTTGGTGTTGCAAATGTCCATAGGCGATGGTAACCCCTTTACATCAAGTGGGCCGTCTGCCTGTCTGCTGAAGTCCATCAATAAAAATAAAAATAAAATACCAAAAAAAGTCTCGCAATGGTACCAAATAGATGCAGTTCAGCATGTGGCCAGGCAAGAGTTGCCTGACGCTAAAGTTTTAACAATTCTTTGAGGACCTATTTATAAGAGTGCAACTAAGCTTCATAAAAAAGAAACAATGATCTATATTGATTCAGGGTATAATTATGGAAATACTATTAATCCGATTAAGGACAAACTCCCGAATCTGACATTTCTTTCGGTGTCCGCTTCGCATGCAATAATAATCCTCTTAGGCTTTTTTTACCTTTAAAGCAAGTATCAGGACGACAGGCAATTTCATAACACTGTTGGCCATTGCCAGCGTACCCTTCTGGGCATCTGCCACACGTGTAGCGGCCATCCGGTAGATTTTGGCATTCAACACCTGTTCAAAAGACATAGATGTAATTTTTTTTTATTGCGATGCAATGTATGGTCGAAATCAGCTTTACCCGAAAGCACTCGAAATAACATTTTTCTGCAGCGACGTTTTGATTATGCTGTGCTTTTCCCTGGCATTGAAAGCTTTTAAAAAACCACGAACCAGTGGTTGGGTTGATTGTTAACCTAACAATTTATAGCGTGGAAGATGGTTATAGTGTAAATTACAAAGTCGTTAAAATCACGGTAGACGCTATCCTGTCTAGAAGAAATAAAATTTAGAACTCGATTGCAGCGCCACCTACCGGGTCCAATTGTGATCAACGCCCGCTTCGAACCACCTCTTGACATAGGTCGTTATAAGCGCTGTGTGATCGAAAATCATGACGTTATTAGTGACGTCTTCACCACGACCATAATAACCGTGTTCGCTTATGGAAGGGCTGACGGAGCATTTTGGGCGTTGTGATCTAGTATCGGAATGCGTCTATAGAAGTCAATTCCAAATATGAACAAAATCCCGACTCTGACGTTTCTTTAGGTGTCCGCTTCGCATGAAATAAACTTTACCTTTGAAACAAGTATCTGGACGACAGGAAAGTTCATAACACTGGCGGCCATTGCCAGTGTACCCTTCTGGACATCTGCCACACATGTAGCGGCCATCCGGTAGATTTTGGCATTGAACACCTGTTTAATTAAATATAGATATATTATTTATACTGCACAATAATAGAACATAAAATAGTTAAATTTTAAAGTTAAACGGTTTTATTGAAAAGTATTATCATAATAATGGAGATAATGTACTAAAAGCTAAAAAAAGTAATCAGGCAGATCCTAGGAACCAATCATGAAACCACTCTTATCATCAATCTAGGGCATCATCATCAGACACAAAAATATAATCATGGAGTACATGAAATCTCTAACAACAGTTACAGTCAACCGCGAATATTATTTATTATTATATTTACATATTTATTCAGGTTAAAATTTTATTTTTTTAGGTTTTTATTTCATTATGTATCTACTGCATTCTGTTAGTCAAGCTTTTTCATTTGATACTCATATTGAAGGGATTTGTGAAGAAATATTTACCTAATCCGCCATTTTGTGACGGCAGCCATCTTGGGTTTACAATGAACCTGAATATATTTAATCGTATTGTCATTAGAAATACGGGTGTTTACCTAATATCAGAATTATCTGTCAACAGAAAGGGGGTGAAATTTCAATTATTAAATTTGACCCAAAAAACTACACCAACAGGGCAAGTTCAATAAAATCCTTTAATATACAAGACAAAGCACTTTACCAAAAACGCAATCCTATGTTCTTACTAAATTGGTTTAATTAACGTTTACGCTCACTATGAAAAAGGGTACTTACCTTCAAAACAAGGGTTTGAACTGCAGGGTGTCATGCAAGTATGACCGTCACTCGTCTGCCTATCAGGGCATCTCTCACAGCGATAACCCTGTTCTGTATCTATGCATCTTTCATCTACAACACAAATTTAATAACCATTATAGTGAAGGCCGTCCAAATTAGAACAAACCTCAAGATATACACAAATATTTTGGCTCATAATTTTTTTCATGGAGGAGGCGTTTGTGATATACACTCCGATAAACTTATCACTGATAGCACAGAAGAGCATCAACTTTTGTTAAATACCAACAGGGGGCCGCAGTTGCTGCCGCGCTCACTTCCTCCCGTAGTGGAAATTGGGTTGGTCAGAATTCCCCGCCCCTGGCGTGTCACACCAATGGCCACGGGATACTGTAGTCTTATAGATCGTGATGGGTTGCGTCGAGGCGCCACGTTGAACGGCCTATGGTACTCCTCGTGATGCCTAACCAAGACGCAAAGGTACGGTGGCAGGTGTACTAAATAATCTGGCGGCTGGCATCTCACAACTCCTTTAGTGAAAGTGTATGCAGATCCACCCCATAGGAGCTAACACATACTCCTCAATTTAAAGCCCCTAGTCCCGAAACTAGATATTCTAGGCATGACCACACGAATCCGTGCATGATTATCACGGTAGTTTATTGTGGTGCCTTATATTAAAGCACTGTGATAAAATAATGAAAGAGTTCTATTCTGTCCGGTACAAGAATAAGTATTCTTGTATACCCAAATAAAGAAAAATTAGGAACAAGAAAAGAAGGACAAATAAGGTATTTAAAATCCGAAATTGACGAAGTAAAGAGGCGAAAACGTTGCCCTCTTCCATGTTCTAAACACAATAGCTGCCGTCTTTTATGTTCTTTTTTCGGCCTTCAATATGAATCAATTTTTATAAAATGATCTATGTAATCACCAATCTAATAATAACACATGGAATAACTTTATCTCGAAAAAAACAATAGTTCCCGTAGACAGCAAAATCAAAATATTTACTCCAAAGTTGAGGATAAAATCCTATTAACAATATATCTATAATATTATAAAATTCTAAACACGCTGTGTCTGTACATTAAAGCTATTTAAAAAAAGCAACTGGAATAAACTATATAAACAATAGAGAACACGATGCATTTTTTTTAGATGTCTTGTCTGTTTGGTCGGGATTCATGTAAAAACTATTGGGCACATTGCGATGCGGTTTTCGCTGATCGACAGCAAATTCTTAGACTTAAAATCTGCGCTACATTTTATCCTGGTAGTTTTTCTGTGAATTATTTAAAATGATAAGATTAAAAAAAATCGAATCCCAATGTGATTTTTTCACTGATTGATATCAAATTTTATGTAATAAAATGTGTGGTATTTTTTCCCCGGGAATAACGCGGGAATTATCCCAGGAGCGATTTGAAGTTTTTGTTGACACAGTTTCCACTAAAACGATACCTTACATTCTTTTTTAAAATTCTGCGATACTTTGTGTCCCGGGAATCCCACGGGAATTTCAAGTCAAGCGTTGACATAGTCGCGGACACAGCCTAGTATTTCAATATTTTAGCGGTGTAGTAGTCCAAAAGCGTTGGCCCATTAGATTCTCACTGGAACTCGATTCTTGGCTTCGACTCTTAGCGTGCAAATTTCGTAAAACAGACTTTCCTTTATTTACCCTAGTTTATGTATGATCAGCCCCAGAGCTATCCGTTGTCTGTTACCGGTGACTTGGTTAGTTTAGAAATATACAATGTATACGTTTTGTCTGATACAAGTCCGTTTGTAAGTATTTATTCATACTTACTTTGTGAGCAAGTTCCTCTAACACACTGAATGCGTCTACACCACTTTCCGTTGCCTTCCATTCCTTGTGGACATTTTCCACACTGGATACCCGTTCCTGTGCTCCGGCATTCAACGCCTATATTTTACAACAAACAAATACATTAGAGGCACTTAGAACATACATACATACATAACTTCACGCCAGTTCCCTTGCGGGGTAGGCACGAACAACAGAGCGCCATTCAGGCTTATTCTTACACACCTCACTTGCTTCTTTGACATTTGACACACTTAGAACAAAACTTAATAAACCCAGAAAGTTAACTTAGAACCAAGTTCTACAAATTGCAAACTCCCGTATAAGTACGCTTATCTCGATGAAACTCAGAATAATGTCGGGACTGGCTTAGTTTTGGTAGTAAACATAATTTACTGTGATGACGGCTCCGTAGCTTTACAATAGCTACCTACTATACAGTCCACGTCAAACATTATGGCCCCCTGTTATTAGACGTAATCCTGCAAACTGGAGCCAAAAAGATCAGTTTGGACATAATTGAAATTTCCATAGAAAGCTGTGTAGAATGAGTAACGAAAGCTGTTTTCTAATATTTCGCATAAATATTAAAGATTAGTAGCCTGAAGCTTTTCAATGCAAATAAAATACGCGATTACTACGATGATACTTATCAGCCACGGTTGAATCCGACTTGCATAATTACGTGCAATTAGCAGCAGATGGCTGTGCAGCGTGCATCAATACTTTTTTATGTAAGGCAATAAAATTTGGTATCATTTCCCTGAAAATAAACTCTGTCGAAAGCCTAATTTACGAATTCACAATGTAGCAACTATGTATCAAAAGCTACTTATTAACTTAATACCTGTCTAAATGAAAAACACAAATAAATACAATAGTAAAATATCGATCAAAAACAATAACTTCATAGGCATGATTGTCGTTTTATATTTAACTAGCTGTCCCGGCAGACGTTGTTCTGTCCTGAAGAAATAAAATTTAGAACCCGATTTCAGCGCCAGCTACCGGGTCCAATTGTGAATCTAAACCATCCTCGAATCCACTTGAACACACACAAAAAAATTCATTCAAATCAGTCCAGCCGTTTAGGAGGAGTTCACTGTCAACACACGTACAGAAGAATTATATATATAAAGATAACAAATACTTCATTCTTGATTACAACCTGCAAGAATTATTCCCTAACGATTAGTGTTGTAATTTATATAAGTAAATAAGAGAGAAAGTTAACAAGAGAGTCCATGTGTATACAGAAAAATTAGCTTCGAGACGTTTTTGCGTTTTAAGTAGTATATTTGTACATTTACAGGACTTCTAAACATATTTAAATTTCTTTGAAATTTAGTATTAGAAATCATAATTAATATTTATTATTTTTTTAATGTTTAATTTATTAGTTTCATATTAAGTACCTGCCTATAAAATATATAAAAACTATTAGTTTATTTATTTAAATCCTGACAGTACACTACTACAAACGCTAAAATATCTCGAAGCTAATTTATCTACATATATAAGAGAAATTTAATAATGAAGTTACGTTTGTTACGTTGCCTATCTAATTCTATTCTAGCACATTTTAATACCAAAATTCGTATCGTTTTCTTTTAACTAATAGCTTACTATCGCATCCTGTGCCGTACTTAGCACACTTTAAAATTTAAATTCAATTTATTAGTAAGATGTTATATTATTGTTGTATGTCTTTAAAGAGCACGGGCTATAAAAATACCCCGGACTTTTGGAGGGAATGCTTGTGGCCATGGGGAGGCCAACACGTAGAGGCCCCTTGTCAAATTTAATCTAAATGTCGCGTGACACTGACCAGCGATTATCCCTGTCTACACCATATAATAATGGACAAGTCCCGGCCAGTATAGGACTATTGTGGGAAATGTGAACAAAAAGTACCGGGCTATTAGGGTGAACTGGTAGTGGTACTAGGGGTCTGGGAATATGGGGACTATGGCGTCTTCCCGTCGCAATGTTCGGGGAACATGGAAAAATGGGCAAACGGTGACTCGTCACTCCCTGCATGGGCCTCAAAAAATGCCATAGAAGACAGGGACAACATGGGTGTGATTGGCTAAGGGGTGTAGAGCGGTGGGCTGCAGGTTTTTGTTATGTTATATTATCATTATAAAATACATATACAGTCCACCATAATCGGCCTGCCGGCATGTATAGATTGAGTTTTATAATCAACGTCAATTCATTTGATTACCGCATCCTAACATTCCTACTATAACTTTAAAATCAATCAACTAGAAGGGCAATTAAAATGTGTGTTAATGATAGTTGAATTAAATGTATAAATAATTAATGTTATTTTTAATCCTTATAAAAATCTTCAATATTTTTCTATTACAAAACTTTTAAGAGACAAAGTAAAGATGGATGACATCATTTAAACCAAAATAATTTTGACTGTGATAACAAAAAAATTGTACGTCCGTCAGTGGCGAAAGATGTGCATTTTTACTCTGAATGAAGCACCAAACTACACGTGTAGACAGTCCCTTAGACGACTAAATTGGTAAAATTTCAGACGATATTACACGAGGTCCTGGCCGGGGGCAACTTATTTGAATTCGTTGAAATTGGCAAATGTCCTAATAGCGAAATGTGATTTTAATTTTCCAATCTACTGACTTTAATCTTGATGTTTTCGTTGAAAAAAATTACGAGATTTGTTGGACATTTATAAATTAGCTTTTGTGTAGATATCAAATTTGTATTAAAATACAGTATGCAACGAGAACCCCGTCGTTTGTTGTAAATTTCCTAATCTACTAAGTTTGATCTCGAGGATTACGTAGCTAAATATGACTAGATCAGTTGAACATTTAAACACTACCTTTTTCTAGGCAGATAGCTATATTAGGAATATAATAAGTACTTACATTTACTTCTATTATACAACTTATAACAAAAACCCTATTGTATATATATATATATATATATATATATATATATATATATATACAAAAAAAATAATAACGTATGTAGCTTTCGAAACAATTAAGGGACCCACAGTTACTATTTTTTGTAAACAAAATACATATAGTTAAAGGGTTCGTTCGTCGTTCTTGAAATAAAATCTCACAAATTAAAAGTAAAGCTTTACAGAAAGTTAGCATTAATATAACTTTTAGGGACTTTATAATTTTAAGTGGGTAACTACTGAAGTATTTATTAACTTAGGACCGTTTTTGCAATCATCAGATAAAATTTATCAGCCAAATAAATTATAACCTGACCAGATTCAAAAATGTAACAATTCAACTGTTTTATTCAAGCAATTGTCATTTTTAATTTTCCCCTGTTGTATTTTATTTATGTAAATACCTTTTATCTGGTGATTGAAAAATCGGCCCTTAATGTTTTAAATTAAGGTTTTTAATTACTATTGGTGTCGTATTTAAAATCGCTTCTGATGAACTATCAAAACATCGAAACCAACGAGGTCTTTGTTACTCAGTGTGTTACGTAAAAGTGATCAACTTTAACTAGTCAACTAGTCTTTACTAGACTGACGTAGGATGATTTTCGTAATTTACAGCCCAAATGCAATGGAACTGCAGGTCTTAGGCCATCCTATTTCAAAGTACTGGACAATATACCCGCCATGCTTATCTGTGTCGCCCGCGACGCCGTCCGCATGGAATTTGTTTTCAAAGCCCCCCGATTTTTCATTGCTGCTCCGCTCCTATTGGTCCTAAGACCAATATAGCGTGATGATATATAGCCTATAAGCCTTCCTCGATAAATGGGCTATCCAACACTGAAAGAATATTTCAAATCAGACCAGTAGTTCCTGAGATTAGCGCGTTTAAACAAGCAAACAAAGAAACAAACTGTTCAGCTTTGTATATTAGTATACAAGTATAATATAAGAAGATAAACTGGAAATCTAAATTTCCATTAACAGTTCGTTCATCATATTGTAACAATACTCACAATAGATCAACAAAACATAGACAACTATGACATGTGAATGATTTATTTAAAGTTAATGAGTCATTATTTTATTCTGAGTGCTGCTGTAAGACTTAGCTTAACTCATAATTCAGAATTCATTGAGATCCAATGCTTTCGTAAGTAATTGCGATCCCGTCTTCAGAGTTACTAGCATACCCACTGATTTCGCAATGCAATCGTATCAATCACAGTTTATTATCAAAATAAGGTTAATCAAGCAACTTGACTTTCAATTCACGAACCGACGTGGGTGCGAGCAACTCTGTAGGCAGATATTAATTACAATACAACGGAGAAGGGAATAGCACCGAAATAAAATACTGTTCTACTATGAATTTTTTTAATACAACCCACATTGTGAACAAAAGTTGCTTGATTTACCTTACAACTAAAGAATACGAGCAAAACTTTAATGCGTTCTTGAAGTTCGTATAAGTCATTGCCAAGAACACAATTATAAGGTTCACTATGTGTTACATACAGAGGTGAAAGGGGAGTGTTGTGCTCTCGCTTGGCCGCTATTCGAATTAGCGTGACAACTCTTTCGCAGTATATACTATCAGGTGTAACAAACTGAGCCTGTACAAACTTCATTCGAGGCGCATTTAAGACTTGCGCGTACTGCACATTTGGCAAACATTTCTTGGTTAGTTTTACAAATGCCTAAGCTCTAGTTATGACGAGTAAAAAATAATGCAAGTAACCTATAATATAGTGTTAATTATACTAATTAATGTTAGTACTGGTAAGATAATAACTAAAATGATTAAATTACTTTTTAATTGATAAAAATATTCACCAAATTGTAATATTAGTTATTTGGTGATTGATTAAGCTTAATTCCATATTTCACTTACTCCAACTGTTGTTGGTGTTCTTACTGTCAATGAACTATCTTTCAAATTTTCCCTTGATGCTATGGGAATCTGAGGGACATCTCCTTCGTCTACTATTAAACTATTACTAAATAGAGCTTTGTGCACAGTATTTTAAAGTGATATAAAAATATGCTACGTATGTTTTGCAAAAATTTCGGTGCATTTTTTATACCCTACGGTTTTGCTCGAATCTATACAAAATTTCAATGATTGTTGGTATAGACAAAAATATAATTTGTTGAAAATCAGTGTAAGTTCTTCCTTCTTCAACATATCTAGAATATGCTGAATTTTTTCACAAAGTATTATGTTCAATGAGCTCCAAAGATGTTTAATATTTTTTAATGTAGATATATCTGCAAACTGCAATGCGATCTTAACGGTTATTTTATAAGGCTTTTTGGGGACCCTTTTTCGAAATCATGATAGTGTTATAAGATAATAGAGTCGGAATCTTTAGGTAGGCCGTTCCCAGCCTCTGATCCTGGTCCCTAAAGATTTATAGTAAATGTCCGTCGGATCCTCTTAATTAGTCATAAGCAATGTTTTAATAACCAGGATAGCATGAGCTGCCGGTACAGTGTTCCACCGGCGGCGGAGTCGGGACGGGTATTCTGGTACAGCATTGCTTAAGTTGCCGGTGAAGGTTGGTAATCGTTGTCTTCTGTTCAACGACTTCACGTCGTAATTGCTCTATCGTTGTCCGCAGGAGTTGCAGTTGACGGATCACTTCGTCTATAAAGAGAATTTTTTTTTTTAAGGTCATCCTTCTTTCCAATATCCATCAGGCCCTAGGTAGGATTATTAGTAATAATTTATTATATCTTACGTTCGTATGTTTTGTACCCACAAATAATATTGGTTTATATGTTTATCAGGGAATTTAGTGCAAAACACTGAAAGTAATAAATACATGCGTATATTTTGTAACTAATTAACTTATGAGAGAATTAATTACGATTTTATTTAAAGTAGTCAAAATTTTAGCTACAAAGTTATATAAAATTTTTAAAGACTTATTATCACAAAAACTTCAAAATTAAGCTTTAAATATATTCCAGTCTCTTAGTGTGACAACGCATGCCTAAAACACCATGAAACATAGCTTTCTAGATTTTTCAGATGATGTTTTAGATGTGTTTAAGTTATCTTACCATCACAAGACTCAATGCCTGTTGAAGGTATATCCCCTCTAGCAGGTGTAGTGGAAACTCCATTAGATTCAATATAGTTTGTTGCATCATCTGCTAGCATTTCTTCTTCACGTTTTCTTCTTGCGTCTTTTGCTAAGAAATCTTTGACTTCCTCTACATCGCTTTCTTGTTCATCCACTGTGATAAGTGTTGATGGTTTAATTGAAGGCTCGCGTATACCGCAGTTAATAGAGTCTAAAGCAAATCTCTCGCTATTGTAAACATCTACGGGTGCATGCTCTTCGTGGTACTGTGAAAGTAAATTTGTCATTTCGTTTATAATTTGTGTGTTATCAACTAACATTTATCCTTTATTTCAATTTCAAAAATTCAAAGGACACTCGTCTTATCAGTAACTAATAATATATGTAGAGGTTCAGATATATGCATGTGTCTTTTTCATAACGTTGGCAATGAAGCCATTTATATATTTAAAATTTGATACATTTAATAACAAGGACATTATTAAAAGTATAGTGCATAAAATTTGATACTTTCCAGTTTACAAACCATAGGGTACTTCTTAATTTGCAAACTGGAAAGTTTTCGCAGTTAAGTGAAATTACTTGAAAAGCCTTAATGGGCAACTAAAAAATTCCGTTGATGCGTAAATTTACTAAACTTAAGTAAAACTGTGAAAGCTATTTCTGAGGTCTACTTTCTGCTTAAATCCTATTGAATTGTAACTTCATTGGCACTTTCAATACTTAATTGCTAATCTGACTCAATAATCGCATCAGAACAATTTTTACCGATAACTAAATCAAACTAATACATCATACACCCATACCATCTCCCGAAACATTTTTTAAATTAATTTATCTCAAATACATATCTTGGGTCCATAATATAGTTGTTAGATAAGTTTAAAACTATGTGAGTTTTTGCGATACAAGGAGGCACGGGCTTTACTCTTGGTTGAAGATGTACATGAACATCGCGATAGTGTGCATGTCTGACGGAATGATCAGTTGCGAGCGTGCCGTCCGTTTCACACACACATATACAAGTAAAACCTTTTCGCCTTCGTGAATTTCAAGAACTAGACAAATAATATGATTAGTATTTAAGGCTTGTACGAACGCCAACGTCCTTGAGGATTTTTGGTACAGCTTTTTCGGACGATAGCGGGAATTCATAGACGCTGTCGTTTTTCAGATGCATTATTATTTTATTGTAAATAAAATATTGTACTATTTAAAAAATAATAAAACCAAATTGTCTATCTCCCTTTTAGAAAAATGTAGATATTTCTTATCTTATTTTGATATTAATTGAATGAGGAAAATTTTTTAATGTCAATAATTTGGAAGAGCTTTGGTGATTTTTTTCTTAACTTGAAATACCTATAAGAAAATTACGAAAAAACCACATTACGTCTCATATCGTGAAGAAATATGTTTTTTTTTTATAAATTATACCTATAATTTATCAAAAAAAACATAACAACCATGTTATTGCCCCAATTTCAACCTTTTGCAGCAACAGGAGCCTTAATAACTAATATGTATTTAATTCTCTGAATGAGTGACATCATTAAATGACTATTATGCTTATTGGCTATTACTTTAATTATTATAAGTAAATAAATGTAATAATAAGTGTTTACGTAGCTAAAAATGTCCTACCAGTTTCAGTTTTTCATTGCTCAAAGTTTCTAGTACATCATATTTTTCAGATATTGAATGTGAAGGAAGTGGATTACAGCCAGCGTATAATTGTATTCTATGCGATGATATCACAAGTAGTAAAGTTCCACGTGGATAAGTTCCCAAACTCCAAGAAACTGACTTCATGTAACCACCTCGCAGACTTTCCAAAGAAACTGCAAAGAAATTGATAGAGAAATAACTACTTACTGTGCACAAAAGCTTAAACAAACAGAAGTAGAAGATGACAAAACATAGTATAACGGCCTGTCTTATCGCTAAAAAGCGACCTCTTCCAGGCAACCTTGGCAGGGAATTATGGACTTTTAATACTGAAGGTGCAGTTTATAGATAACAATGAATTGAATAACTTAAACAAAACCCACTTAAATACGACAATTTGAATAATGTTTAGGTTAAGAAGCATTTAGATTTTTTAATATGTTATAAATTTTCAATTGAGATTTTTATCCGTGCAGAGAAAGACTATAATTTCCTGCGACCGGGCGGCCTGTCGTAAGAGACGACAAAACAACCCACAGCCAGGTGGTAGGTCATTAGTCCGACTGGATGGCTACCACCCCTGGTCTAAAACATGTCGCCATAACAACCTTGAGTTGTGTTCCGGCATTAGTGACCAGGTTCCAGTCTCCCTGAAGAGAGCAGCAGCGCATTTGTAGCACCTTTAGTGTTGCAAATGTCCATAGGCGATGGTAACCGCTTTCCATCAAGTGGGCCGTCTGCCTGTCTACTGAACTCCTGCAATAAAAAATAAAAAAAACAAATCGAAATTGAAAATTTTGTCTAGAAGTGTGGTCATAAAATGAGAAATGCAACTGCCAAAATTATTAATAGAACATTCACCATCTGATTTCGAATATAAAAATATTGATTCACTTACAAAATAATATATTTTCATTGCATTTCCAGCTGAGTATACATATGGAGTTTCAACTTAGAATAACGACAACATAAGAAATTCTTAAAGATTAGCTAAAGCTACTATGAAAGATGAAAGGTTACCTTTATTTGTCTTGTGATTATAATACATTAGGACAGAATTATCATCTGAGCTCTTAGCATGAAGCAGCTCTTCTCTCCTCACACTCTTTGCATGTGGACCTCGCACTAGAATCGCCATCTCACCTCCATCTCGAACAGAACTGGCCGCTGCCACTACTTCGCTAGTTGCTTCTGGAAATTTAAAAATGATATCTATATTACTATTATTACAAGTGCAAGAAAGTTGCCTATGTTGGTAAGGCCTAGTTTTACTAAACGGCTAACTGTGTATGGAACAAAACGAGTGACCAGCCGCGCCACCTCCACCGGGTCCTGAGAGAAGGAGAAATCTCAAGAAATGCTGACTAGACGTCTTGCGGAATGACATGTATAAAGAATAAAAAGTCGAAAAGCGGACCCTAGTCTTCGAAACAGGCTCATCGAACGTAACCGGGATTTAACGCTTGTACAAAAATGCACTAAATATACTCTTAGTTCCGGTGGATTCTAACTGCGTTGGATATATTACTAAGTCTTAAATTAAGACAATAAAATTCGGCAAAAATAAAAACTAGACTGTAAAGTACAAAACATTTTGTTCTAAGTTCAGATTGATGTTGGTTTTGCCAACAGCACTAGGATAATGGTGATGATAACATTATTCATTCTTTACCATCTGAATGTAAAGCTTTTGCACTATCATATACTTATTTAAATTTATGACCACAAGAGACCACAAGTTGCTAAAAATATAATTTAATTTTAGGTAGCTAAGTGGCTAACACAACTCTCGTTTCAAGACTGCTTAGAATCTTCTTCGGGCAACGTGTACAGAATTTTCTGACCACATGTGTACTAAAGTACACGTTTGGCCAGGACAGGTTACCATGTTCTGAAGGTCAATAAAACATTGTAAGGAAAGAAACTTACAAATCGAGATAACCGATGTGTGAACCCAATACACGATATAGTATCCCTACTCTTAAAATAGGAAGATCAAAGCCCAATAAAGGGAAAGTTTTGGGCTCATATTGTTAAAAATTACCCAATCCCTAATAAGATAAAATTAAGACCCATGAACCTTGAATATCGTCCACTATACGTGGCACTCGCTCCTTTATGTTATACTTGTACAAGTTATGGAATGAAGTTTCTCTCACGATATTACCAGAGCACTACCATATGGAGCTCCTCAAAAAGGCTGTAAACAGCCGGTACTTAAAATCTCAATGAGGTAGACAATGCATCAGCTCCCTTAGTGTTGCAGATATCCACAGGCGACGGTAATCACATACTATCATGTAGACCTTTTTATTAAAAAAAAAACAAACTCACTGTTCTATGAAATCAAGTAAAATGATTAACTATAATCGGTGTAATCAGTAGATCATATATTACTGCACATATGGATTAAGATTTAGGCTATCGGTTTATTTTAAAAAACTATATTTTAATTATAATCATAAACGCTATGGAACTGTATGTTATTAACTTATAACGAGATATAAATAAAATGTATATTAATGTTATGGGCGAAGAAATTGTAACAAAGATCATAAGGTTCAATTGATAAGTTCGTGAATGGTATTGAATTCATGAATCGAGCGTTGATAATAGCCCGACAACACACTGAACACTACAGTTAACATTAATGAGATCATTCTGTTACTAAATCAGTTTTATGTTTATCTCTTTGAAGCACAGATTATATCGCCTAATAAATCCTACATAAATATGGAACACTCGTAGAGAGATATATCTTTGTACCATTTGCTGTTGAAACACTTGGACCGTGGGGTCTTGAGGCCATGAGCCTCTACAAAGATATTTCAAAACGAATTATTGACTGTGTTTATATATTGACTCTTCGGGAGATCAGAGGGCTGGTTCCTACCTCGAACAACGAATCGGTATGGCGATCCAGCGAGATACGTAGCCTTTTAAATACCTTACCCATTGACTTCGATGGCCTAGGCTCGATATTCTGCTTATAGTCGTCTTAAGGCATTACAGGTAGAATACAATGCAAATTAAGTTTCTGTTATTATACTAGTTTATAGAAAAAGTAATAAAAATCCTACATGACTAGAAATCGCCACATATCATTCTTCTATCGCTTATTGATATTTTTAATTTAAAACATGACTAAATTAGCCAAAAATTTTAGACTCAATTTCAAAAGAAGAAATTTTATAATGGCCGATTGCCATCCCTTTCAACGAACAGTTGCGGGTATAATGTTTACAATTGACATATATTTTAGTAAAGTTGATAATGTGACTTTCGTTTAGTAAATACCTATTTGATTAAAGTTTATTCTATTATGAATACTCGACACCAGGATTGACTGAAATATTAGCGGTGCGAAATAGAATTAAGAAAAAGAAAAAAATAAGTTCTAAACTAGTCGCCGCCACTAAAGAAGTCCCGCAGACGTGGCCCTGCAATCGCCGTAAATAATGTTGGTAGAGTAGGTATTGCTGATTCGTAAACCATGTTTAACCTGACCATAACGTCTAAAACGAGAACTAATTTCTTTGCCTTCTGGCAATATTCTACTTTATCTGTAGTCAGGGTCAGTGAATCATAAACAAAGCGAATTTATCTATATTATATTTATTTTAACGTTGATCCGAGTCTAAAATCCGCTAACAAAATAGCTAAATACATATGTAACAATACCAAATTTCACGTGAGCAGTGATTTTTAAAGTTTACCAAAGATGTCTAGTGGAATTTAAAGCAAAAATAGTTTCGTTATAATTAGACGATATTTACCAAAGAACAGTCGATATGATAGATTTGTAATGGTTAGTTTAGTTTCTTTTAATCAAATAATTGTTCTGTTAACTATCACAAGGTGTTAAAGTTTTTCTTGCTAAATATTTTTAAAGTAAATATCATAGGTTATGTTGACAAACATCGTAATTTGATACTTGCACGATGTTTGTTGTCGTACTAAAAATCACTAGTAAGTATCGAAATTACTCTTGACCTAATATTGGAATTGCTAAAGTTTATTTAGACTTTGCGAAAGTGGCGCCCCTATTATTTTATACTTTATTATGCCACCAATTACTAAACAAATACTAAACATCCATCATTAAAGCCCCGAATTAATTTCCTAGCTACATTACGAACAAATTCAAACAAATTACGAAACTGTCGCTTTTAGTGCCTTTATTTTCCTTGGGACTTGTTTTATGGCGCGAACTCTAAATTCAAAATTGTGCTTGAACTTGACCTATTTTAGACGCATTTACTGGACTGGAGTACAAACGCTTTTGCTCTATTGAAATTAAAATGTAAAATTAAAAAATTAAATTTCGTGTTTTTGCCCCCGAACTATAACTGAAGCTAAATTAGAAGTATTTGGTGGAGACTTGAGGAGTTTAGTTTTCTAATCAAAACAATGTTTGCGTAATATTTCGTTAAAAAGTCGTGGTTAGCGCACGCGTCCCAAACTCAAAGGGCACGGGTTCCATTCTGGCCGGAACGCAATGCACCACTTAGGCAGTTTTCTGACCTAATGTGCATATTGTTACAATTAACACATGCTAACAATGGTGAAGGAAAACATCGTGGTGCAACCTGCACATCGAGATGACCTATCCAAGCAGCCTTGGCCCAAGCGTAGCAGGTATACTGTCCGTTCTCCTATAATATAAGGCCCGATCCCAGCAGTGGGACATTTATGGGCTGTTATTATGTAATATTTGGTTACATGTAACTTATGGTTGAAGTATAGATAGATTTTTATTAATGTTTTTTATGTTTGTGTAGAAAATGACAACTATTTTGTAAAATGTGACTCTTCGAAATGGCACACGAACTACTTTGTTTATTGTCACTCTAAACACCGTATAATTTGATTGAGATTTTTGCTTAAAAATTGTTTTTAAATTTATATATGCAAGGATATTTGACAATGTTACACAAGTCATAGACTAAAAAGGAAGTTTTGTTCTGATGCCACTGCTAAATCTGGAATAATGCTAGTGTTAGTGATCGTACCACGAAGATGTTGCTATAGGTTTTAATGCGTTATTTGTGATGTGACATTGTCATTGTTTATTAAAGACGTTAAACATTGACAGATAACGTGTAGACACTAATATAGTTACATTAGTATATCATCATGTCACTATGTATCGTAACTTTTATATATTATACAACTCTCTGCGGCACGAATAAACCTATGAGGTTTCTGCGTACAATAGAATATATGTGTGTGTGTGTGTGTGTGTGTGTGTGTGTGCGTGCGTGTGTGCGTGCGTGCGTGCGTGCGTGCGTGCGTGTGTGTGTGTTTTGTGTGTGTGTGTGTTTGTGTGTGTGTGTGTGTGTGTGTGTGTGTGTGTGTGTGTGTGTGTGTGTGTGTGTGTGTGTGTGTGTGTGTGTGTGTGTGTGTGTGTGTGTGTGTGTGTGTGTGTGTGTGTGTGTGTGTGTGTGTGTGTGTGTGTGTGTGTGTGTGTGTGTGTGTGTGTGTGTGTGTGTGTGTGTGTGTGTGTGTGTGTGTGTGTGTGATATATATATATATATATATATGTGTGTGTGTGCGTGTGCGTGTGCGTGTGCGTGTGCGTGTGCGTGTGCGTGTGCGTGTGCGTGTGCGTGTGCGTGTGCGTGTGCGTGTGCGTGTGCGTGTGCGTGTGCGTGTGCGTGTGCGTGTGCGTGTGCGTGTGCGTGTGCGTGTGCGTGTGCGTGCGCGTGTGCGTGTGTAAGCATGTTGGAGTTTTTTTTAATCCCTGTTATTTTTAACGCTATAAGCAATAGGCGTTTGGCCAGAGTCACTAACATTATCCGAGATGGAGCAAGGATATGAAGTTTTTATATAGGCTACATTCCACATGTCAAAGAAGCAAGTGAGGTGTGTAAGAATAAGCCTGAATGGCGCTCTGTTGCTCGTACCTACCCCGCAAGGGAACTGGCGTGAAGTTATGTATGTATCTATGTATGTACATTCCACATGAGACTCACAACGACAAGGCTCACGTCCTCGATTTTTTCTGTTCCACTTGCTTGCGGGCGTTGCTAACGTCAACTCAAGTGGATTAGATTATTCGACCCGCCTTTTGACATGGTTTTTGGTGAGCGCTGCGTGAGCGAAAATCTTGACGTCTCGCTATGTGGAACGGCTAAAGGAACATTTTGGACATTGTGAGCTACAAGAAGAACGCGCCCATAATCAACTCAAATAAACCTTGTAACAACAAACGCATCAAACTTTAAAAGCGAACGAAACGAAGCTGCGGGACGAGCCTTAATTACCAGGCGAAGGTTGCTAACAAAATGAGTTATTCAATTAAACAACCTCAGCCGCAACTTTTAGCACTTTGCGTAATCAAAGATCTTGAATACTCTTCTTTGTTTCGGTGTGATAATTATTTCGTGAAATCTTTCATTGATCTTTCGTAGCACGTCTCAAGAATCGTGAAGACGTAAGCGTTTTCACGTCTCATTTTCCAGATTTTCATTTATATTTTCATTGTATTTATAGTCCGAAAGTACTAGATATACTGTTAGTGACTGTGAACAAATGCGTCTTGTTAATGCTGATGCCGCATCTGCGATAATATTAAAGATAGCTTTAACAAAAAAATTTAGGCGCTCAATAATATTTTAAAAAAGAATTCTTTGTTATATCATTATGTTTTTTGTATAATTATAATAATAAGATTTTATGCCGAGTGCAGGCGCACGCATATGCATGTAATCGACCGCACCGGCTTACTAGGATTTGTATTAGTTTTTTATGATTTAGTGCTATAGATACATAATAAGGCATGCTGTGTCTTCATATAAAATATCACATTCTACAGAGTACAAAATATTATATTACTAATGTATTTAAACATGTTTCTGAATGTGCTCAGTTTGAAGACCGTAAAAAAAAATAGGTTTAAAAATAACGTCGTTACTGAAACAACATCTCATAACAAATAACGCATTACACCCATCGCGACATCTGTGTACAACGGCCTATATCTGTAACGTGATCCCAGAGGCGGCCCCACCATTACAGCGTTTAAAAATAACGCCATACAATACCTGCCAATGTTTAACGTCATTAATGTCGCATCTCAAATAACGCATTAAACCCTTGCCTACATCTGTGTAGCAATAACATGACATTGTCTCAAGTGTAGCTAAGATATTAATCTAATAATATAGAATCACTCTTATGCCTCTGCTACATCTAGGATAATTTTTGCAAACGTGTCACAAAGATATATATATATATATATATATATATATATATATATATATATATATATATATATATATATAATAGGTTAGGGAAAAGTCTTTTCGCATATAGTATGTATGAACTTGTAATAAGATCTCTTTGGCTATACCATTTGTATCTGGCTGGTTTTGGTATTATTAAAAAGTTTTAATTTTAAAGAAGACAATTCCAAATACAAATTAGAAAAATGTGTGATTTTCATTTGTTTTTCTTATTGTTAAAATGAGTGAATCTAATGAAGAAATTCGATACATTTTAAAATTTTACTACAAAAAAGGTAAAAATGCAACACAAGCCGCGAAAAAAATTTGTGATGTTTATGGACCTAATGCAGTACCTGTGAGAGTAGCGCAAATTTGGTTTAAGCGTCTTCAATCCGGAAATGTTGATATCAAAGATACACGAAAGAGCACGTCGCTCTGGTCGTCCTGTTACGGACAAAATTGATGCCATTTTTGAAAAAGTGGAGCAAGATCGGCATATTAGTAGTTACGATATAGCTGAAGAACTGGGAATTGACCACAAAACTGTTTTGGCGCGTTTGAAAAAGCTTGGTACACAAAAAAGCTCGATATTTGGGTGCCTCATGAGATCACTGAAAGAAATCTAATGAACCGTGTACTCATTTGTGATTCTTTATTACGACGTAATGAAACCGAACCATTTTTGAAGAAGCTGATAACTGTTGATGAAAAGTGGATCACGTACGACAAGAACGTGCGAAAAAGATCGTGGTCAAGGGCCGGTCAGGCTTCACAGACTGTGGCGAAACCCGGGTTAACTCGCAACAAGGTGATGCTGTGTGTATGGTGGGATTGGAAGGGCATTATTCATTATGAGCTGTTACCGCCAGGCAGGATCATCGATTCTGAACTGTACTGTGAACAACTGATGAGATTAAAGCAAAAGGTTGAGAGAAAGCGGCCGGAATTAATCAATAGGAGGGGTGTGGTTTGTAATAAACACTCAGTGGTTGCTTGCGAACTGTTTTATTATATAATTTTATGAACTACCCACATATATATATTTTAATAGACTAATGCACACACCATATATATACTACATCTTCCCCCTTAAAAATATAATAACATATATTTATATATACTATAAAAACCTTTATGAATAATCTAAGTAGTTACCTGATTATTACAACATTGAGTGAAAGCTATGTATTATTTATCGAAAAATAATGCAAGTTTGTCTCGAGCCCTCATCGCTGCATGTCTTTTTTGAGCGGGCGAACGATTGTCCAAGTTATTGGATATGGGTTCTGTATCGACCGGCTTTCTTCTGAGTGGAAGAGAAAGAGGTGAATCATCCTGCTGACTGCCCGGAATTTTGATCAAATGACGCCTATTGCGCCTATATATCCTACCCGAGTCATCTCTAAGGAAATAAGACCGCGGTTGCGGCGCGGATGCTTCCACGCGCATTTGGCGCCGTGTACCACCGTCTGTGACGATAACACGCTCGCCGGCATTTATCGCAGGAAGATTATGTGCATGCTGATCGTAATATTTTTTGCTTGCCTTGTGATTGCGATTTATGTTACAAAAATCTCGTTTATTGTCACGTTCAGGCAGGAGTCTGTCACTGTGAACTGGAAGGCGAGTATTGAGTCGACGACCCATCAAAAGCTGTGATGGTGATGAAATGCCATCGCGCGGCGTTGATCTTAGATTCATTAAACCGATATAAAAGTCTGTTCCCGAACAGAGCGATTTTTTTATTACGTTTTTTACGGTACGAACTGCTCGTTCACTGAGTCCATTTGATTGTGGATAATTAGGTGAGCTCGTAATGTGCTTGAAACTCCAATCATTACAAAATCGCCGAAATTCCATTGATGCAAAGGCTGGTCCGTTATCTGTGACCAGTTCAGCGGGAATACCGTGTCTAGCAAATTGTTCTTTCATAGCCGTAATGACAGACTTGGACGTTATATTATGTAATTGATTCACTTCTATGAAGTTTGAAAAATAATCAACTAAGATAAGGAAGTTTCTTTTATTGAAGGTAAATATATCGGAGCCTATCTTTCTCCATGGAATGTCCGAGACCGGGTGAACTATCATTGGCTCCTTGCATGGCATGGACGCGTGCTGCGTGCAAACCATGCACGCCCGCACCGCGCGTTCGATTTCACTGCACATACCTTGCCAAAACATCACATCACGCGCTCTACGCTTACAGCGGTCCATGCCTAAGTGGCCTTCGTGAACTTTTTCAATCATTTCAGGTCGTAAAGCTTTAGGTATAAATACTAAGTCGTCTTTAAGTATAACACCCTCAATATATGCCAAGCTTCCCTGATGAGACCAATGTATTTGAACTAACGGATCAACGTCTTTCTTATACCTAGGCCAGCCATTTAGTATATAGTATATTAAGGTTTGACATTCTTTATCCTTTAAAGTATACTCTTTTACGCATTCTAATTTTTGGTCACTAAATCTGACATTATTTATAACAAAACAAGATTGTCCTTCTACGTCACTGTTCACTTCACCGCGCATAGGTTCCGAAAGTGCAGCTCCTGAAAGAGTGTCTGCTAAGTACATATATTTGCCAGGTTTATATTTTACGGTAAAGTCATAACGCTGCGTACGAAGCATCATCCTTTGTAAACGTGCAGGCACAGCATCCAGTGATTTTTTAAATATGGCTTCTAATGGTTTGTGGTCGGTTTCTACCATAATGTCAGTACGCCCATAAATATATTGATGAAACCTTTCCAACGCGAAAACGATAGCAAGAAACTCCTTTTCGATTTGCGCGTACCTCACTTGAGTGTCGGTGAGTGTTGCGGACGCAAATTCGACTGGCCGACCCGCCTGCAGGAGCACTGCACCCAATGCACCAGCACTCGCGTCCACACTGACTACAACTGGTAGCTCGCTGGTATATAATGCCAATACTGGTGCTTCGCACAATTTTTGTTTTAATTCAGCAACTGCTTTGTGGTGTACCGCGTCCCAACACCATTCTACGTTCTTTTTAAGAAGACCCCTCAATGAGCTTGATAGTTCTGAGTAATTTGGTATAAATTTAGCTAGGTAATTTACCATCCCAAGAAATCTCTCCAGAGACGCGCGGTCTTTCGGATCAGGCATATCTTTTATGGCTCTCAATTTACCTTGGTCTATTTCCATACCCCTTACACTGAAAGTATATCCCAAATACGATACTTGTTCAACAGCAAATACGCATTTCTCGCGATTAAACTTAATGCCTACCTCACGCGCCCTATCTAATAGTGTCCTCAGCCTATCATCATGTTGTGACTTGGTTTGGCCCCAAATTATTATGTCATCAACGAATGAGTCGACTCCTTCTATATCCTCAATAAGTTGACGAATTTTTAAATGAAAAACCTCACTAGCACAGTTTATACCATACGGCAAGCGCAAAAACTGAAATCTACCAAATGGCGTGCCAAAAGTGCATAGATCTGCACTTGGATCGTCAAGTTGGACCATCCAAAATCCCGAGCGCGCATCCAGTTTGCTAAAGTATTTAGCCCCGTGAAGTTTTGTTGCAATTTCCATTAAGGTCGGTAGCGGGTAATGGGCCCTACGAACGGCACGATTAAGTGGACGCGGATCCAGACATACCCGAAAACTACCATCCTTTTTAGCTGGCAGCACAATGGCATTTACCCATGGCGTAGGATGCGTTACCTTTCTAATAATCCCCATGTCTTCCATACGCTTCAATTCCGCCTTTAATTTATCGCGGATACCGATCGGAATTTTTCGTACAGGACAGATCGAAGGACTTGCATTATCTTCCAATACAATTTTATATTTCCCAGGAAGTTTTCCAACCCCTTGAAATAAATCAGCATACGTACTAATGTCAATACTAAAAATTCTTTTTATAAGACCCAATTTTTCGCATGTATATTTTCCAAGAACACTATGACAATCGGCATTAGATATAATGAAGTTGATTACATAATTATTATCTTTGTAACACCATAGCATATCACATGACCCTAAAATAGGAATATAATTTCCACAAAATGATTGCGCTTTTATCTTACTGGATTTAATATTTTGTGAGTTATAACCTAGCTTTTTAAATAGATTAAAAGATAATACGTTTATGTCAGAACCTGTATCCAGTTTGAAAAGTGCAACCATTCCATTTTTGCATAAGGTCAATTTTTCAAACCATTTGTTATCTTTATTAGCGACATATTCCTCTAACGAATCAATACAAAATAAATTACTCTTTTTGTCATTTTCATCGTGTATCACTTCATGCACTCTTTTATTTAACTTTAATGGGCACATTTTACGGAAATGACCTTTATTGTAACACAAGTAACATTTAGCATTACGCGCTGGGCATTGAAATATTTCACTGTGAATAAAACCGCAAAAGTCACAACACTCATTTGTTAAGTTGTGGTGATAACGCAATCCATCGCGCACGCCGTAACGCCGCGCCAGCGCAGCGCCCGACGGCGGCGAGTCAGCGCCGCGTCTCTGCGCCCGCGTTGCGCTCGCGCCCGCGCCCGCGCCCGGGCGCCACACGTTCCCGGCCGATGCGCCCTCCGCCCGCAGACTCCGGCCGCGCGTTCCGCTCCCTTCGCCTGTGTCTCGTTGCCTCTGCATGGATTGTTTTAATGATGAACGCGATCCATATATTACATCGACATAATCCGAATTCGAAAATGTTGTAGTTTTTGAACATTCTATTTGACGATTTTCCTCTATAGATATCTCATAAGCCTGACAGATTCTTACAGTTTTTTCTAGCGTTAAGTCATCCGTTCTCAATAATCTGTCACGTAACGTGCTGTGAATGACACCACACACTATTTTGTCTCTAATCAACCCGTCCTCCAGATTCTCAAATTCACAAAACTGACTCAGCAATCGCAGTGCCGTTACATATGCATCTATATTCTCACCTATTTCTTGATTACGGGTGAAAAAACGAAATCGTGCCATTATTGTGTTTTGTCGCGTTCCAAAATATCCATCGAACTTGCTAATAATGACTTTTATGTCATCTTTATCTTCAGACTTTTCAAATTTGAAAGTTGAAAAAATGTCATACCCTTGGGGCCCCACTAAATTTATTAGTAAACTAGACTGTATGTCTTTTGCTTCCTTGTATACGCCGGATGCCTTCAGAAATACCTTGAATTGCGTTAACCATTTACGCCAGGAGTCCGCCCTGTTCGCTGGACCACCATCCAGTGTTAATTCGACCGGAGGTCTTGCATGCTCCATATTGCACAATGATGGTACACATTAATACACTAAATATTAATGAAATTATCACGTTTTAATTAGTTTTTAAAAGGTTTTAACTTTACACCGCTGTCACCATGTAATAAACACTCAGTGGTTGCTTGCGAACTGTTTTATTATATAATTTTATGAACTACCCACATATATATATTTTAATAGACTAATGCACACACCATATATATACTACATGGTTTTTCACCATGATAACGCTAGACCTCACACATCTTTAGCCACTCTGCAAAAATTACGAGAGTTTGGCTGGGAGATGTTAATGCATCCGCCGTATAGTCCTGACCTTGCACCTTCAGATTTTCACCTGTTTCGGTCTCTGCAGAATTCCTTAGGCAGTGTCAGGTTAATATCACGAGAGGACTGCCAAAACCACTTGTCGCAGTTTTTTGATCAGAAGCCCCAAAATTTTTATAGCAATGGGATCACGTCCCTACCTACAAATGGCAAAAAGTTATCCAACAAAATGGCACCTACATACTTTAGTCAAATGTAAATAAACTTTATAAAAAACCTTTTGAATTTTTATGTAAAATTCGAAGAAACTTTTTCCCCAACCTAATATATATCTTAATATATATAAATTACGTGTCACGTTGTACGTCCGCGATGGACTCCTAAACTACTTGACCGATTTTAATCAAATTTCCACACCGTGTGCAGTTTGATCCGACTTCAAAGATAGGATAGCTTACATTTGGACCCGGTAGGTGGCGCTGGAATCGGCTTCTAAATTTTATTTGTTCAGGGAAGAACAACGTCTGCCGGGACAGCTAGTATATACATATACGAATATATATATAAATAACGTTTCAGTCCAAAATATAAAAGATTTTTCAAACACAAATAACTGAATACACATAAAATTTATATGCATTCACAAATACCATTAATACAAACAAGGTAAGAGAAACAAGTACAGCACAAACGAACGAGTGATTCAACTTTGGTTGTGTCATCAGCGTTTATTCTTAACCCAAGTGATCCTTCGATGTGGTTTTATTCCGCTTTTTCTATGAATGTATGATGTTATTGATCCTAGAATAGACTCTTGGACAGTGCAGAAAGTCTGTTAATATAACAGCTCTAAAAGTCTGTCCTTTATTAGTTTACGGCGTATGTAGTTCCCGGTAGATAGAGTGGATGTTTTTTTTTTATTCCATGACTTCAGCAGACAGGCAGACGGCCCACCCGATGGAAATCGGTTACCATCACCTATGGACACTTGCAACACGAAAGGTGCTACAAATGCGCTGCTGCTCTCTTAAGGGAGCCTGAAACCTGGCCACTGATGCCGGAACACAACTCAAGGTTGTTATGGCGGCATACTCTAGACCAGAGGTGGTAGTTATTGAGACGGGCAAATCCCCTACCACCTGGCTGTGGGTTGTTTTGTCGCCTCTTACGACAGGCCGCCCAGCCGCAGGTAACTGTATTCTTTCTCCGTTCCTGCACGGATAAAACGTGGACAGACGTGGACTATCTAAAGATTCTGACTACCTTTTTCTTCTTCTGTAATCTGTTTTAGGCTTTCGGACTCTGTACTGTAGAGTATTGTATTGTCTGTGTACATCATAGGTTTAAAAAAAATGCAAAATGTGTCACAATTGCAAAAGAATTCGAAATTTTGTTTTATGGTTCGGGTTTCCAGTTATTTATAAATTTTGAGGAATAGTGTTGTTCATCATTTTAAGTATCTAGTTAAAGTAACAAAATACTTATTATTTCATAGGAAACATTTTTGATAGGTAACTTTCAATGACACCATCGCACATTAAAATACAAAAAGCTACACTTTGTGTCAATGCAACACGAAAATCAGTGTAAAAGGTTTGTAGTACGTGATTTTTAGTATTTTAGCTACCTACTGTATGCTACTAATTTACACACAACAACAACAATACAGTCGCTGTGCGAACACAAAGACATAACTAGAAGTACATAAGTATTCAAAACAGTTTTATAAAACCCTATTTGATACTTTTATTGTACAATGCCAATTGCACCGCGCCGCGAAGGTATGTACGCGTGTTAATACTGGTTCACTGTGGCATATCAGATAATATCCAAATAGGTAACAGATATTAGATCGTCACTATACTAGGCCTAGCGCGCATCAACTCTGAAGCAATTTGCAGAATTTAAATCCGATGCGGAATTAATTCCGCTTCTATGGTGTACCAGTTACAGGTATTACAGGAAAAAATCCCACCTAAATATTCTTAGTACGTTCACGGTCTTACAGTTGTAGAATCCCCAACTATTCCCGCTCGACTTTATTAGGAATCAGTACAAACTCCTTTGATTGAACACGTATAAATATGGTCCCGTAAAGCGGAAAATGTAAGTAACTGGAGATGTGATGTCACAAACTGATCGAGTAACGGGACGGTACAAAAAAAGCGGCGCAACCTTATACGGCCTTCCTGGTTTAAAACAAGACGTTCCTGACCCGGATGCTGCTGTCCACTTATGTAGTTCTGTGTGGAACATATGTGTGTTTTATCAAGCCGTTAGTAGTAGCGGGAGTTATATGGTTTACGATTACGCAAGTAATGAAAATAACAATTATTAGGATGTATAAAAATTATGTGTCTGATTATATACTTACCACACTTATACTAATTGCTTTACTTTTGGATATATACCTAATACATTCCATATTAGGTATGTATATACATGATCGGGTCATAAGTACTCGAATATTTAATTTAAATATCGAATAAGTACTGGTCAGAAATGTTCGAACTATTTTTGAATAAGAAACTGTTGCGCCATCTATACAGATAAATAAAATAGAAATGTCTATTTGTAATGTGAAAATAAAATTGTAATAAAATTCAGGGGGGATAATTCGGACCAGGGGTTACCGTAAATGCAATGTTTAGAATTTTTGACTGTCTGTCTGGATGTTCCGGGTAATTTCTGAAACGGCTGGATTTATTTCGACGAGACCATTGACAGATATATGATGTAAAAAAGTAACTTGGGTTACTTTTAAAATTAGGGTTCCGCAAAAAAAATCCACGCGGGCGAAGTCGCGGGCACTGCTAGTCTTAAAATAAAAAGAAATCAATTTTGTTTCATGAAGGAAGGCAGAGTCGCGGTTATTACATTGCACTATATAGCCAGGTATGTCTTTCATACTATATGTGATTTCACCACGTCCAAAGATAGTAACGCATGGATTACCTTGTAAAGATCACTCTTTTCATACATTACAATCATATTACCGCATTCTTCGACACGGCAATTCGAACAGATGTTGCCAGGCAGTGTTCTGTTCAAATGTAACTAGAATGTGACGATCGTGGGCAGACCCATCGCTTTATTAGGCAACAAGACCCTAGGTATCGTCCATTTGTAATCAGCTGTTTGGAAACAAGTTTTATGACAAATGAAATTACCTAAATAGATTTCAATAGTTAAATATTCAATTTCAAACAAACAGTAAACAAACGTTAATACAGGTTACATTGTACAACATTTTTATGTTAGTGCCATTTGCACCCGAAAAATTCACTAATTTTATATCGCAAACTATCCGATCTCCTGGCATGAGCAGATATGTCCATTTTCGGCATTAAAATTACTCTTAAACAAAATTACAATAAAAACGATTCAGTATTCCCAGTGTTTTCCAAAAACTTAACAGAAAGACATATCGGGTTAATATCGCATTTTTATAGACGATGAATTTTTATATCTATGAACTTGAGAAATTATTGGTCTTATCCAAACTTTCATCCTCTATTACAAACAGTCCTAGTTTTATTTATCTATCCCCCGTCAATGGAAACTACATAATAAATAATCAAAAAAGAGCAAAAAGAGCGAAATTGTCAAAAAGGACAAAAAAATCAAAATGGACAAAAAGAGCAAAAGAACAAAAACAGCCAAAAGAGCAAAATGGACAAAAAAGAGCAGAAGAGCAGAAGAGCAGAAGAGCAGAAGAGCAGAAGAGCAGAAGAGCAGAAGAGCAGAAGAGCAGAAGAGCAGAAGAGCAGAAGAGCAGAAGAGCAGAAGAGCAGAAGGGCAGAAGGGCAGAAGGGCAGAAGGGCAGAAGGGCAGAAGGGCAGAAGGGCAGAAGGGCAGAAGGGCAGAAGGGCAGAAGGGCAGAAGGGCAGAAGGGCAGAAGGGCAGAAGGGCAGAAGGGCAGAAGGGCAGAAGGGCAGAAGGGCAGAAGGGCAGAAGGGCAGAAGGGCAGAAGGGCAGAAGGGCAGAAGGGCAGAAGGGCAGAAGGGCAGAAGGGCAGAAGGGCAGAAGGGCAGAAGGGCAGAAGGGCAGAAGGGCAGAAGGGCAGAAGGGCAGAAGGGCAGAAGGGCAGAAGGGCAGAAGGGCAGAAGGGCAGAAGGGCAGAAGGGCAGAAGGGCAGAAGGGCAGAAGGGCAGAAGGGCAGAAGGGCAGAAGGGCAGAAGGGCAGAAGGGCAGAAGGGCAGAAGGGCAGAAGGGCAGAAGGGCAGAAGGGCAGAAGGGCAGAAGGGCAGAAGGGCAGAAGGGCAGAAGGGCAGAAGGGCAGAAGGGCAGAAGGGCAGAAGGGCAGAAGGGCAGAAGGGCAGAAGGGCAGAAGGGCAGAAGGGCAGAAGGGCAGAAGGGCAGAAGGGCAGAAGGGCAGAAGGGCAGAAGGGCAGAAGGGCAGAAGGGCAGAAGGGCAGAAGGGCAGAAGGGCAGAAGGGCAGAAGGGCAGAAGGGCAGAAGGGCAGAAGGGCAGAAGGGCAGAAGGGCAGAAGGGCAGAAGGGCAGAAGGGCAGAAGGGCAGAAGGGCAGAAGGGCAGAAGGGCAGAAGGGCAGAAGGGCAGAAGGGCAGAAGGGCAGAAGGGCAGAAGGGCAGAAGGGCAGAAGGGCAGAAGGGCAGAAGGGCAGAAGAGCAGAAGAGCAGAAGAGCAAAAGGACCAGACACCAGACCATAATGAATAACGGAAAGTTTGTTTCCGAAAACCATACTAGGAATCGAACCCTGTGCCTCTACTTCCAGCGAGTTCGACCGGCTAAGACTTACCCGCTCAACCACACAAACCGTCAAAGTGTTATCATCATTATATTAATATGTGAAGCAAAAACTTTGTACCCCTTTTTACGAAAATTGCGCGGACGGAGGAGTATGAAATTTCGCACACTTATATAGAGGAGTGCAAAATACTAATATGTTTTTAAACTGCATAGAAAATACATTAAATCAATAAAAAAAACATTACACACACTACCATGTATTTGACACACACACGCATATATACTCTTTTGTTTATTCTTAAAGTCAAATTAACAGTCTAGCCTTGGCGAAATCTGTGATTATAGACGTCTTGTCAACAGATCAACATTTTGATGTTGCACTGTGTTATGGTGTAATAGGAGGGAGATACCTTGGTTCATTTTTTATTTAAATCAAATATTAAGTTTTTAAGAAGGGCATTATAAAATTTCTTAGAAGTCGGCAACGCGTTGTGTGCGCGTCCCCCTGGTGTTGCAAACGTCCATAGGCGACGGTAACCACTTTCCATCGGGTGGGCCGTCTGCCTGTTTGCCTGCTTCAGACAATAAAAAAGTAGATATAAAAGGTGTAAAAGCTGCTGCATGTTTAATTCCCAGCAGCCAATGCGTTGAATTCACAGAGTTTCTTCTGTTCCGTAAGAAGCAAGTTCATAAAACATTTATTATAACTTAGTAGTTATACAATATGCCCGCGACTTGAAAATCCCGCGGGATTCTCGGAACACAAAAACAACACAATGTAAGCTATCATTTTAATGGAAACTGTGTCGGAATAAATCAATTCTTACGCACCCGAACAACTACAAACCGCTGCCGGGAAAATTCCCGCGGGATTCCCGGGATATAAAAAATCACACAAAATTTGCTGTCGATCAGTGAAAACATCGATTGAATTTCGATTTTTTTTATCTTTAATCTGGCCTTTTTAAATCATTCCCAGAAAAAAGAATTACCAAGATAAAAAGTAGCGCAGATTTTAAGTCTAAGATTTTGTTGTCGATCAGCGAAAACCGCATCGAAATCGGCCCAGTAGTTTTTACGTGAATCCCGAACAAAGAGATTTAAAAAAAAATTGCTCGTTCTCTCTATCGTTTACATAGCGTATTCCAGATGTTGTTTTATTTATTAGCTTCAATGGGTAGACACGGATATTTTACAATTTTATAGATATATCATATTATATATTCCAAGCATGTCTAATTGAAGTATTTTATTTATGTTGTGGGTAATTTCTCATTTATATGCTATATTTTATTATCTCGTGATTGAAAAATCAGCACTTCGACAAATTTTAGAATGTTATTCGGGTCACTGAACAACAGACCTTGTTTTAAAATTATTTGTGCTAAGCCTAGGTGTTGCGTGGGTGAGAATTATACGCCCTAACTGTATGCTAATGTTAATTTGAATTCTGTTGAGTTAACATCAGATGTTAATTTGTCAAAAGGTATTGCATAATTTGAGGCTTAATTTGAATGGTCTTAATTTAAGCCTAAAATAACTTAGTGAGGTGTTCGAATACCTATTGTTATTATGTTTATACTAGATGGGATAGTTAACCGAATACTTTTTCTCATTGCCTGAAGTGATCAAATAGAAATACGACCGAGAGATGGTTATTCCGAATCCTCTACTAACTGTTTATTCCCAGACAGTGCAACGTATACCATTACTACAATGACGTGAAAAAAAGCTAGTACCTGTCTTTTCTTTCTACCACTTAATCTACAACTTCAATTTATTTTATTCTTTCTGGACTTGCGTTTACTTACTCTTTTCTTACATCGACACCGTAATAAGACTAGGGCTTTGCCTACGTAAGCAATAGCTACCTACGTACCTATCTTACGACATTCTTTAAACTATTTCTCAAAATGATCCCTGCAACTCTTTTCGCGAAGAACAGCCGAGTGTGCATGACAAGAGTTATGAATGTCAAAGAAGCAAGTGAGGTGTGTAAGAATGGGCCTAAATGGCGCTCTGTTGTTCGTGCCTACCCCGCAAGGGAACTGGCGTGAAGTTATGTATGTATGTATGTATGTAACTCTTTTCGTAATGTTTCCAATACACCATAACTTTAATGTTACATACATACATACATACACACATATCTTCACGCCAGTTCCCTTGCGGGGTAGGCACGAACAACAGAGTGCCATTTAGGCTTATTCTTACACACCTCACTTGCCTCTTTGACATTCATAACTCTTGTCAAGCAAGCTCGTCTGTTCTTAAGGCTCCTGACATCACCTTCTGCTAGTACACGATCAATTTGATCATGGAAGGTGTGTCGTGGTCTTCCACGACTTCTGCATACATCCACTTTTGCATTGTATATCTGTTTAGTCATTCTTTCCACACGCCCGAACCACCGGAGCATTCCTTTCCTTACCTTCACCCCGACACTCTCTTTCAGTTTCCAATACACCATAACTTTAATGTTATATTACTAATATCCGTTTACACCAATAAGCCACTCTGAAGTCTCTATTTGATAAATTGTTACAAAATTAATCAACAAAGTATTAATCGTACTTGTTGATTAATTTTGTACTTCCCTTTAAACTCAAGTTGGCTTGGAAATTTTAATCTGACGAGTTCAAAGTAATCAGGTTACTTTGTTCCGTTTCTGAGAGTGATTTGTGTTTAATAGTAGAAAGAAAATTGTTATGGTAACTTGAATACCTTCCTTTGATAGCTTTGATTCTTTACAGAATAATGTGAAAATACGTAAATAAAGTTCGGCTGAGGAGCAGAAGGTACTTTGTAAGAACATTTAAGGAATATTATAATCGGTATCAAAAATAGCTCTTTTTTAAAGTCAAGCACAAACTATGTACTGTTAGTGAGTGAAAGATTAATGGCTTTACTTATAATCGTTTGTTAATTTTTAAGAAACTGCTCAGCAGCTGATTAGTGAAAATCTTAACCATAAACTGCTTTTAAAGATAAAAGGTGTAAAGCAACTCAAAAATAACTGTCAAAAATAACCAACATCTAGAGGTAGTTTAAGTGTCTGCTAAAAGGCAAGATGGCAGTTCACATTTGAAACAGCTGGTTATCACCGAGTACGGAAATAAGGGGACCGAATCTGTGTATAAAAGTATAGCAGTAAAAAGGCATTAAATTGGTGTCGCTACCGTAGCTAAAGGGCAACTTTTTAAAGAAAATTCTAAAAAGTTTTATAAAAGCAAACAATATAAAATAACTAGGGTATTATTAAAAAGTGTGGGCCTTTGTTAGAAGGTCATTTATTGCAATTGCACTTACCCTTATACTTTGACCACAAGATTTTGAGATAAAAAACCGTCAAGATAGAAATTACACTAATACAGCGGTCATGGCGATAAATTTGATTGTTACTACTATAATTCTAATAATATGTAGACTAAAATTATAGTTAGTTAGAAATTAAAAGGTGTTTTTTTATCTTCGACGTGATAGCAGTGGCGGAGCAAGGGTTAAATTTCATGTGGGCAACATACATTTTGCGAGGCGCTCTACTAACGCAAAGAGACGATTTTGAAAAACAATCGCAACTGACTACTGGCACTGACCGGCGGCGATTCCCCGTAATGGATACCGCGAATATCGCAAGCCGTAATAAAAAAAGAATTTGGTATGAGGAAGGATTATTGTTTAAGACGATGTGACGGCTAGCGACAATTGTAATTCAGCAAAAATTGTAATGTGAGGATATTCGTAACACTGTCGTTAGTCGTCCCACATCATCTCTTCGAATCGAGTCGTATGTACTAAATTTGAGACAGTTGTATAAATTAATCATTTATTTTATTTTATCTCCATCTGCCCGACACGCCATAATTGGAGTCAGAAGAGGAATCATACTAAATCAGTACCATCACAGTGGTAACCCACATATAACCACAGAGGAATACAATTTTTCGGAAATTTGAACGCGACAAAAAAGTTTAATCGTCCTGTCTTCGAGGTGCGAGATGGTAGGGCGTAGGCAATGGCCCACCGTCGGCTAGGCTTTGCGCCGCCTCTACGTGGTAAAGCCATACTGTAATTATATTGATCCAGTTGCATAGCTTGCCTTAGACGGGTCCTATATCAAAATGTGTTAGGGGACCCAAAAGAAATGTAAAGTTTTTTTATAAAATAAAATAAAATGCTGAATTGAATTAAAAGAGTTATATATTGATTATAAGTTATTACTTATAATTAATGCTCCGAGGAGCTAAGTTAGACAAACAATTCGAAAGAAAGATAAATTTTTCTCACCTTATTTTCCGGCAAACTTATTTATCAAATCATCCATATCTGAAGATGATTTCAGTTTTTCTAGATTTCCGTTCCTGTTGGCCCAGCAGTTATTCTCAAAAATGTTATTAAGCCATAAAAGATTGTGGATAACATTTTAAATATTTTTGCTTACAGACTTTCGGGGCTCCTGTAGCCTGGGGGCCACGTATTACTGATACGGCTGATACGGTGGTAGCTACGTCCCTGTCTTGATCATAGCTCTTAGGGCCTGCTCGATCAGTATGAGCCCCCGCTTTCCAGGGGCGGATTTAAATATTTGCCGCTTATATGCTATTCAAATTTTGCCACCCCTACCGACCTCTACAAATCGATACCCTAGTTCACAATCATATCAATTACATTTTTTTTTTCAATGAAATTGTATCTTAATTATTTGTGCATTATCACTAACATACAATTGCATAACCTTTTTACACGTAATAAGTTAAGCGCCACCTACCGGGTCTAATTACTCATAAAATTTCATCAAAATCGTAGAACCCGATTCCAGCGCCAAGTACTTTGCCTAGATTGATGGGTGATATTATTGAAAGAATTTTTTAAATCTGTCCATTAGTTTTTAAGTTTATTCGTTACAAACATACAAATACAAATATTTCCTCTTTATAATATTAGTATAGATTTATGTACGTTTAATTAGGACCAGCAATATACATAGAAAAATTTGTATCCATAGAAATACTAGTTTCGGCTTGATAGGAAGATGAAATTTATGCGATCCTATCCAAAAACGCCGTAAGTAGATTGTAATTACACAGTTTCTCGTTTGATATTCGGAATTAAATCCACAACTGAACTAATAAAACGAAGACGGGAGTTAATCAAAGATGGGTGTACACAAAAGTCTTTAAGAAAAGTTATGCGCTTCAAAAGTTTGTATTAGAAACACCTGAGGTACTGCAAGATTGTAAATAACAACCAGTGCAGCGAAGTTTGCATTCCAACGTACCTACTTTTCTTAACTTTATACAGTTAGACTGTTACGTCAAGTTACCTGCATTACTTTAGTATCTACCTTCATAAAAACTTTTTCCACTCCACAAACTTGAACCGATATCAATACAGAAAATATATATCGCCCTTAAAGAAGAAAATAATACATATTCATATGTAATCTAAATATGAACATACATTTTATGTAGTTGAGTGGCTTCATCTGCGATCTTGTTACAGATATAGGGGTTTAAAGCGTTTATTGAGATACGAAATTGTTAATGACGTTAAATATTGATAAATAACGTATGTATATACACTAATGCAGCAATTCGTTAACGGCGTTATTTTTAAACGCTTTAAATAAAATCCATTCGGCCGCAGTCTAAATCTTTAACACTAACGCAGATGAAGCCACAACATTACACGTAGTCGATAATTCTCTTGTATATATACTTATATAAAGTCTTAAGTTATAAGAGTATCTCCATCAATAAATATTTTTAAAACAAGACTTAAAAAATATGTAGGAAATCTTATTTAAACACGATCTGACAGACACATAAACGTTAACTCTAACTAGTGGTCGCCCGTGGTCGAAATTCGACCATAATAATATTTTCTTTAAGGAGTCGTGGTAGCGTAATGGCTAGTGCACGCGTCCCAAACTCAAAGGGCGCGGGTTCGATCCTGGCCGGAACGCATGCACCACTTAGACAGTTTTCTGATCTAATGTGCATATTCTTACAATTACCACGTGCTAATAACGGTGAAGGAAAAAACATCGTGATGCAACCTGCACATCGAGATAACCGATGTGTCAAACCTGCCAAGCCGCCTTGGACAAGCGTGGCGGGTATACGTCCGTTCCCCCTATAATGGGAGGCCCGAGCCTAGCAGTGGGACATTTATGGGCTGATATTATTATTATAATATTTTCTTAAGTTTTCGCAACTTGTATACATAATAAAACTACGTTTTAACGATTTTAAGCGCGGTAATTTTATTTGATTTTGGTTTTTCCAACGTTTCGGCCACTTTTCAGTGGCCGTGATCACGGAAGACAAACGTCGACGAAACGTAGGAAAAAACCAAAATCAAATAAAATTGTCGACCATAATAATTTGTTCTCAAAGACAATAATCACAGATTTCGCCAAGGCAACAATAAACAAAAGAGTATATATGCGTATGTGTGCCAAATACATGGTAGTGTGTGTAATGCTTTTTTTTATTCATATAATGCCTATTTTTTATGCATAATTTGAAAAAAATATTCGTTGTCTTCGTTTCTTCTCTATATCTACTAAAGTTTACCCCGCGGCTCCTCCGCGGGTCAAACTCTGGTGCATACCTCTTGTTTAAAGAGCAGGCGTTAAACACAGGTTACATTGTATTATATCTCTATTTTGGTACTAAATAGTACTAATATTTGGTACTAAATCTTCCTTAAGATTTACTTCATTTTATATCGCAAACTATCTCATCTCCCGGGATGCAAAGTATCTATGTCCTTTTTCGGTATTCAGACAGCCAGATCGAGTCAATATCGCATTTTTTTATAGATTATGAATTTTTGTGTATGAAATCTATACTCCTCCGTCCTCGCAATTTTCGTAAAAAGGGGTACAAAGTTTTTGCTTTACGTATTAATATACAGATATTATATCATGATACCCATAAATATAGTATAGTATATAAGGTAATTGAGTTGGCTTATATGTATTACGTATGCTCGATGTATTTTACTACACTTATAATAAAGCATTTTTCTCATTAAGTTAAATGTATTTTTTTTTTAATTGCATGAGTTAAGTAGACAGGCAGACGTCCTACCTAATGGTAAGTGGTTACCATCGCCTATGGACATTTGCAACACCAAAAGCGTTACAAATGCGCTGCTGCTCCCTTTAGCGAGTCTGGAACCTGCCCACTAAAGCCGGAACACAGCTTAAGGTTGTTATGGCGGTATTCCCTAGACTAGGTATGGTAGCTATCTAGACGGGCAGATAAATAGCTAGACCACCGGGCTGTGGGTTGTTTTGTCACCTCCTACGGCAGGCCGTTGTAAAAATTGTATTCTTTCTCAGTCCTTGCACGGAACGATGCTGTTCTTTTGAACAATAAACGATTTAAGCCTTTTAAACATTAAGTTTAATGTTAAATATTCAGTAATCTACCTATCATTTATATTCTTCACTCTAGCAAGCGGTCGAGCTTAAATGAGCCTGGCTCCCGCGGCAAGTAAGCCATGGGCTTTATTACCTTATAATGCAAATTTATGAACAACTGTATTCATTGCAACACTCAAGACTATAATAGGGTACAATCAAGAATCTGCTGTTTAGTGAGGGTTGCTGGAAATAAACTTAATGCAATAAATTATAGAAATAACGACAAAAGTGTAGGCAAGTATCGGGGATAAGGTTATCTTACGGGAAAAGGGCGAGTTTTTATTTTCATCTATCTGTAATATTATACAGTTTTAAACATGCCGTGTCTGTACATTGAAGATATTTAAAAAAAACAACTGGAAAAGACTATATAAACAATGGAGAAGTAGATGCAATTTTTTTTAGATTTCTTGTCCGTTAGTTCGGGATTCACGTAAAAACTATTGGGCCGATTTCGATGCGGTTTTCGCTGATCGATAGCTATTTTTTTTCTGCATGAGTTCAGCAGACAGGCAGACGGCCCGCTTGATGAAAAGCGGTTACTATCGCCTACGGACCTTTGCAACACCAAAGGTGCTACAAATGCGCTGCTGCTCTCTTAAGGGAGACTGGAACCTGATCACTAATGCCGGAACACAACTCAAGATTGTTATGGCGACATACTCTAAACCAGGGGTGGTAGCCGTCCAGTCGGGCAAATGCCCTACCACCTGGCTAATCCTTAGATTTAAACTCTGCGCTGCTTTATAACCTGCGAATCCCGCAGAAATTTTCCTTGGAGCGGTTTAAATTGTTCAGGTGCATAAAAAATTGCTCATTCCGACACAGTTTCCATTAAAACGATAGCTTACATTCTTTTTTAAATGCTACGATAATTTGTGTCCCGGTAATCCCGCGGGAATTTCAAGTCAAGCGTGGGCCAAGTCCGGGCATATCCCAGTAAGTAAATAAGATCGTAATAAAAGTTCTTTATACCTCTCAACCGATAACTAAGCAGTTGTTACTCAAGATAGAAGAACTATATATAGCATTATTTATGTTTTTAATTCAATATGAATATGGATACTCTTAATCAAGCACAAGCTTTTGGAATACTGAGTGGGATGATATTGCGAGAGTAGTAGTAGTACTTGGTGATCTTAATTTACACCTAAAACAAACACAACAAATTGTAAATAAATGTTAAAGTTAATGTTCAGAAACTTTTGATTCTTTGGCGTGAAAATCAGTTTTTTTTTTTATATTGCAGGAGTTCAGCAGACAGGCAGTCAGCCCACTTGATAGAAAGCGGTTACCATCGCCTATGGACATTTGCAACACCAAAGGTGCTACAAATGCGCTACTGCTCTCTTAAGGGAGACTGGAACCTGGTCACTGATGTCGAAACACAACTCAAGGTTGTTATGGCGACATACTTTAGACCAGGGGTGGTAGCCATCCAGTCGGGCAAATGCCCTACCACCTAGCTGTGGGTGGTTTTGTCACCTCATACGACAGGCAGCCCGGCCGCAGGAAATTGTAGTCTTTCTTCGTTCCTGCATGGATAAAATGTAATTATGAATAACACTCATTTTTAAAGAGCTTATAAGCCTCGTATAACTGAATAAATAAAAACAAATAATACCGCGCTTGAAACCGTTAAAACGTATTTTTATTATATGTAGATACAAAATAATCGAAAACTTAAAAAAATACCTCATGTAAATGTTATGAATAAGGGGGGTAATTTTTACAATTATGATTACAGAATAAAGGCATTGGTTTACTTGGAAATAGCTACAAAGACCAAACTGACCTAATAAGAAGGCTAATTTCCGTAAAGAAATCCAACCCGCACCTAAAGTTCTTCTCTATGGCAGTAACAAAAATAATAGTTTAAATATTATATTAACTACTACCAATAATTATAATTTTGAGGATAAATTTGAATTAATATAAATTATCAAGAAACGTGTTATTACGCGGACCACAGACTACAATATATAAAGTATTATCCATGATTAATATAATAGAAGCACACGGACAGAAACGAAATTCTCTCCCATATAAGTATTATCTATGTTCTCTCCTATTATGTTGATGTAGTCTGTGACGTATTCTCTTGATTGACGTGAACACTTCATAATTTCGTAAGGATTGATAGAGGTTGGTACTGATAAGTGATATGAAGTGAGGACTTCTTTGACCTACATGTTACAGTAATTATATAAAAGGAACAGCACCCAGGACCGTGACGACTCGCCGTCCTCGGAACCCATAAACCGCAGACGACAGCAAGAGCCATCATCGTTGATCGATCAAATCCATCTTATATGTTATGGCTACAATATACATATATTGTTTATATATGGGGAACTAAGAATTAAAAAGGTAATATAACCTAAAGTGATTAAATTTTCGTAAAATTACTTATGGTCAAGTGCAGGTCGCAGGGTATAATAACAGTTAAAAACATACATTACAATATTAAAATTCAACCCATTGAGATCAACCTTACCCAACCCTCATCCACACCTGCAACAATTAAAACAGATAAAAGACAAATAAAACAGCGACGGTTTAATTTAGAACCGCTGATAAGGGGACCTTTGAAACCCTTTTATGGTTCTTTGAATCCTTTTGATGAATGATTTTAAAGAGCAATAAAGTTTTTTTGGGTTGTCATAAAGAATACGAGAATGCAGGAACGGAAAAGAAAACCAATTCCTACGACCTTTCATAAGAGGCGACAAAGAACTAACATTCAGATGGTACGGCATTTGTCCAGACGGGTAAGTATAGCTGCAGTCCTCTAATCGAGACCAGTAGTACATTGGCAAGCATCTTTGGGGTTGCAGGCATCAGCCTATCTGCTGTAATTCAGCATTAGAAAAATGGTGGTAGATGAACGCATCTTGGACCGACGACCAGCGCAAGATCCGGACTGGACGAGAAAAGAAAAATCCCAGGGCATGTAGCGGAAGTTCAGTTAGATCTATACGACGATGGTTAATTGACAACGATTTGAAAAATTCTTAAAGCCATAAAGAAAGAAAAATTGAACATAAAAACATCTTATATAACATTCTTAACAGGAGGACCTGAAACACCGCAAATGGATACCACCGATGGATACATACTTGTGGCTTTTGGTGTTGGGATTCTAGGGCCATAGGGTCCCATAGCCTATCGGTTTTATTGAGATCTATCATCTCGTTTGATAGAAGTCTCACGTGATCCAAACTTCTGTTTTATCTCTAATCGCTGAAGATTATAAGTAGAATAAGCCTAGGTCATCAAAGTGAATGGGTAAGGTTACCATACGACTGGCTACTTGACCTCACTGAATCGTCTTATCCATTGTCCGAAGTAGAAACGAGTACTCTGATCACCTGTGAAGTTGATCAGGCGTGTTGAGAGCTCTTTGTAGAAGTTCATGGCTACATTGCTATATTCACTTTGAATTTTCTATATTAGTATGTATGGACTCAATTGTGTAATAGACAGAGGCGTATTAGAGACGTTTTCTCAATAAGCCCATAGGGTGTAAGAAATATTTACAAATATAGCGGTAGCCTTTTACATTGACCCTATTTACAGTCACTAGGCAACCATAATAGTTAATGGGACAAAAATATTCTTTGGATAAAAAAGTCGAAACACTTTGCTGACAAAGGCACCTGGGAGTCATTTCTATAGCCAACAAAGGGCCTAAAACGACCGCTCTCACAACCTCGTATGGTGAATATAATAAGTATCAAAATAAAATGGAACTTATACCATGTCACATAGCTACGAGGATTATCTAGACACGTGTAGATTACATACACTAAGCCAGTGGTCGGCAAAGTGCGGCTCCAGAGCCGCGTGTGGCCCTTTGGCTCTTTAAGTGCGGCTCTGGCACAAATATCCACAGAAGGCGCAATAATAAATCTTATTGATGAGAACTTGGAATCATGCCTAAAATTAAACACAACAACATACAAAACTGACTTACTCAAACTTTCCAAGGAGATGCAAGCACATTGTTCACATTAATAAATATTTATTAAGTATGGAATTTAGTTTTATTTAGTGTTTATTTATTTAGTTTACTAAACACGTAGATTTGGCTCCCAATTTTTTTTTTGTTATAATGTTCATATTTGGCTAATAAGTTTGCCAACCACTGCACTAAGCGATTCTCCAAGTGGGACTGCTTCAGGCCAGCTGATTTAGAATCCGAACTGTGGAACGTGCACCGCAAGAAAAAAAGAAACAATACATTTAGTTACCAAAGGCGACAGACATATGCGAGACAAAATAAATGACACGTAAGACATTTTTAAGGTTTATATGCTACAATTTGATAAATGACGTAGTGCCGTGATGTACTCTGTGGGGCCATGTTAGAATCATTATCAGCGCGTTCTACTAGTAGTTCACAACGCCCAAAATGCTCCGTTAGCCGTTCGTTGCACAAGGCGACCGCGGTGTTGTGGTCGTGGCGAAAACGTCACTAATGACGTCATCATTTTCGATCACACAACGCTCACAACGACCCATGTCCAGAGGTGGGTCGAATAACCGTTCCACTTGGGTTTACGATTGTATCGAAACCGTTCCACGCAAGTGGAACGGATAAAATCGCGGTCGTGAACGTGGTTGTTGTGAGTCTCTAATGGAACGTAGCCTATATCGTTTACAGCTCTTAGGGCCTGCTTGATCGGTTCGATACCACATTCTCACAGAATATCGACATGAAACGTTTAGCCTTAAGCTAATTGTGCTTCGTAAGATGAGCGACAGTCCCGACAGCCTATCTATTTCATCCTAAAGGCTGACTACATAAATAGAAAATAGACAGGTAGATAATATAAAAGTCAGTAACTAATAATTTAGAATAGATACCAAAACTATAATAGAAAAGGAGTAAATAATGTACTAATATTAGTAAAACTGTATTAGATCTAAGTTTTTGATAAAGGAAAGAAAAGATACAAAAATACTAAAGACATCCCTTTCCCTGTTGTTGCTTTTAAAAACAAGATATAAAAGAAAAACCCTTTTTCTTGCCGTACGAAAGAGGCGGAGACGATAATTAAAAAGGAGGCAACGCATGGGCTTTGCCTCTGATGTTACAAATGTCTATAGCCAACAACGGTAAACCTCTTTTTATTATGTTTGTTTGATTGAGAACTTGTGTTTTTGTACTGTACTTGATTGAAATGCTACTGTAAGGTAGTGCTACATTTAGTTTAATTATTTGTAAAGTAATATTTCTTTTTAAGGCTAATAATTAATATTGTTACGTACCCTCTTATTTCTGTAAGTTATTTTCATATATTTGTCTCTTAACAATACTCTGCCTGTTTGCCAGGTTCCCTATAAAAAAATCAGTATATTGCTGTGCCGAAAGTTATTTCGTCACAAACGATTTATAGTGCCCACTTCCGCATAAACTAGTCATTCTTTCTCTGTTCCTGCACGGATAAAATATCCTGTTTTTATTTGTGTGCAAAATTGAATAGAGAGCGAGAGATAACACCTTATTGCACACCAAAATGTACAATTACAAAAACAGATCATATTTACAATATTTTCTAGGCAATATAATATGCGGCCTTATCGCTCAAAGCGGTCTCTTCCAGGCAACCTAAATTTTTGAATCAGGCGATGTAGGTGGTGCACGAAAAGGGCAATAGATACATAAATACTGAAACTAATTTAAGAAATAAATAATAATAATAATATTTTGTAAGTATAGCTTTATTTATAGTTTAGTCTAGTTTATTTATTTTTAACTTTTAGTTTTATTATTTAAAGATTAAATTAGTATTTTTATGATAAATTAGAGTAAATTAATATAATAAGTTATTCGTAAGGTACATACACCACAACACAAACATCATTGAATAAATCTCATACACAAGAAATAAATATACAATTACATACATATATACCTAGTCATATATATACACATATACAATAATATATTTCAAAATACATAAGTTATTGTAATAAATGTATTAGCATGATTATATTATGTTAGCCACACATAGCTATTTGTGGACCAATAATGTTTTCTGAGTAAATTTCTAAATGTTGGTAAGGATTTGGCCTCTCTGACAGTAAGAGGCAGTATATTCCAAATTTGACAGCCTGCACTATAAAATAATTATCATAATAGGATGATATATTGATTATTAATCAAAGTTTTTTTTACATTGATTAAACCTTTTCATATCTTAACGCTATATTCTGTTTAAGTAAACACAGCATGTATAATATATTTGAGTGTCTAAGAACTATGTATGTATGGTCTTTGAGTGGTAATAAAAATATATAGGTAGGTGTGACAAAGTTAAAAGCATTTGAACAAAGTCTTGAGTCCATTCTTAATAGACGGAGCAGGGGCCTTACTCTCAAACGCCTTTCGTCATTCGTCTTCGTTCAACCAGCCGTCAATGTAAGTAATTTTAGATAGAAGAAAGAAGCAAGGAAATTTATTTAAGACTACAATAATTTAGTCCATATAAGACAACAATAAATGAAATGTACAATGGAATATGTACTTAAATATAAAAAAACAAGTAAAAAGGTTCCAAAACCATATCGAGCTATGAAAGACGTTTGAGATAAGCCGTATAAAGTCGGCGTCTATATCGACCTTTGCACGTATAGAAGGACTATATAGGTCCTTGTACAGGAGAGAATGATAACCTATATTGGTTCTTACTTGTGGTAAATTAAATATTTTGAAACATATAATATATTCTCCAGACATATACTTTGCTATTTTAAAATAAAATAATATTATAAACTAAACTATCTTAAAAATACTATTATATAGGTATCTAATTATACATAATCTAAATTATAAATAAATTAAACTATAAAGCCGATAAAGCCTGTGCGCCTCAGGCCCCCATGGTCCCAAGGTCTCGACCCCAAAAGCCGCAAATATGTAGCCATTTCCGATGGCTGAGTATTTGCGGCGTTTTAGGGCCTCCTGTTGTGCAGCAGCTGCACCGGCAGACCGCAATATATTGCGATTTTCTTTTTTGCTTTAAATGTAACACATTAATTTGTGTATAATTAAGAATGTAAATATTCGTAATTCCGTGCGAACGAAGTCACCGGCACACCTAATCTTCAGCCTCAGAAATAATTATCATGCGGTAAGTTTAACAAAATTATGTCATGGCCACATTTTATCATTTGTTTACTTATATTTCATTCAAAGCAATTCCCTGAACATTCATCGAATGATATTAAATTATAGGACTCAAGTCTGTACGTAGGCGTCCGCTTGTGGATTCGGCCGCGGTCCGGCGCGGACGGTGATGTCAGCGTTGCAACCTGTTGCGGTGAAATATTTAAGACAAGTTGTTTATTATAGGCATGGGTGTAGTACGATACTAATATGGCATAATTCCTTTTTGGTTTTCCGTAACCATATTAACAAAAACGAAACTTATCATGTCCGTCCGCCTGTTCTGTGCGCCTGTCCTATTACAGTTTAAAAGAATATGCTTCTGAAAAAAATTTGCAAGTTCGCTTGTAGAGAATTAACAATAAAGTCAACGGGTTACATAGTTTATACTTTAATTTTAATTAACTATGGCATAATATAATATCGAATAAGTTATAACATATAATCGAATACAATGCAAGAAAACTTAATTTATTTGTATTGTATTCTACTCAAAGTCCCTCAAGACTATAAGTAGAATACTGAGCCCGGATCACTGTCTTCTATGGGTAAGGTGCCCAGAAGGCTGGCTACGTTTCCTCGCTGGATCGCCATACTGATCCGTTGGCCGAGGTAAGCACCAGCCCTCCACCCGAAGAGTCAATGAGTCGTTTCGATAAATTTTGGTAGAGGCTCATGGCCTCACGACCCCACGGTCCGAGCGTCTCGACAGCAAACGGCACAAACATATAACTCTCACAGAGGGTTGCATATTTGCGCCGCTTGAGTGATTCGGCTGTTTCCGCCGCTGAACCGGCTACTTTAATGTTTAACTTTAGATGTAACGTAGTTGACAATTTATGTCACAAAGTGCATTAGTATAGCCACATGTTCGCATCGTGAGCATCGAACACATCGCATCTAACGGATTAGTTTTTCTCAATGCGTCCACTGTATCGGCAGTGATCGAATTTGCCGACATAAACACCAGCAATCGGATTGTGGATGCCTCTTTCATTCGGATTTTCGTAGTGAGCATACGTGGGAAACGTGTATGTGAGATAATGGAGGAAAGCAAAAAAAAGCAATTTGTCGTAATTGCTTGTTTATTAGCAAAAGAGGAAGAAAAGCTAAAAATTGCGTAAGACGTCATCGGCACGCATCGCAAAAGTTGCTCCTCGGAGCATGGGCGTCGGCATTTTCGATGAGATTCGTGCGCTACGTACGATGCAGATAAGTTGACGCACTTATGTTACTTTCTAAATAAAGAATACTACGATCTGTTTGATAAGATGCGTCCGCAGCTTACGATGCGGCGAATTTCCTCTCTGGTTATATATAATATAAGTAACAATGACGAGAGATAGAACGGTCGAAGAAAGACATCCTATGATGCAAGTACGGTCTACGCCATTTCTTATAGAAGTTAAGGCCCTACTTTCGGCATAGAAACCTACACTACTTTAAAGGAAACGCTTAAGCTCTACCAAAGTCATAGCGCTGTCGATCTTTAGTTAACATATTGCTTTAACTGTTAAAATAATGAATTTACTTCATTACAACTTCCTAAAGGTGAGCCGATGGGAATCGTGTTATATGAACACTCCGACACTGATAAGTAAACACCATGAAAAAATAAAACCTATTCTTCCATGTAAGTATTGTAATTTGTACTTTGTACCGTTGACAGTGATTTGCTACATAATGTATTTAAAATATATATACCAAAACTATCTTCCAAGAAAGATTAATGTTTTTATCGGTATTAATGTATATGTCATTTAAACAACGCTATGGCGGTAACAAATTAGGAGAAAAGTGATCGGGGATGGTCTCTCCTTACATTTTTTTTTATTGCAGGAGTTCAGCAGACAGGCAGACGAACCCCCCACTTGATGGAAAGCGGTTACCATCGCCTATGGACATTTGCAACACCAAAGGTGCTACAAATGCGCTGCTGCTCTCTTAAGGGAGACTGGAACCTGGTCACTAATACCGGAACACAACTCATGGTTGTGCTCACCAAATATACAATATCAAAAATACACAATTACAATATTGTCATGGTAGAAACAATAGGCGGCCTTATCGCTTAAAGCAATCTCTTCCAGGCAACCTAACTTAAGGAATAATTTAACCTAATCTGGCGATGTAGGTGGTGCAGATCATTAAGTAGGTATATCATAAATAAACATACTTAAACTACATAATTTACATATTAAATACACATACTTAAATTACTTTATAAATTAAATACATACATATTTATATATACATATGTATATGCTAAATAGTCTATAATATAAGAGTTAGGAATAATTATTTAAGGAAAAGTAGTGTTTTCTGAGTGCGTTCTTAAATGTAGGTGATGTTTTGGCCTCTCTGACAGTAATAGGCAGCGCATTCCAAAGTTTGACAGCCTGCACTGTAAAAGAGTTATCATAAAAAGATGAAGTGTGTGCAGGTGTAGTGAGTTTACGATACGTATGAGTGCGCAAATTGTGGGAAGTAGAAACGCGAAGGAATTGAAAACGTTCCTTAAGGTAAGGAGGACTCTGGGAATAAATAATATGTTATAAAGTAATGTGAGAATGTGAGTATTCCGGCGAAAGCGGATAGGGAGCCACTTGAGTTTTTCACGAAATTCAGAAACATGGTCATTTTATCATAATATTGATGAATTACTTAAGTAACTATTGTTTGTTGCAAACGTGTTCAGTTCAAAGCTACTGTCCCATCCATTTCCAAACATCTGCTAAATTAATCAGTAAACATTCTCACACCATTAATTATTTCGTCACATTATTTCATATGGTGTTGTATTCATCATAAACAAATACCAGATGTGGCGTGTTATAACAATATGGTAGTTTAATAATAAAAATATTACATGGTAGAACACTCGCCACTCGTTAAGCCACCTGCATCTCATTCAAATAATAAAACCATAATATTAAGCACGATAATCGCCCAGGAAAAAACCCAACTGTAAAAGCTCCAGACGTCTATATAGGTGAACTCATCAAATGGGCCTACAGGTACAAAATCTAACCTATACGAAATAGCGAAAAGTATTCAAAAGGGTTTCGGGACCCATTTTGATGAAAACTACAATGGTATCATTACACTTCTTGCAATACAATACATTAGAATTTCGAGTGGCCGAGCGGCCTGTCATAAGAGTCGAGAAAGAAACCCACAGCCAGGTGGTAGGGTATTTGGCCGTCTGCATGGCTACCACCCCTGGTCTAAAGTATGCCGCCATAACAACCTTTAGTTGTGTTCCGGCATTAGTGGCCAAGTTCCAGTATTCCTTAAGAGAGCAGCAGCGCATTTGTATCACCTTTGGCATAGGCAATGGTAACCACTATCCATCAGATGGGCCGTTTGCCTGTCTGCTGAACTCATCGAATAAAAAAATAAAGACACCCATTTTTTTTGATTAACAGTATAACATCTCAAACAACGCATTAAATGCTCATGTCTACATCTGCGTGACAGTTACTAGCACTAACATTACCCCAGGTGTAGCAGGGCCATTATCCTTAACGCTTCATTTCGTTCTCGTAAGTCAATTACATCACGGGTGTGAATCATTTTAAAGGAGTTAATATGTCAAGGTTCCGTTGATAATAATGTTCATGTGTTTTACAACATTGCACAATTACTTATTTGTGGATACTGTAAACCAAATATAGTAATAGCATATTCATAACCACAAACTACTTAAGCCTTTGATAAGTATTGATGTAGGTATTGTTGGCAACACCAACATAAAATATTTTTATTTTAAACTTGCAACACTGTCGTTGCTTTTTCCTTCTTCTTCTATTTTGGTTGCAGCCGAGTGCACATGCATTCTTTATGTAAAAGTGATTTTATTACAAGTTTTCAACACAAACAATCATTAACTTCTACACCTACATTGACTAGGGTATCCTAGGCCCACACCATCAGCGTAGAACGAAATATATATCATACTGCGCACAGTTGACGGCCTCTGTGGTTGAGCGGGCTAAGCCTTTGCCGGCGTGCCTCACTGCAACGCAGAGGTTCCGGGTTCGATTCCTGGTATAGTAAATTTCGGAAACGTATTTTCTCCGTTATTTACTATGGTCTGGGTGTCTGGGATCGGCCCCAGAGTAGTCCGTTGTATATTACCTATAACACAAGCGTAACTTGCTTAATTTGGGGGTATACAATGTGTGTGTTTGTCTGCCGATTATTATTATATTAGTTATTGTATACATATCAATTCTTTATAATATATTAAAATTTTATTGATTTGATAATATTTTTACGTAGAAATACTTTGGGAATTGACTTAAACAGTGGTTTATTTATATTGGAAACAATCTCATTTTCCTTTTAAGTACTTTGGGCCATCAAAATAGTATTTTTAATTTAAAATCTTTAATATAGCTTTCTTTGAGTAGTTTGGGAATTAATTTATGAGATTCTTACCTTTTGAAATAAAAGAATTAAGGACTTTTGGAACAAGTCTTTAAATGCACTTATTCATAATTGTAACAAAAAATTCAATTTAAGGATAAAATTAAACTTAAAATTCACGACATATTGTTAAAACATTGATATCAAAATAATACGAGCATGTTATAAATTACCGTGAACTCTGGCATCATTACCTTTTTGAAGCAACTTTACCATGCACTACGTTTCTTTTATTTTTGGAGAAAATTTTCTAATCTGTGGCGTTTCACGCTTTCTTAAGCATAAGGAGTTTTTGGCGGGAACTGAAAGAAGATGTTGTGCTGTGCAGTTTTACTTTCTAAAAATGTGTAAAATTACTCTAAAATGAACAATCGTTGTAAGATATTAATAGTTTTTGAGTAGTAGTTATGTGTTTTGTGAGAAATGTGAACTGTATAGTCAAATGTGGCCTTTAGAGTTGTCACAAGAACTCCGTTTAATGGCACTAGCTGATTACCTACAGTTCAGCTGTGCTACACATAGGCTTAAGAAAATGAAGAAACTATATTGTAAACTAAGATCCGGCTTAAAGGCCTAGCTGCCAAGTCATAAACTTAAATAAAATAAATAATCTTAAGCATATTGGTAGGTTTTATAATAAAAGGTGGCATCCCACAAAGTTTTCTAAGCTGCCAACTTTACAGACTCTCAAAATATTGCAACATTTCTTTTCTGTGGTCAATTTCACTTGCAGTGTGCACCGAAAGAAAACTGATATTTATAAAAAAAACGGACTACAGGTAAAGTGTCTTATATTTAATGGTGTGCAGTGAATCCTTAACAGAATGTATCTCAATGATTAAGTACGTAAAAAGTTACATTGTCCTCTTCTTAAATATAAAACAATTTTGATTCAATCACTAGATGTTTTTTATTTGTCAAAGAATACTCAAACGATATTAAAAGTAACTACGAAGCTAAAAAAAATATACATATAAATAAGGTATAAAAGTTCTGTAGATAAAAATTTGATCCCAAATCACTGTTGCTCATCGGGAACGTTCTCAAAAAACATAAAAATACATACATACATACATAACTTCACGCCAGTTCCCTTGCGGGGTAGGCACGAACAACAGAGCGCCATTTAGGCTTATTCTTACACACCTCACTCTTGTCATGCACGCTCGTCTGTTCTTAAGGCTCCTGACAGCATCACATCACATCAAACATAAAAATAGAAAGTGAAAAACAATTAAAAAACAGAAATTAATATAATAATAAAAGACTTAGATAACCTGACGATGTTATTAGGTCAGGAGAGACAATTATAGAATAGATAGGAATAAAAGCTGTCGGCATTATTGCGTTAATAATAAACTTCTCGCATAATTATGAAAGAAAATCTGTTTAATTGTTTATTTGAAAACTGAAATAAAAATACAAGTCCATGTCAATAGCTCTATTATGAAACGATTGTAATGTGTAATAATTTGATATTTTTATGATTTTGTGGCTTGGTATGAAACACCTTTAAGTCAAATATTCTTTGATACACTAATTAATAGTCGTTATCGTTAATTTTTAACAAAAATAACGTTTTTTTTGTTATTAAAACTGCAAAGCAGCACGTCACTTTTCAAATCCATGCCAAAAACCCCAATGGTGTTTTCACAGAAAACCAAGAAAACGACTTCAAGAGTAACTAAAAAGCAAAAAAAAAAATATAAAATCTAATAATTTTTATGTTTATCTTCGCACCGACTTCAAGATGTAGAAAATATTTATTTTTTGTTTTTTTATTTTTCTAGAACATTTTATTTTCCACTTTTAACTTACGTATATATTGGTATATCAAATTACAAAGAAATTTACGAATACAAAGCTAAACTATCCTTAATGCAACGTAAAAAGAATTATTAAAATGGATTCAGAAACAAAAAGTTATGGCTGAAAAAACAGAAAAAAAGGACACATTTTCTGCTATATCTTCGGAACCAAAGTCCAATATCAGTTAAATGGATATGGGACCATTTACAAGCTTTATTGAATCCAACACAAAAAGAATTATCAAAACCAAAATTGGTTTAGAAACAAAAAAGTTATGACTGAACAAGTGGACACATGTCAAAAAAAATATTTACACAACGAATTGAGAACCTCCTTGTTTTGAAGTTAAAACCTTATTATTTCAAAAGTAAAACTCCTGTTCTATATTAAACAAAGGAAATAAGCCCACTAACTGCAAATACGTCTGCCGGCGTTTCCTTGGAGGAAATGCGAATTAAATAGAGGCGCACTAAATCGTTCTTACGACACACGATTCCCAAGCGTCACCTCTCGGCGTCGGAACTTTCTTATTAAAGTTTCCAGGGCCGTCTTAAGCATATTGAGCATCGGGGGGCGAGAATCAACTTGCGACCCCTTACGTAAAATAAAAAATAGCATTTAATTTTTGTGTTTTGTTTTATGTCATAATAATTTTCTCATAAAACACTGGGTATATATGAATGACAAACAGGCAGTTATAGTCTACTTGCCCTCTTTACATTGGTTTAGTAGTGTTAGGTCCTTACATATGAAGTTGGCGTTTTGTCGTACTGGGCACTTTGATCTCAAATATCTCCTCTTTGGTTAGGAATTCCAATTTCAAATTTATACAGCTATTTACTTATGCTTTTTTTGTTTTTTCCTCTATTGATTTTTTCTTTGTGTCACTCAGTTTAGGAAATGGAAACCTTGAAATATCGCATTATTTAAGAGTACGAGTTCCATCGCGGCACCACTGCTGCCGAAACGGCTCTATGGATTAATGATGTGTATGGCGGCGGTGTCGCAAAAGAAAACACAGTGCGTTTTTGGTTCCAACGTTTTCGTTCTAGAAATTTCGACCTGCAGAACAAGCCCCGTGGCCGGCCGGAGATCAAAGTTGATAATGCAGAATCGAAGGCTATTGTGAAAGCGGATCCATTGCAAACCACGTCCCAGATAGCGGCAGGCTGCGGTGTTAGTGATAAAACTGTTATAATCCACTTGAAGCAAATTGGGAAGGTGAAAAAGCTTGAAAGGTGGGTACCTCATGAATTGAGTGCAGCAAACCGACAAACGTGCGTCGACTGCTGCGTTACATTACTCAACCGGTACAATAATGAAGGGATTTTAAATCGAATGATTACCTGTGATGAAAAGTGGATTCTGTACGATAATCGGAAACGCTCTTATGCCAGGTGGTAGGGTATTTGCCCGACTGGATGGCTACCACCCCTGGTCTGGATTATGCCGTCATAACAACCTTGAGTTGTGTCCCGGCACTAGTGACCAGGTTCCAGACACCCTTAAATGAGCAACAGCGCATTTGTAGCACCTTTGATGTAGTAAATGTCCATAGGCGACGATAACCTCTTTCCATCAAGTGAGCCGTCTGCCTGTCTGCTGAAATCCTGCAATAAAAAAAACGCTCTTCGCAATGGCTGAACCCTGGCGAACCAGCCAAATCCTGCCCCAAGCGAAAATTGACTCAAAAAATATTACTTGTGAGCGTTTGGTGGACTAGTGCCGGTGTCGTTCACTACAACTTTCTTAAATCTGGCCAGACGATTACGGCGGATGTCTATTGTCAGCAACTGCAAACCATGACGGAAAAGCTAGCTGCTAAACAACCGAGGCTAGTCAATCGCTCTAGGCCACTGCTGCTTCAGGACAACGCTAGACCACAACACTGCACAACAGACGGCTACCAAATTAGAGGAGCTTCAATTAGCATGTCTAAGACATCCACCGTACTCCCCGGACCTTGCTCCAACAGATTACCATTTTTTTCGAAATTTAGATAACTTCTTGTAAGGTAAAAAATTCAACTCCGATGTGGCAGTCCAAAGCGCCTTCAAAGATTTTATTGATTCCCGTCCGAATGGTTTTTTTAGTAAAGGGATCAATGAACTACCTATGAGATGGCCGAAGTGCATAGATAGCAATGGGTTCATTAAATAAATATATTATTATTTTTTTTAAATCGACTTTGTGTTCCTCCCTTACAAAACGCCAATTTCATATGTAAAGACCTAATATAATGGTTGGCAAACTCGTCATCCAAACGAGTCAAATATATCGCCGCGCCGTATAGTGAATATGTACAGTGTGTACGCTGCTCTATTTATTGAGATAAATTTAAGGCACTGACGAACTGTGATAAAATAGATTAAGCTTACGATGCGTTATGTGCTAACCAGCAAACATATTTTGACGCTTAACCCAGGGTAAATAAATTTACAAAGCTTAAAATAAAACTCGCTATTGATTAAAATATATTATATAGTCTTCTTTGATGTATCCGTCAACGGCGAACCTTGTCAAGTCCGGCTGTGCGAGCGCAAGTGGCTAGCGAAACCAAATTTGGTTTTAAAAGTTATTTTGCAAGGAGCGCAATACAGCCGTCCTGATGAGTAATATGTGTAGCTGTAGAACATTTTAGGGCGGTTTTTTTTAATAAGGCGTTGCTCCTCACAGTGTGTGCTGATTAAAATGGACAGCGAGAAAAAACTTAAAATTTAACATGTCTATTTTGTAGTGTACAAGTTTATAAGATTAATTTACTATGTCAAACGTTACGTCTACCCAACTTGTGGCCGCAAAATAGATCACTATTATATCAATGTACTAATCTGTGAAATGGATGGTTTTTACATAAAATGCTGCGTCTAATTTGCACTGGCCGTAAATTTGGTTTCTACTTAAAAACTAACTTTTATGGTTATAGTTGTCAAAGTTATAAAAAAGTAAGGTATTTGAAATAATAAACAATAATAAATGTACGTGGCCTGTATAAATAATATACTCTGTGGCTTGAAGCCCATGAGGGCCGCCCCTCTGTAATTGCTTGAGGTGTTATTTGTAAATAAATAATTTAAAAGGTATAAAACATAATATTATAAGTAATAAAATGTTATCCTGCAAAGAATCTCCCTACTAGTACCTGTCATTAGAGTTTACTAGACTTTGTACATCTTTCCAAGAACATTTGTGACATAACTGTTAGAAAATTAATTTGAAAATTCTGCTCCGTTGGTCGCAATGAGAAATTGCTAATAATTAATCTATGAAAACATATCCATACTCTTATTGTTTATCTCTGTTTAGCAGTTGAATTTTTGATAAATGTTTTGTTAACTTTTTAGTGTTCTAATTTTAATTGTGAGCTGATTCGAATGTTTACAGATAGCGTGTAGCTGGTAAACAGTTCCTAAAACTGGAAAACATTTAATTGATTTATTTTTAACTTACAAACATCGCTATCATTACAGTTGTCACCAATACGATAGCGCGGTATACTTAATAAATACATATATACATAATAAATCATCTTAACATGTAATATAGTATGCAGTTCTTGTGAATTCAGTCACATTATAGATAAAAATGTCAATTTGTTGACTATATCTTGTTCAATGTTGGTAAGGCCTGTGTCATCGGCGCCTTATTAAGCAAGTTGGTCCTGCCGTATGATATAACGAAGATTGGTGGCTGCCTAAGTCTCATCACATAATTCGCTGGAATGCTCAATTTGATTTCAGCCAATACACATAACCTCAAACCTGCCCTACAAAATTGCGTTAACTTAAACGTGATTGAGTACTAATAAAACTCGCACTAAGCACTCAGTTATATATTTAGACCTGAGGAACTGTTTAACATAATTACTAGCATGAGCAGAAGAAACTGGCACTTCGGATATTATAAATGCGCAAATCTATTTCGTTTTCAAATAAGTGCGAACCTAGCAGTGAATGGTTTGAAAACAATGTTCTGGGTATAGGTTCATCTGTGCAAAATACTTACCCTTGTCCAGAGTTAGTGAGTGCACGGCAGCTACCGCGAAGAGCAGCGCCAATGCGCGCGCGCACATGGCCCCTGAAGCCATGCCTGCTGGAAATAAACACAAATATCGTATTAAAATGATTTTGTTTTATATTAAAAGCCTGATATGTTCAAATTGGTTACGTAATTTCTATTTCATTCTTGCGTCTTAAACTCAGGTTCGAATCCTGGCCGTAAAGCATACACCACTTAAGCAATAACAGACCAAAAGTCCCACGATTTTTAAGGATATAATTATAAGTTATTTTCTATGGCATACTGAACAGTGGCTTGTGTGTGCATAATTATGTATATATTCTGTTCTAGGCTTTATTTTGTCATTAGTTTAATATTGCAAGAATTTATCTTGTCTGATTGCAATAAGTAATCGGGCAAGATTGGATCACCGTTAAAGGCAGGAGGGGGTCGATGAAGAGTGACGTCATATTTCAAAATCTAATATATTAAAACTTCTATACACGTTTAAACTTTATAACGAAAAACTTCAAAATTTTTCCAAGTCTATCTGTATAAGAATAACGTTGAATAATTTTAATTGATATTAAACTAATTACGGAACTGCTGTTATTATTTAATAATTTATCGATGTAAGCAAAATACGTGATGTCACACTAGGGAAGGAGTCTCACGAATGTGACCAACTGTGACAAGTACGGGGAAGGGGTAAAAAAATCATGACATTCGTGTGTCGTAATTTGTGGATGCCGCCAGTCCCGCACTACATATACTACATACTACATGCAGATGCATAGTCTTAGTGTAGAAAGCCCAAATTAGTCCACAATTGCACATTTATGATTACAAAATTAGTTTAATTTACATATTCAATAGGTAATGTCAACTTGTGTAGTGAAATTATGTGAGAAGACTTTGGAACTACTATCCTAGCTGTAACTTTAATTAAAAACACCTACGCATTTTGGTTAATTAATATTATTCTTTTCCCAATGAGAAACGAAGATAATATTTATGCGAAATGTGACATACACGAAAAACATAAGATCAATTTCTAACCTACACCTTTTAATAATTACATTTGTTATTCTTTCGACAAATAAATCATTTTAACCCTATTCCCTAATCTCTAGGGTAATTTCAGCCGTCAGTTCCTGTCGCAGACGCCGTCATAGATAAAACTTCGTGACACCGGTCGTCTCAAATGACAAACTGCTTTCAGTAACAAGCAAATACAAAAAGAAACTTAACAATTCTATTAATATCTGAGCTATTTTAAACTTTGAAGCTCTCTACAGACGTAAATGATGAAAGTGTATTAGGTATAGGTACTTTAGCATATAATATTTTCTTAAATTTTCGCGACTTGTATACATAATAAAACTACGTTTTAACGGTTTTAAGCGCGGTAATTTTATTTGATTTTGGTTTTTCCGACGTTTCGGCCACTTTTCAGTGGCCGTGATCACGGAAGACAAAGATGTCAAGTGTCAACGAGTATTGTTAAAGTTTTATTTAGCCTACCGCCAACTTATTAATTTTAATTATTTAATTTTAATTTTGTTTATGGTTATTATTTAATCTATGGGAGCCTAATCTAATTTACTACCGCTTCGCAACATGTTATGGCTTGAAGAGAAGAAGCGGCGCAAGAAACTCTTCAGCAAACATGCCTAGCTCTAATAATTTTATATAATATTAAAATGGGTGGAAGGAAAAATAAAAGTAATTATCAGCCAAGTTGGTTTGTGTTCCGTTGTACGCAGAAAGAGCTCACAGTGTCTTGAGGTCTGGCAGCTGGTTTTTGCTGGGTTTGGGTCTTAATAGTTTTGATAATTGGATCCCAAACAGGTGGTACTTGCCAACCATCTTCTCTATTGAAATTTGGGTGTTTTTTTGATTTCAATAGCCTCACGCATCATTCTAGGTATGAAGCGATTCTCTTTCGCGAGGATTTGTGGGTTATCGAATCTGATGTAGTGGTTGGAAACGTCGGAAAAACCAAAATCAAATAAAATTACCGCGCTTAAAACCATTAAAACGTAGTTTTATTATACTTTAGCATACATAGGTTTTATAACATCTTTAACATTCATACATATTGTCATGCCTGATTCCCATCGGGATAGACAGAGACGATAGCCCTTCACCTCCTACGATCCTGATAAATAATTTTCGGTTCATCGACTTTCATTAGTCACTTCATACATACACACGTTTATTTGAGATGCTTTTTACCTGACCTTTCTTCGAAAAAATGTTCAACTTGGTCATGGCAAGTATGTCGCGGTCTAACATTAAAATGTATACATACATACATAACTTCACGCCAGTTCCCTTGCGGGGTAGGCACGAACAACAGAGCGCTATTTAGGCTTATTCTTACACACCTCACTTGCTTCTTTGACATTCATAGCTCTTGTCATGCACGCTCCTCTGTTCTTAAGGCTCCTGACCTCACCTGCTAGTACACGATCAATTTGATTTTAAATATACAATAGTATAAATAAAATTAGCCTTTAATAGAATATTCATAATAAGTTAGAGTCAGTTTGTAAGTTTTTTTAACGTTCTTAAAGAAGCCTACAGACTTATTCTAACTCAATATGAATAAGACTGTTAGTATTTATATGTTGATAACAATTGCTAAGAATGAAATAAATCAAATATACAACGCACATCTCTACTTAAAAGATTACGGCGCATAAAGATGGCTTCCATTCTGTGAAGACTTGTTTTTATAATTTAACCTATCTAACTAACTGACTTCCACAAAAATTATATTAGTAGCCTGCAACTTATTCTCGATTAAATAAATATCATCAACATCCTAGTTGCGTTTGGGGCGTCCGCTTTGGAGTCTGAGTTCCACTTTTCAACTTGTCTATGATAAAATATAAGCTTCTAACAGACGCCAATTCACACCTGTTTCGAACTTTCCAAGTCCACAATGGTCCTATAATATTTCTAATATCTCCTATCTTTGCGTTTGACGACTCCTGCGCTTTTGTCGTCTTGAATTGTTTTTATTGCGTGAAGGGGCAGACAACCTGACGACCTATCTGATGGAAAGTGGTTACCGTCGCCTATAATTGTTAGCAACACCAAGACTGGAACCTACTTACTGATGCAAGAACACAACGCAAGGTTTTTGTGGCAGCATGTTTTAAGTCAGAGGTTGTAGGCATACAGGCAGGCAAGGCAAGGCACCTGGCTGGGGGTTATGTTTTCCACCCCCCTACGATAGGCCGCCCTGCTGCAGCGCAACTTATTACCTAACTGGAAAACTTCTGTACAATCGTTGATAAAGACTAAACTTGCCAGATTCGAAAGTTAGCTAACTACTCAAACGCAGATATTATTATCTTAAAATCTAGCACTTTGGGATGAAAATTTATATGAGCTGGGACGTCTGCCTGTTTGCCAGCTTCGCAATAAAAAAATATATATAATATTATTAAATTTACCTAAGCTAAGCTATTTAAAAAAACAACTGGGATAGACTATATAAACGATTAAGAACACCATGCATTATTTTAGATTTCATGTCTGTCTGTTTGTTCGGGATTCACGTAAAAACTTCTGGGCCGATTTCGATACAGTTTTCGTTGATCGACAGCTAAATCTTAGACTTAAACTATGCGCTAATTTTTATCCTGGGAATCTCGACGGATTTTTTCTGGAATGATTTAAAATGGCCAGATTAAAAAAAATCGAATTCCAGTATGATTTTTTGATCGATAGCAAATTTAATGTTATTACATTAAATATAAGATATTTTTCATCCCAGGATTCCCGCGGGAATGTTCCCGGGAGCGGTTTGAAGTTGTTCGGGTGCATAAAAATTGGCTTATTTTCATACAATTATCACTAGAACGAAACCTTATATTTTTAAATTCTGTATCCCGGGAACCCCGCGGGAGTTTTAAATCAAGCATGGACGAGGTCGCAGGCATATTCTAGTTTATTATATTATAACAATACTCAATTAATATCCCGTTGACCAATCACGTCCTCATTAAAGTGACCAAAAGGTCAAATACCTACCTCTATTAATCTATGTTACGATTAAAAATTACAAAAATAAAAACACCATTATTTTTACTAACTGATATAGAACACTATTTTTCTTAAATAAATAAAATTCAATATTATTTATTCAAACAAAAGACCTTTACCGCGTATTTTCAAAATACTGTCACAATTTTCCCGCGCAGTGTTCTCCTTCGCGAGAGAGCTTGATCAAAACGTATGCGCGTGCGCGAGCCGGTAACGCGCTTCGCAACTGAGTATGTCTCGCAATTAAAACCTTGGACTGGCTACTAGTGGCCACAAATGGAATAACCGACTTTGTTTTACCTAGTACGTAAAATCTGAGCTCATAAGCCAGCTGCTAACTGTAGGAACAGAATCGTATAGAGAAGCCATGCATAAATATTCGACAAATGATTGGGAATACGACAGCTATATTTAAACTATAGAACTCTCTTTTTTCACCTTCTCCGAATGATTTAGGGTCGCCGCAATAAGTCTTTTGCTTCCATATTCCTCTAATCTGGCACAGGTTCAAATAATAATAAATAAATCCTGGAGTAGAGAGACTGCATCTCGGTAAACATAATATAGAACCCCATCCTGTCCAAGAGATGGATGTACTGCGCAAGGTCACCAGTAGGGGCTAGACCAGGAAAGCAACGGGCTGCGACATGTAGCGAAAACTTGGGAAAGCTTACATCCAGCAGTGCACGCCGATTGGGCAAAGAATCCGCTGCTATCAATGGTGCCACAAACAAACTCACTAAAATGCCATCTCTATAGATTACTTCGCCCGAAATCCTGGACAATGATCCACGATTCCTATTTTACTTCTACATAAAATGGAAGCCCACCTATTAGCCGTTATTATTCCAGGATTGCCAACACATAATTCCGAATTTGGCATTTAGGTCTATGAAGTGAAGCCCCTTTATATTTGAGTAGACCGTCTCAAAAGAAAACTTACGAAACTCACGTCGTGGGTAGCATGGAAAGATTACAATACATTTAAGTATTGCCATTAACTTACTTATAATAAGTTTAGGGAATATATGGTTTTAGCGGACCAGTTACTTTAGTTTAATACTTGTAGAATATGTACCTCTACAAGGCACGATCATGACGTTAAGCGGCTGAAGCAGCTGACGTCGTTTGTAACTGCACAAGTCCATCAATAGACCTGACCTATTATATTAATGAACTCTGTGAACCTGACTTTTGGTATGACAGGCCTATTTACTCCCGGTAAAGGAATTCCAGTATTAGGCCCACAGAGTACATACAGGTCATACGGGTTAGGCCTAAGAATCGATAGCATGACGACATATATAGAAACAATCTGTAACCAGTGCTATCTGGAAGAGATCTTTGAAATGCCAAAAAACGCATTTTAGTTATTTTTTGCGCAATACGTATGTGATAAAATAAAAATTTCATGTCTATTTATAGCTTGGTTTAAGCGAGATTTAATATTAGAGTGATGATTATAATGATATGATAGTAGATTTTTAATAAATAGCTGAAACTACATTTTAATCGAACTGGAGCACAAACCCATTAGCAGCAAAAGCTATGCAGAATGTTCTGGAATGCAACATGACGAGGAAAAAGGTACAGTTCTTTTGGATCATTCTGACGTAGGGGAAAATGAAGTGCTGATGAATTGGCTAATAGGGCCACTCGTGACATATCGATGGCCATATATGTATAATACAACAAATGTCCGGTTTCGTTTGTCAGGAGCTAAAGTGTAAGTAAAGAAACCAACCGCTTACACAATGAGGCTCTTTCTTCTCCACATTTTCCGCATATACTTACACCGATCCAAATGCAAGTGGCGCAACCCTTCATAGCCCTGTGAAACTGGCTAGGCTGGGACTCTAACCATGTTCAGTTTATATGCCAGAAAGAACGCGAGTAAGACAGAAGAAGAACTCGGGATCGTGAGAGAAATAGATATTTATTGTTTAATTTTAAAAAATATATACGCTACTGCACTACAGTTGCAAAAAAAACATATTAACAACAATTATTCTATATGCCCAATAAATCAAGTCTGCATAAATGTACATTGGATGCAAAAATATAAAAAATTAAATCACAGATAATATTATATATAAAAATTTATATATACAAATTTGGATGTTCCATAGACACAGTTTTTTTTTCTCGTCACTATTTTACATGTGGTAACTTTGTAAAAGTAAAACTTGTCTTTGCTCAGTAAGCTTCAATGAAATGTTTGAGTGATTTGTCGCATTCGCAAATGTCATAAATTGTCATAGTATTTTTTGAGCTCCTTATTAGCAGGATGGCAGAAAATCGAGAGGAAATTTTAGCAAATTTTCAGGTAACTATCCTTAAATTTAAACCATGTAAACTATAAGTGCTATAAAATCTTGAAGTATCATTTGTCATGTTGTAAGGTTATGTGTAGAACAACAACACTGAGTGTAGATGCTCATTTATCTCTTTGTACTTATGATTATCATGGTTTTGTAGTGATATTTTACGATTTATTTGTTCATTACATCTCAATGACTCAATGGATAGCACAATGCTCTACAGGATCAAGGTTTTCGTGTATTTTCTTTATTCCTTTGTGCTTCGTCAGAGCAAACTGGAAGTTAAAGTTACAAGGTAAACGTCGTACTAGGTATTTATTACGACTAATTACTACATACCTAAGACAAATAAATGTATACGTTATATTTGAGAGTATACTTTTTTATAGTAATTATTTATGTATAAATGTGTATCCTAACTAGGGTATAACAGCAATTGAGGATGTTGCTGAGGCAATATACCATTTGGAGGAAGCCAACTGGGATTTACTTGTAAGTACATTTTATGTATACTTTAATATTAGATGCTTTTTACTGGTCCCTGATCACAAATTAAGGTAGCACTAGTATATTCGTATTTGAATGAAATATCAAAAAAATAAATTCAGAGTATACTTTGAATATTTTTAAATGGTTGTTTAGCAACAAATGAATGATGCATTAAAGATTTATTAAAATTAACATATTTTCTTTATTAGTCATTTTTCTTTTGTCTAGTCTTCAAGTTCAACTGCTTATTTATTTCTTTTCATTAGGTTTAGTTTTCTTTATCACATTACAATGTGTTCATAATTTAAGCTTTAAGTAATGAAATACAAAATGTTGTTATCAAAATCATTTAAATAATCACAATAAACTTGGCTTTTATTGTAAAATAAAGTCTTATATGGGCTATACATATATAAAATTAAATAAAGGTTTATAATTGTCAGTTCCAATAACTAAAGTTTATCATAGCATTTGTTACTAAAACTATCAAATATTACATATGAATACATATTTTTGAAATAAATCTGATGGATAAAATATTCTTCTACTTGTTATGTATATATTTTGAATAATTCACACTATATCTTTATAAACTACACCCTATGTGTTACTCTGATGTGTAAGCTATATTACTGTAAAGTTTCATCAAAATCCATTCAGTAGTTTTTGTGTGAAAGAGTAACAAACATACATTCTTACAAACATTTATAATATTTATATATATATAGGATACCATCATTACACTGTCTTAGTATTGTTACTTAACATTTAGTGTATTAGCGTTAAAAAACTAATTTAAAATTAGGCTATGCTCGCGACTTCCTCCACACATCTTGAAATTCCCACAGGATTCCCAGGCCACAAGCACCGCAGCATTTAAAAACATTGTAAGCTAACTTTTTTGTGAAAACTGTGTCAGAATAAGTTAATTTTTATGCACCCGAACAACTACAGATTGTTCCCGGGAAAATACTCATGGGGTTTCCAAAATAAAAGATATCACACATTTTATTACATAAAACTTACTATCAATCAGTAAAAAATTCACACTGTAATACAATTTTTTTAATCTGACCATTTTAAATCATTCCCAGAAAATTTCCTGGGCGATTCCCACTATAAACAGTAGCACAAATTTGAAGTCTAAGAATTTGGAATTTGCTCTTGATTAGCAAAAACTGCATTGAAATTGGTTCAGTAGTTTTTACTTGAATCCTGAACAAACAGACAAGTAATTAAAAAATGATTGCATTGTGTTCTCCATCCCTTATATACTCTGTTCCAGGTTTTTTTTAAATATGTAGCTGCAATGTACAGATACAGCGTTTTAAGAGTTTTATAGATAAAATAAAAATGTTTGTTTTTGATATTGATATGCGAGATGATAGGTATAACAGTGATCTCGTCATGTGGAATACTGATGATGACAAGTAAGAAATGAAAAAGTAGGAAACTGCACCTTATACTCTGATACAGGTGCTGTGGTCATAATGGCTTATGTTATCTAAATAATGTTGAGTTAATGAATGAATTATGTTTATTTGTTAATCATTGAACACATCACACAGCATTATAACATTTAATAATAATTACATGTTGAAACAGTATAATTTGTAATAGACATGATTTCATAAAAAGCAATATCATGAGTAGAATAGAATTTCTATATGATTACTGTCAATCTTGAAATTGTTTTCTTCAACCTTCATTGAAATATGAATAAAAACAGCTTTTATTCCTTTTTTTACATGTTAAGTCTACATCCTTTTATTGTAGGATTAATTAGGATTCTCTTATATTGTGCCATTTCATTTTTATGTTTGTGGTTCTTAATCAGAGTTTCTCAGAGACCGTGACATTGTTATCCTTTTATCCGTGCAGGAACGGGAGAAAGAACACAAATTCCTGGCCGGGCGGCCTGTCGTAAGAGGCGACAAAACAACCCACAGCCAGGTGATAGGGCATTTGCCCGACTGGATGGTTACCACCCCTGGTCTAAAATATGTCGCCATAACAACCTTGAGTTGTGTTCCGGCATTAGTGACCAGGTTCCAGTGTCCCTTAAGAGAGCAGCAGCGCATTCGTACCACCTTTGGTGTTGCAAATGTCCATAGGCGATGGTAACCGCTTTCCATCAAGTGGGCCGTCTGCCTGTCTGCTAAACTCCTGCAATAAAAAAAAATCCTATTTAGAATGCATTACTTTTGTGTTCAAAAAACATTAAGTGAAGAAACTATTTTACTGAGAAGTTTGTTACACAGCTTCTTCTTCTTTAACAGGAGCTAAAATCGCTTTAGAAGCAGTGGTAGAATCATACTTTCACGTAGTCAATAATCTGTAAAATTCAATTTTGAAAGAAATATATTTATTTTCAAGTATCTTTTCAGAACTTGGCCACTCCCACCCGTGCCCGAAAAAATTCCACTTGACTCCATGTAACTTCTTTAATAAAATTGTTTATTTACAGACGGCCATTAACCGGGTGATGCCCCAGGATGGTAACAGCTCAATGCCGCAGATCAGTGACACTCATGATGTTGAGATGATAGATGATGATATATCTGTGATAACTCCAAAAACACACCCACCTGGTAAGTAATCTGTAATATTATAAAATTCTAAACATACTAAGTCCTGTGCATAGAAGCTATTTAAAAAAAAACAACTGGAATAGACTATATAATCGATGGAGAAACTATGCATTTTTTTAGATTTCTTGTCTGTTTGTTCAAGCTCAATTATAAATCTGTAAAATAGAAAAGGTGCTTGGTGTTTTACACTATGTATCTCATACATTTTAATGGCAGAACACATGCCAGTACCTTGTTATCAGAAAATAAAATAAGAAAATCATTTATAAACTGTATTCGAACTTGTACTTTTTTCTATTACATGTGTTCAACAGACAGGCATATGGCCCATCTTATGGTAAGCGGTTATCATCGCCTATGGACATTTGTAACACCAAAAGTACAACCACCAATATGCTGCCAATCTTTAAAGGGGGATTGGAACCTGGCCACTAATGCCGAAACACAACTCAAGGTTGTTATGACGGCATACTCTAGACCACGGCTAGTAGCCATCCAGAAAGGCAAATAACCTACCACCTGGCTGTGGGTTGTTTTGTCGCCCCTTACGACAGGCCGCACCGGCCTCAAGAAATTGCATTCTTTCTATTTGTAGGGATTAATTATAATTTCAATCTTGTTACTCGTGAATAGTGTTAGCAGGTCAATGTAATCTGCTTGTTATCTTGATGTTGGTCGAAGATAACGAATGCATTTACTTAAAACATTTTTAACACTTGGCTTTTATAATTTTATATATCGGTTTGCCCTGAAATCCTACTTACGGTCGGAGCGTCCGCTTTCCTTCTTTTATTCTCCGCTTCAAGTAGTCATTGGCATATTTTGTTCTAACACCACTGACATGCATATCATCCCTCATGACGTCACGTGTGCGTATCTTGGGCCTATTCTTTTTTACCCAGACCTGGCGGATACGGGCACGTTTTATGAAACCTGGCTAATTATGTGGGAGAACAAGCGTGTGGCCTTGCCACGTCTGCCAGTTCATGGTAGAAAGGGTAAGCCCAAGAAATAGCTTGACGTCGTAAGGAATAGTGTATATATATATATATATATATACTTAGTCTGGCCATAAATACTGTTACAATTAAAAAGAAACAAAATATTACATTTGAATTTGGAATCTGTCATTTTATATGATTGTTCATTGTGTTTTCTCATTTTGGCGCCAATACATTATACAACATTTTGCGATATTAAAATGGAGTGGGGCGGATAAAGAGAACCTAATCGTTTACTGTACGGCCGTTTTCCTCTGAGTTACGGCCTGTTAAAAAGCACCCAAAAATTTGGTATTTTTTATATCTTTTAATTTTTGTGAGTAGTTTATTTATATAACCTAACACCTAACTGTATTTTGTAATTTGTATTTTAAATAAATATAGTTAAAATACTGTATTTTAAATACACACGAGATAGTATTTTGTAATTAGTATTTCAATTTAAGCAAAGCATGTATTTCGCCCAGCTCTGCGTATATAGTCTAACTCTAGTCAAATAATGCAAAAAAAGGAGTAAATGTCGTATAGTGAAAACCTTTACTTTGGTATTCTACAATTGTCTCTAATTTTCTTTATGTTAGCGTAACTTACTTAGCTTGGGGATATGCAATGTATGCGTTTGTCTGCCAATTATTATTATAATTTCACATGTATATTTATTCATTCTCTTTATTAAAGGCAATAGTGGCAAAGGCAATCTAAGACACTAATATATACCTCTAAATTTTTTGATAAATAAGCATTATAAAACCATAACTGTTAAAAAAAGTAAATTGTACGCCTTCCTAGTTTAAGTTCAGTTCATTTCAGCATGTCGAATCATAATTACTTTTTCGCGACGGCACTATTACATTTTTCTTCTGTATGACTTATTTTATACAATTAAGTAACAAATATTTGATTGCATTAATAATAAAGACCTAAAACAACACAAGCCCTGTTGAAGTAAAAACCATTATAGTCTTTATCAGTGGCGTAACACTGAAATAGATTTTTATTTCATTCAAAAATTAAATATTGAATGGGTGCTGACACGCAAGGTTAAGTTTTATGCCAACAAAGCATTAGGAAGTATTTTGTGCGACCTTTCTAAGCATAATTAGTAGGTGCATCATACTTCTGTTTTGCTTGAACCTTTAATACATTATTTTAAAGATAGGGCTCTATCTGGGATAATGTTGTAGTTAGTGATTGTGACCAAATGCGTCTTGTTTATATAATTAAAAATTACGCCGTTATTGGATATGGAGCTACATTAATGTATATCCATACATACGTTAACTATCAATGTCTAATGACAATAACAATAGCGTATTAAATCTATAGCTACATCTGCGTGAAACGGTCACTAACACTAACATTATCCCAGATCGAGCAGTAGCATAAATCAAAAACCATATAATTTAACTTCAATACAGAATTGTCCTTTGAATTCTACTGAAATGGGTACCTACTTAAGTGTAGTCACACCTAAGTACAATTAACGGCACAAGTTCACGTAATCGAGATTTTGAGCTTCTCGCTAGGGTCCTTAAAAAAGTGGGTAGTTAACGGTAAATAAATACCCTTTAAGTCAAAAAGTACCCTATCTACTACCACCCAATTAACGTTTAGGTACAAAATAGCCACGGCTAAGTTGTCCATCAACTCGCCAGCTAGCTAAGGGGCCATTCATAAATAACGTCAAGGAGGGTGGGGGGGCATTTCCACGAAGTGTGACAATGCGTGGCAAGGGGTGGGAGGGGTCCTAAATTTCGTGACGTCACATTTCAAAATCTAATATATTTAACCCTTAAGACGGAACCACCACAGATTTGTTGCCCGAACTGTCACACACGGTTAATTGGGAAGTACCACAATTTTGTGGTCAAATACAGATAATTGAAGTGAACGTTGAACTGATGCTTTCTCCCTCTAACTACATATAATTTGTATTAGAATAAAAGAAACGATATAATCCTCTTGGTTTTGGCGCGGCAATTTTGATGGCAATTTGTGGAAAAATAACCACATAAAAATAAAAATAATAAAATGCAAATAACGGTGAAGGAAAACATCGTGATGCAACCTGCACATCGAGATAACCGATGTGTCAAACCTGCCAAGCCGCCTTGGACAAGCGTGGCGGGTATATTGTCCGTTCCCCTATAGTGGGAGGCCCGAGCCCAGCAGTGGGACATTTATGGACTGTTATTACTTTTTTATTACTATTGTGGAAAAAAATAATATTAAATTTGGCCCTTATAGAAGGTTAAGCTTTAAAACACGTTTGAACTATTAACGAAAAACTTCAAAATATTTCCCACTCTATATGAGCATACTATTTAAAATATTAAAAAATAATTTAAATGAAACTGAAACTAATTACGGAACTGCTATTTAATTTAATAATTTTTTGAAGTAAATTGCAAAATATGTGATGTCACACTAGGGAGGGAGGAGTCCTACGAATGTGTTAAGGACGGGGTAGGTGTCAATAAATCAGGAAATTCGTGTCACGTAATTTGTGAATGGCTCCTAAAGGTTGCTGAACAAAGCTAAAAACCGACAATTGGTATGGTCATGGCTTACGGCCGCTTCTATATCTTACTATTCATTTACTTGCTATCTTATCCGTGCAGGAACGGAGAAAGAATACAATTTCCTGCGGCCGGACGGCCTGTCGTAAGAGGCGACTTAATAACCCACAGCCAGGTGGTAGGGCATTTGCCCGACTGGATGGCTACCACCCCTGGTCAAGAGCATGCCGCCATAACAACCTTGAGTTGTGTTCCGGCATTAGTGACCAGGTTCCAGTTTCCTTTAAGAGAGCAGCAGCGCATTTGTAGCAACTTTGGTGTTGCAAATGTCCATAGGCTATGGTAACTGCTTTCCATCAAGTGAGCCGTCTGCCTGTCTGCTGATCTCCTGCAATAAAAAAAAAAAAAAAAAAAACTTGCCTTACCGTCGGTTGAACCACCAATGGCCCTAACCTGGCTGTGGGCTGTTTTGACTTTCTCCATTCCTGTAGAAATTGGCTTATTGTCTCAATATCCAAAATAAATCTATTATATGTTTTTTTTTCTTCAATAGACCGGAAAGACAGTAATGAAGCGTCCACCTCATCGCCTAGAAATAATTCCAATGAGTTAGTAGAACTGCAAGTTCACTGTAATAATAAAATGCATGAAATCAAAATGTCAGGGGCAGCAACAGTCAGTGAGTATTCTTTCATTCACATACCAGTGATATTGTGTTCCCATCATACTTAATTTAATCTCCTGTGTGCATCTATGTGTACTAACTTCGGTAACATGTCAATAAATAAAACCAATAATATGAAAAGCGCGTACTCTTGAATTAGTTAAAGCGTCATATGTGCAGTGTTTGCAGCCGGCGGGTGACGGAGACGACTCGTAATATTATACAATTGAGACTCGATTAACCGGACTGATTTTTATCGTAACGCATCCGGATAATTGAATATATGAAGAAAAACTATTTTTGTATATACATATTTAAATACAGACGTGACAGGACACAGTAGAATAATGATTGTAATTGCCTAATGGCCGGTTCCTATGCCCTACTATTCATTCCGCCTTACCATTGGTGGAATTTTGACATTAGGTGTATAGAGCTTATGTCAAATTTGAACCGATAGTGAGGTAAATTAATGGTTGTTAAATATAGGAACTGGCCATAAGACAATAACACTAATCACTTAAGACCGGGGCCCAATTACAGAGCGTAGGGACGCCATGGTGCTATTACTTTAAACGAGATCCCGTGACGCCTCGTAAAAGTGCTATAAATGAGGCGCAGGTTTAGGTTTAGTGGGTAGTTTGACGGCCGTTTCTCGCGACAGCTTCGTTTTAGAAGCGAGCGTGGAGAGCCGGTCGCTGAGAGTCCCACACACCCTCGATGCAGGCTTTGTGCCTGGATTTTGGCCCTTCCCCCGAAGGACTCGAGGATGGTATCCAAAGACATTCACTCTGCGTTATCAAAAAAAAAACTACCGACTTCAAATTTGAAGAAAGCCACTGCTGGCTTCATACTGGCAACGCGTAAATGACTACTGGCTTCATGTAAACGGCAGAAGTCAGTCGGCGCCGGTTGAAGTCGTTAACTGTATCGATGTAAATCAGTCTTTAGGACGGGAACGTGTAGTGCCAGTTGCGGCATGTCGATGCATGCATGTATGGAACTACAAAGATTGTTTTTATTAGATCGCGGTTGCTAATCCGGGTAATCGCGAATCCTAACTGAGGTCCGGATTATCGAGTCTCCATTGCAGTTATAATTTGTTACTCATAATATTATCGTTACTAAAGTAATAATAAGGATTTTTATATAATCCTTGTTGCACATGGGCATTCACAAGATATCGGCGAGCCTGACAAAAACAGAAGTTCTATACCACCATGACATTTGATGTAGCGTTTGAGACGCATGAAGGAAAGATTTAATAAATACAATAATACCATCTTTAATTGTTTTAAAGCACAGTTTCACATATCAGGTTATTGAAATTTTTAACAAATTACCTATTGACCTAAAGTAGAATATATACAAAAAGCAATATTTTAAGCGTAAAGCAAGCTTCTCAAACAAGCATATTACTCAGTTAACGATTATTTTTGTTCTTAAATGTTAATATTTTGTGAAATTAATAATATCTATTGTAAATTTGTCATTTTTTTATAATGGTAATTATGGACTTTTTAAAATTATTTAAGATTAATGTACTACGTAATAATATATTCGGGCACAAAATATTTTTGTTATTGAATTAATATAAATAAAATTTGAAATAAACTTTCACCCATCGATGTTTATTTTTATATAACAGATGATTTAAAAAAGCGGTTAGAATCTGTATGCGGTGTGCCAGTTTGCCGCCAACAGATATCCGGGTTGGGCGGGTCGCGGGCGACGTCAACCGCGACTTTAGGTAGCCTCGGTTTGCCAGTCAACGCGGTACTGCGACTCAAAGCCGCGGATCAACTGATGGCTGACGATGAGTGAGTTTTATTTTATATATTTTTTTTAACAAACTACGGCAAATACCAATAAGGCCGGTTATGCTCGATTCCCACAATGATATCGTTTACGGTTCAATCTCGCTTCGGTCTCGGTCCGAAGCAAGTCTCGCAACAGGGTTCAATGTCGATCCGGTGTCGGTCCGATAAAATTTTGCTGTCTATACTACTAGTCTGGAGTTGAATCGAAAGCATATCCACACTGTCGGTACATACCATGACAGATCCGATCTCGCTTCAGTCAAATATTCTCTGACAAACCGATATCAGATCAAAACTAAAGCGATACGATAGTGAGAATACTCTGTTTCTTTCTTGTTGAATTTTTGACCGGATCGGGAACGGACCGAGACCGGAGCGATATTGAACCCTGAACGACATCACAGTGTGAATCGAGCCTTATATTTTTAGCAGTCTATGTGTATATTGTGTATTCACATATTTTCGCCGGTAGTGCCTAAACTACTCATCCAATTTGATGAATATGTCTTCAATATGTGACATGGTATTGTCAAAACGTAGTGGAGCCATACTGCAATCATTATCTCGATTACAGCTCTAAGGGCCGGCTTGATCGGTGTGATAACGCGCTCTCACAGAATATCGGTATGAAATGGTTAAGTCCCTAAGCTAAACAGTGTTTGCTAGGATGAGTGAGGAATCTCGTTATCTATTTTTATACCGACCTAAATAAATAAAATACCACGATGTTATGACGAATCTAGACGACTTCTTGCAAAGCAAGCCGCACCGTAGATGATACTAGTAAACAAATTAATCTATTAAACAGATTAATGGTTTTTCCATGCTGAGACAGATCATAAAGTGTAGCATGAATGTTGACTATGTAGCCTCATCACAAATACCAACTTGAAAACTGTAGCGTCTTTCAGGGTTGCCGAGAGACTGACAGCTACTTACACATTGCATGTACAACATGAGGACAAGGACTACACACTCAAATATCCCGGAACAAAAACAGTACAGGAGGTTAAGAATGACATATATTCGTTAACGGACATACCCGCGAGGCATCAAGTGAGTAATGTGTCATAACTCTACGTCATATTTTCCTATATGTATATCTTTACATATCATTCAAATTAAGTACCCACTGGAAAACGGCACTGTACTGAAGAAAATTCTAACACAGCTTTATGCTGAGTTGCCATCTTAATTTTTTGGAAATTGACTAACAATATCTCAAGTTTACCTATAGAAATGTATCTGTCCGTCATAGCTGATGCTCCTAAGAATTATGATAGTCACAGGTATAAAGTGTCTTGCCTCTTTGGCTATTTAATGTGTTGAAACCAAAACAAAAATATGGCTGCTAGTACTGTCGTGTCGTAGTAGCAACGGGCTTGTGTCCGAACAGACGTGCAAGTATTGTAATCATCAGGAAATTTTATGAAAATAATATTTAATATTTTCATAGTTCATAGTTGTATATTTTCTAAGGGCCTTCAGCAAACTAGCATGGAAACTTAAAATTTTATATCTGATTGGTATTCTAGGCGTGGACGGGTTGGCCGACGGTGTCAGGGTTGGACGAGACAGTGCTGGCGATGGTGGGGTTGGATCTGCCGCAGCACGAGCTCACCGTCAGAAGGGCACCCACCAAACAGAAGGAGTATAAAAGGGTTAATATATTTTCTTCTCATAATTTCGTTCTATGTGAATTGTTTTGAGACTTCCTGAATGGTAGGAACCAAATGACAAGAAGAATAAGTAACTAACTCCGTTGGCTCAGTGCCCCAATGTGTCTTGGCCTCTGAAACGAGAACACCCCACCTGTTTCTGTCTTGTGCGATTTCTTGCCAGTTAAAGGCTTGAAGCTCACACAGGTCAGCCTGACAAGAAGGTAGTCTACAATAAAAACAACTGAATAACAATTATTATCATCGTACAAAACGTCCGAGCCGCCTAGAATTGTTGAGAGCGTAGGGAGAAATGACGTCATTTCTTTAACGAGTCGCGTACCAATTATTGTTAAACTGTGAAAATTATTTTTAACGTGATATCCTAGAAGAATATAGACGCTTTTCATACAATTTTTTTTTATCCGTGCAGGAACGGAGAAAGAATTCAATTGTCTGCGGCCGGGCGGCCTGTCGTAAGAGGCGACGAAACAACCCACAGCCAGGTGGTAGGGTATTAGCCTGACTGAATGGCTACCACCCCTAGTCTAGAGTATGCCGCCATTACAACCTTGATTTGTGTTCCGGCATTAATGACCAGGTTCCAGTCTCCCTTAAGAGAGCAGCAGCGCATTTGTAACACCTTTGGTATTGCAAATGTCCATAGGCCATGGTAACCGCTTTCTATCAAGTGGGCTGTCTGCCTGTACGCTGAGCTCATGCAATTAAATAAAAATTGTCACCTACCCTATTAGTGCTGAATTTATTTATATCATCAGTGTTGCGAATTTGTTGACACTTCAATTTTTTTTTTTTTTTATTGCAGGAGTTCAGCAGACAGCCAGACGGCCCACTTGATGAAAAGCGGTTACCATCACCTATGGACATTTGCTAAACCAAAGGTGCTACAAATGCACTGCTGCTCTCTTAATGGAGACTGGAACCTGGTCACTAATGCCGGAACACAACTCAAGTCTTGTTATGGCGACATACTTTAGACCAGGAGTGGTAGCCATCCAGTCAGGCAAATGCCCTACCTACCACCTGGCAAAATCAATTTATGGGGATGAATACAATCATGTCATATTCCACGGAAACTTTAATTTTTCGGGATCAAAAGTATCCTATATGTTGACCAGGGATATAAGTGACCACCATACAAAATTTCATTTAAATCGGTCTAGTAGTTTCGGAGATTAGCCGGTACAAACAGACAGACAAACAGAGAAATAAAAAATTTGAAAATATCTAAATTAGTTCTATTTCACTTCTTCCACCCTCCTTGACTCGGTTTTTAGCATTTTTTTTCATTGTAAAGAAATTTGACCTCTACAATTTTATTATATGTATAGGCTAGTGGTCGCCGAGTGGTCGAAATTCGACCATAATTAATTTGAATTATGAGTTTGAACATTATTAAGGATCTGTTGGCAAAGACCTTCTATAATCACAGATTTCGCCAAGGCTACACTGTTAATTTGATTTCAATACTAAACAAAAGAGTATATATGCGTGTGTATGACAAATGCATGGTAGTGTGTGTAGTGTTTTTTTTATTGATTTCATGTATTTTTATGCATAATTTTTTTTTTAAATTTGCCTTCTGCACTCCTTCTATAAAATACTAGCTGTGCCCGCGACGTCGTCCGCGTGGAATTTGTTTTCAAAACCCCCCGATTTTGAAACATTCTTCATTGGTGCTCCGTTCTTATTAGTCTTAGCGTGATGATATACAGCCTATAGCCTTCCCCGATAAATGGGCTATCTACCACTGAAAGAATTTTTCAAATCAGACCAGTAGTTCCTGAGATTAGCGCGTTCAAGCAAACAAACAAACTCTTCAGCTTTATATATTAGTATAAGATAAGAAGTGGCTCTAACTTTTTTTTATCTCTCACACAGATAATAGTGGAGAGTTCAGATAGTGAAAATAGTTCTGTAGAAGAAGTAGAAGACACTGGCGAGGGATTCACAGCTGAAGATGACATGTTCGTAGATTTGGTTAGATCGGAAAGGCTTCAACCATTAAGTGAGTGAACTTTAATTTAAAAAAACCATATTGTATACAGAATTCTAAACAAAACTATATTTTAGTTTATTTTTAGTTTCCTTTAACTAATATCTTCTTAAGTTTTCGTAATGAAACTACGTTTTAACGGTTTTAAGCCGGTAATTTATTTAATATTTGTTATTCCGACGTTTCGCAGTGGCCGTGATCACGGAAGAGAGATTGAAAATAATAAATTGTTTTATTGTAAACGATTCGGTAATATGTGACTTCCTATATCGAATTCAATTCTTAATTGTATCGTCGTCGATAGTTCACCTCAATACTTAAAAAGCTGTTTGATAGTTGCTAAGTGTGGCTTCATAGGCTACGTTTCACAAGAGGTTCACAGCGACCACGTTCACGACCGTAATTTTTCCCGTTTCACTTGCTTGTGGACGTTACAATCATAAACTCTAGTGGAACGGATTATGAAGCGATTTGAAAATCGCGCCTTTATCAATGTCAATCAATAGAGGAAATTAATGCTGTGTGGTCAACGCCCACTTCGACCCATCTCTTGACATGGCTGTGTGATCGAAAATTATGACGTGATTAGTGACGTTTTCGCCACGACCATAACGACCGTGGTCGCCATGTGGACGGCTGACGGAGCAGTTTGGGCGTTGTGAGCTACTAACGGAACGTGTCCATAGAGAACGGCCGAACTATATATATAGTCGCGAAAATTTAAGAAAATACTATAATGACTGATTTATATTTTTAGTGTCAGAAAATGTAGAAGACGAGGCGTTGGGTTGTATCGAGTTCGCGCAGCGTTTCCGGACGCGATACGGTCCCAATACGCCCAACTTCTTCGAGGGCACGCTTCAGGACGCCATCAAGGAGTCATGTCTCAAACCCGCCAAAGAGGTTGCTTATTTATTATTCTTATAGTTTCTATATTTCATTTTTTATTTTTGCGTTTAAAAAAAAACAACTGGAATAAAGTATATAAACGACGGAGAACATGATGCAATTTTTTTTACGATTTTTTCTTTATACGATTTACGATTTTTTCTTTACAGTTGTATGTACTGCATATTACTTTTAAGCAATAGGTTCAAATTCAAAAGATTTTATTCAAAATAAATTCCACTGGAGAACACTTTTTGCGATCATACATATAAGCTAAAATTTAATTTTACTTTCTATTCTATGTAAACCGCTTCCCAAAGTATTATTGCTGTTACGAAGAAGAAGCGGCAAGAAACTCCCCAGCACGTCTAGCTAAAAATTGTTTTTTCTTTAAATTTACTATTCTATTTATATGAAAGAAAAGAAGAAAGAAAATTATTATATATATATATATATATCGACGGCTTCATAACAAATGTGTGTACAGACAAAAGTGCAGATTTACACAAGGGACAAAATTGTGAATAAAAGAAAACTAGTTGATTGTATAAGGCTGAAATTTGGAATACCCTTCCTTCTATTTAGGTACACTTACGTACTGGTAACTTTCTAAATTGAAACATCCACAGATTTTAGTAAACAACAAAATAATGCCATTTTTGCATATACACCCATTTGTTATAAAACTCTCTCTCTATATATATATATATATATATATCTCACAATCTGTTTTTATAAGTTTTATACAGAAATATATTATAGAATTATTTTTGAAAAATTAATGGAGTTTAGCAAATAGTGCATATTCAATAAGACAGACACAATAAAAGGAAAGACATACTAACATTTTATGCTGCAACATATCTCCATAAATTCCTTGTCCGGTTATTCATTAGAACCTGTCATTGGCTTTCTGTTGATAATTTTAATTATTTATTCAAGCGTAAGTTGTCCATAAATAAATAAAAAATTAATGCTGTGTAAAAATGTAGTAATATTGTCGTGTACAGAGGAAACTACTAGGTGTATATCTCCACCACGAGCAGTCTGTACTGTCGAATGTGTTCTGCGCGCAGCTGCTTGGCAGCGACGCCGTACTGCAAACGTTGGCCGCCAACTTCATAGTGTACGGTTGGGATTTAACGCATCCCAACAATAATAATATGTGAGTATAGTACATACGCCTCTCGTAACGCTGCCGCCGCGCTGCTATTTTCTGAATTTCTACAGATATGCAAATGTTGTCCGCCCTCCCTTACCGCCGCCCCACTGCTCGCTCGACAACGAAAACGCGGTGGTCGAATCGTGTACACGCGCGCTTAAGCGTTTGCAACTACTAGATTTAATAAATGAAGATTTTGTGTAAGGAATGTAGGGTAAATTATACCATTGTTGATATCTTATCAGTTTACATACCTACATATTATTACGCCTGTTTCCCATGAGGGTAGACAGAGTCTACGGATCTCCACTTGCGACGATCCTGACAAACAACTTTCGCTTCATCATCTACTTACATTAACCTCATCATACATGCACGTTAATTTGAGATGCTTTTTATGTGAACTCTCTTGAACACTTGATATGTTCATGGTGTTGTGACAATTTATTTAAGAATTCTTAATAAAATAATAATACAATAATAATCTTTGTGCATGGCTATAAAATAAATATGTAGACGGTTCATTGAAACGTCACTGTCATACTGTCAAGAGTGATATGTTGTCAATGTCACTCTCGCAGAGCGTCGTGGCTATGGAAGCGGGGTGGCCGTAAGAAGGAAGATATAACCTCTTCTAGAGAATGGTCGCCAGCGCACCAAGTATTCGACGAACTGCGATTCATTGCCTTAATTAAAGTGAATTATAACGTAATCAGTGTTAATATCAAGAGAGATGATTGTTATTTAAGCAATAGAAACATTACATTGGTAAAGATCACAAAAGATGTTAATTTCATAAATATACCCACATACATCATGCCCATGACATGATGAATACTGATGAATTAAGCCTTCATGAGCTTACACGACTCTGACGAGCTTATAAATATAATAAAATTTCATAATATTTAGAATTGACAGCGTGACAATTATTTGGGTGACGGGGTGCCGACAACAGTATAGTACATACATACATACATAACTTCACGCCAGTTCCCTTGCGGGGTAGGCATGAACAGAGCGCCATTTAGGCTTATTCTTACACACCTCACCTTGCTTCTTTGACATTCATAGCTCTTGTCATGCACGCTCGTCTGTTCTTAAGGCTCCTGACAGTATACTTCACCCTATTATTAGAATATATTTAGCTTTCAAATGGTACGCGATTGTTTTAGGGCCAAGTTGAAAATATGCCAGACATGCTGAATGAATATAATTTTTCATAAATAATCAAATTTTACATTAAAATAGGAGGGGAAATTATTAATAAAATAACTTAATATATATATCTCTGCGTGTGTGTGTGTATGTGTGTGCGCATATACATATATAGATATATACATACTAAGTTATTTATGTGTACATTTATATATATTTTAGGTTGTTAACGTCAATTGCGACAGCACTGGGCCCTGTGGCGAGCATGACGATCCGCAGCATCCCAGTGGAGCGGCTCCCGGCGCTGGTCATCATCATGCGGGTCAGGTCTAACACCGAGATATATTCGGTCATCAATGGTGAGTCCCGCTTTTTAGGGTCCCATAACGATTTTGGCAAAAACTGGCCCTTATGAAATCATATTGTTCCGTTGCCTACATCTTCGATACTTTATATGTCTGTTCTACGCCCTTTTTATTGAATCTTATATTGTAGTGTTTCGGTATAACCACAGGAGAGACTTCACTAAATAACTTGCATATCTATACAGATAAAATACAGTGTAAACTCTATATAACGACACTAAAGGGTCTGTTCATTATGACGATATAGAGAGTTGCTGGTTAAATGGAGAGAAGGCTGTTATTTTTGTCTGACGTCTTTTGCTGCACTAGTGATTTTGTTATATTTTTTAACTTATTTTATTCATATCTTGCTATATTGAGGCATCTTGGTGATAAAGGAAGTGCTTAGAAATTTCGTTATTTCGGTATGCATGATGCCGACAGTCGAGTTTATTACGGGCTAGGATAATAAAGCGATAAAAGAACGTACACAGCTGCGCAGCTTTTACTAATTTTGGCAACTTAAAAGGTACTTTTTATTACTTAATTGTTGTCGTTATTGAGAGTGGGTGTAATGTTATATAGAGTATATCATTGTATGGAAAACAAGCTAAACCAACCAAAGCCAAGTGATTTTTAAATATTATATGATGTGATTTTTAAATACATTTCCATTATATTAGAACAATGGGCGGCCATATCGCTTATAGCGGTCTCTTCCAGGCAACCCGGTGTCTAAGGAGACATTACAAGAAAAATTAAATAATATTTGGTGGTTTAACTGAATTAAAACTAACTCAATCGTAATTAAAGTTTAAAAAAAATATTTTTTGATTTTGTATGAGTTTACAAATTTATGGTGTCATATCCCAATCGATTTCACTGTCATCAATCTTATTCAGCTAAGATTGAGGTAGAAAGTTTATAAGTCCAACTCAATACTCCAACATCTTCTTTGGATTGTTCCAAGGCAACGTGGGTGTATCGGAGTTGGTCGGTGGTCTGGTCGAGGCGTTGGAGCGTTTCGCCGTTCAGAGGGAGGAGGACGCCAAGATGGAGAGGGAGAGAGACGCCCGGCAGCGCGTCAAGAGGGAGCAGGACGAAGCGTACCAGATGAGTCTCGAGGCTGACAGGTGATTGATACACACAGATACAAATATACACAGGATCTTATATGCACACACGTTACATACACATAAATTTAGGTAGCCATTTTGACATTTGACATCTTATATAAAATCGACTTAACAAATAACTCGATTTTATATAAGATGTCAAATGTATATTATACACTGATTAAATATAGTGCGATGTTTGATTACCTGGATTAAACTGACAGCTATGATTGACCTTTTTAAGTTGAATCAAAGACACACAATTAACTTATGAATGAACCATACATACTACAACACTATGCTCTAAGTCAATCGAAGCTCTCATTTTAGCCTTAGTAATTAAAAATCAGAGTAGAAGTCTATGTAAACATAATTTTGATCTATGGATTATGTTTAAAAATAAACTAAAATGATTTTTGTTTCTCACGAGTTATTTTAAATAAACATGTAATATTATTTTTAGTAGAAATTAAAAATCTAATATTTCAATATGACTCAAAAACAATGTATTTTGTAGAATGACAACTATAAAAAAAATGAAATTTAGAAGATAGATATTTAAAAAATACTTGAGTTATGCGATTGATGTATAAATAATATGATTTTCGATTTCAGAGCAAAAGAAGAAATTAAGAAACAGCAAGAGTTTGAAAGGAATCAAGAGTTAGAAAGAGCAGAATCAGAAAGACAAATGGAAGAAGCGAAAAAAGAGGTCAGTTTATAGAAGCTACATGAAGTATAAGTCCATAAGAATCAAAATGATCTAACTACTATTTTTATAGTATGATAAGCCTTCTCTTGTGTGCATGACAAGAGTTATGAATGTCAAAGAAGCAAGTGAGGTGTGTAAGAATGGGCCTAAATGGCGCTCTGTTGTTCGTGCCTACCCCGCAAGGGAACTGGCGTGAAGTTATGTATGTATGTATAAGCCTTCTCATACAAATGTTGCTTTACTAATTTTTATAATATCTTGAATAAATTTTCTAGGTGCCAATTATTGCCAATATTTATCAGTACAGTAATAGTGAAAATTATGATTTCCTGCTGTAGGGCGGCCTGATGTACGACGCGACAAAACAACCCACAGCCAGGTGATAGGGTATTTGTCTGTCTGGATGGCTACCACCTCTGGTCTAGAGTATGCCGCCATAAGAACCTTTAGTTGTATTCCGGCATTAGTGGCCAGGCATCAGTGTCCCTTTAGGGAGCGGCAGCACCTTTGGTGCTACAAACCGTGCCATCGAACCCCTTTCTATATACTCTGATTTTTAATTACCTGGACTAAAATGACAGCTGCGATCGACGTTTTTTTTTTTCTTGCAAGCTTGGAACACTGTTGTGTATGGCTCATTCATGTATGATTCGTTGATTCAACTCGCAGTTATGAGTTATAGATTAAACTCACACAACCCACCTATGAATGAGCCATAGTACTATAACACTATGCTGGAGCATAGCTCGTAACATAAACAAAAGGTCAATTGCAGTTGTCATTTTAGTCCAGGTAATTAAAAATTAGAGAACAATTTAGTGTATTTTGTTTGTTAGGCGATGCGCGCGTCGGCGGAGTCGCGCGTGCCCGCAGAGCCGTCGCCGTCGGCGTCCCCTTCCGAGATTTCCCGGATAAGGGTCCGCCTGCCGCCGCCGCACGACAACAGCCTGGAGAGGAGGTTCCACGCCGACGACACGCTCGCGGTCAGTACCTTCTTTGAAGTGAAAACTTTTTTAGGTGCGCTGAGCATTTAATGAGACTGAGCCGTTACCCTCGTATATCGAACGCCGGCAACATTCGAGTATGTAACCCCGTTACGCTCGGATATGTAACGCCACCACGCTCGGCTATGTAACGCCGACAGGCGTGTATATCTAACGTCAGGGATACTGGGGTATGTAACACCGTCACGATAGGATGTATAACGCCGTCACGCTCGGATTTGTAACGACGTCACACTCGTGTATATATAACGCAGTTACGATAGGATGTGTGACGCCGTCACGCTCGGGTATGTAACACCGTCACGATAGGATGTATAACGCCGTCACGCTCGGATTTGTAACGACGTCACACTCGTGTATATATAACGCAGTTACGATAGGATGTGTGACGCCGTCACGCTCGGGTATGTAACACCGTCACGATAGGATGTATAACGCCGTAACGCTCGGATTTGTAACGACGTCACACTCGTGTATATATAACGCAGTTACGATAGGATGTGTGACGCCGTCACGCTCGGGTATGTAACACCGTCACGATAGGATGTATAACGCCGTAACGCTCGGTCAATATCGTAACAATATGTCGTGTGCTGCATAAGAAAACCCGTATTTTTTTACGTGTCATAAAGATTTAGATTTTAAATATGAGATAGAGGGAGAGAGATATATAACACTTTATTTCACACCAAAATATACAATTACAAATACAGACCATATTTACAATATTTTCTACGCAATACAATATGCGGCTATATCGTTCAAAGCGATCTCTTCCAGGCAAGCTAAAAGAAAGAAATTTGAATCAGGCGATATAGGTGGTGCAGGAAAAAGGTTAAATACATAAATACTCAAACTAATTTAAGAAATAAGTATACAAATACATACATATACACATAGTTATATCGCACACTTAAAATTATAGAGACCTTAATCAAAATTTTGAGTCATTGGATTTAAATATCTATTACATAAAATATAAGGTACAAAATTGAATAACTTGATATTTTGAAATAGGTCTATAATTCTAATGGTACGAATTATATATACAATAATACATAAGTTATTATAAGAGGACAAATAGTGTTTTCTGAGAAAAAATGTTATATATTGGTAAGGCCTCACTGACAGTAAGAGGCAGCATATTCCAAAGTTTGACAGCCTGCACCTGCACCTATATGTATTGTGTAATATTTATATATGTATATATTTCATGTGCACACCACCGTCATACACTTGTGATTCCGTTTATAAAAGCCTTAGCCCAGGTTTTCTGGAAGAGATTTCTCTAAAGCGAAAGACCGTCCATTGTTTCTGCCTTTACTTTTTAATGTGACTATTGTAAATTATTGATTTAAGGTGTACGTGGTGAATAACAAAGCGTTTTCAATTCTATTCCATTCTAAAGATCTAATAATCCATTTGTCAGTAATGAAAACATATTATAGATTTTTTTATTATTCTTTTATTTTAAAGGAGCTTTGAACCTTTTTGGTTATGTCAGCCCCATCGTACCTTTTTTTTAAATTATTATAACTTACATTAAACTAACATTAAATTAATACAAAATTTCATGTGTATGCGACAATGTTTGTGATCAGTTCCCCGCAGACAAGGAGCTCATCACAAACTTGTATATTATTCTAGCTTGTTGAGAAGCAGGAAGGGCCAAAATGTAAAATATTGTACATAAGTCCAAATTTTAAAGATTATACATCTTTCTTTCTTTCAGGCGTTATTAGACTATCTTGCATCCAAAGGTTACCCACAAGAAAATTACAAAGTGATCTCTAGCTGGCCTAGGAGAGACGTAAGTTGTCTATCATATTTTTCTATATAATATAGTATCAGCCCGTAAATGTCCCACTGTTGGGCTCGGGCCTCCCATTACAGGGGGAACGGACAGTATACCCGCTACACTTGTCCAGGCTCGCAGGTTTGACACATCAGTTATCTCGATGTGCAGGTTGCATCGCGATGTTTTCCTTCACCGTCGTTAGCATGTGGTAATTGTAACAATATGCACATTAGATCAGAGAACTGACTAAGTGGTGCATGCGTTCCGGCCGGGATCGAACCCGCGTCCCTTGCGTGTGGGACGCGTGCGCTAGCCAATACTCTACCACGACTTATATTATTCTATATAATTACATAATTTACAGATTGAAGGTTTTGTAATATGATAAATGCTTCACTTGATTTAACTGTTAATTACAAAACAACATTCTACATATTGCACGCTTGAACTCAATGCTGGTGGTATTGTTATGTATATGTTGCCAGGTGGTAGGGCATTTACCCGACTGGATGGCTACCACCCCTGGTCTAAAGCATGTCTCCATAATAACCTTGAGTTGTAATAAAACTACGTTGTGACGGTTTTAAGCGCGGTAATAGTATATTTGATTTTTGTTATTCTGACGTTTCGGCCACTTTTCAGTGGCCGTGATCACGGAAGACAAAGGTGTCAAGTGTCAACGAGTATTGTTAAAGTTTTATTTAGCCTACCGCCAACTTGTTCATCACATATATTACCGCACCTAGAACCATTACAACGTAGTTTTATTGTGTACAAGTCGCGAAAACTTAATAAAATATAACGTTGAGTTGTGTTCCGGCATTAGTGGCCAGGTTCCAGTGTCCCTTAAGAGAGCAGCAGCGCATTTGTAGCACCTTTGCCGTTGCAAATGTTCATAGGCGATGGTAACCGCTTGCCATCAGCCTGCCTGTCTGCTGAACTCGTGCAATAAAAAAAATCCATTAAGTTGACCATTTAACGATTTCAAGAACCAGTGGGCGGTATGTTGCTAGGAGACCATGTCTAATTTACAAATGGATGAGAGCCAGTCAGTCAGGAAATGCGCCAGTCGTGTTCTGACTGCGAATGAGGTGTTACCTAGTGCACTTTTAGAGCAAGTATCTTATAATGACGAACTTTACGCGATTTATGTGATAACGATTATCTGTCCTACGATTTGGTTTTCTTGTATTCGACTATACTTGTAAGAACTGTGAATTACGTGGACTTCTAATAAACTTTGTGATCATTTATTCCAACGGCATTTTCGAATTCACATCCTACAAATTCGTAACAATACTAATTAAAATATCATTTTCAGTTAACGACAGAATCTCAGAGCAGTACACTTAGAGCACTGAAACTGTACCCGCAAGAGACGATAATGCTCGAGGAGCGGTGAAATGGCCTCCCGAGGCTCAAGGGCGGCGAAACATTATGATCCCAACACAAATATTTAAGAATAACATAATAACTTCCTGTGAATATTAATTCGGTTGGCTTATTTATTTTATTAAATAAAATATACATTTTTAAATCGTGAGGTCGCCTCAGTGTTGTTTTTAATATTTTTACAATGCGGCTTGTACAAAATAATAAATTACACATCACAACTTTTTTATATCTGAATATATTATTTGCTTAGTTGTTAACGAGGTTATGAGAATCAATATGGCTATACTATTTGCGCTGTAGCATGGTGCGGGTGACATTGGGCTACCCGTTCTCTTTCACTTTTAAAATGTAATGGGGTTCACAAAAATGACTTAACACTTCAGCTGCACCCTAAATATCACTTGCGTGAAACACAGAATCATTATAATTAAATAAATTTACCGTGCTAGAATTAGTTGTTGTCTACAAATAGAATCAAATTAAATGAAAAATAAAGCAGTGCTATATGTGTAACACCATACACTTTTTAGTGATGGGAGATATTTTATACAGAAAAAGAAGTTTATGTTTTTATCTATCTATTTTTTTTCTTAGACATCATACACAAATGAAACAAAAGAATATGCATAATTATATAAAAAAAATGTTTAAACTACCTAAATTGATATATCACGAGTCGGAAACACCTAAAATTGTTTACATGTGTTTCATGATTGATAAAATGGAATTGCATGTCACTTGTCTAGTAAAGTAATATTGACAGCTGTCACCTGTACCATGCTACAGTGCAAATAGTATAATATTGTTTCAAAAATAGTTCTAGCCTAAAATGCGTATATTGTATATGGTCTTTTTAAATACCAGAGTGACCTAAGATTATTATTTTTTTAAATCTATTACAGATGGTAGCTCAGTGATACTTATAACATGAACTAAGAATAAGTAATACATAAGACATTGGCCACCCTCTAGAAGTATTTGCCTGCTTTTTTAGAGTTACAGTTTTTTACTAGGCGATTGTTATTAACTGAAATAGACTGGGTTTCTTATAGATAGGCCACTGTGGTGCTTATGACTTCTAAGGCTCGGCGCAAACGGGCTACCGACGCTTTATCATACATTTTGTAGGGACTCGCTGCACACGTGTGACCAGTGGCGGCCACGCACAACCGCCACTGTAGTTCGCGCAGTGGCGCGTGGCCACTACCGCCACGCTACCAGTGGCTGTGGCCGGTTGCCCATTCGCGCTCACACTAAAAGTGTATATCGTGAAGAAGCAACTGCTCTGAACGACAGTTGGGGACACCCAACCATCAATTATATTGTTGCGAGTGTTTGTCAATGGTGGCAAATATAGTATATATTTTGTCGCACATGAGTAAATCATGTTAAAATCCGCTCCAAAATTTAAGGGCTGGTGCAGAAGATAGATCCAGTGATCTAACCCTGCTGATTGTATGGAAAAATATGTATTGAATAACTGTGATGCCGAGTAAGAAAGATCGTAATTTGTAGCGGCCTATAATAATTAATGCATGGATGACTCACAACCAAATGCCTTCCATAACTATAGCTAACTAGATAACACACTTTATAATAAACTGAAAACAATATAAGAGAATAGGGTTTAAAAAATGCCTCTCTATCCACTTACAAAAATAATTCTAGTTAAGGGTGTCATAACTTGCTATTCTAGTACAAAATTATAAGAGTAATCAGGTGATTTTTAATAGTATAATTAACAAAAAAAGTCAGTGTCCCACGAAATAAATTAGTTTGACCACGCATATAATCCTTTGCGAAGTTGATTTAAGCTGATGGAGGGAAAACTTGGATGGTTTTAATAGCTGTCTCAAAGTTGCCGTGCATTCAACTTTATGATTCTCTCTGGGTAATAGGGGCTTGTGTAAACATTAGCAAAATAATGAATATTTTGTAGTCAATGTATATCAGTCTTTATTATCATATATAAAAATGCTGGGAGTGACAATCGTACTAGTAAAAGTGTAGCTTTTTAAAAAATCACCTAAATCTCATGTCTCCAGAAAGCGCCACCTGTCTAATGTCTCTTACATTTTATTATTCAAAAACATCTAGTTTTCAACCACGAGTATCTATTATTTAAAAAATCTTTATATGCCATTGTTTACATTAATTTTGACTTATTGTTTTTATAAGTTTTAAATACTGGTTTAAAGTCCAATGGTGTTTTGCTATTTCAAAACACGCAAAAGACTTATTGGAGTCCTCTGTAGTGCTGATTTACGCTATTTCAGTCTTATCGTTCTTACCGAGTGGAACTCGTTCTTAGACAGATATTAGATGGTTCATTTATGTCTTTGTCTTCGATCCATCTGACATCAGTATTTGTTTTCTTCAGTGCTATTATTTGTGTAGTAATAATACAAGATATTTAGTTTGTAGAAAGCATCTGGTTGTGCAGATCATCACATCTGTGGTAATCAATTAAGCATAATAATGAGAGAATTGAATTAGATATTTTTAGCTTCTCTGAGAGATTTATTTTCAAAATGATCAAATAGTAAACAAATATAATATTATGTATGTTCTAATAAAATTACTGAAAGCAATAGAAATGTACAAAGTCCTAAAATAATATACATAGAATCGGAAATGTTCACATTTTGAATATTTGTAATTTTTCATGAAACAATATTATATTCCAAGGAAGTTGTGTATTCAAATCAATAAACCGATGGAAGAATGTTCTTTTTATTTCAATTATAACATTTCTTAATAAGCTATTACACTGACCTAAAAATAAAAATTTCATTAATTCACTGCTGCAGTCAAAGATAAATAATAAATAAGAAAACACTTTCAGTCTTGTACTTTGTCAAAATTAACACATATTAATAAATAATCTTATATTTTGGCCATCTAAGCAACATTAATAAAGCTCAAATATAACAATCGTTTTATTGCTGGAGATCAATGAACAGGCTAAGGTACTTGTCGTTAACAGATTCTCACTATACTGCTAACTGTACACACTGCAGAAACTACAAACAAAATGGTCTAAAGGCCAAGTGTATCCAGACTATCTGTAAGATGGAATAGTGAGTTTAAGTTGCCTGGACTGCCCACATGTATGAGCAGCACTTTATACAGCCTTACTTACACTGTATAAGGCAATAAAACTAAATAACTATTGTAAAAACCAGCTAAATTTTGGTTGTTCACAAAACAGCCATGGCTAAGGTGCCCATCAATTTGTCAGCTGGCTAATTGTTGTTGAATAAAACCAAAAATCTGGTAGAACTGATGAGTTTATGGCTTGGCTGTCAGCTTTTGATAGTCAGTTAGTGAGCCATTCACCCTTTAGCCAAATAGCCAGCAACTAGTTTTTTTAGCCAACTCATGAGCCATATATATACATTTTTGAAATTATGGTTCGTTACCCATCAGACCAAGACAGCGGTGCAGTATAGTTTTTCTTGAACTGATTCAGCCCTCCCAACTTCTTGCAAGTAAGCTTCAGCTTCTTTGGTAGTATTAGAATTAGTATTTGGTAGGATTACCTATGGCATGACATGTCATTAATCTAGTTCTGATTGATTTTGTGTTCCATATTTTTAGACGGCTCAGTGCCTTATCACAGCCTTAAAAAGTATAGGTGGAAAAAATATCTTGGAAAGGAAACTCTGCCTTGTCTGGGACTAATAAATCAGACAAAAAACAAACAGTGCCAGCCGTGCCTTCATACAAGGTCTCTGGATTATCAGGAAGTCTTGCATCCTTTAAAAATGCTTCACTATTCAAGAAGTCTGCAAACATTTTTGCTCTGTATAAATATTTTTCATCAGCAGTTAATCTATGCAATAGGAGGAATACATAACCATTTCCAGCAACTCCATGGCAAATTCCTGGGCCTTTACGTAATAATCCTTTTTGCCATACAACTTCTGCAGCTCTAATACAAGCATCCATATACTTCTGTTCCTTATAAACCAGAAAAGCTTTGGCCATCAAGTAAATAGTGCCTGGAGCTCCGTGACACCAATGCACCAACTTGTGGTCAGCCAAGCCTGTCTCTTCCATACAACAAGGCCAGTTCCCATCACCAGTTTGTAGGGAAGCTATAAACTCCACAGTAGACTTAATGTCATGAGCAGCTGATTTGTTATAGTGCAAATATCCAGGCACAGATAACAGCATCTGCAAAATAAAGCTTACTCCATGCGCAGCACCAAGATACTCTGTGTTGTAATAATGATACATCAAAGGTGAAGGACTATTACGTTTTTTGGAGTATTCACGGCCAGATGTAACCATCATATCGCAAATTTTGTACAAATCTTCTTTTGCACACACTTCTGTTTGAAGTTCCCTTGACATCCAAAGTGCTCCAGCAATATATCCAGCACGGCCAACAAAAAACTCATCACCACCACATTTTAGAAACTTGGGATTCAAGTATTGGTTAAGCAATGCCTTATACATTTTTAAAGTTTCTTTATACTGATCATTACCTAATTCTTTGTTTAAAACAGTAGCCAAAGCATAAGTGCCAGCATCCCCAAGTAAAAATGAGGTTTTGTCCCCTGCAGATGTTTCCAGAGCAGGCTGTAAGTATTCCATGCCTTTTTCTAGATATATACCTTTATTTTCCGATAGGAATGGATTTTTAGAAAGGTAATAAAACATGAAAGAGACACCCGATATCCCAACATATAAACCCCCATCAACATTCTTCTTAGATGGCTGTAATCTCTTCGTAATATTCTTTACATGTTCATTAATCTGATTAGTAATTTCATCTTTGTCGATAGTCAAAGAGGCATTTTGCTTGTAATCGTCGAAGGGGTTAGGAAAATAACGAACCATTTTTAAACCAAAAGAGGGTGAAGCTGAAAACAACTTCCTAATGCCACTGAAAGATATTTTTTTTAATAATCGTTTACTCATCAATTTTCACTTTTAAGTATTGTCACAAAATTCTCCAATTATATTAATGTAATCTGCACGGAAAACAGATTTTGTTTTGTTTTTAATTTTTATATAATTAATTGACAGCTGATTGTGACAGTTCATCACAAACTACTATGGATACAACGTGTCAGTTTCAGTTCATCACAGTTCTTCAACGCTGCCATTATGCAAAAAATGGAATCAGGGTGTCCAGATTGCGACTTTTGGGCTATTTTGGGCATAGTGTGCGTTTCGGGATTTTAGAGGACAAGCATTCCTTCAGGTATTTTTGGGAACGAAAATTCCATCGCGGGGAAAATTGGGGAACTATTTTATCCCTCTAACTTTACTAAATATATAAATATTGCACATGCCATGAAATTAGTAATAAAAATTAAATGCAAACATGTTTGTATGCAATTATTGTAATAATAAATTAATAACATGTCACTTTTGGTGTAATAAATATAGTCATAATGGGATTATTTATCTCATTATATATGATAATAACCAGGATTTGAATGGTGGTAGCGTAATGGCTAGTACATGCGTCCCAAACTCAAAGGGCGCGGGTTCGATCCCAGCCGGAACGCTTGCGCCACTTAAGCAGTTTTCTGACCAACTGTGCATATTATTACAATTACCACGTGCGAATAACTGTGAAGGAAATCATCGTGATGCAACCCGCATATCAAGATAACCGATGTATCAAACCTGTCAAGTCGCCTTGGACAAGGGTGGTGGGTATACTGTGCGTTCCCCTATAACGGGAAGCCCGATCCCAGCACTGGGACATACATGGGCTGTTATTATCATAACCAGGATGAGCTTTAGTAATATAATATAAATGTTGTAATAATATCGTCACACAACTCATTAACTGTACTATCTAATATAAAATATTTATAATAAAAGGTCACTCTACAGTTTTTTTTTTTTGTTTAAACGTAAAAGTTAAGGTTACGTTTAATATTTATTTGATTTTTTTAAAATATTATTATAGCGATATCCTAAAAAAATTTAAAAACCTATGTCATGTCGCTGTAATTTTATTGTTCTAGATGAATAAGTAGCTGGTTGATAATAGCTCTATTATCAATTTCTTAAGTATATTATTACCTAATAGAGCATTTTGTGTATCATATAATAATAATCATAACAGGTTATAATCATCTCACTGCTGCATTTAGGCCTCCCTTATTACATTGCCAGTATATCAACCACGCGTGTCCAAGGTAGATTGGCAGCATGACACATGGTTATCTGGATTTGAAAATTTCATCACGACATGGAAGATACTTCACCATCATCTTCACATAAAGTGACGATAGCTAAATTCTGACTAAAAAAACAATAGAATATTGAAAAAAGGATAAAAAAGAAAAGTAGCACTAATTGAGCAGGTTCTTTTAGTGTTTTATAGTAATTTTACCAAAACGAATAATATGTCACAGTTATTTATTTCGGAATTTTTAAGTTTTGTGATCAAATTATAAAAAAATATTTACTCGATGAGATAAGAACCTCCTTTTTGTAAGTTGATTAATAAATAACGAAAATTTGTTGACTCTAAGAAATCCTTCAATGTGCGACTCACACTTGTCTAATTTTTCATCCAATTATATGTATGGGGAGTAATTTTTGGATAATAATACTACATTTTGAAGTTTTCTGGCGGAAATGGGGACTTTTCCTACATTCAATCTGGTGACCCTGACTGTTATGGATGTGTTCAGAACTCATAGATTGTAATACAAAATTGTAAAAGAAATAAAATAAGATCAGAGATTAATTAAAAGTTTTAGTTCTTACATTATAAAAACATTTTAATATTCCATTGTTTACCTCATAGGAATGTTGACATTCTATAATAAATTAATATAGGGCGCGGTCGATAGCATTGTTACTTAGCAACCGTTTAGGCATGTGAAAAATGGACCAATACTGCCTTTATACCACTTTATACGAATTTATTTTTCAAGGAAAAAAAGTATGGGACCAACAGTATATATAGGTTTTCTACTCTAGTTAGTAAGTTTTTATAAACTTAAAATGTATAACCGCGGAAATGTAAGTACTGTCATACATGTAGCTATTATAAATTATATAAATGTGTTAATTTCTAGATTGTGAATAAATTTTAACGCTTTTTTTTATACTATATTTATGACACAATTGCTTAAGGTCAGAAAATTGGCATTCAGAACGAGAGGAAGATCTGCCCAGTCTTTAGACGTCAACGGCCCAAGAGTAGATCAAGGCGCTGGTGGAGATGGGCGTTTATTCCTTCAAATTAGACCAGCTATCGCAGATCCTAGGGGAGCACTACAACGATCAAACACTGTACTTTCAGGGTATTTTATCACAGTTCTTTAAGTTTCTTTAATATGTTGCATCATTATCTTTCAATCCTCTATCTAAATATAAATTACAGAACTGACTTTCCACACAAAAGCGATGGAAAAGAAGACGTTATAAATTTACAAGCAGTCGGCGAAGGAAACGTACAACTATCCCGAACTCCACAGGAGAAAGATCGATTACCAGATCGCATAAGTCTCGATAGGTATTATCTTTTTAACTTATTATATTTCTTCTAGGCGTATAATTAAAACCATTGTTGGACTTAATTTTCAGGAGAGGATTGTCTTCAATTCCACACATCGTTGGCGAACCAGGCTTAAGGCTTCTATCGCTCCAACATAATTTAATTAACAGCTTAACGGGTCTGTCACCACTAGATTTGGGCAAATTAGTTTTTCTAGATGTATACGACAATCAAATAGACAAGATTACGTGCTTGGAACGGCTGTTCAGCTTGCGAGTTCTTTTGATGGGTAAAAACAGGTACCTATAAATAAATAAATAAGATTTATTCACTATGTTATTCATTTCTGCATAGTTTTCACAGAAAAACTATTCTTTTCAGAATAAAAAGAATAGAAGGTCTAGCAAATCTCATAAAGTTAGAAGTTTTAGATCTACATGGAAATCGTATCGGAAAAGTTTGTGGATTGTCAACCTTAAGTGAATTGAAAGTTTTGAACTTGGCTGGTAACCAAATAAAATCTATCGGCCAAACTGATTTGCAGGGACTCATATGTCTTAGAGAGCTAAATCTGAAGAGAAATCGTTTAAGAAAATTATTAGGTTTTCATCAGACGCCCAAACTGCAAAAACTGTACTTAGGAAACAATGATTTGCAAAGGTGAAATAAAGTTTGTTGAGATACGATGTTCAACTAAATTCAAACTCAATAAAACTTATAAATGTGTTAATAATTCTTTTAGCGTAGAAGACATGTCGTCCGTTGCAGAAGCAATTTCTTTGATTGATGTTTCCTTAGATGGAAATCCTGTAGCTTTGGGTGGTGATTGTACGCCATTTCTCGTTTCCTATCTACCTAATTTATTAACACTTACCAATATGCATGTTACTGAACAGGTAAATAAATTTAATAATTCATCTAAATAATTAAGTTGTTAAAAATGGTATTATCAAATAAATTAATGGTTCCAAATATAGGTCCGTAGAGCCGCAATGGCATGGAGAATAAATAAAAAAGCAGCGCACGCTGCTTATTGTGCTCTTGGAGGAACAGCGCAACAAGAAGCGAGGCGTGACCAAATTATTAATAATGCTCGAACAAACTGGGAATTACTAAGGTTTGTATATAAAAAAAAACTAAGTGAGGTGTTTTTAAAGTTTAGGTGCAACTTCTGTACTTATTTGCAGAACGGAAAACAAATGTTTTGTAAACGCCGGAAGTGTAATAAAAACTGAAGGATTAGAAAAAGAATTTACTTTAAACGCCACAACAACTATCACACAAACTGGTTTGCAAGCAGCTGATGTAGCAGCTCTACCTGATGTTATTGTAACAGTGCAACAAGTGGAGACTGAAGATTCAGATTGTAAAAACTATAGCGATACAAATGTTAAAACGACAATAGATAATGTATCCAAACCATCGCCTATTAAAAAACTGCAAAGAAGTGCTACTGCTCGCAAGCCTTCAGAAAGGCGGGTAAATTTTTCAGATCGAAGTGCATCTCAAGACACCGACGCATCGCATTCCACGTCCACAAGTAGTGACCTACGATTACCTCCTATACTCCTTCCAATAATATCTTCATTAGAAAATGTAAAATTAGCTGACAGCAATGAACCTGTTCTAAAACGTTGGGAAAGCATATCGAGTGTTGAACCTATTGTTGATTCATCATTTAGTTCCCTTCCATCATCGACAAGTGATAGCGAAGAAGAAGAAACTAACAAAAAACAAATTCGCCGCATACCTACTGCTTTTAGGCGTAGAGAAAAGTTCGGAACTATGCGATCAAAATCTGTTTGCGATCCTGAAAGTCGAAAAGTGAAAGGAAAGAATTTAGACAACAGTGAAAATGTGAGCAATGCATCAGGAAGTACGAACATTGGATCTGTTGCTAATTCTTCTACATCAAGCAGTGACCAGAATAGCAAAGTTTTGAGACGAGAGGGGTCTTTGAATAGTAGATTGAATAGCAGAAATATAAAAAGTGCAACTACATCCAGACGAAGTGAAAGAGCCGCTTCAGCAAGTCGAGCCTCAACTGCTAGAACAAAATCTAGCAAAAGTTTGGCTAGTTTCAAAACTTCAGAACCAGTTCCTAAATCAATGCCTTTGTCAAAAGATCGAGAACAAGGTAACAAGAGTTCATTGGTAAACGTAAATGTTTTATTTTTAAAAATATTTATTTGTATAATTGTTTCCTACAGGTGTTGATTACTTAGTCGAGGTTTGTGACGGTGTAGTAAGTGCTTGGGGTGCAGGCGCAGTACGTCGTCTTGCTCGAGATTGGGATTGGGAAAGAGCTCGATCGGTAACACATGCAGCATTTCATTATGTACACTTCAATGCTGTAGCACAGTCGTTGCCAGAATTAAAGAGCAAGTGAGTGATACAACATAAAACAGTATTTCATGAAACATGATATACATTGTCTCATTTTTTTTTAAATAATAGGTTTCCAAACGTCGCCCACGTATCAGTACGTGCTACAGGGCTGCAATGGTTAGGACAGCTACATGCATTGGCTGAGTTACGAGGAATCACAGCTTTAACTGTACAACCTGAAGGCAACCCTATACACGCCAAAATATGGAGGGAATATGCCATATATAGACTCGCTCATTGGGGTTTGAAAGAAGTTAATGGTGAACTGGTAAAAGTTATTTCATTAATTTTAAGTTTTATTTAAATTTGTAATTACTCTGATGCTTCGTGATAATTGTTGAAATAGTTATTACTTTAATCAAGGCTTAATCATTATAAATATTGGTTCGAATTTCATACTTAGGAATATCAATATATACCTTTTTCTTTTTAAATATGTGCATCTAGATATTTCTTATATCTGTTTTCTGATTTAGAGATTTTTAAACAGGTAGCTGATGAAGAAATAAAGTCTGCAAACCAAACTTATTCTGGCCTCAGTGATATTGTGCTACGAGCTTTGCCCGATGCTCCGTTACAGCCTTTATTATCCCGACTTGGTAGAAGCGGTAATAGTACTGTTAGTGCAAAGGCATGGTTAAGAGCTGCAGATCCTGCTTTAAGAGATGTCATAGCTAAAGAAGCCTTGCAGTATAAGAAAAGCCACGTTTCTCAGGTATTTAATTATAAAAAAATGTATTTTATTTTAAAAAGACGATATTTATGCAAGTATACAAAAATATAAAGTACCGTAGAAGACTAGTATTTCTTTTTTATAGTATAACTAAATGTTCACGTCGAACATTGTTTCTTTCAAACTCATAGATTCAGCATTACAAAAACTCTCAATTCATTTACTTTGATGTCTCGTACAAAGACTAGCTTTTCTAGTAAATGTGAAACTTTGTTTTCTTCAGGAGGATATGAGTTGGCGAGTCAGAGGTCGAGGCCAATTATCACGTGCTATTGATTTAGCTTGCGGTGCAGCACAACGAGTACGTTCCTTGGAACTTCAATGGCCCATCATTTTAGTTGAAATGATCGAGGATATTCTCAAGGATTTTTCTGATATGGACAGTCATGTTAAGGATCAAATGCGTTTGCTTTTAGATTCTTTGTAGGCAGTTGAATGGTACACAAAGATAAAGAATTACTTGTGGAACAGGATAGAAAATATTGGATTTCTGTCCAAATTTGGCAATATTATTATACGGCATTGACACTAATTTTAAATATGTTTAAAGCAAAAAAAAATCATAGTAAAATGGACTAATTTTAAATAGAGGGAGTATATGATCGAACTTAGAAATTTGCTCAATGTTTGTACCAAACAATAGGTAAAAGTATGTATCATTAACTTAAAGTGTACTTTTCTCCATAAACCTTTAAGTAATAAAGATTTTTAGCACTATTAATTAATTTTTATATTCTATATAAATAAATTAGGTATATTGTAAGCGGCGAAGCGGTGTCTGTGTATAAGATGCTAGTATATATAGTTTCTGCAAGTTCCTATTTTAACGGAAATGGGAAAAAATAGAGAATTATGAACGCATCTAAAAGTACAATGCAACAAATATTAAGTCTTATTCATATTGAGCCAACGAAGGAGATTCACATTCACTACTTTTTTGGCATATTATTATGTTACGACCATGTGGCTGCGACAATGGAAACGTTCGTGTGTATGAGACCCCTGAAAATATTTTCTTTTTTTTTAATACCTAGTATAGTGTCGCATGCATATTTTATAATTTAAATATAGTGAAATGTTCACGAAACTCAAGCAAATTGCAATTTACAAGTCTTGACCCAAGGCTAAGCTAACCATCTGCCGCCAGTGCGGCGCGCCCGACACGGCGTTACACACGTTAGTCGAGTGCGCCGCATGGGCGCCGCAGCGTTTCGAACTTGAGACGCACGTAGGTCCGGTCGACTTGCTCTGCGACTTGGTCAAGGCCATGCTGCAGAGCAGCGACAATTGGGGGGCTGCGGTTACTTTTTGCGAGACAGTAATGTCACTCAAGGAGGCCGCAGAACGCAATAGGGAGAGGAGTCCTGCAGCGCGTGCTAATGCGTCTTCTCGAGGTCGCCGGCCTTCAGCTGGCACCCGGAGAGGCAGGTACGCGCATTACTTCCCTCCCTGAGTTAGGTTCCGTTTACCGCGGGGGGCCTTTAGCTTGCTAGGAGAGCAAAGGACCTTCTACCCCCGCACAACGAAGTGGGGTGTGTTCTCCCAGGGCACACTCCAGGCACTTTATTGCGCTGGATCGGCTGGGCGTAACTATATTCTAAATCTTAGCCTTTCCAACACAAACAAAAGCGCAGGGTCGACAGGGAGGAGGGGGTTTTTATTGGGTATTGGGGTTTCTCGCTCATGCAGCAACGCTCGGAGTCTTCCACACTATTCTGTGACGTCGATCGCGGACGGAGCACCGCCAAGAGCATACTATTGCTGCAGTGTTATCGCCCCCGACCGACGCGTGTCGTTCCCCTAGCAACGGCCCAGTTTGTGCGTAAATCGGTTAAGCATTTTCCCTCACCTCGAAAAAAAAAAAATTACGTCATATTCCAAAGCCAAACTCACAAATTAGGGTTTTTTCCAAAAATTACCGTTATCGTGAGTCTTTTTGAAGGTTTGTTAGATTGAAAATCTCGTAAGTGAGTACACGTAATATTATAGTAAATTAGACTTATTTTCTGAACGTTTAGCTGAAAAAGAACCTAGAAAACAATAAGATTCCTTGGAGAATTTTCATCTTAAATTAGTGGGAAATAATATCCCATTGTTCTTATCTGCAAAAAAAAAAATATCTATATAAAGTGTGTCAGTTAGTTGAACAAAATATGTACCGTACCTACCTAACTTAAGTGTGTCAATTTTTCTGACTTATATTATTTTATATTCCTAGATTCCTAGCAACTTTGAAAAATGAATGTCAAAAAGAAGCCTAAAGTATTTACCAAGAGGATCTCGAAAAAGTTATCGAAAACTTAGCTATGTCTTGATTTGTCTGGATCTGATTCTGAAGACGATCCGTGCTATGCAAATAGTATTAATTCTATTCCCGATAGCTACTTGCATCAACCAGACGAATACGAGTACATTATAGAATAGCATCTTGAAGAAACTTTTGGCCCGGGAGATGATAATAATAGACGAGAATGTAGAAGATGAACCCAACAGGATCATTTATTTATTATTTATCTATTATTTTTATAATTAAACTATTGTAACCCCAACATTATTGTTTAATTTTAGAATTGCATGTTAATTTTTTTATTTTATGTTCATAAAATGTAAAGCAAAGTCGGGTGAGGAACTAGTATAAAAGTAAAAATCGGTATCCGTACTGAATAATGGGAATTTATTTCCCACATGATGATATTTTGCAATGCTGTTATGAATAAAGGGAAATTATTTCTCGGCGCAAAACCCCCCACTTTTCCAGGTTTTTATCATAAAATTTGAAATCTACGCACAAAACACCTAAGAACCGATCTCAGTTTTTATTTATCTCTTAAAAAGTTTTCCATTTGATTAAGGGTTAAAGTTCCTTTAAGCTTTGGTCAAACAGCGGACGGAGAGGGACGGCGACTCGGCGCTGGCGGGACGTGAAGAGTTGTATGTTGTAATCAAGAAGCTTATTCTTGCTTTTGTGTGTAAGCTTCTTGGTTGTAATATATATTAGTTCTGTAGCCGTCGCACTCGACACTCGACTAGCAATCGCGTCATGTCGCCCCGAGTGCGACGGATCGGTGGACGCTATGCTAGCTGGTTCAACTGCCCACAGTGTGATACCCGCGCCGCGACGCCGTCCTTCCCCGTCCGCTGTTTGACCAAGCTTTATTCAGTTTTTGAACTCCGTTTTATTAATATTTATTCTGTGGTTGTTGTAGTTTTTCCCAATTCTCATTTGTCAATTGTCATCGTTTGTTGCCATTGCCAAATTTGAATATTGAACTTCGAAGTTAATAAAATAGTTATTTGTCACAAAGAGTACATTCTACATTGTATATTTTGTCGTGTCGACAATCGAGTTCATAAGAAATGATTAAGGAAATTTAAATATTACAATTGTAGTGGAATATGGAGCTCTAGTAGCAATTTGATAAATGATGGACGACACAGAAAGCACAACTACATCGGCTGACGAGAACACTGGTAACCTGTGCGATAACCCTACAAGAGACACACTAGCTGAAGGATTACTAGGCCTTCTAAAACCTACTGTAGACCAGCTTGACGATAGAGTACGGGCTACAAGGTAAAACCAAACAAAATTAGAACATTGATCAATATTTATGAATTGGGTAAAGGGCATCCTCGATGCTAAATACAGGGTTTTTTTTGTAATCCTATCGACTGAAAATAATAAAGCTTCCGACACTTCACTGACGTATTCCTCAGTTATCTATAGTTTAAGTAGTGAATGCAACTAGTAGATTTGATAAAAAGCAGTATTAAAAATAAGTGCTCCCAAGAAAGTTATAGCTGGATGCCATAAAGCAAAACCTTACCACGGGTCGGATCGGGTCCTAGATTTTTATTTTTTCAGGACAAGACGTCTGCCGGGACCTCAAGGAGTATATAATACTTATTTGCTTTATTTGCTCTAAATTATTTTTTTTCGCACAGTTATAACAAGCAATTGTACGTGTTAAATTAATTTATAGAGTCAGTTAAATTATGTATGAACTATATACCAGGTACAGGTAATAAAACACTCGCTACATATTTATTGAAAAGTATTCGTGCATAATTTTCAGAATTTCCCAATTGGAACTAAAACAGCAGATAGAATCATTGAATGAGGAGCTGCAGAAGGTTAGGGAGTCACTTAATAACCATCCAGACTTGGACCCATATGTTAAGAAGCTGATTGCTTGCAAACACAAAGTCACAGTTGTACTTAATGTATTACAAGCTTCACAGGTTTGTTGTCTTTTATTTGAAACACATATATTAGGAGGACTAGAAAGTACTGTCTTTTCTAAAGTTAAAATTCAAACACTTAAATTTTTAACATGCTTTTATTTTTAATCAGTGATATAATTACCCTCATTATCAACAACCTTATGCCATCTAGTGTGTAAATTTACAATGCCGGATCAATAAAAATAATTTGTTTTTTAAGCAAAGTATATAGTAAATGCATATAGCCAAAATGCCATCTTTATACATTTATATAAAGATGGCATTTTGGGTATCATCCATTTTGCAAATTGCAGCTTTTGCCTCTTAGGAATTGTTGAAACAGTTGGAATATATGTGTGTGGCAAGTGTGGGTGAGGCAGCACCTGCCACCCCAATTAGTAATTTTTTTCCAGGGTTCATATTACTCAGTGCGGTCTTGCATTAGCGTGTTGCAAAATAACACATTTGTGGGAGGTTCTGCCTCACCCACCATACTCTTCTGATGTTGCACCATCATATTTACATTTATTCCGATTGCTTCAATTTGCATACTAGATGGCAAAAGGTTGTTGATAATGAGGGTGATTATATCATCATTTAAATATAAAACATGTTAAAAAATTATGTGCTTGAATTTTAATGTTACAAAAGGACATTATTTTCTGGTCCCTGTAATATTTTAACCATCACTGTTGGTTGGTCTTTCTCTTACTTATTTACTTCCCTTAACATCTGTTGAAATGTTCAAGGCCTATCTAATGATAACTATGTAGTTATCATTAGAAAATTAAAAGAAACTTCAACATGAATTATCATGTTGAAATTTGTTTTAATCTTATTCTATGTTTTTAGTTACAGAGACTAAATTGAAAATTTTCAAATTTAGAACATTTTTACACTGTTAACTTAGTCTCTACAATCAAAAACATACTCTACAATCCTACAGAAAATATTTACACCATTTAATTCGTTGTTAATTCATAGATTGTAAAACTTTCATGCATCAAATGCCTGATAGCAATAAATATGTTAATGATGTTTTTTTATACACCATTTTCTTGTATTTTTTTTTTGATTCAGGATAGGTTAAATGAAATTAGACGTATGGTTAACAAAGAAAAAAGTGTGAGGACAACTGTAATACGAGACACTCAATCCCTAGAGCCTCAACAAAGTACCAGTGGCATTATATCTGATCGTGGAAGTATTAACTAGCGATGGAGACTCCATACCAAGACCACATCAACAAGGCTGAATTTGACCATGTTTATGAACCTGCTGAAGACAGCTTTCTCCTTATTGATGCTTTAGAAAGAGATTTACATTACCTGAGTGAAATCAACCCCACATTTTGCTTAGAAGTTGGCTCTGGAAGTGGTATTGTTGTTACAGCTTTCGGTATGGCATTCCCAAATTGTTTTTGCATAAGCACTGATATAAATTTTAAGGCATGTACTATGTCAAGATCTACAGCTGAAAGAAACAAAGTTATATTTGATACAGTCAATATGGATCTTATTACTGCATTTAATGATAACTTATTTGATATCATCTTGTTCAATCCTCCATATGTAGTGACTGAATCAAAAGAATGTGGTGGCAAAGATATAACTGCCAGTTGGGCTGGTGGTTTAAAAGGTAGAGAAATAACAGATAAATTACTTGATATGATACCAAAGAAGCTTGCTTCAAAAGGCGCTTTTTACCTTCTACTTATAAGAGAGAACATTCCAGAAGAAGTTATTGAAATTATGTCCAAATATGGATTTAAATCTGAGATAATTATAGAAAGAAGAGTAAGAAATGAACAACAATTAGTATTAAAATTTATTAAAAGTTAAAATTTAATAACTGTTGTATAGATAATGATTATAATATTACAAAACACTTTATATAACTTAGTAAATATAATTTTTGTATAAATGAAAAAATAGTTTTTTTAAATATTTTTTGATGACCTCTGCTATTGCTTTAGTGTCAGTGTAATTCATTTTTTTATACCAGGAAGAGCAACTCGGAAAACAACATGTCCCAGCTGCTGAACTAGAAAGCAAAACTTCGAACGTTCATGCTTTCTTATTAGGTTTTATTTTCAAATAACCGGCCATTTTAGGCTAAAAACAAAGAATAGTCTGTTATTTTGTCTCCAGCATAAGACCAGGTGTTAGGCTGAGTTTATAGGATTATGAGGATCCAAGTTCCTAGTATTCATATGCGAAACCATATTTAAAAAGGTAAGATAAAACTGTTTTAAATAGTTTTTGGCGGGAACTTGAAGGTTTAAATCTACTCGGCAGGTTTATTTATAGAAAAGTAGAAATGTCGATTACAATAGTTGTTTGATATCTATGGTATTTAAAGAAGAAAAAATTATGTATTTGTATGGAAAATCGAAATTGTTTAATAAAATGTAACCTTTCTGGATTGCTGCAAAAACCTCAGTCATATATCTACAATTTATTTTAATTAGCTGGTTAGTTTATAGTTTGATCTTAGATCATATAAACACTGATTTTCACCTGCTATTAGCTTGTTAATTACTTTAACTTTAGATTGTGTACAGTACTAGATGCTTGCACTAGCTAGATCCATAAAATGTGCGAACTTGCGTAGCTATATATAAAAAAAATGTTGTTTGTTGTTGTACGTTTACGATAAGATAACGCATAAAGATTATAGGTAGTAAGTACCCTTTAGTTTCTGTGATCTGAGGGTATTACCAACTCCCAAAAATTTACATTACTTATTATGTAATTTATATATGGGTGGAGTAATAAAATAGCATATCTATAATATTATAAAATTCTTTAAATATAAAATATGCCGTCTGTACATTGAAGCTATTTAAAAAAAAACTCGAAAAGACTATATAGATGATGAAGAACACAATACAATTTTTTTTAGATCTCCGGCCGTTTGTCGGTTTGTCTGTATGTTGCGGATTCACGTAAAAACTACTAGGCCAATTTCAATGCGGTTTTCGCTGATCAACAGCAAATTCTTAGACTTAAAATCTGCGCTACTTTCATCCTGAGAATCCCGTGGGAATGATGTAAAATGGTCAGATTTAAAAATAATCCAATTCCAATGTGATTTTTTTCACTGTTAGCTAATTTTGTGTAATAAAATGTGTCATACTTTGTATCCCGGGAATTCCGCGAGAATCTTCCCGGGAGCAGTTTGTAGTTGTTCGGGTGCGCGAAAATTAGCTTATTTCGACACAGCTTTCACTAAAACAATAGCTTTGATTCTTTTTTAAATGCGGTGGTAGGTACTTCGTGTTCCGGGAATCGCGCGGGAATTTCAAGTCAAGCGTGGATGAAGTCGTGCGCATATCCCAGTATAAGTATAAAGATATCACAAAATGTAAATTGTTCTTTTTCAGAGGACTTTTCAGGTGATTTGGCGATTTTAGGGGTTATATACTTATATTTTTGCGAGTTCAGTATTCTAGCGCGCAGCATATTAGTTTATAGTGAATGTATAATAGTGTTGTGACTAGAAAATTTGAGGTAGTATCCTGTCCTAGTAGTCACTTAGGCTACGTTCCATCAGGGACTCACAACGACCACGATCACGACCGCGAGTTTTCCCGTTCCACCTGCTTCTTGGCGCAATAATCGTAAACCCAAGTGGAACGACTATTCGACCCACCTATTGACATGGGTCGTTGTGAGCGCTGTGTGATCGAAAATGATGACGTCATTAGTGACATTTTAGCCACGACCACAACGAGCGCAGTCGCCTTGTGGTACGGCTAACTGAGCGTTTTGGGCGTTGTGAACTACTGATGGAACGCTCTGTTAATCAATAATCAGTGAACTTATGTCTTGACTTTTCTGAAGTGGATAGGTAGGTAATAGGGACCTACCTAAGTATTTAATTTGGGTATCTGGTGAATCTGTGGCACAGAGCAAGTAATCACCACGTTGGAGTTTTTGGCGGGAACTGAAAGGAGATGTGCTGTGCAGTTTTATTTTCTAAAAATGTGTAAAATTTCTCTAAAAAGAACAATAGTTGTAGAATATTGATAGTTTTTGAGTAGTAATTATGTGTTTTGTGAGAAATGTGAACTGTATAGTCAAATGTGGCCAATTGAGTTGTCACAAGAACTCCGTTGAATGGCACACATAGGCTTAAGAAAATGAAGAAGCTATATTGTAAACTAAGATCTGGCTTAAAGGCCTAGCTGCCAAGCCACAAACCTAAATAAATAAATAATCACCACGTTGGGAGTTTTTGGCGGGATGCTGAAAGGGGACGTTGTGCTGTGCAGTTTTATTTTTTAAAAATGTGTAAAATCACTCTAAAATGAACAATAGTTGTATGATATTGATAGTTTTTGAGTAATAATTATGTGTTTTTGTGAGAAATGTGAACTGTATAGTCAAATGTGGCCTTTCGAGTTTTCACAAGAACTCCGTTGATACGCCGTCGATTGTAGCCTATAATACAATTGCGCCTGGCTTAAAAGCCTAGCTGCCAAGCCATAAACAAAATAGATAATAATCACTACATTACTGGCTTAAAGGCCTAGTTGCCAAGCCATAAACACAAAAAAATCACTACGTTATAATCTGTGGTCAAAGGTTTGAATTTTAATAGAACATAGGGATGTGAGATTAATGGAAAAGAGTCGATTAAATTAATATAGATTTTTCTTTATATTAAATCATTTTATAAAACTACGTTTTAACGGTTAAAACGTAGTTTTATTATGTATACAAGTCGCGAAAACTTAAGAAAATATTAATTGATTTGTCAAAAATCGATTTTAATAAAAATAAATAATCGATTTCTGCGAAAATATCGACCTTTTTGTATTATTTAACAGTACATGCTTTTCATATTCCAATAATAAACCTATTTATTAATTAATTATTATTTATTAACCTACCTAACAATTTATCAGATTAAAAATCAAATAAAATTATATGAATACAAAAATAACCAATTCAAAACTAAAAATCAAGGGCAATGTTCCTTTACAATTTCAAGATAAGGAATTAGAAAACCAAATAGCATTATTGATACAAATTTTACTACATTAAACGTTTTATTTATTATAGTAAAAATGAAATGATGAGCATCCCAACAAAATGACAAACTTATTGTCTCAAAAACTAAAATATAAATCAAATAAAAAAATTGTCATAAATATACAGTCCTATTTTACATTTGACTCCTTTTAAAATAAAATACTTACAGGATTTACCATAAGATCTGTTAGCGGTGCCGCAACGTATAGGTCATTTTTCATCCAACGCATAGATGGCGCTGTTTATAAAATTGAAACTTACTGCAAAATTATTTCATCCGTCGCATAGATACGAGCTGTTTCCGAAAATAGATTTAAACACGTAATTTATATAATCGATTTACTAAACTATTGATTAATATTACTATAAAAATCGATAATAAAAAATCAATTATTAGAAAATAATAATTGATTTAAATAAAAATCTATTATTTTTTAACATCCCTAATAGAACATATGTAAAATTGTCTGTCTACGACATACGTAGTATCCATAGTAGTTTGTGTCTACGACGTATCCATAGTGGTTTGTGCTACGACGGTTAGATATATTTGTTTACATTACTATTATTACAAATTTACAAATGAATGTGAAAAATCAATGCAGAATATGTCTGAGTCAAAAATCGTTGATTAATATTTTTGATAACGAAAACACCACCTCAATCAAAATCATGTCTGTAGCAGAAGTTAGTGTAAGATTTTAATTATTTTTACAAATTATGAATCAAATGCCTTGTGACCTACTGTTATTTATTCTAAGTTCTTAAAATTATTGAATTTTTTACAGGTATCGCCAAATGACGGGTTACCAGAAAATATATGCACCAAGTGTTTCAAAAAACTTAACGCCTGTATAGAATTCATACAATTATGTAAAACTTCGGATGCAAAACTTAGGGCAAAAATTTTAAGTATAAAGTCAGAACCTGAATTAATTAATTTAAATAATCATACTAATTTTTATGAATGCAAATATTCTCCAAAAAGTGACATAGAAAGAGACTTATTAATTGATAATAGTACTGAAATTCGTATTTCCTACAAAAAAGTAAACAAAATTAATATAATTGATGATTCTATAGATATAAGCAGAATACAGAATAACAGCAAACTTAAAAAAACAGTGAAACAACAATGTTCTACTTGTGGGAAAGTGATGTCCTCTAGGTAAGTATAGGACTATAAGTATTTGATTTACAATACTTTTTCCTGTTGTTTTTATAAATGTAACTAGCTTTTTACATTGTTTTTGTTTCATTTCTCAACAGCTATTTAAAATCTATGCAATGTGGACATTGATACCGTCATTCATGTGAAAATTGCAAGTTAATCTATAAACTCAGTATCTTTAATGACTGGTTTATATTTATCTTACTAGCTGTCCCAGCAGACATTGTCCTGCCCTGAAAAAATAAAAATCTAGGCCCCGATTCTAGAGCCACCCACCGGTTCCAATTGTGAATCTGAACCATCCGGGGACCCACTTAAACACACAAAAACAAAATCATCAAAATTGGCTAAGGAGATTAGGAGGATCCTAGAACCCGATCCCAGCGCCACCTACTGGTTCCAGTTGTAAATCTAAACCATCCGGTGACCCACCCAAACACATATAAAGTTTAATCAAAATCAGTAAACTCATTTTCAAGTTATGTGCGTACATATATTTCTATGATTCATTTTTATATATAAGATTAGCCATTCTCATGCCTTACCTGCAGTAATTTTTAACAGTTCATAAGGCAAATTAACAGTTAGTAATATATATAAGAAGTGGCCATAAAGGATAAAATTAATGATTAGTATATCCATATGAAAATCAATGTGACAAATATAGCCAAAATGGCGAAGACCGTCAGTGGCAGATCTCAATACACCTCTCATTATTTCTGTTTGAATAGTTACAACAAAAACAAATCAGTCAATAAAACTAAGACACTATTGAATTTGATCTTTGAATTGTAGTTGGTGTTAAATTCTGTGAAATAAAAGTTAAAAAATAAGTTGTGTATGAACTTCCACCATTGACAGACTTCCCACCTTGACCTATATAGCTCAAAATTTACTATTAAATGTTTAGGTGTAAAACTTTCTCTAAAGTGTCACTTTAGCAATTTCTCATCCTCCATCCTGTACAACAACATTAACAGAAAATGTAATCTAAAAGATCTTAATCTCTCTGGTGCAAAAGCAAAAATTGCTATGTGAATTCTTACATTAAACTACAAGAAAACTGAGTCCTCACTGGTCATTCAAATATAAATCCCCATCATACACACACAAACACACTTGCATACAACAAAACATTTGAACTGTAATATTATATTATTGTAATATTGATAATACTATGTCAGTTTCCTGCGATATAGGCCTGGCATAGTCTGCACTAGCATAACAATATCAGTAATGTTGGTTCCCGCAAACCAACTTTACTGACATTGTTGTGTATTTGTTTCTTGTAGTTAATCATTCAGAAAATATAGATATAAATAAATTGCTGCTTTTTGCCATATAATTATGTTGTCTGTTCAGCGTATGTTGTTCAACCAATTTGAAGTGACAGTGACATGATGGAGTATTTGTAGCTGAAATTGCACTAGTTTACTTAATTCAGTTTTTTAAAATTATCTGTACAGTAATTATAGTGGAAATTACACTAGTTTACCTACTTCTGTTTTTTTTTATTTAAAATTTTGACAGAAATAAGACATGACATATTTATAGAAATAAATGAACTTAATCATTACAGTATTTTTCATAAGTTCATATGTCGTGGCCAGATTTTAGATTTCCACTTCATGATATGGCCAGATAAAACTGACCATATTGTCCTTGGACCTATAGTCCACATTTGGCCATATCATTTATGTAGGGTTTCCATGATACCTGAATATGAAAGGCTTAATAAAAATTCTAAATAAATAAGGAACTTATATTATTTACTTGTAAGAATAAAATGTTGGGTGCGCTATAAATATGAGGCACTTTTATTTATTATTTGAAGTGAATTCTGGGTGGTTATAAAAAAATATCCACAAAGGCCGCCTTAGCCCTCTAATCTATATTCAAAAGTTTGTTCTCTGTTCATAATAGTTTATAATAAAGGTGCCCTATAACTAACCCCACCCAAAAAATCACTTAATGCAGTAGGGATGCAAATAGTAGGATCGTCAACACTTTAAAAAAAACTCTTAATTTCCTACAATTTCCAAGTAGCCATATTTTGAAATCCAATAATAGTCCATGGATTTTCGTTGCGTGGTCACCCTACTTTCTTTTATTTATTTATCACAATAATTGTCCGTCGCACAAAAACAAGATGACATCAGCGCCTCTAACGGTTGATAATTTAACTATTTTACGATATGCTCACTAATGTTTGACCACATTTTGAAGTAGCCGTGCGTTTAGCTGTTCATATACTTAAACGCCGATTATTCATGGATCTGGCCAGATCATATCATGATGTGGGCAGAGGGTTTTTCATGAAATAGTCGGCCACATCATGAAGTGATCAATTTTAAGATCTGGCCATGACATACATAATTGCTTATATAAGCAGTAAATAAAGCCATTATTGTACTAAACTTATAAGCTGTTAAAAAAAGTCACTTATTAGAAAAGCTGGAATTATTAAGTTCCTTTATTAATTTTAAATTTTATTTATCCCATTTCTAACCAAATTGAAAGACATAAATGAACTGTCTAATTTTTGTCATAAGCCACAGTAAATTTTATGGCAATGTTTAGTAACAGATGGGTAAAACAATAAAAGTATTGCCCAACTAATTTGAAAGAACAATACAATTCTGGATGAACTATGAAATGTGAATCTTTTTCTCAGATTCAGACTAAAAACTCATTTAAGAACACACACTGGTGAGCGCCCATACTCTTGCCCACATTGCAAGAAGAATTTTACATTGGAACAAAATTTGAAAGTACATATGAGGACTCACACAGTAAATATTTTTTATTTATGTTAACTTATTACTAATTACTGGTTTTACCAACCAAATTTAAATATCATATGTTTTTGGCTATGATCTTTCTTTTTTCTTGCACCTTTTCCCAATAATGTAAGGTCAACACAATGTCTTTCCCTTCTGTACTCCTCTATTCTGGCATATATCCTGTCATATCACGAATTATCATGTAATTTTTTTCACAATCTATCCAGATTTTTTTTGTCTATTATTACATTTATATCTAAATATTGTTACGAATTTGTGGGATGTGAATTAAAACGCCATTGGAATTATTACAATGTTTACTAAAAGTACACACATGTAATTCACAGTTCTTACATATACAACTGAATACATCAAAACCAACCGTAAAGCATAAAATCGTAAAACATAGATCGCGCAAAGTCCGTTGTTATAAGATACTCGCTCCGTCAGGTAGGTAAGGCCTCGAGCCTTGTCAGAATGCGCATGAAATGTAAACAATAGAAGATTTATGACGTACCTTACCAGGAGGAGTACAAATAGATTAGCACGAACAATAGATCGCTTAAATTCATAGGAGTAATAAAACACCTGCAAAGGAGTGGTTTGCAATAGTATCATACTTCCAGTTTAACATCACCTTCCATCTCTCCTCATAACATGCCCCTATACCACCTTAGTCTTTTCCCTCTTCATTTTCCAGCCTTTTTGCCTCTTACTTAAAACTTGTGTACTCATTTCACCTTATCCATTCTACACAACACATCCATCTTATCATTCTCACCTTACTTAAGTGGAGACCACAGAGTACTTTTATATACTGGAAAGTGGAGACATCTGCGGTCTCTTAGTTTAGTGGCTGTTTACAAAACATGACATACAGCTTTAACAATATTCAATTACTTAAGTGTTTTTAGGGAGAGAAACCTCTTCAATGCTCGATATGTGGTGAAGCTTTTGCACAGTCAGCAGGACTTGCAGCTCATAGACGTAAACATACAGGACATACTCCATATCACTGTACACTATGCCCTAAGAGCTTTCGAACAATTGGTCACCTTCAATACCATACCAGGTTCTGTCTTACTCTATAATATTACACTTATAATAGTGCTTTGTATGACTTTAATGATATTTTAATATATAAACACTTATAATTAGACTATATGATAGTCAATGTAGAACAAAAAATTCCCTATATTATTTTTTGCCACTTAGCCAACTTGAACACAATTTTTGCTAAGCTAAGATTTTATTCACAATTAGTAATCAATGCATTAAATATAGAGGGATTAAACATTAAAATGTCATTTATATTTTAATTATAATCCTTTAGAATTTTTCAGGCGTCACACTGGCGAGAAGAATTTTGAATGTGAAACATGTGGACGAGCCTTCATTACACGGAGCCATTTAAAACATCACGTGATGACACACAGTGGCGATAGACCCCACGTGTGTTGCGAATGTGGAGGGCGGTTTACTAGAGCTTCACATTTAAAACGACATATGCAACGAATGCATGGCGGAAGCCAGAAAAGTATTGCTGAGAAAATACCTAAAATAAAAAATATTAAAAAAAATAAAGAGACGAAGGAAGCAGATGGTAGAATGATTGCATTAGGTACAGGTGAACCAGCTGTTGAATAGCTCTGAAATAAATACAAAGCATTGAATTTTCGACTTTTGTTATTGTATTGTTGTGTTACTTTATAAATCAACTCTGTGATGCACAGTAAAATATATTCTATTTTAATCTGAGTTTATATAAATAGTATGATTTTTTTCAATTAATGGCAATGAAACAGATAAATTCCTATTAAAATTATAAATGCTAATGTAACTCCGACTGTTACGCTTTCACAGAAAAACTACTGGACTGATTTCGCTGAAATTCGTTATATATATAATTTTAATATCGAGGGATAGATTTGTGTAACGGTTATCCCAGAAAGTAAGATAGGATTTGTTTTTTTGTTATTTACCATTTTCGTAATTATTTTGATCATTTCGGCCATAACAGCCATTTCGATAATTTAGGTCAGTTTACTCATTTTGTAGTTTATAGGTAGATAGACGAGGGATAGATAAATAAAACTAGAACGGGTTGAAATAGAGGATGAAAGTTTGTATGGGAGACCAATATAAAAAAATGTGATAGTAACTCGATCTGTCTGTTAAGCTTTCACGGAAAAGCTACTAGGACTACTGGATCGGTTTTGCTGTAATTTTATACAATTATGTAGTTTTAATACCGAAATGGGATAGTTTGCGATATAACAAGGGGTGGATATTCGCGTCGGATCCCAGATGACATATCTGGGGCTCATTTTCGACGGGAAATGGCTGTTTAAATAGCATTTTGAGCAGCAAGTTCCCAAACTCGTGAGGTCCGCATGTGCCCTCGCTCGGCTTCTTCCCAACGTCGAGGGAACGGGCGGGGCGACTAGGAAACTATTCCGGCATCGTTAGGAGTATGGCCCTGTACGGTGCACCCGTATGGTCCGTTGCACTTCACTGCCACAATAGGAATTTGTTGTGCCGCGCGCAACGGGTCCTGGCTTTGAGAACCATCCGATGATACCGTAGTGTCGTGGACGGCGGCGACACTCTTGGCAGGCGATCCGTCCTAGCCTCTCCAGGCGGACGTACTTGCCAAAGTTCGTAGCTCCCGACAGGATGCCCTCACCAGTGGCCTGGTTTACTGCCAGGTCGAGATTCAGGCGATCAAGACGCAGTAAACCGCAACCATGGTCCAAATTTTGTCGAGAGAGTTGGAACCTCCTGTTGAGACTGTGGAGGCGGTGCGCCCTGTTGCGATAGCTCGCGCGGAAACGCGGTGCCCTGACCTTCAGGATGACGCAGATACCTACTTACCGACCGGGCATGGATGCTTCGATAAGTATCTGAATCATATCGTGGGCTGCTTGCCTTCCCCTCAATGCCGCCTATGTGGCGTGTTGGACTCTGCGTTTCATCCGCTGGTTGAGTGCGCAGCATGGGCACCGCAGAGATTTGAACTCGGGACCGTCGTAGGTCCGATCAATTCGCTTGGCAGTCTGGTCCAGGCCGTGCTGCATAGCGACGATCATTGGGAGGGTGCGGCCAAATTCTGCGAGGCAGTAATCTATACTAATATTATAAAGCTGAAGAGTTTGTTTGTTTGTTTAAACGCGCTAATCTCAGGAACCGCTGGTCCGATTTGAAAAATTCTTTCAGTGTTGAATAGTACATTTATCGAGGAAGGCTATATTATATTTTCAAAAAAATTAGGAATCTTTACTAAAAATCCAATAATGTAACTCAAGGTGTAAAAAAATGATCCGAAAAAATCCTTACACGGCGTGCGCTGCGAAAACTTGATTATAGAACAAAACAATGTACTATCACTTTGCAGAACATATAATTGCCTACAAAAAATATCGCGTAACCATATGTTGTAGTATCTCACAATAAGTGTTTTCTTTTATTTTTTTAAATAATTAAAATGCCGTCGCTTAAAAAACTTTATTTTGTACCTTGGTATTAATCCTTATCAAAATAAATTACTCCATATTCAAGACTAATTAAATACCTTTCTAGAACTTTTTGTATTATTCAATTCGGACGTTTAATTCCAATGATATCGCGATATTTAAAATGTAAGTATTAGTGTTGTAGCCAAATATACTAATATTGTTTGATTGAACGCGCTAATCTCAGGAACTACTGGTCTGATTTAAAAAATTCTTTCAGTGTTAGATAGCCCATTTATCGAGGAAGGCTATAGGCTATATATCATCACGCTAAGACCAATAGGAGCGGACCACCAATGAAGAATGTTTCAAAATCGGAGGGTTTTGAAAGCAAATTCCACGCAGACGACGTCGCGGGCACAGCTAGTGTCTCATAAGGAGGCCGCGGAACGAGAAAGGAAGAGAGGTGCGAATGCGTCCCGTGTGTACCGACGTCAGTCGGGGCCCTGGAGACGCGGGTATGCGCAGATCTCCCGTAATATCGCTGCATGGGCCCTTCAGGATCTAGGGAGCGGAGGAGTCATCCCCCTGTTGACGAAGTGCGTTTGTCCTGCTTCCCGGGGCACTCTCAAACACTGATGCGCAGGGTCAGCGTGGGCGTGTAACTACGTTCTAAGTCTCATGCTCTTCCTACCATAAGCGCGGGGCACATGGGGGGAGGGTGGTTTTAGTGGATTAGCCCATGGGTGACCTCTCCACATAGAGGGAGGTACCTTGCTGAGTCTCCACACATGCCGGCGACTGACTCTGTTAGCTGCGCTATCTTCAGTGGCTAACTCTCATCGCTTTGGTCTAATCCCTAGCAAAGGACCCAGTAGTGTGCGAAATGCATTTCCCCCACCTCAAAAAAAAAAGTTTGCGATATAATAAAATTTATCCGTGCAGGAACGGAGAAAGAATACAATTTCCTGCGGCCGGGCGGCCTGTCGTAAGAGGCGACTTAACAACCCATAGCCAGGTGGTAGGGCATTTGCCCGACTGGATGACTACCACCCCTGGTCTAAAGTATGTCGCCATAACAACCTTGAGTTTTGTTCCGGCATTATTGACCAGGTTCCAGTTTCCCTTAAGAGAGCAGCAGCGCATTTGTAGCATCTTTGGTGTTGCAAATGTCCATAGGCGATGGTAACCGCTTTCCATCAAGTGGGCCGTCTGCCTGTCTGCTGATCTCCTGCAATAAAAAAAATATGAAGTGAATTTTCAGGGAGCAAATGGCACTAACATAAAAATTTAATACAATGTAACCTGCATTAACGCCTGCTCTTTAAACAAAAGTACGCACTAGAATTTGACCCGCGGCGTAGCCGCGGGGTAAACTACTACATTTATATATGTTTTAAATTTCTTTAGAAATCAGTTTGGTTTAGTTTGTGGCAGAAACCTAGAAGCTATTATATTAATGTACTCTGTGCTTGGAAGGTACAAATTCAGGTTTTGTCGTGCGCTTTAATTTTTAATAACTATATATTATTATCATGACTAATATTAATAAAAAAAAACAATATATGACCGAATTGAGAACTTCCTCCTTTTTGAAGTCCAAAAATCATATAACCTATGGTTAAAAACAAACAGTGCTACTTACTGCAGTATCAGTAGGATTTAAGCTGGTGTGTACCGACACTAAGACTGTAGAAAATGTCGGTCACAAAAAACTGTTATTGGCATATATCAAAGAAGTTGATTTGCGTGATGTTTATTTGAAAACTGAAGCAACGAACATTATATCTCATAACTCTCTTATGAGAGGAACTGAAGTGAAAAGCATTCATCTGATGTGATCAATAAGCCATGTGAAGTCATATTAAAAATAATTAAAATATTTCATTAAAGGTGTGTACATATTATAAATCACGGTTGCTGTTGACGTGGCTGAGGGGCGTTGTTTACAAGGCCGGATAAAGATAAGGAAAATCCATTGAAGTGTGGACAGTATAAGTCGTAAGTCGCAGAGTGACTGAGCGTTCGGATGTCCTAATGCAACTTGAAGATTGTGTTCGTACGGTTCCGGTGTGCACATTGATCGGGCACGTCCGTTAGCCGCAGTGATGAACGCGTCCCGTATTGTGTGGTAACCTTTAAGGTGTCCTCTACACGGACTTGCATTGCAGTCCGCCGCGTAATACAGAACTGTGAATTTAGTTGCAGTATGCATTGCGACCTCCAAAACTGAGCAGGATGTCTTTCGAGGCCTGCAAGCTCCGCCTATTGTTTGCAGTCCGCCGCGCAGGATGGTCAGTGACTTGACGGATTGCTTGGTTACAAATAGGAGCGTGAGTAGTAGTAGAATTCGCCACAAAGACAGGCAAAAGAATCTTAATTCATACAGCCAATTCTGATGTGTAAATCTTGGTATTAGCGAAGTTGTATTTTAAGCTACAACCGACGCTATTCAACGGAGTTTTGTGAAAACTCGATAGGCCACATTAGACTACACAGTTCACATTTCTCACAAAAACACATAATTACTACTCAAAAGTCATCAATATCCTACAACTATTGTTCATTTTAGAATAATTTTACACGTTTTGAAAAAATAAAACTGCACAGCACAGCGTCCTCTTTGAGTTCCCGCCAAAAACTCTATAGGGGCGTGAATTTCGATGCCGGAATGCATCAGTGTGGCCAACTGCGATTTATCTTCTTGACTCGAGTGAAAATTGACGATGAAAAAATCTGAAAGGCGTCTGGTCGCCTATTAGGCTACTACAAGGCTAAGCCATTACATTAACCAAACCACAAATTAATATAAGCATTTAAAAAAAATGACAGCTATCTGGTATATAATACACTAGCGGCCCGGCGCGGTTTCAACCGCGCTCTGTCCCGCTTCTATGGTATATAGCGTCATGTTATATAGCCTATGACACTCCCTGTTAACGTAGCTTTCCAAAAGTAAAAGAATTTTTAAAATCAGTTTAGTAGATCCAGAGATTACAAACTTTACCTCTTTATAATATTAGTATAGATACACGTCTGTCATATTAATAATAAGAAAATGATGAAAATTACTATATCTTTCAATATCTTGTTTTAGAAACATATGTAGTAATTTTATTATTTTACTGGGCATCCACTTCAAGATATAAAAATATTTACTCTTTAGTCACTTTTACAGTCAGTTTCATTTTTTTGCCAGAATTTTTTTATTTTACACTTTTGCGCATCGTATGCGCATCTTACTTACATTACCCATATGGTACCCCTAACAAGGTGGTTTCTGGAATGCGGAAATGATAGCTGGATGAAACAGAATTCATAACTCCGTTAGGTTTTCCGTTGTACATCTTCCTAGTCTTAACCGAGTCTCGAGTACAGCACTTTATTGATCATAATTAGGTACTTACTAGTTTTAAGATTGTCATAAACCTGTCAATATTTCAATTATTGCACTTTTTTTATTTTTGAAAAATTTCTACTGTATCTTCGAAATTCAATACCAATAATAGTCATATTAGAATACAAATGTTTGAAATCGTTTCAGAAACATAAAGTTGTAGCTGAAATAATACCTCAATCACTACTAATTTTATGTTTGATTTGAGGAATTTTCTGCTATATCTTCAGAACTCAAGGTCTGACAGCAATAAAATTTATACGGGACCACTTTATATTTTTATCTAATAAAAAAAAAAGACAATGCTGAATAGCAATTAAGAACAGACTGTAATGCAGTATCGTGTTTGAGCTACGTCCTGCAAGACTCGCCCTCTCTGCAGGCTCATCTACGGGTCCCTGTTTAGTAATTGACACAAAGCACTACGTACTATACGTACCCCTAAATATCGTTTGGCCATACTAACAAACAATTTGCAAGAATTTTTAATCAATACGAATATCGGTTATATTACGAATATAAAATGAATTAAAAAAATTGCTGCTGTAATTCTGTGTACAGGTAACTTTATAACAAAAAGTCAAATTGCAACACCGACACCGTTAAAAATGACAAATTTTGAATTTTGAAATTCGTTAACGATTTACATTGTGCTCTGCGTTGACGATGTTTTTCCTTTGTCTGTAATAAAAATTGAAGAGTTTTGTGAAAGTGAATAAAGCGAAAATTGTTTACAAACTGTTCATTTATCAAGTGATTCATAAATCTTTGGGGCAGGTTCTCGGAACTGCTTGTTTTCTAACTTATTAACAGGTATCATCATCATGTCGAGGGATATCTATTATTCGGACAAATATTATGACGAGGAACACGAATACAGGTAAAACGACAGTTAAATTAATTAATTATTGTATTTTTTTGTTATTCGTCAAAAATTCTGAATCTTAACATCAGAAGCCGAGTTTGGATGAGGTTACTTCATTCACTTGCTATAAAGTTCATAAAATTGCAAATTTTCAATGGTTTCCAGATTTTGAAATACGGTGAACGTATACTTGTAGAGTGTACCTAATAAATTATTAATAACTATTAATTTCCTTACAAATTACTTATTAGTTTTCAAGTCTCAAAGCAGAAATCTTAAAACTATTCTAGAACTCTTTTGATACAATGAACCTTTTATTTATTATTCATACAAATTCAGTCACATATTATCTAATTTAATGTGGGGTGCGTGGCAGCTTTCAAAAGATCTCATAAAAATCCTTTATGATTCCGGCAAGGCATTTGTAATATCTTTCATATGTTATAATCAGTAATGTTTTTTTTATAATAGTACTTTCTGATACACTGAAGCTATATGGTAAGGCTCATATTATTAATATAAAACTTAGGATGCATATAGATATAGGGTACATTTATTTATTACTTGAGATATAAAATTAACTTTGGGTGGTTATAAAAAAATAAGTATGAAGGCTAAAGCAAGAGCTCCGCTTCGCTTTGCACCCCCCTCACCCTTCTAACCTGTATTAAAAAAGTTTGGATGTGTTCATAATAAATTAAATGTGCCCTATAACTATACCCCACACAAAACTTAATTTAAGTTGTTAATTATGTATAACTTAATTATAAAGTAAATTGAATAGTATAGTAAATATAGCAAATAGTAAAGTATTTTAAATAAAAGTAGGTGTTACAAATATCTATATCATGATACTTTCCATCAAGTATGGTCAGGTAAAGCTTGACTGATGTCAGAAATAAAAAAGTTTTTAATTTGTATCCAACATCTTTGCAATCGAAAATATTTGCCTGAATATCTTACAGATTACTTATCGAAAGTCTTGAATCTGGCACTGCTTTAAAATAATATTTTAGTAGCTGCTAACAGAGAAGAAGCACTGCAACCAACTCTTCATTGGCTTCTTTTCTCAATATTTATAAAGTCTACAATGATATAGGCATTTTGTTTATATAACTTCGGAAAGGGCACAGTAGTAATCACATTCCTCATACTCAGTGTTATTATTGAGATTTTTTTGTATAATAAGATAACAAGCATGGCTGGACTTTTATCTCACAGATATGTTGCAGGTTTTTGTAAAACTTGACCATACCAATGTACATGACTGTCCTGCATTTGGTCTAATGTCCCCGACATGAAAGCTGTGGTGGATGTGGGAGTTTCTGATGTGGCATTTCTGTGTGACTACGAGAACATTACACCACATTTTTTAACAAATGGAGTTTACACTCAGCTTATTGGTTTCAGAATTTTATCTGACATAATGCTGATTTTTAGTGCAAACCTCCCTCCTTTTCTGCTGAAGTTAAATTTAACTATAATGACAACATCTTATATAGAGAAATAAATAATATCATTTCAAATCTAATTAATTCCTGCCATTGGTTGTTTAGACGGGATCACTTTTTTGCAATAACACCAGCCTTTGTATGTGTTTCGATTAGTATTACAAAATTCTTTTGGAATAGTGTACAATAAAGAGTTACATTTCTATTTATCTGATTGTAATTTGTCTTAACAATGTTACATTTTGTGTTCCAGACATGTTGTGTTGCCAAAGGAGATGGTGAAACTAGTACCAAAAAACCATTTGATGTCAGAACAGGAGTGGCGTAGTATTGGTGTGCAGCAAAGTCATGGCTGGATTCATTATATGACACATCAACCAGGTATGAAGATTTCAATCCATGTAATTTTATTAAATTAGTTTGCTTTGACTCAGATATCTGGTACACGCATATTAAGTAGTGGGTGGGCGGAGAGTAGGGGGGAGGGAGGAGGTATACTTACCCTTTCTGCAACCACTATGGTCTGGAGTTTTTGAAAATTTTATTTTGCCAGGTGGTAGGGTGTTTGCTCGACTGGATGGCGACCACCCCTGGTCTAAAGTATGTCGCCATAACAACCTTGAGTTGTGTTCCGGCATTAGTGACCAGGTTCCAGTTTCCCTTAAGAGAGCAACAGCGCATTTGTAGCACCTTTGGTGTTGTAAATGTCCATAGGCGATGGTAACCGCTTTCCATCAAGTGGGCCGTCTGCCTGTCTGCTGATTTCCTGCAATAAAAAAAAAAGAAGTAAACATAGTCATCTATTTTTTCACTAATATTATTGTGATGGGTAGTGAGAGGTTGTGAGTAGTGACTAGAACAGTAATTTAGGTTAGCTTCAGACCAAAGTGCACGACTGTGTCGTGGTAGCGGCCGCCGAGTGCCAGAACCAACTGTAACCATTTAACATTATTTATTTTATAACCACGATTTATAATTTTATCTTTATTGGCCGCCATTTTGAATATCTTTATGGTTACTCTTATAGTGTATATGAATGTGTTTTCTTGTTTTTATTTATTTCTTGGTGACTTACACGTTGTTTAAATTTTTTTCTGTTGATTACTGGCTTTCTTTTGGACTTTGAAAGGATTGTTTAACTTTGGACCCATCATATAAGTGCAGTATTAGTGAAAAAATAAGTAAGGTTATCTTTATTAAAAAAGTAATATTTCAAGATATCCGGACCACAGGGGTTGTAGTACGGTAAATATGCCTCCCCCCTCTCCACTCCACCGATAAAATGCGCGAAAAGGGCGCTCGCAGTAAGCTCGCGAGCCACATGCACACTAGTATGTCATTACTGTAACCGCTCGGTTACAGTTAGGCTAGCAGATGAGTGGGCCTATATATCTTTCTTTTTTAATTTTCTTGCTTTCTGCGATGAGAGGCAACACCATAAGCAGAAGTGATGTGGTAAGGTTGAGATTAGTCCTTACATTATAGGGCATCTCTTAATAAATTTATTTGGTAAGCTCGACATTGTAGCTTGCAAATCCGGTATCATTTCAATTGTTTAACAGTCTGGCTAGTAGTCAGTGAGGGCTATTGCCAGTTGGTTTGTGTGGTTAATTAGTTTGTCTTTGCAATGAACAGCTACAGTGTTTATTTTATTTTTTTAATTGTTTGCTTGTGCACTTCATGAATTTGTATTAACCATGGTACATTTGGCTTCTGTATTTGACTATTCATAAACACGCTTTACCATCGGTAGGCCATAACATGCGGGATCCATTCTACATATTATCTAGCATTTAAACATCCAACATTCCTCCCTATTAACCAAAATATCAATCAGTCAATTTTATTCTGTAAAAACTGTGCCAAAAATTACTTTCAGAATTACAATAGTGACTTGAAATTCTTAATAAGTATGTTTTAATTTTTTTGGCTGTGTATAAAAACAGCCCATAAAACGTCCCACTGCTGGGCATGGGCCTCCTACTATAGGGGAAAGACAGTATACCCGCCACGCTTGTTCATGACGGCGTGGCTGGTTTGACTCATCGGTTATCTCGATGTGCAGGTATCATCACGATGTTTTCCTTCACAGTTGTGTAAGCACATGGTAAGTGTAACAGTAGGAACATTAGGTCAGAAAAAAAACTACCTAAGTGGTGCATGCGTTGCTGCCAGGATTCGAACCCGCGCACTTTGAGCCTTACCACTTAGCCTTACCATTACACTACCACAATTTTTGGTCTGATTTGGTCTAAAAAAAATATAATCCAAAAGTAAGAAAAAAATGACCTATGGCCCTTTATCTACTTACAAATGTCATAAATATACCTAATTAAAATTTGGAAAAATTTCATTGTTTTCAGAACCTCATATTTTGCTATTCAGGAGAAAGATTACTGCATCAGAAAAAAAGTGAGTTTATAAATAAGTATAGTGTACAGTTCCAACATTTAGGCTAACGACACATCTGCGACACATCTGCCGAACGTTTGGCAGCGGAAAGTTCGGCTCAACACGCTCACAATATTTTTCTAAAATAACCTATGATACATAAGTGGAATTAACGCCGCGTGCAGATTAGCGCCGATCTGTCACTCGTACTTTCCGCGCAGGACGTTCCTTAGGTGTGTCGCTATACTTAGATTTAGCTTAGTTTTTAATAACGGCCCATAATAAATTTAAATCACAAAGTCTTCAAAAGCCCTTAGTTACGACATTGATAGTTGGAATCACTTTTTTTTTTAATTAGTGTTTGAGCTAAGTTTTTATTAAGGTCGAAGTGGCATTGATTTAATTATTATAAGTTATAAATACATACATACATAACTTCACGCCAGTTCCCTTGCGGGTTGCCGCGATCAACAGAGCGCCATTCAGGCTTATTCTTAAACACCTTACTTGCTTCTTTGACATTCATAACTCTTGTCATGCACGCTCTTCTGTTCTTAAGGCTCCTGACATCACCTTCTGATAGCGATCAATTTGATCATGGAAGGTGTGTCGTGACCTTCCCCGTTATAAATGTTTTATAAAAAAATATTTTCTGGTTAAGACTAATTATAAACCTAATCCGAGTTTCGAAATAGTAATATATTAAAGACCCCAGCATCATTCTTGAGCTGTCACTTTGTCCTATGAACAGTCAAATTTCGATCCTTTTTCGAAGTATGCGGTATTGTCCCTCTCAAATATAGACGTAGACAAAAACATAATATTGTCGATAAATCTCATTACTCGTAGCCAATACGATCAATGTGCAAAGCGCCGCTTGTACTTTTCCGCCGACCGCTCAAGATTCGTGCCGGGAACAATAATTAATAAATGTATACTTCTGTATTTTTGTTTACATTTACCTCTTTAGACAATAAAACAATGATTCCATGTTTGCAAAGCATAACGACATAAACTCGGTATCAAACTCTGAACAGAGAACCGTTGCCGATAATTAATTTAAAATAATGAATTCTATATAAATGTACAGTCTGCATCAAATTTTTTGGGCTTTTCCATACGAAATTAAGTATTGAGTATAATTTTGCAGTAGGCGTGGATATTGCATATAGTTTGAAGAGGTAGAAATGTATTGGATTTGTTTCACTATATTAGCTGTAATTGGTAATTCAAATTAAGAAAGCTTTTACATAAAATATTACTAGTTTTGATAACCTAGTTAACACTATTAGAAGGAACCCTGACTGACATTTTAGCTTATAGATGAAACTTTTCTGCAGAATAGAAACAACAAATTTTATATGTTTATGCGCAATCGTTGGATGCGTATTCAGTTGAAATTTGCAGTTTGCATATAATATTTATTCCGAAAATACAAGAGCTTTAGTGACCTATCTGTATAGCTTCTACAATTACAGTCTAGTGCTAATGCATACAAACCAATCCCACCGATATTGTACCTCACATTGTCCATACACAAACAAATTTTATTATTGCTAGTATTAACACAAAAGTAATAAATACTATTACTGTACTTGTTTAGACACATGCTAAGTTTGGATATAAAACATGCTTAAAACTTACCAAAACTTTTTGATGTCAGAATTCATCTAATCTCATATTTATTAGGAATTTTTAAAATTTCTTCGTTTTCATTATTTCGTGAGGGTAAAATGGATAACAATAATTATGATAAGAATTTATTATTTTTAAATTGCAATTTGCTTTTAGTTATGAGTTTATGACCTTAGATGAATATGACAACTTGATCATGTTGTTGATTTAGTATTTTATTCTATATATTGGTTAATGAAACCGTAGAATTATTATAAAAATTTAGAAGTACTTAAAAATGAAAAGGATCCTCAGAATAGGAGAATTTCGGAGGACTGTTGAGCTTCTTAGTTTATTACATTCGGAGCACTGTTGTTGCTTTCATTTACTCTGGTTTTATCGAGCTAGTTAATAGAGGTGGGTAGGTCCGTATGGATATGAAGTCTCACACTTAGCCCATCGTATCATTGATAGATACGCAACCAACGCAAATTTGGATAACAGGACAGCACAGGCAACCTTGTGCCAGACCTACGGAACATTAATGTAGTCAAAGTGAAGCGCTGATTTCTCAATTTAAAGTAATATTGAGAAATATTTTAAGTCAGTTTAAAAAAATCTGGCCTAATGGATCAGTATAATCCGTAGTCCGCCGCACACAGTAGTCGGCGAATCCATATGGGTGTTACGGACACGGGACCAGGAGGTCCATCTTCAGATATTACTGCATGTCGGGATGTAACTCCGAATTGTACTCGGATCTACCCACTTTTACTAGATAGCGTAAGTCATCCACAGGCGCCAAATATACTGGCGCACTGTAGAAGGGTGGACACCGCAAAAGTGCTCTGAATCTGTAATACATAATTGGGTTTATTAATCTAATTAATTTTTTTTATTAATGGAAATATAAATCTTATACCAAACTATTTCATATTTTTTTCATTATAACTAAAAACTTATACCAAAGTAATAATAAATTTTTGAACTTCAATTAGATACTCGAAACCATCCCGACAATTACCGAACAAATCCGAGCGTGTGTGCGTGACGTAGCTCCGTAGTATACAGCTGATGTACTACGAAGTTTACGAAAACTAATTATGAGAAACGTCATACACGCGCTCGGGTTTGTTCGGTAATTGTCGGCGTAATTTCGGTATTCGGGTACATCGGGTTCAAAACTTTATTTTTAATTTGTTGTAACTTCTTAATTCTAGGGAAAAAAGAAAACAGTTTGCTATAAAACTTATATAATTATGATCTTTCCATTTATTACAAAAAATAAATTGATTCAAAAACCCAATTCATTCAAACTGCCGGAACTCGACTATTGCACTTAATGTGCCCGATTGTAAATGCAACCACACATTATATATTGTTATGTCGTGACTATATTTATATTGTAATTTTTATCATGATGGATAAAGCATAATTATTAGGTACTTATATTATTTTAGACATACTTACCTATAATAATAAAATAGAGTTGCTGATGTTTGGAGCAAATATCAGATAAAAAATCTGCTTAAATTGACATGCTTGTATGGATTCATGAAATTAGATAAAGCAAAAGTTCAAAATCGATCTACTAACAGACAAGTTTGATTATGCGTATATTTCAATGGTAACTAACATGTTGTACGCTTTGGCTTTCTTATATGAGTGAGACTTGAAATTTTATATATTTTATGTATTAAGTAATCTAATTAATTTGTTATGGGCTAGTGTCGATCCTCATTCCTTTTATCTTAAAATTCTTAATAATATGCCTTGTTTGCATTATGCCCACATCTACGGCAGCAAGCAGGGAAGTGACGATGGAAATGCGCAGGGGGAAGTGTGTAATCGCAACTTGTAAATTTAATACATGCACTGTTCACTTCATTCGCCAATTTCTTCCTTGTTGCCGTGGAAGAGAGCATAATGTAATCAAGATGTTAGTCACTAAAGTACTGGGCATATGATTTGAAGGAAGATTGTGGACATTTGTGTACCTACCACTCTTGTCATTGCTGTTATTTGTAGCTATGGGGTAATCAATAGATGTGTAAATTTCAAGGGCGCATATATCCAGAGAAATAGCCTATATTATCTTACTAAGCCAAGTAGATCAATTTCAAATGTGATATCTGTCTGGGGTATGGATTGCAAAAAAATACCAACATGTATTGGTCCCTACATTGGCTGCATTCATGTTCTTCATCATAATGTTATGGTTATTAGTTACTTTATTTAAATAATTTTTTGTCTACTACAACTAATTTATGACTTCATAATGGTTTTTTGTGGATCATTTTAATTTGATTTGTTTATTACCTAAAAGTAAACAAATTAATATATAAGTAATTAATGTAGCACCTAATACTTACTGATGCTGCGAACAGTACACCAATGGCTGGGTCCGGTATCTTACTAATAATTCACTTGCCTTATCATCATTTGAAATTTGTGTTGATATTATGTGTAGGGAGCTTATGTTTAATTTTAACTGATGATAAGGTAAATGAATGGTCTGTAAGATGCAGAAGAAAAAAACCTGACATTACTTCTCATCCGACTAAATAAGTTTTAATGGCACTAAATTCAAGTTTTAACCTAGGCTCTTGTGCCCTTAGTAGCTACAATTTGCATGTTCAAGTCATATGCTAATAGTTATAAGTTTTTAAACAACTTCTTCTAAAAAAGAGCATCTGATGATCTGTTTGAATTTTTATGAATATTTCATTTCCTTCATATTCTTTGGACTGTACAGTATGTGCAAAATTTAAATTTGCCTTGACAGAAGCTGCGCAGATCTTGTCAATATCAAAGTTGTGTAAATCTCGATAGCTACCTCTCGTTCTCTATTCACAGCCACCTCGTGATCTGTGCAATGGCATCTATGAACTTCAAGATTGAATTTAAAAGTTGCACGTACTATAATTTAATAACTAATAAGGTTTTTAATAATAATTTTGCTTCAATATTCGATATCGTCAGCGTCAATGCAGGACCCTGTAGGTAGCTAAATTTTTTGCTGACATTATGTTTTTCGTCAAAATTGTGATAATAATAATAGCTAGCTACAACTGCTGGTCCTGAACTGACGCCGACGATATGCTAGTGTTTATATTTTTGGGTTGGTACACAGTAAATAATTTTTTTTAATGTCATGTATGAAGATGTAAAATAATTTTTACGTATATGAAATGTCAAGGAAAGATATTTTCGATTTGTTATCAGTTATTATAAATCAATTTTAAGCATCATACTTCGTTTGCATGTAAAATATTTTTGGTGGTTTAATACCCTTATTGTAAATATCAATTAATCATTTTAATGTGATCACTGATGTTTTGGCACTGATGGCAGCACTTGTTTCATCATTTTAATTATGTAACAATTGGGTTTTTAATGCAAATAAATTATTTGGTGCTATGTTTTAAGTTTTGTTTTATTCCTCAAATGCTTTTTACAGTTTTAAAATGAATGCTAGACTAATTATAGCAAATAAATATACTAGGCAGCCAGTATATTGAAAGAAATGAAGCAGCATACGAAACAATGGACAATCTGGATCCGGGTCATGTAATTGAAATTGGCAATCAAATCAAATTGGAATCATAATGTTTGATGGTTATGGTAATGTGTAAACATCATGGTTCAATATTGAATCAATTTTGATTTGACTAAGACTGATTAAATGGGAGTTTTTAGACTACTAGAGTTTTTAGGCTACGCCGCGGGTCAACCTCTACTGCCTGCTTCTTGTTTAAAGAGCAGGAGTTGTTAATACAGGTTACATTGTACTTAATTTTTATGTTAGTGCTATTTGCACTCGGAAGTTTAATTTCATTTTATATCGCAAACTATCCCATCTCCGGGCATGAAAAGTATTTATGTCCATTTTCGGTATTAAAACTACATTTAAACAAAATTACAGCAAAACCGATCCAGTATTCCTAGTAGTATACCGTGAAAACTTAACGGAAAGACATATCGCGTTAGTATTGCATTTTTTATAGATGATGAATGTTTATATCTATAAACTTGAGAAATGATTGGTCTTATCCAAACTTTCAACCTTTATTTCAAACCATCCTAGCTATGTTTATCTATCCCCCGTCTATGACAACTACATAAATGACAAAAGGACAAAAAGAACAAATCGGACAAAACGGACAAATCAGACAAATCGGACAAAAGGGACAAATAGGATAACTCGGACAAATCAAACAAATCGGATAACACGGACAAATCGGAAAACTGGGATAAAACGGACAAATCAGACAAACCGGACACAACGGGAAAATCGGACAAATTGGACAATTTGGACATAAAGGATAAATCGGATAACTCGGACAAAAACGTCAAATTGGACAAAGATGACCAAAATGACGAAAATGGAAAATCACAAAAAACCTATTCCACTTTTTGGTATAACCTTTACATAAATCTATCCCATTATCCGGGATAAAAGGTATTCTTTGTCCACCCTCGGTATTAAAATTACATGTGTACCTAATTTCAACTAAAATGATCCAGTAATTTTTTCCGTAAAAGCATAACAAACAGAAAGACTAATATATTTTTATACCAGAACCTGTCCCATTTTTCGGGATAAAAAGTATCCTATGTTCATTCTCGCCATCAAAAATATATATATACTGAGTTTCAGCCAAATCGGTCCAGTAGTTTTTACGTGAAAATGGAACAGACAGACAGAGTTACTTTCGCGATTAATAGGGATATATTATATTTTACAATGTGTTAGTTGAATGGATCAACTCCGACTTGCAATGCATAGTTTTTTTTTTAAAGTTGCAGACTTTGGGGCCACAAAGTTTATGAATCATGAAATATAAATATGAATTGGCAATTATAGCTTAGAATTCTTAAGAAAATAACTGAGACTAAAGTTTATTGTACAACCTACTTATCTAGAGATTTATTATATTATAGATTAATATGGGTAGGCCCTAACATAAATAATTACAATAAATCAGCAGATCAAGTAATATAATATACTCAAGTTTATACTTGTGTCATGGATAAATTACACTTATTAACTTTAAGGCAATTATAAGTAACACCTACATCTGATTTAATACAGAAAAAGTAATTCTAGCTGCTAGCTAACCAAGTATGTCAATGCTCAGAGCATTGGACGCTGACGGCAGTGTAAAACATTTCTGATTTTCAAACATTACCGATAAAATAAACAGAAAATATTATTATAATATGGAATAAAATTTATTTTCTTTTTTTCTTAGCACTGGGTGATAAAGAAGGTAGTTTAGCCATGTCAGGCTGTGAGAATTCCATTGCCTCTATTTTTATATCATCTGTTGCAACTGCATCAAGTAGATCTAGGCCTTGTAGTTGCTCTTGCTCTAAACTGTGGAGCATTTGGAAACCGGGTTCCAAAGAAGGTGTAAAAGCACCATCTAGGGCTGCAGGAAAATGTAATTCTGGCACTTCTTCCTCCAACTTTAATTGTGGTGCTATATCTCTCATAGCTAAAGCTTCACACTGGATTCTTAATTGCTCACATTTATGTTTTATCCTCGCATGATATCTAATTACTTTGTTCTCATAAAAGTTATGTAAATTCCCAACATTTAACTCTGCAAATACTTTTGATATCACATCTGGATAACCAGACTTTAAACCTCTTGCTTCCTTATCAGTTACTGTCCGCATTAACTTACACATGTTAGTCATGTAAAAGTCTAGGGCATCTGCAACAGCATTTAAGGCTGTGTCAGTGCAAGCTGAAATGCCAACATGCCCAATAGCAATGGCAGCACACTGCTTTAAGGCACGTTTATGGCTTTCTGGTGTAAAAGGCAATATAACAGGCCCTCTGCCCAAAGAGAAGTCACAATATTGTTTTTGTAGAAAATTTATGGGTGGCGTAGGTTCATGTTCTAATTTTAAATTTGGTTCTGGCGGTATATTCGGCAAGCTCATAGGATCCAATCTGGCACCTTCAAATATTGCGTTTTCCGAGTGTTCTAATATCGCCGAAAGCTGTCTAGAATAAGCGTGAAGCTGAATTGTATGTGTAATGAGGTTTGCTTTAGGTAATTCAATAGGCGAAGATTTTACAGTGATTGGTATTTCAGGTATATTTTGCATACCAAGTTCTATGATTGGGTTGAAGTTCACATTTTGCAGAAGTGTTTCATCGGTAAGTTCTTCATCCAGCTCACCCCACAATTTTCTGGTTGACATTTATAGCCTGTTCTATTAAGAAAACTTATAATAAAAACTATTTTAACCAGTCTGTTTTGCCCACTTTAGCAATACAAATGAAAATCAAAATATAAATAACATTTACAAAGCATCAAAGCAGATTGGCAGAATGACAATTGACATTTTGTCAATTATTTTGTGCGTGTGACTTTGAAGTTTAATGAAATACGGCTTGACAGCAGGGCTGGATTTGGATAAGTTGAAAACGATAGCATAAAAAATTTAAAAAGAAAGTATTTGCAAAAAATTATAGTACACTTTATTATTTTGAATTAAAAATACCTAAACATTAAATCAACAGGAGTTTACATAAAATTTAGTCCGCTTCCAAGTTTATCAGTTCTTCAATATTAGTTTCATCCTTAGAAATCTTAGAATTTAATCTTATTAACATATCCTCAGTAGGAATAAAATCAGTACAATTCCCACTTTTGCTACTGTCTTTTGCAAACTTACTGTTCGAACAATCAAAATGTAAGAAGAACAAGTATAATTCATGAGAACTCCCTGTAAAAAGCTCATGGATGACGATTTATAATCTGTATTCTTCGACTACAGATTAGACAACGTCACCAACGTGATTGCATCTCAATGAACTTTTTTTTTATGTTGGGTTAGCACCGAATGGTATTTAAATACTACTTCTCTTAGTCATATAGGCAAGGTATTGAAATTATAGTACTTTTTCATACTACCGTTAGATATGGATAGTATATAGTACGAAGCATGAAATTGTAGTACATTTAAATACTATAATTATAGTACGAAATTCAGTCCTGCTTGACAGTGGCTATGTTCCATCAGGGACTCACAACGACCACGTTCACGACCGCGATTTATCTCGTTCCACTTCCTTGCCGGCGTTACAATTGTAAACCCAAGTGGAACGGCTATTCGATCCAACTCTGACATGGGTCGTTGTCAGCGTTGTGTGATCGAAAATGATGACGTCATTAGTGACGTTTTCGCCACGACCACAACGACCGCGGTCGCCAGGTGGAACGGCGAACTGAGCATTTTGGGCGTTTTGAGCTACTAATGGAAATGTATATTTTGCGAATATATATAACCGGCTCGTTAAGATAGAGTAAGTTGAGTTTCATCTGTGATCGAGGCGTTCCTAAGTGTACTTTCGGAATGAGAATCTCACGCACTTAGCGCGTTTGACGTTATTACTATCTTCTACCTTACGGTATGGACTTGTTGTATTTGATTGTGTTTGTAAGAACTGTGAATTGCGTCTGTGTACTTTTAATAAAGTTTGTAATAAATCCAGTGGCATTTTAAATTCAGATCCCGCAAACATGTACCAATAATTTAAAATACTATCTTTTTAATTCTTATTAGTGAACATGGAAATGGACTCATAAGGGGATTATTGTTTTTTCCCGAATAATTAGATAGTTGCTATAATTAATTAAATAGGATGTACCAATTGGTGCCATATATACTGCATATGGTAAAGGTCAGAGCTATAATAAGAGTTAATTATAATTAATAGACTCGCGTCTATTACAGGACTGTGGTATTTGGACCAAGGTTGTCATGTAATACCTGGTTATAGGAGAGGTAGGAAATATTTTATATTTTCCGGTTATCCTAGGAGATTAGTCTATACAGGATGGAAACTAAGCGAGGCAGTAAGGGGAAGTACCTTAACCGCTGCAGCTAAACAAACACGCTCTTAGGAGACTATCCATAATTTTTGTGAAATTTTGATCCCCATTCATCCATCATCAAAAAATTGTACAGTTAGCAAGAAAATGGTCATTTAACATATATGTAACAATAATACAGCATGTTTTTTTTTGCAAAACAACTGATTTGATTTCTGACAATGTTAATTAATGTATCATTAAAATTAGCACCGAGACTTCTTTGACTATTTTTCGCTATCTCTTATAGTCTAATAGTGTCGGATTTGCTCATGGAGGTCCATTTGACCTCTATTATAATATTATAAAAACAAGACATTTCTGACTAAAGTAGTTTAATCGTCAAGTCGTAGTGTCTTTGTAGCTACTGAAGTTACGACGTAGCATCTAAGGCGCGTGCTACGGTTTTCTATCGATGCCACAAGTTTTATTGTAGATGCTACGCCACGATACTGAACTTTGTGGACTTTGACTAAAATTTCATTTTACTACTTATTAATATTATAAATTATCAATTAATCAGAAATGCCTTATTTTTTTTTCTCGTTGTAAGATAATTAAAATATTCTACTATTAGTTTTTATTTAGATTCAGTAGCGGCTATTTTTTCAATTGGCTTTTCTGAATGTTTAATTATATTTTGGTAATTATCATAGATTATTAGTTAGACCTTACCTATTCTATACAGCAATGGGGATTGTTCAAAAAAAAATACCCTCTGATTTTATATTTTTATTATGTAAAATAGGGTATTTTAAGATACTAATTTGAATATTTTTGTGTTTTAAGAGGTAGTTTTTTTTTTATTCGATTTTTAAACAAATTATCCGATGACGTCATTGGGGACAACTTTACATTAATTCCTTTGCCTATAAAAAGAAAATAATCATATTAATCTGTGCTACTATTTAAATGTTACTGTCATTATTCATTATGACACATCGTAATCATTTTAGTGTGGCCAGCTTAGCAATTTTATCGGTAGATTTATTTTATATATTTTGGTGTTCAACATTTATTATTTTCTAAAGTTACCGTTAAGTTATTTAAAGTGACCTTTAGTGAAAAATCAATATAAATAACTTAAACTGAATAATGTACAGTTAGACTGAATACCATTAATTGATAATCAGGCATAAATTACCTATTAGACACCATTGCGATGTCATTACTGTTCTTAATTTGTAATAAAGTATTCTTTCGGCGATTGCAACAGATAAAGCTCATTCGACCACTAAAATACTTTCATTTGGTATCACATTTGGGTTATCATTTTATAATGTCTGATACCTAGACATAGTCTCATTATCCTATGATGTTGTCAATCCAGTTAAAATAAAAAGGTTGTATTGTCAGTTTCAATTGAGGGGGAGGGGGGGGGGAGTATTATTAGTCAGACCTTTAAAAAAATATCAGTCGTTAGGACTGCACTTCAGAGATAAAAACTTGGTATCTGAGCGTGACGGTCGTGCGAATTCAGTGCATTTTCCCCATCCTAGAAGTATCTACCGAAGTTTTCAATTTAAAAATCATGGCGATGTTCGATAAGGTCTTTTTTAAGTCAATATGTTGGGAGTTACTTTCCTACACACACGTGTGTACCTACAAGAATTACAAACTTTAGTAATTTCACTATTATCAACCTGGCAACATTGGGTATTTAGGCTTTAGATCGGCGGTTAATGCAGCATTTCTAAATTCTAATATTATTCATTACAATTAATTTCGTCCTTAGAAAAATCTTCTAAAGTCATCCGACAAAAAAGTGAACTGTTTTATTAATGAAAATGTATTAAATATTTTCTCTTTCTAAACATGGCCGGATCTTCAAATAGGAGTGTTAATTTTGTAAAGGCTGATACGCTAAACCTACCTAACATGTAATGTTATTAGAGTACATAGCTATACTCGTAGTACATATTGGAGAAATAAGAGGAGCTTAAAATCCTGATGTAAGTAGTTTTGTGAAGGTTTTTAAATTCAACATGTTCGTCCATAGATCTTCCTTCCTTCTTTCCTTTTATAACCTGTGTAGTATATTACTATTCCTGTCTGTAAATTTCATCCATATAAGAAATCAGTAATGTTAATTATTAGTTAATATATGATTGATGTAAGTATACTTTGTGTTGAAGTCAAAATTCATCTAAAATGTGCACCTATTTATAGAAAAATAGCTACATGTCTCACTCATTCATTAGAAACTGATTAAAATAATATTAATTACTTATTTGATAATTTGGTACAATCAATAAATCAGCAACCTATATTACTTTCTTAATAATCTATAATACAAGTAAAGTATCTCATATAAATACATACAAATAAAGGAACAGACATTGCACCACTGCCCTGGCGGTTAGATAGTGTGTTTGATTGCTAATGTATGTTATGGATCTGATCTTATACAACAAATTACCGGAAAATATGAAACTCTCCAGTAGTTTTAAATATATTCACTTGCCGGCTTAAAAGTGATTAATTAAGCACATCTATGGCTTGAAGGATTTCATGGAATATGAAGATTTGTGACAAATACCTTAATGATTGTAAATCTCTTAATAATATGATTTTGATGTGTAACATAGTTACTAATATGAAAAATTATGAGTTAAATAAGGACTATGCGAGTAATTATATAGACACTTTATATCTTTTTTTTTCAGGTTCAGAAAAAATTAGCAACAACTTTTCTGCATAAGCAAGGGTTATGCTTGATCATAGAATTTTATGACTTATCCACTGCAGTTTACATGAAAACTTTATGTATAGAAAAAACCAAATGCTAGCCTGCAGAAAAAAGAAAAAGATAAAACTGAACATTTCTGAAAAGATTATATAATATGTCCTAAATTATTATTAATAAGTGTTTAAGTAAATAAACAAGTTTAACTGCTAAAAGTTATTTATTATTTCATCTTGCAAAATAATAAGTCAAAAGATATATTTTATTAATCAATTCATATAAATATATGGCACATACAAATTTATAACTCACAATAGTTTGCTTTCAGTATAGAAACCATCTTATTCTTATAACTCGTAATGTGAACTCTTAAGACATCAGTCAAAGTAAAGCTAAAATATTTTTGGAGGAATTATAACTAATAACATCTAGATTTATATATATATAAAAATAAGTTATTTCAAATAGCCATCCTTGTTTTCAATTAATTAAGCTTTAAAGATATAGGCCATTCTTCTATGGTGGTACTAATCTTTTCAATCAGTTTCCATTTATTGATTTGGGCTCGCTTGAGATAAATTCAGGTTCTGGTGAACTTTTTGTATGCCATTAGCTCCAATGCAGTTCATAAAGAATACTCCAAAGAATTCAAGTCAGAACTCGACGAAGGCCAACCTATGCTCTGAACAAAGTCTGACAAATTGGCTTGCAACCAATGTTGGATTGAATTAGCTTCATGGGAGGGTACAGAGCCCTGTTGGAAAATCCACTGCTATCCAGCGAATAAAGTATCACTTGATGCTTAAATCATTGTTTCCAATATGTGATTTTGGACGTCCTTCTAACTTCTGGCGCAAGGTGTATTGTTTTGCCAGTTAAATTTTCTTCCACCGTGATGATCTTCTCATCAGTAAACAGGTTATTTTTTGGATCGTATCTCTTGAAAAGATTTCGATATCGCTCCAATCACCATTTACGAAGACGCTCGTTTATATAATGCACTTTTCTTTGACTTTTAGTTAGAGACCATATGTAAGTATTCTCTTTACAGATATTTAAGAAATATTGGTCTGAAGAGATAATATATACATAATTTAACATTTTTACATATCTACATCTTAAAACCCGAAAGGGTTTGACGAAGGTGCATAAAGTCTGCGCTTTATGTAAAATTAACAAATATGAGGTAGTTTGAATTTTTACATCTACCCTTTCTCCATTTCTAGTACCAACTGAGCAAACATTAACACGTGACCTTGTACTTTATTTTTGTTATGTGTATACAGGGTGAGTATGTAGTGTGTTATATATTTTGTTTTTGTTTTTTGTGAGTAAATTAATTTAGGTAAGTAATACAGATATACGCACATCTACTTATATATACTTAGATGTGTGTTATAATTTTATATGTATACTGGAATTAATATTGGTAAAATGTTTGTCTATGTTTATTTTAAATAATAGTTTCTCCTATGGATTTAATTATAGTTTTCATGTTATTGAAATTTATTTTATTTCTTGTTTCAACCGGTATCTGATTTTTTAGTCTTGGCACTAAATAATCTGTTGTTCTTGTTCCATAAAAATTTGTGGCGGTATTAGTTATTAATTTTTTATGTTTGACGTGTCGCGTAAATTTACCGTGAGCTATTTCGTTTTCGTAGGAAAAATAGTTTTCAATTAGAAGCTGTATATTAACTTTATTATGGATAGGGGTCACATTACAGAATTTAAATAGGCCATCTAGGTCTGTTTTGTATTTCGCTCGTATATTTTTTGGTACTATAGTTTTTAGTATTCTTATTTGTAGGTTCAATATTCGATCTAGATAAGTATTGAAGGTTCGACCGTAGCTGCTAAGTCCGTATAATATAATGCTTTCTGCTAGAGATTTATAGATATTTATCATTATAGTATAAGGAATTTTAAATTTAATTATATATAATTTTGCTAGGATGGCTCTTAGTTTATAACAGACACTATCAATATGTTTCTCCCAATTAAAGCGATGATCTATTATTAGTCCGAGATATGTCACGTGGTTAACCTGCTCAATAGATTTACAAAAACACTGAACCGGTTTCTGATGCAGGCATTTGTGACCATGAGCTATTAATTTTATGTCAGTGTTATATTTTAGTTTTGTTTGAGAAGAACACACATGTAGTAACTTCGTCTTTTGTTGATTTAGAACTAGACCGTTATCGTGCGACCATTCAACAACACGTGTGAAATCTTCTTGAAGTTTGCTCTGGGCAGTTAAAATGTCTCGATCTGACACTACTAGACATGTGTCATCTGCGTATTGATATACCTTACAGTGTTGTATTATATTTACCACATCGTTAACATAAGCTAAATAATGTAGAGGACCAATTACTGATCCTTGGGCCGTACCTTCAGTAACAGTCACACTGTCACTAAGTTCTGAGTCGACTTTTACATGGAACGATCGATTTTTTAAGTAGTCGGTGCACCACTTGAGTAAAGGTCCTCTAATACCATTTTGTTCAAGCTTATTCAAAAGTATATCATGTTTTAATATATCAAACGCTTTACTGTAGTCTATAAATACCATTAATACATGTTTCCGCTCATTTAAGCATTCATTTACATAATTTGTAAAGTGAGAAAGGAGTTGGGTTGTACTTTTTTTTGGCTGGAAACCATATTGTTTATCAGATATTATATTGTTTTTTGTAAAAAAATCATGAAGTTGGTTGCATATATGCTTTTCAAAAATTTTGTTTATAATTGGTAATATTGTAATAGGGCGATAATTACTACAAATATCTTTAGGTCCTTTTTTATATATGGGTCTCACCACTCCTGTCTTCAATTCGTTTGGATAGATACCTTTTTTAAGACTAACATCAATTAGTTTCGTTATAGCAAGAGTTATGTTTGCTGCGAGTAGTTTTATGTCGATGGGTCGCAGTTTATCGATTCCTGGAGATTTATTTTCTTTGATGTGACGTATAATATTGTAGACATTTTTTGGGTCGGTTTTTTGTATATAAATTGAAACATTAGCTTTATTTCTATAGGTACTTTCATCTAAAAGCATTGTGTTGCAATTTGGGATTATATCTTTTGCGGTTTGTTGGAATTCACGTGCAAATTTATTCGCAATTTCTTTAGCGTTGTATTTTTTAAATGACTTTTTAAGAACGTCATCAATGGATTGTTTAATTCGCCCACTTAGCCTGTTCAAAATTTCCCATAATTTTCTCACGTCCCCTTTGTTTTTCCATATATCTGTTTTAATATGATTATTTTTAGCCCTTTCTATCAGTTTGTTAGATTTATTTCTTAGTTTTATATATTCTAATTTTAATATTTTATTAGTACAGTCTTTTTTTAATTCTATAAATTTTTTGTCTCTTTCTATACATATTTTTTTAATTTCGTCTGTTATCCAGATTTTGTTATTTCTTTGAGTTGGATTTATTTTAATTTCGACTTTTGTTTTTTCATAACAACTGTCAAATGTATATTTGATAAATTTATATATTTTGTTTGGACATTCGTAGTCATTTATTTTCGACCAATCGGTTTTATTGATTTCTTTGATAAAATTTGAGCTATTGATCCTTGTTTTAAAAATTGGATCAGCCTGTATACTTGTATTATCGTAACAGGTTATCGCAGTCAGTCGATGGTCCGCTAGAACAGTACCGATCGCCGCACAGTATACATTACATTTACACCGCACGAAAATATGATCAATGCAACTTTTGGATGTTACTTCTTTCCTTTGATCGATTCTAGTGTAATCTGTAATGCCACATTCAAACCCGTATTCATATAATGAATTTAAATACTGTGTTAGCATATTATTTTTCGTTTTTAAGTCTATATTTATGTCCCCTATGAAAACAACATCCTGATGTGATAATGTTTGTAAGAGTGATTGCAATTCTTTTATGAATAGGATTTTGTTGCTATTTGGTGGTCTGTATATTGTACATAAGTTATAATAGGTGTTTTGTTTCGTTTGTAATGTGCCCACTATGCACTCAAATTGCATAGTAGAAGTGTTTATAATGCTAAATTGATGACTATTATGTGTGTATACTATTATACCTCCTCCCTTTCGATGTGGTCGTAGTTTTGTGTGCATATTGTATTGCGGCAAGTTAAATAGGGCGCTTACATTATCAGAGATACCTACCTCACTAAGTACAATGACATCAATTTTCAATGTAGATGTATGTAAAATAACTTCTAGTTTTGAAAAGTTTTTAATAATAGAACGAATATTGATGTGAATGCAGGTCAGCATGGTACTTCGATGACATTTGGGTATAAGTTGAAAATATGAGTTTAAGTCTATGCAATCATGAAGTTCCTTAATATTATCTAAGTTAAAATCCATTATAGTCTAAAGTGATATTATAAGCAGATAAAATATTAAAGTTTAATTAATTTTTCGCTTGTAGTTGTAGATTGGCAATATCGTTTTCACTACGAAGGGTTAAGATTTTACTGTCTTCACTTTTTCGAACAAGTACCTTTCCATTCTTACACCATATATACTTGTATGAGTCCTTTAATGTTTGTTTGGACTTCCAAAGTAGATTCTTCGAGTGTTGCGTGAGGGCTGGTCGCACAAACAGCTTATTGCTAGATTTTGAAGCTTCTATAGCGGGGGCTACATCAGAGGCTATTAAGCTTTTTGAACGAGCAGCTCCTATCCAGTTGGCTGCACTCAGTTCTTCTTTCATCTTTAATAGAATAGTTTCCTGTTTACCTTTTTTTGTGTAGATACGGGTAGCCATCTTAATGTCGTCCACTTTCATGTTTAGTTTAGATGCTAAGTTTTTTGCGATATCCTTGAGGTTTTCGCCTTCACACATAGGAATTCCAGCAACTTCAATCTGTTTTGCTAGCTGCTTTTGTTGTATTTCATTTATACGCTGCTCTAGCGCTTCTATCTTAGTATTAAGATTTTTGTTTTTATTCATCAGTTCACAGTTTTTATTTTCAAGATCCTTTATCTTTTCTTTAAATGTTTCCATTAGTTCTAGATAATCGTCGACTTTATCACTTAAAAATTATAAAGATTGGTTAGTTTCACGTAACTCCCTTTTCAATGATTTTTCTATTTCCGCTGATATATGCGATAAGAGTTTAGATGTATTTATTGCCAAGTTGTCTTCCTTATTAGAGCCTGTATCATCATCGTCCTCTGTCTCATCTTCAGGAGCTGTGAATGAACTTTTTCTAAAAGGTGATTTTTGTTTGCAGTCATTGCAGGTCCATTCAAGGTTATCTGCTGATTTTAACAGGTTAATTTGTTTATTGGAGAGCTCAGTGCAGACAGTATTAGCGTGCACTATTCCACCACATCGTTTGCATTCCAATTCAGGAGTTTTTTTTGTCACAACTTTATTACAACTTTTACACTTTCCCATATTAGTAGGTAGTTCGAACTTTATTTAAAGTTTATTGTGTACGTCCTCACGATTCTATGGTTGGGCGAGACTTCTTCTACGTTGTCGTGGTTAGCGAGACTTCATCAATAGCTTGTCATATATGAATTAATATGTAAACAGTATGTCATAAAATTATCTTAATAGCGTAATAAAAAGGGAAAAAGATTTTTTATAGACTCCTTCCAGACAAATCCTTTTTTTATAGTCCTCTTGAAAAGTGCGGCTTTTTATCAATATAGGCATGCGTTTACACGAATTCGAGCCCCATTGTGTCATAGGCGTTGAAAAGGTCTATGTGAATAGGGCCTCCATTCATCCAGGACACGAAGGGCCGGAAGTCGCGTCGCAGATCAATCGCCTCGCCCCCTCTTCCCCGTTCCCTCGTATCCAGCATCCAGGATCGAGGAAACAAGGAAATTGCCGTATTATCGCCAGTCAGGTCCCGGCAGTCGATCGCGACGGACGTGTTGCAATACCAGCGGACACATCGACCACACGATACCAGTGATGCGGTGTTTATCACATAAAAAATATTGAGTGTTTTGTTGTATTGTTTTTCTTCCTAACGGTAAGTTGGTACTGTTATAATTTTTTGGGTTTTATTGAATTAATTCGCCGATTATATGTTTTTTTTATTTTCTAACAGTAGGTGTATTTATATAAACATGAAAGTTACTTTCTCTGACTGTTTATTCCTTCATTTTTCACGACCTATCATAAAATTTTGTATAATATGTACTACTTATCAATAATAGTAACAAACGTGGGTTGTTTTTTGTTTTGGAAAACGACACTATTTCTGCAGAATATAACACAAATATAATTATGCAAGCGAAACCGCGTTAAAAGCTTTTATGTTATAAATTATAATGAACAATTAAAATCGTAAACATAAGGTTTAAATAATAAATATATTTATAATTATATAATACCAAAGGAGACAGGGACTTTAGGGCCAAAGAAATGTAATGAGTTCATTATGATAAGGCTTAAAAAAGCGTTATAAATTGCAATTACCAAATGGAAAACATCAGCCTTGAATTCTATCTGGAAGACGAGAAAACTTAAAAATAAGTTCATAAATAAAATAAATTATCGATTACCATATTTATTTGCTTGTGTTTTTATGTGAATAAATTTCAACTGAAAATAATATAAGAACATTTACACCACAAGATTGGTTCATTCAAAATAACTTGATGAACCCACTACAATTATAAAAAAATATCAACGTAAGAAAATGAAATGTAAAAATCCCTCATCTTTTTACAATCTGGGCCTGAGAATGTATGCAAGCTTATCCGTCTCCTTTAGTTTCATTACTACGGTAGGTAGTTTACGTAATTTATTTTAACTCTTTTCAAAGTAAACCCAGATCGAGCACTGTCCGTGGAAAAGGCTTTAAATTATATTAAAAAAAAATATTACTCACTAGAAAACTCTTCTGCTGCATTAGCCACACGCTAAAACGGTGGAATAATTACCTAACCTGAAAAACAATACTAACAATTCAAATACAATGATTATGTTTGCGGGGTGCCCATGTCATCGTTTATTGCAAATGACAGATTAACGAATCCTATCGCGACTATAGATTATTATGGACCTGCCGGACAGGAGGGATATCTTGTTGAATTTTGCATAAACTTATTTTTTTCGAAAATGTTCCATAGGCAATAGACATAATAACTATTAGAGCCGTCTTAACCCGGGGGTGCAAGGGTTGCGTGGCACCCGCGTGCATGGACCTAAAAGGCACAACCGATCACCTATACACACATAATAATATGCTACTTTTTAGTACCTAGTCAATATCATTAAAAAGCTTGCCAACTTAAAAATCAAACAATTGATTCCGATGTTTGAAAATGTACTTAGCTTTATTATAAGTTAGATGATTAAATTTTCCGTTTCATCACAACTGAGTGCTTTTAACCATTTAACCACTGTTTTTTTGCAAGTAAACAATGCATAGCTTATAAATATTTTATAATACCATAAAATATGTTTGATTGTAACAATGTTATGAATAAAATAATTTCTGATTTCCCTTGCTCGGTACATGTTATTGGCAACATAATTATATCTATCAAATTTCGGATTTATCAGTTTATGCCAAATATTTTAATTCTTTAAGAAGAAACCAATTTTTATGCAAACAATAACAATTTTGTTTTAAGATTTCCACGAATATCAGTATAGATAGAGGCAAGGTATATTTGTTTTATTAAAATTATAGTTTGTGAGTTTAACATCTTTTTCATTTATTGCAAAAACACAGTCTGTTAAATTAAAAACAATATTCGAATCATATTAAAAGCCAAGTCTTCCTTGTTGTGTACTTTTGTAATAAATATAGTTATTAATAAATTTGTGGAGCTACGTTTCTGCTATTATCGTGTAATATTGTTCATATTTCCAAACGGATATTTTTAATTTTACTGCACAAAAGATATGCAAGTATAATAAATATATTTTTAATTACAAACCAATTGAATCAGTTATTTTGAAGCGAAACTTTTTACACAATTTGATTACCCTAATTAGAAGGAGACTTTCTTTTTGTTATGATTTATAATTCGATTTTCTAGAAAACATCCAATTGTGTAACAACCATTTGTTGCTAATTAATATTGGTAATGTAGAATTTTTTGAAGGTAGATTCAAACTCCGGATAACTTTCTTCTTGTCAACTTCATCACCTCGGTGTTCCGTCGCATCGTTATAATACCACGTTGTCGGGAACTGAAATGTTAACATAACAAATACAGAGCACATAAAATTACTTTGCTGTACGAGGTAACAATATTACAGGAGCGTTCAAAGTTACAAAGTCGTAGCATAGTATTAGTATAACTAGATAGCACTATAATAAGTATGTGCCTAGATGCGTAAAGATTTCTATACTGACCCTTAAAACGATTTTTTTTATAAAATAAAGTTAGTTTATAAAATGTACGTGTATAATGATCTCAGACGAATAAAGGTAACATGAAAAAAAGTGAATAAGTAAACAGTATTATATACATAGTTTACTTCAGCGTGGACAGTAGTAATATATCCACTGAAAACTATTACTCCCTTATCATACATATATGTATGAGTATGTGAGTTTTTGCTTCCCTCCTGAAAGGAAGAAACCACGAAGCACCACGTGCTCAATATAGAATAGGGGGGAAAGACATACACCATTAGGTACAAGCGCTACAATATAAATACACTTCTTATACCACGCACACATGTAACAGCTACAATCCACATAAGAATAAGTATACTAGTAAATAAGAACGAGAAATAATTATTAGTATAATCTAAATATAAGGTACACCTCAATATACCAACCAATCTGACACAAGATGTCATAGACAACAACACAATAAAGAAACATATGTGTCCCGGGACGCCCGACAGAAGTGATAACTTAGCCTGCCTACCGCTGCCGTATGAGTGAGAGAAAGGGAAGCCAAACAGACTGGCGCCGTAACGGGTTACGTAACAAAGCGGTTTACCCTCCCATAAGAAGTTATCACTTCAAAAATATAGCGGGTAAATTCAACACTTTTGTAAAATTAATCTATGTAAAAAAAGGTACGGAACAAGAGTCCGTAGAGCTTGTTGAAAAAAAAGTTCACTCTAAAAGCCTGGGGCTCGGTCTATCTATTCTGTTCGTCTGAGATTATGGTATGTCCATATTATTTTTTTGGTTACTTCGCCTTGGCAGTGCGCAGTGGACGGAAGTCATTCTCTAGTTGGCGCAAATTGCATTCGCCATAGCTTGTTGTTCATGTTGCTTTGATGCAACTTGTTCTACAATCTCTAGGAAGGCCAATATCCTTCTTTATTAACGTGGGAAATAACTTTCAATTGATTAACATCGGCAACAATGAAATCAGTGTTTTACTCTAATGCTCTTGATACACTTGGGATAATGTTAGCATTAGACACTGTGTCTGTGGTTTCATCTGCGTTAATGTTAAAGATTTAGATTGTTGCCGAATGTGTCTTATTTTAAACATTAAAAGACAACACAGGTAATGCATAGCCACATTAGTGTATAATGTATATACATACGTTGTCTGACAATATTTAACGTCATTAACAATGTGGCATCTTAAATAACGCATTGAACCCATCGCCATATCAACGGCCTATATCTGTAACACTATCCCAGATGAAGTCCGTATCAACACAAATGTAGCTAAGGGTTTTATGCGTTATTTAAGATGCGACATTCTTGATCACGTTCAACATTGACAGATAACTCATGTATATATGTATAGCTCAAATGTTTGCCAATTCGAATTCGCCGTAATGCTCATGTTCTGTCTCTTCTTTATAATGTATTGTTTGATCAAATGACCCCATTTTAACTTAAAGAACGTTTTCAGTTCTTTCATAGTGATTCGAGATCTTTAAGATCGTCAGAGAGGTTGCGACTCAGGACTCCGTTATATACTACGGAGATTTACGCAAGATCGTTCTCTGATCAGGCTGTGCATCTCTAGATCTGCTAAATCTATCCATTCATTTAACAGACTTGTGAAGGAGCACTAACTGTTTATTGTTTGTTTTGACTATGTACGTATATATTTATATGGTTATAATATATGTATAATAATTATTTTGTCTTATTATTAGTATGTAAATCAACTGCACGCCAACGCAATCTTTGCAAGTAGATCTTCTTCATCCAAAGGTTGCCTGGAAGAGATTGCTTTAAGCAATACGCCCACCCATAACCTTTTACTATTTAAGCTTATTGTGTATTTTTTTTGTAATGTTGTTGTACAATAAAGAGTACTGTATTGTATTGTATATACACTAATGTAGCTAATCATTAACGGCGTTATTTTTAACGCTATACGTACAGTCAGTAAAACACTAACACTAAGGTTGTTCCAGATGTAGCATGGGCATAAAAGTACTCAAAATAATATTCTACACTTATAAATAATATGGAGTGTATGGTAGTCAATTCAAAATAAAAACCAGAACTTAAGTGAAAATAATACTCAACCTATAAATAGCAATTATCTCGTAGTCCAGCCTAATTGTGAATGATTCTTTTTAGTATTTTTTTTGGCTGCCTGAATGTTTGTCTCAAATAAGATTCGTAACAGCTCGACAGATTTCAACTACAGTTTCAGGGATTTAAACAGTTATTGTTCTTACATTTTCGCGTAATTCGTTATGCCGTACGGCAGGGTTCAGAAGATTTCAATAGTCCGCTCTAACGAAGTAACGGGCATAGCTATTAATGTTGATATTAGACGGTTCAACCTACTTGAATCAATCTGATTGAAAGGCATAGAACTGGAAGGATACCATGCGAGGTATTGAGTGACATTGAATGATTCATGATTATGGTTGATTCATCCAAACCGAAGGACACTGTCTTTTATAGGCTATGTACAAGCAGACTGTATTGGACAGACAAGAAAAATATATATAACTGTACATTCCAGAAAACAATATTGTACCTGACAATGAATTGAAATAAAGACCTTTAAAGTACAAATTACTATAAAGTTAATAAAACTATATTTTGACGGTTTTAAGTGTGGCATTTTATTTGATTTTTATTATTCCGACGTTTCGGCCACTATTCAGTAGCCTTGTTGACGGAAGACAAAGATGTCATGTGTCAATGAGATGATGATAGAGAAGATTACAAACTTACAAGTTTGCAAGTACTACTTGTTTGGGATCCGATCATCAAATCTATTAAAATCCAAATCCAGCAAAAACTAACTAAACTTTCTGCGTGCACCGGAACACACAACCACTTGATTGTCAATTTATTTTATCTCCCACCCATTGTAATATTATATATAAACATCTAAACGATACGATTTAACGACACGATAAAAAATATCTCAGTTTATTTTGAACTCTTTGCCCACTGACGTCTGAAAAGCTAAATTTTTTGCTATATTTAAAAATTCACTCTGAAATCATTATGTTAGTCTTACGCAATAATGTATTTGCTAGTTTACAATACTTTTAGACTGTAATCTGCTGTTCATGTATGTCATTTTTATTTATATATTTTTTCCTTTTTCTTTGTTGCATAATAATTACAGATAATTTAAGAATTGCCTTTAAGTCAGGTAGCCTGGAAGAGATCGCTTTTAGCGACAAGGCCGCCTTTTGTTTTACCAAGTAACTATTGTCTTGTTGTGCATTTTTGTAATTTTTTATTTTGGTGAACAATAAAGTTTTGTCTATGTCTATTACTCGTCAACCACTGAATTAAAAGAATAAATAATTTCTCAGGTTCATCCTATTCGTAGCGTTTTCTACCTTCTACCTGCGACGCATCTTTCTACTACGACTTATTTCTCGGTGATAAATTATAAAATTCATAGAACAAAAGAACTTCTACAATCCTTCTTGATTCAATCCTTCTTGATTGTAGGTATCGTATTTAACGAATATCTTGAATGACACACGAATTTTCAAAGTATAGTGTGTGACTTGGTCAATAGAAGACCAGTTAACTTTTATATTCATACCGAATTATTAATCATAGTCAATAGACTCTTAAAATTTTCGCGAGTGTCAAGCCTAGCATCATGTCTTATTAAAATTTCAAATTCCCACATTGAAATTGACATCCTTATTGGTCGAAATATCGAAACGCCCACCAGATATATATGTATTCACACATGAAAACATCCTGTTTCGTTAAACGCAATATTACAATTGCCGCTTGTAAAAACACGTGTTTAGGTATCGATTTTACCAGCGTTATTAGTTATTAAAATTCACAGGTCTTTATAGACACAATAAGTTTTTTTTAAAAGGTTTTTAAATACAAGCTTTTGAGATCCTGGATATCATGCAGCCGCAGAGTGCTAGCCAAGACAAGTAAAACGAGCCCAAACGCGATGGGTCTATCTTGTTTAGTACAGAAGTTCCTATGGCCACCTTCCGACTCCATCATCAGATCAGCTCCATGGCCATATTATTGCATTGTCACGCGGTATACATATGCGTTCAAAATTTCAGCTCAATCGGAAACCGGGAAGTTGGTCAAATTTAACCTGCAAGTTTTTTTTAATTTTTTTTATTGCAGGAGATCAGCAGACAGGCAGACGGCCCACTTGATGGAAAGCGGTTACCATCGCCTATGGACATTTGCAACAGCAAAGTTGCTACAAATGCGCTGCTGCTCACTTAAGGGAGAATCGAACCTGGTCACTAATCCCACCCGAGCTTACATACACACGTAGGTACATACATTGCAAGTGAAATAAAAGCTTGTAAAAACTACAATACATACATTGCAGTAGGTAGCAATCGGTTATCACGAACAGGTACATTGGTCGGTGCGTGTGAGCGACAGGGGGAGTGCGCGGATTGATCGCGATACCACTAAATAAAGATTTCCGCGACGACATCCGCGCGGGGGAACCACTCGCTGGTCCCACGTGCGCCCGCGCATCGTATGGCGAAATTGTTACTGCCACTGTTCATTTTGGGAATATTTCATTTCATTTTTTTAAATTGCGAATCTGGCAGACAGGCCGACGGAGCAGCTCATGGAAAGTGGTCACCGTCGCCTGTAGGCGTTTGGATTGATATGGGATTTTAATAGAGGGATGGGATAAGGAAGGTTCGGTAGGGGGAGGTGGAAGTGCTCCATCTGGGCCCTGAAATCAGTGCTGCGTCGGATTCATTTCTGGCACAACAATATACTGAGTGCCAAGCTCATTTGTCCCATTGAGGCATGCAACTATAGAATTGTTTTGCTTCATTAAATTAATATGTATTTTGGGTATGTCGCCTTTGACAAATAAACATTTTTCTTTTTTTTTCATCTGAATTCTCACTCTTCGCAGGAAACACGATTAGCTGAAGGCTAACCGTTTCACGCCGATATTCTGTGAGAGCGTGATAACACACCGATCGAACCGGCCCTAAGAGCTTTAAGTAAGATAATGATTCCAGCATAGTACCGCGTCAGACGCTTCTCTTTTTTATAATAATATCGCGTTTGATCATAATTTCGTCCGATGTAGGGCGGAGATATGGTCTAAGATGGAACAGTCTTACGGTATTCACACGGGACTTGAAGACACCCAGTTTGTAAGTGTTGGAAAAAACAGACTTCGGTAATAAGTTCCACTCTTTTCGTCGTTCGATCCGTCCGGTTGTCCGATGATGAAAAAGAGACGGCGGGATCAGATCGAAAAGCACTCTCCAGTGTCAATTAAAAAAATATATATAAAGAACACTGTCCATTTACAGTACTGACTTCTTTAAAATGATAGCTATGTTGTACTTTATTATTTAATGTTTGCCCTGGTTATAGATACGACTGGTCTCCGGTGGTCGAAATTGGAACATAATATTTAATGTCAAAAACTTTCTATAATCACCATTTGTACCTAATTCTAAGCTGTTTTTGTGTATTATTTCATTGATTTTAATGTACAATAAAGTATATTCTATTCTATATTCAAAATTTTCGTAAATTCACAGATTTCTGCAAGGCTACACTGTTAATTTGACTTGAACAATAAACAAAAGAGTATATATGCGTGTGTGTATCAAACACATGGTAGTGTGTGTAATGTTTTTTTATTGATTCAACGTATTTTTTATGCATAAATTATTATTTTTTTGCATTAGTCGCTTCGTCTCTATATAAACTATAAGTGTGCGAAATTTTATACTCCTCCGTCCGCGCAATTTTCGTAAAAAAGGGTACAAAGTTTTTGCTTCACGTATTAATATATAGATTCCGTCTTCATGTAACATGATTTGTTTGTTATAGAGATTGTTGGTTGATATTGCTTCGTGTGGGTTAGCGATAAAGCGTAATCACATTGAGTGCTTAAGTGTATAGCTTTATTTTACTAACTTGACTTTCTGTTCATGTAGATATCGCTGTCATATCTCACGCGATAATTATCATATTCTTAGGGTTCTCAGTCATTTTGGCAAAACGTAATCCTACAATTATGATATCGACATGTCTGGCCATAGATGATACTCTGTCTGGCTGTCTGTGTATGTCTGTTACATGCCGTCGAAGATAAACGCACAGTTGCCTGTCGTAAAGCGCAGTTTATTGCCTTCCCAGATTTAGGAATTCTTTTGTTTACTTTGTGTTTAGAATTTATAATTATGAAAAACATGCTATTGTTTTATGGCCGTCATAAGTGTCGAACTAATCCTTATTGTTATTGTTTTCGACTTTGTTGGCCGTTCGTAGGTGTGCAAATTACATTTTCTTGGAAGAACCCAGCCCACGCAATCGATTGTGTATTGTACAGTTTACTATAAACCAATGCCCGAACGGACGGGGGGGGGGGGGGGGGGGGGGGGTATTCAAGTGACGATTACGATACGAGCAAGACGTAGATTCGACTAGCGATATAGTGACGAACTTTGAAAGTTGTACTAGTAGTGTCTAGTTATATTTTTACCTATGTTATACGTGTTTGTATAGTTCTAATAAATCCTATAATAATTCCAACGGCATTTTAATTCGAGTCCTGCGTAACTCGTAACAATATTTTATCTCAAAAACTCTTCATCCAATTTTTTTTATATACAATAATGAAATACCTAACTTTGTTAGCTCCATAAGATAGTAGATATCGACGCCGCCATGCAATAATACAGTATGCGAGAAACTCAAATTTTGCAGATTTTTATTTTTGAATTTTTTGGTTATGTAAGGGGGTTTTCCTACATGGGATGATAATGACAGAGGTTTGTAGATGTTAATTGTTTATTGCTAAATTATGGTAATGAAAATGATGGTGCTTATGATTATGCTCTAAGATCAATGGCTGTTTTGCCGACTGACCGAATACGGTGCTAAATTAGTACTGATGCGAATATATTAAAATGCACGTGTCGGCACAAACCGCTGACACGGCAATGTACGGATGTTGCTAGCCCATACAGGTTATATCTTGTTAATAAATGATTATTATGACAACTTTTATGAACGAAATGAAAGGTCTTTCTGTACTATTAGTTTATGACGACCTCTGTGGTTGAGCGGGCTAAGCCTTTGCCGGCCTACCTCACTACAACGCAGGGGCTCCGGGTTCGATTCCTGGTATAGTAAATTTCGGAAACGTATTTTCTTCGTTATTTACTATGGTCTGGGTGTCTGGGATCGGCCCCAGAGTAGTCCGTTGTATATTACCCATAACACAAGCGTAACTTGCTTAATTTGGGGATATACAATGTGTGTTTGTCTACCGATGAAGATGATGATGATGATAATATTAGTATTACAATTTACAATATATACTCACATATTAATGTAATGCCTAAAAATACATATTACGTAAAATGACTTTGTACCATTATAATAGAAACTGTATTACATTCGTGAACAATTATAACTAATTTATTGATATTAACTTACGAAGTTATTGCGGTACAAATTTTAACTACACAATTTTTTACTTTTCTTTATTGCAGAGTTCAGCAGACAGGTAGACGGCTCACCTGATGGATACCAGTTACCATCGCCTACAGACATTTGTAACACCAAAGGTACTACAAATGCGCTGCTGCTCTCTTAAGGGAGACTGGAACATACCGGAACACAACTCAAGGTTGTTATGACGGCATACTCTAGACCAGGACTGGTAGCCAGCCAGTCGGGTAAATACCCTCCCATCTGGCTGTGGGTCGTTTTGTCGCCTCTTACGACAGGCCGCCCAGCCGCAGGAAATTGTTACAATAAGAGTTATTTATTGGGTTATTTACCGAACTTTTTCATTGTACTAATTACTGATATAGTGTGGTGCAATCTAAATAGTCATAGATGGTAAATACCACGTACCAATTATTTATTTAAAATACCAAAAACTTCGCAGAACTACATTACAATAATATAACTAAACCAAATAACAGACACGAAATATGAATTTAAATAACATTATTTGGTCATAAAAAAGTAAGAAAAGTTTCATATAATAATCATTGCAGAAAGATTTTTTTTATAAATAACAGTAGGTAAAATCTGAAACTTTTTGCAGTAATAAGTACATTACTGAGTTATTGCATGAAAGCGTCTATATGTACTATATAGCAATAAACTCCACGTGACATATTACGAGTCGATCTGACGACAATAGCAGAAATAAGTTTAATAGGTTTGCCAAGTTCCTAGACATTAGTCTTAATATTATATTAAATCGAGTATACGTCAAAAGCCGAAGAAAGAATGTCCTGTAGTGCCAACTATTGATGTGGTAATTAGAGATATGTAGAAATTATTTAAATATAAATTATTCGTTCCTAATATAGATTTATATGTAGATAAGCGGATATCGACCACGACGTCAAGGCCCGTATCACAGCAGCTTGGGCCAAGTGACGGAAGGTGACAGGTGTCATTTGTGACCCCAAAATGCCGGTTAAATTAAAATGATAGGTCTATAAATCCATCATTAGACCTGTCCTTTCGTATGGCAGTGAAACGTGGCCTGTACTTGAGCGACATAGCAAGAACTCTGCGTGTCACGGGGATTAATATGCTGCAATGGATATCTGGAGTGACGCGGAAAGACCGTGTCAGGAACTCCCGCATCCGCGGCAGTCTTCATGTCCGTGACATAGCAGAAATACTGCAAGAGTGTCGCTTACGCTGGTGCGGCTACGTGCGGAGACCGGTTAATTATGTGGGGAACAAATGTCTAGCCATGCCGCCTCCGCCGGGTCCCGGTCGAAGGGGAAGGCCCAAGAAATATTGTCTTGACGTTATGAAGGATGATATGCGTACCAATGGTCTCAAAACGGGGGATGCTGAAGAACGCGCGAAGTGGAGTAGAAAAAGTAGGAAAGCGGACCCTAGGGGTCGGAGTGAATGCTAAGGACGCAACCGGGATTTAACGCTCGTATGATGATGACGATGATGATGAACGCCTCTTATAGGCTCGATATAAAATAAAATTGTTAATCGTGATCATTATTGTATTTGAAATTCGATTATGAAACTGTCCTACGATTATGAAAAAACAATCTACCTCTATTTTATGCTCATCTAACTAACTTTTACACGGATAAGGAAGTAAGAATGGTAATACAAAAACGTACCTAATTCTGAAAAAGGTCTAAATATCTACATTTACACTACTAACCAGCCAGCGTCACGAAACACTTTATTTTTAACTAGCTGTGTCCGCGACGTCGTCCGCGTGGAATTTGCTTTCAAAACCCTCCGATTTTAAAACATTCTTCATTGGTGCTCCGCTCCTATTGGTCTTAGCGTGATGATATATAGCCTATAGCCTTCCTCGATAAATGGGCTATCCAACACTGAAAGAATTTTTCAAATCAGACCAGTAGTTCCTGAGATTAGCGCGTTCAATCAAACAATATATTAGTATATTTGGCTTCAACACTAATACTTACATTTTAAATATCGAGATATCTTTTGAATGAAACGTCCGAATCGAATAATTCAAAAAGTTTTAGAAAGGTATTGAATTCTTCTTGAATATGGAGTAATTGATTTTGATAAGGATTAATACCAAGGTACAAAATAAAGAGTTTTTGAAGCGACGGCGTTTTAATTATTTAAAAAATAAATAAAAGAAAACACTTATTGTGAGATATCTACAATAGTTAGACATATGGTTACGCGATATTTTTTGTAGGCAATTACATGTTCTGCAAAGTGGTAGTACGTTGTTTTGTTCTATAATCAATAGTTTTCGCAGCGCACGCCGTGTAAGGATTTTTTCGGGTCAATTTTTTACACCTTGGGTTATTATTATTATTGGACTTTTAGTAAGGATCCCTAATTTTTTATTGAAAATATAATATAGCCTATAGCCTTCCTCGATAAATGTACTATTCAACACTGAAAAAATTTTTCAAATCAGGACCAGCGGTTCCTGAGATTAGCGCGTTTAAACAAACATACAAACAAACTCTTCAGCTTTATAATATTAGTATAGATTAGTATATCTAGTATCTGTTGTTCGTGCCTACCCCGCAAGGGAACTGGCGTGAAGTTATGTATGTATGTATGTATTAGTATAGATATAGAAAAGAAAACACTACTTAAAATTTCAGCGTAATATTTTATTATTTAAAACAATACGGCCTCTGTGGTTGAGCGGGCTAAGCCTTTGCCGGCATACCTCACTGCAACGCAGAGGTCCCGGGTTCGATTCCTGGTATAGTAAATTTCGGAAACGTATTTTCTCCGTTATTTACTATGGTCTGGGTGTCTGGGATCGGCCCCAGAGTAGTCCGTTGTATATTACCCATAACACAAGCGTAACTTGCTTAATTTGGGGATATACAATGTGTGTGTTTGTCTGCCGATTATTAATTATTATTATTATTAAATATGGGCTGCTTTTGAAATCACCAAAGAATCTTTCGCAGATTCATATTACTAATATGATAAGAGTTAAAATAATGTGGACTTTTATGCTGGTGCTTACAGCTTACACCCACAAGTATATCTAGAGACATGTCAATTTCACAGTGCGAATAGCTAAAAGCTCCCCGATAACATTTATTCAAAGAAAAAAATACCTGACATCAAATTTTATACATATATACATACATACATAACATACATAGCTTCACGCCAGTTCCCTTGCGGGGTAGGCATGAACAACAGAGCGCCATTTAGGCTTATTCTTACACACCTCACTTGCTTCTTTGACATTCATAACTCTTGTCATGCACGCTCGTCTGTTCTTAAGGCTCCTAACATCACCTTCTGCTAGTACACGATCAATTTGATCATGGAAAGTGTGTCGTGGCCTTCCACGACTTCTGCATCCATCCACTTTTGCATTGTATATCTGTTTATTCATTCTTTCATCATGCATTCTTTCTACATGTCCGAACCACCGGAGCATTCCTTTCCTTATCTTCACCCCGACACTCTCTTTCAGACCAACTGTCTTTCTTACTTCGGTATTACGAACGCGGTCCGCAAGCGTCACTCCGCAGATTTTGCGCAGTGCTCGCATCTCAAATTTTATAAATAAATAATATTGAATTGTTTCACTTTTTTGTTCAGTAAGTTTATAATTTTATTCATTTTGATCTGTTGCATGAAAATCGCCTAAATCTGTCAAAAAATCCTTTTAACACGTGGGAATTCTAAAAAGGGTCATTTATGATTATATGGTATTCATCATCATAAAATTACTTATGGCTCAAAAATAACAACCAGAACTTTATTTGTGTATGTTTAATTGTTTCAGAGACATCGACCCGCCCAAAAATGCCGCGTCAGATTAGGCGTAACGGTTGTCCTGGATTTATCAGGGAGAACCTCCTGACCATATTGACAGTTATAGGAGTCGTGGCCGGGACGATGTTGGGCTGGAGTCTGAGGGCGTCCGGCCAACAATGGACGAAGAGAGACGTAATGTACTTCCAATATCCAGGGGAACTGTTTCTGAGAATGCTGAAGTGCTTAATCGTGCCGCTCCTGGTGTCATCGATAGTGTCCGCGATTGGATCCTTGGATTTAAGTCTATCTGGCAAGTGAGTTGATTTATTTGTGGGTATCTTGCTAAATAAAATTGTTGAATAGCGAAAATGCTTAGCTGATAGATCTAACAGGCTATAGTCGTGGTAGCTTATGGGCTAACGTACCCGTTTTTCATATTGAAAACATAGATTCTTATCCTAGCTGAATAGTATGCTCCTCTTAAACACATTTTCTGACCCGATTTATTTTACAATTATTACGTTCTGATGGTGAAGGATAAATATCATGATGAAATCTGCGCATTTAGATAGCCAATACCTGATGTTCACAAATCCAGGTTGGGTAAACGTGGCGAGTTAGCTTCCCTTACCTTGAAGTGGGGAACTCTAACCCAGTAGTAGAACGTTTGTGTGCTCCTAGTATCTGATATGATAGATCTTTCCAAGTTATAATCACATAATTTACGATCTATGGAAACCTGCACTTATATGGCGAAAAAATATCTAACCACAATACCTCTGGCAGGACTGTATATAAGGGATATGTCCAAGGGATTCTGGTATGACGTTGTGGCCATATCTGCCGGAGAATCGACTTTCGGTCTAGTTAACGAAACCTCGAGAGGAGACTGTGTTTGGGCAAACATGTGGCTTGTTCCGTATAAGACAGGGTGCCAATCTGCGATAGGGACCTAATAGGCACTAGATACAATTAACAGATCACGTTCGGGATCAGTAGCATGCCTTGGGAGAAATTTATTTTCAGCATGGAACTTTAATGGATCAATTGAGCTATTTGGTAAGCTTTCACAGACAACAAACAAAAATTATTAGTAGTTTGTTCTCTCTAGGGTTGGCCTTCGAGCGATCATCTATTACATGACGACGACGGTGTGTGCTGTGATGCTGGGCATAGCGCTGGTGACCACGATCAAGCCAGGACACAGTTCTGCCTTATATGAGCAGCCGACTGCCACGGAAGTTGTCACCAAGGACATTCTTACATCGGATACATTGTTAGATTTGATACGGTGAGTGCCTTTTTATTTTTATTTTATTGCTTGATGCAGGAAAATAGGCTGATTGCCTTGATGAAAAGTGCTTACCGTCATTTATGGACGTTTGCAATACCAGAGGCGTTGCTGGCCTCTAAGCAATTTAAAGTAACACATGTCGTAGGGTACAAGGAAAATCTCGGCCGACAGTTTCGTACAGATTTTTGTTGTTTGCATAATAAACGTTTTAGATATCCGTTGCGTAGTTGAATGTAAGTGTTCTTTTTTTAATAATAAGTAATATTCGTTTATAAACGTCCCGTCAAGAGGCTCACGCCTTCTTATTTTTAACTTTAACGGTCGGCAGTCTCCCCATGCTTGTCTAAAGTATATTAGTGGATAATCATGATCTACAGTTGCTTCAGGCTATTTTATTTTTGATGTTGATGTGGTTGATTTCTTAGGCAATCATGATAATATATGTGTTGACACTTGAGTTTAGTACTTAAGATGATTATGGGCTGTTACTACATTTAAAGTAATTATCGTCGTCAACGAATCACAATTCTTTGCTGGAGGTCTACACCTTTCCTGGTGTTTCCTTATCCAACCCGTATCGGCAATCTTGCTCCGGTCGTCGATCCATCGAGATATAGGGTAATAGATATATATCTTACACTACACTTATTGAGACGCGGTCTTGTTCCGGAATTTGTCTGCTACATCGGCCATCGGTTTTGTATCAAACGTGACCGAGCCGTTCCCAACAAACTCAACTAGCAAACTTTATGAGCGATGTCACCCCCTTGGTCCATCGTCCATGAAAACTAAGGTTTTCATGCAGATATGTCCTCCTATAGAGATATCCTCAATAGTGTTTGAAACTAAAGTGTATTTATTACATAATGATTTTCTAAAAGAATGACATAATGATAGTGGCGTCGATTCACTTATTTTAGTTCCGGGAAATGACCGTCATTAGCGCACATCATTTGGAGCCTAATTTATACGACTAGTCCATATTAAATATCGCGTGACGCTATTCATTCATTGGCTTAACAATTTTAATTAATGTTACATGACGAGATAATTTTCGCCATCCGTTCGACCTATGACAAAATAGGGTGTTTTAAACTATTTTGACTGTGATACTTGTTCTTTTTTTCTGACGAGGTAAAATCCATTTACTGCCTTGTAACCGTATGCAGTTTACGGTGAGGGTGTGTAGGACTCGATGGCCTGGTTCTATCCTGCTAAAGGTAGAAAGAAAAGAATATAAAGCTTACCATAATCGATCCATTCGCCTATAGCCAGGGCCGCGGAAAACCCCCATGGCCGATTTACGTGTAACTACATTATTAATGCTCATTATCAATATAATTATTATGGACTGGCTATGCGACAATTTTATTCCTACGGGACTTGAATTTTGATATAATCCGAAACCAATAAGAAAGATTCATGAAAAGAGGTTATCGTATGGATAAAATAAATTTGCTATTGTCATTCTTAACATAATTGAGATCTGTTGAGCTAATTCGGAGTCCATTCGAAGGGTGTGGTATAGATATACGGCACATTTATTTATTACTTGAGATATAAAATTAATTTTGGGTGGTTATAAAAAAAAAATACCACCAAGGCTAAGAAGGCAGGTGCTCCGCTTCGCTTCGCACCCGCATTCTAACCTATATTAAAAAAGTTCGGATTTGTTTATAATAAATAAATGTGCCGTATATTTATACCCCACCCCATTCGAAACAAAGCTTCAGACAGATTGACAAACAAAAATACAATTTTGACATCTATTTTACAATCGCAGACACTTCAATTGTATTTGTTGATATAGATATAATATCTAAACAATTTATGTATACATATTGTACCTGCAAGGAATTACTGGAACATGTACGTGTTTCGGTACAAAATAATAAATAAATGTTATTCATTTCACTAGATCAAATAGCCTATTAGAACATCGATACATTAATTGGTTATGCAATAAATCAGGTAGACCCAATAAGAGTAAAGTGATCTATTGACCCGTGACATCGAGAGGCCTATTCAACGCCTCTCGCCAAATTAAAACTGATAGGCTATATAGATCTTAATACTATGGTAATAATCATCATACTGCTGTATGTATTTGGTAATTTGGGTAACTTGAACAATGATGCGGTGCTTTACCGTTTAATTTACAAAAACGTGTAATTTTTATGCAAAATACACAAGAGTTGTAGGATATTTATTGTTTTTATTGAACTGTGTATATATAAACAAAATCTGAACTGTTCCGTAATACCGAAGTAAGAAAGAGAATTGGTCTGAAAGAGAGTGTCGGGGTGATAGCAAGGAAAGGAATGCTCCGGTGGTTCGGGCATGTGGAAAAAATGCATGATGAAAGAATGACAAAACAGATATACAATGCAAAAGTGGATGGATGCAGAAGTCGGTGAAGGCCACGACACACCTTCCATGATCAAATTGATCGTATACTAGCAGAAGGTGATGTCAGGAGCCTTTAGAACAGACGAGAGTGCATGACAAGAGCTATGAATGTCAAAAAAGCGAGTGAGGTGTGTAAGAACAAGCCTGAATGGCGATCTGTTGTTCGTGCCTACCCCGCAAGGGAACTGCCGTAAAGCTATAACAACTCCGTTGTTTGACGTTAGTCAAAAACCTACAATTTGTCTGAGGGGATTATAATATGCATTTTGCTTTCTCTATTTTGCCTGTACGCTTGAAGTTTATTACAAAACTTGAATGTTTATGAATACTCGACTTGTAGCAAGAACTTTCGCATTCATCCAATCACACTACCTTCGAGGAAAATAAATGTCTAGCTATGACGTCTCTGTTAGGTCCCAGTAGAAAGAATAATCCCAAGAAACACTGGCTTGATGTCGCAAGCGATGATATACGTGCTACAATGAGGGATGCTGAAAATTGCGCGTAGTGAGGAAAAGTAGGAAAGGGAACACCGGCCACCGAAACTGTCGCTTGGAGCACAACAGGCATTTAATGCTAGAATGATTGATTGTAACCTAATACAGCTAGGAACACATATCGTACAAGATGAATTTAAAAGAGGACGGGACTTAGGAAGACAATTTGTCCTATCATTATGAAGCGAATTAGCATGTGCGTGAGAGCAACGCATGCGTGAAATATCAAATTTACCGGGCGTAATTGACAATTGCAGCGGCGTGGAAGCGAAGTGGTCTACCAGTCCGTTCCCTGGTCGTCACTCTTCATCACACCGCTAATATTGCGCCCTATATACCAATAGGGTTGACAGATATGGTAGGTAACCGCATTAATATAATTGCAACACGGAATTCGTTTGAATGATAGAATGTTTGTGGTTGCTATATTTGTTCGATTTCTCATCGCGATCATAGTTATGGAGTATTATTACGAACAGAGGTGAGCAGAACGTGTGTCCACACCAGTGTTCTGTCGCGTTTGTCTTGCATTTTTCTATTTTTTTTTATTTATTGCTGGAGTACAGCAGACAGGCAGACGGCCCACTGGATGGGAAGCGGTTACCATCGCTTATGGACATTTGCAACACCAAATGCGCTGCTGCTCTCTTAAGTGAGTCTGGAACCTGGTCACTAATGCCGGAACACAACACAAGGTTGTTATGGCGGCATACTATAGACCAGGGGTGGTAGCCATCCAGTCGGGCAAATGCCCTACCACCTGGCAAAAGTCTCTGACGCGTGCAATAGCAATATCGGTACAATATGATAAATTATATATTGTCTATACTCATACCTTAAATTTACTGATATCGCGGCACTGGGGAAATTTTGTGTACTTCAAATTCAGGAATATATAACATATATAATAAAACAGATAGACGGAGATGTAGATTTTATAAAAGTTCTGGATTGTCAAAACGTCTATAGAACCCAAAAAGTTTATAACCCGAATAATCTAGGACAAATGCCAGGTGGTAGGGCATTTGTCTGACTGGATGGCTACCACCCCTCGTCTAAAGTGTGTCGCCATAACAACCTTGAGTTGTGTTCCGGCATTAGTGACCAGGTTCCAGTTTCCCTTAAGAGAGCAGCAGCGCATTTGTAGCAACTTTGCTGTTGCAAATGTCCATAGGCGATGGTAACCGTTTTCCATCAAGTGGGCCGTCTGCCTGTCTGCTGATCTCCTGCAATAAAAAAAAAATCTAATATTATATAATTCTTAAGGGTCTGTACATTAAAGTTATTAAAAAAAAAACAACTGGAATAGACTATATAAATTATAAACGATGGAGAGCACGATGCATTTTTTTTAGATTTCTTGTCTGTTTGTTCGGGATTCCCGTAAAGACTACTGGGCCGATTTCGATGCGGTTTTCGCTGATCTACAGCTAATTTTTAGACTTAAGCTCTGCGCTACTTTTTATCCTGGAGATCCCGCGGGAATTTACCTAGTAATGGTTTATAATGACCAGATTAAAAAATCTGCGCTAGTATTTATCGCGGGAATTTTTCCGGAAGCGGTTTGTAGTTGTTCGGATGCATAAATATTAGCTTATTCCGGCACAGCTTTCACATAGCTTACATTCTTCTTTAAATATTGTGGTACTTAGTATCCCGGGAATCCCGCGAGAATTTCAAGTTAACGTGGATGAAATCACGGGCATGTCCTAGTATGAAATATATTTACATGTTATTGGGCGACACGACTGTGTAAACACAACATACGAACATAATAAGTTATAAAAAGAATAATTGTTTTGCCTACTTCTGTTGCCACTTTCCTACTTGCCGACGTGAAGTAGGTATAACGTAAAGGATGGGTAAGTCTGATAGCCCTAAAGACGATCAATCAAATAAGACTATGCTGCGACTGTGAGATACAAATTGTCCTGTCACTAGGTGGCAATTCATCTTAGTTTAAATATGGTAGAATCTCAAGGACGTGTACCTATTTTTACTTATTCAGGTGCTAAAAATAATAACTAAGGAATTATCTAATAGGAGTTCTAAGTTACAAGTTTTGGTTATATATAAATTTACAGAATTTACTTATCCTGCGGTCCCACCTGCGTTAGTGTTGCATAACGATTTACGCTATATTCATTTAGCTAAAGAAGAAGCTTACAAATTTACTCTAACACAATATGAATAAGACCGTTACACTGAAGCTGTCTGTAATCTATACCACTATCGCAGATGAAGCCGCACCATTAGGATAATTCTGTATAGCATTACTAATGTTTCGTAAAAAAATCATTTTGATTCAGACAAGTTTTCCTACTAAACAAATTTACATGAATAGGCTTTCACCAATTGAAATATTTTTTAGAAGAATGCTTTTACCATAAATAAATAGTCAGACATGACAATAAGGATTCTTTATTCTAATTTCGAAATAAAATAAAATATAGTATGTAAGTAATTACATAAGTTATTCTATTTGTGCAGGAACGGAGAAACAATACGATTTCCTGCTGTCGGGCGGCTTGACGTAAAAGGTGACAAAACAACCCACAGCCAGGTGGTAGAGTATTTGCCCGTCTGGATGGCTACGGCCCCTGGTCTAGAGTATGCCGCCATAACAACCTTGAGTTGTGCTCCGGCCATTAGTGACCAGGTTCCAGTCTTCCTTTAGAGAGCGGCAACGTATTTGCGGCACCTTTGGTGTTGAAAACGTCCATAGGCGATGGTAATCGATTTCCATCAGGTGGGCCGCCTGCCTGTCTGCTGAATTCATGCAATATAAAAAAAAAATATTAATTGGGTGCATTCCATTTACTAAATACGGCTAGATTAGCGCCGCAAATATGCAACTCTCGGTGAGAGTTATGTGTTTATGCCGTTTGCTGTTGAGACGCTTGGACCGTGAGTTCCTTGTAGGCCATGCCATAAAGAGCTATCAAAACGAATTATTGACTATACGGGTGATCAGATGGCTGGTTTTTACTTTGGACAACGGATTAGTATGGCGGTCCAAACACTCAAACACAAGATAAAAATGTATTATATGGGCTATCTAGACATAACCTCCCTCAGAACAGCTAAATAAACTTGAGCGATTTCAGAATTTCTGGATCAGGTTCATATTTGATTTGCGAAAATATGACCATGTTTCTGAATTTCGTAGGAAGCTCAAGAGGCTTCCTATTCATTTGCGCCGGAATACTCACTTTCTAACTCTCCTTTATAATATACTATTTAATCCTAATAGTTCCTTACCTTAAGGAACGTTTTGAATTCCTTTGCCTCTCCACTTCTCACAATTTGCGCTCAGATACATATCGTAGACTCCTGACACCTGCACACACTTCATCCTTTTATAATAACTCTTATACAGTGCAGGCTGTCAAACTTTGGAATGCGTTGCCTCTTACTGTCAGAGAGGCCAAAACATTACCTACATTTCGGAACTCACTTAGAAAGTGCTATCTGTCTCTAAATAAATATGTCTAATTTATTAAACATTTACTTATTTATCTATTGTAATATATAAAATGCTTGTCACATTTAATGTTAACAAATATATTTATTTAGATTATTTTGTATATATAAATATATTACTATTATATTTATATATGTATTGAATTTATAAATTAGTGTAAGTATGTATATTTAAATTGTACAGTCCTATTTTTTTTCTGCTCTACATCGCCAGATTAGTTAAGAATTTCTTTTAAGCTGGGTTGCCTGGATTTTGCCAAGAATTATTGTAATTATGCATTTTGTTTTTGTTTATTTTGGTGAGCAATGAAGTGTTATTTATCTATCTATATGGGTCAAACACAAAAAAGTTTTACTTATCTACCGGAGAAGACTACAGATGTTGGAAGAATATCTTTTGATTCACAAACATGAATTGCTATTTCTTTAATCTACACTAATATGAAAAGTTGTTTCATTTTTACACGTCTCTATAATTAAAAAGTTGATTTTTTGCTATTGGATTCTTTTTCAACGTCTACTAAACTGAGGTATTCAGTATCCGAACAGTCTACAGTAGGAGACATTTTGGTTTAAACGAGAGCAATAAGAGACTGTGTAACAAATCGCTGCTAGATGGGAGCGTGCCCAGAAGGCTGGCTGCATTGCCGCGCTGTATGGCGATGCTTATTCATGAAAAATAAACTCTCCGTTAGCTAAAGACGGAGGTGGCAATTGAAAAAAAAATTACCCTCAATGAGAGTTACATTATAGAAACAAGTATGGCGATTCACCTAAGTAACGTAGCCAGCATTCTGGGTACCTTACATATTGACTTTGATAAGCTAGGCTCAGTGTTCTACTCATAATCTTTAGGGGTTGTAGGTAGATATTCCACCATAGAATATACAATGTAATTGATAGACATTAAAAACAGATTAAGTTTTATTCATTTGTGTATTTTAATGTAAATTTGATCCGAATTAAAAAATAATTTAATACCTAGTAAAAACGTTTTACGAACTGCTAGGTGTCGACCATTTTGTTAAAGTGATTACAAGACGTACCGTCGGCGCGGTAGGCTTGGTAATTTAATTCCGCCTACTCTCCCTGGTTCTACCTGAAATTAATTAATTTGATTTCAGGATGAGAGCGAAAAATAAATTGTCTGCACGAATTCATTTTCACGAATATCATTTTTGAAAAATATTCCACAGAATTGAAAATTACGAAAAGCTATAAAACGTAGATATAGTTAATTGCAAAGGCGGCAACAAAATAACTCGACAGCTGCGCCGATTTATTGGCTGTTTTGGTTTATTCCACGGAAACAACGTCATTGATCGGAATGAAAGTATCCTAAGTTTTGACCTGGGATACAAGCTAGCTCGGTCCTATGTCGATTTTCATTTAAATCTGTTAATTTATTTAACACACAGGCAGAGATACTAAAAGTTACATTTTCGAAATCTGCTGGACCGAATTAGCGACGCTGATTTGACGCTGACTAAGTCACCACCCCCAACAGATTTATGAGATTATACATATCGGATATATAACGGATATTATCCGTGCAGGAACGGAGAAAGAATAGAATTTCCTGCGGCCGGGCGGCCTGTCGTGAGAGGCGACAAAACAACCCACAGCCAGGTGGTAGAGCACTTGTCCGACTGGATAGCTACGACCCCTGCTCTAAAGTGTGTCGCCATAACAACCTTGAGTTGTGTTCCAGCATTAATGACCAGGTTCCAGTCTCCCTTAAGAGAGCAGTCTACCATCGCCTATGGACATTTGTAACCGCAAAGATGCTACCAATGTGCTGCCGCTCTCTAAAGGGAGACTGGAACCAGACCACTAATGCCGGAACACAACTTAAGGTTGTTATGGCGGCATGTTCTAGACCAGGGGTGGTATCCATCCAAACGGGCAAATACCCTACCACCTAGCATATATATGTAGATACAATTTAAAATAACCACGTGCGCAATGACGTTTGAATTAATGAAAACACAATATAGCAGGAAATGTTGTGACCTTACGCTACAAAAGACACCAGTTAGCTTTGCCTGCCATTCAATCGGGGTAGGTAATAGATTTGTCCTTTGCATTGGCAGATTCTCTACACAAGAGTTTGTTTTGTCATGTTACTGCTCCATCTGGGATAATGTTTTAGTTAATGACCGTTTGACGCAGATGTAGCAATGGATTTAATGAAAAATTTGATATATTGTTATTAACTGTTAATGACGTGAAATATTGACAGATAACATATGTATATACGCTAAAGTAGCTAGGCTATTCGTTAACGACGTTTTCTTTAACGCTATAAACTAGACTTATTTGGCCACAGGCAATAACAATAACATTATCCCCGATGGAGTCCGAGCATTTTATCAATCAATCTTTATTTGCAAAAACATAGGTACATGAATAGGTATTAGATAATATAAAGTTTCCAGTGTGTTTTGGCATTTACATGACGGGCAAATATTAACATTCATTAAATAAATGTCTCACTAATGTTTCCTAATTCCAGTAAATATAATATACATGTCAAATAAAAAGGAATTGTTAAAATTATTAAAAAAAAAGTATTACATTTAAAAAATTCAATGTCATTATCTTATTCTATTGTATTGATATTAATATATTCGTCTACGCCATAATATAATCCATTAAATAAAAAAGTTTATGCATTAAATACAAATTTTTCATATCCATCCTAAGGTTGTCTGGAAGAAATTGCTTTTAATAATGAGGCCGCCTATTTTTTTCTGTACTTAAACTTCTTGAAATGTACCTTAATGTTATAACAATAAAGTATATTCTATTCTATTCTAAACCCATCGCTACATCTGAGTGACAAGGTCATTAACTATCACTCACTTCTATCCGTGCAGGAACGGAGAAAGAATACAATTTTCTGCGGCCGGGCGGCCTGTCGTAAGAGGCGACTAAACAACCCACAGCCAGGTGGTAGGGCATTTGCCCGACTGGATGACTACTGGATGCTGGTCTAGAGCATGCCGCCATAACAACTTTGAGTTGTGTTCCGGCATTAGTGACCAGGTTCCAGTCTCCCTTAAGAGGGCAGCAGCGCATTTGTAGCACCTTTGGTGTTGCAAATGTCCATAGGCGATGGTAACCGCTTTCCATTCAGTGGGCCGTCTGCTGAACTCCTGCAATAAAAAAATATATAAAAAAAGCTCTATCCCAGCTGGAGCAGTAACATATATGGAATTCAGAAACCTTTTTTTGACGAGGAGAAATCAGTGCCGCTAGGTCAATATACTAAGTTCTGACAATACTGATAATTATTTTTTTCAGAAACGTGTTCCCCGAAAACATCGCCCAAGCCACTATGGAGTCGTATAGGACCAAGCTCGTTTTCGTGCCAAACAAAACGCATGTGATAAAAGGTAAGCAATTTGATTTTGTGGTCATTTGGATTAAGGCACGCTCTTACGCCGCCATTTTGGAAAAAATCAGAAACCTCAATAAATTAATCATGTTCTGTGTATCTATTCACCTGTCTGTTTGCATGTATCTATAGTCACTTTTCTCAATAACTTAAGGTTTATGTAGATATTGTAGATTTGTAGACTAAGACAGAAAGATAACTGTATTTTAACTACATATATATATGTAATTAACTAGCTGACCCGGCAAACCATATACCGCCTCAGAATCAATAAATAAAAAAGCTGAATGATAATTTCAGAATATTTCAATTTTATTAAAAAATGTGGTCAAAATTTAACCGGCACGAACATCAAACGTTTAAACATTCAAAACCAAAAAAAATACACTACTTTTAAATTTAATTTGATTTCTGGACGACTTTTAAATTTAATTGATTTCTAAACGACGGGACGAACATCAAATGTTTCACAGGTAGGTAGGGTAGGTATAGCTTCTAAGGGAAAGCGAAATTGTTGTTTTTAATATATTCCAAGCATTTTTTCATATTTACTCACTTTTTAAACCTTCCCTGGACTTCCACAAATGATTCAAAACCAAAATTAGCCAAATCAGTCCAGCTGTTCTCGAGTTTTAGCGAGACTAACGAACAGCAATTGATTTATATATATATATATATATATATATATATATATATATATATATATATATATATATATATATATATATATATAGATTGTAACAAAAAACAGATAAACACATAATAGATACAAATATTGTAATAGAAAGTAAGAAAACATGTATTAGAATATAAGATTATAAAAAAAAGAAAAGAAAAAAGATTACCTAGCTTCCTTATTACCTAGATTACTTTGGCTACGTTCCAGAAGGGAATCACAACGACCACGTTCACAACCGCGATTTTTCCCGTTCCACTTGCTTGCGGGCGTTACAATCATAAACTCTAGTGGAACGGATTATGGGGCGTTGAAGTCATAAACGACGAAATACACAAATTTTATTAGTTGATTTGAAAATTGCGCCCTTTTCAATGTCAAGAGATAGAGAGAATTAATGATCTGTGGTCAACACCAACTTCGACCCACCTCTTAGCATGGGTCGTTGTGAGCGCTGTGTGATCGAAAATGATGACGTCATTAGTGATGTTTTTTGTCACCACAAATGCTACGTTCCATTAGGGACTTACAACAACCATGTTCACGACCGCGATTTATCCCGTTCCACTTGCTTGCCGGCGTTACAATCGTAAACCCAAGTGGAACGGCTATACGACCCACCTCTTGACATGGGTTGTTGTGAGCGTTGTGTGATCGACTTTTTGCGAGACAGTAATGTCACTCAAGGAGGCCGCAGAACGAGACAGGGAGAGAAGTCCTGCAGCGCGTGCCAATGCGTCTTCTCGAGGTCGCCGGCCTTCAGCTAGCACCCGGAGAGGCAGGTACGCGCATTACTTCCCTCCCTGAGTTAGGTTCCGTTTACCGCGGGGGGCCTTTAGCTTGCTAGGAAGAGCAAAGGACCTTCTACCCCCGCACAACGAAGTGGGGTGTGTTCTCTCAGGGCACACTCCAGGCACTTTATTGCGCTGGATCGGCTGGGCGTAACTATGTTCTAAATCTCAGCCTTTCCAACACATTCAAAGCGCAGGGTCGTCAGGGAGGAGGGGGTTTTTAGTGGGTATTGGGGTTGCTCGCCCGTGCAGCAACGCTCGGAGTCTTCCACACTATTCTGTGACGTCGATCGCGGACGGAGCGCTGCCAAGAGCATACTATTGCTGCAGTGTTATCGCCCCCGACCGACGCGTGTCGTTCCCCTAGCAACGACCCAGTTTGTGCGTAAATCGGTTAAGCATTTTCCCTCGCCTCAAAACCAAAAAAAAAGAGCGTTGTGTGATCGAAAATAATGACGTCTTTAGTGACGTTTTCGGCACGACTAGAACGATCGCGGTCGCCTTGTGGAACCGCTAACTGAGCATTTTCGGCATTGTGAGCTACTAAAGGAACGCGTTCTTTATTATTACTGTGTTAGAATTATATTAAAACAAGACATGAAAAGTCTCTATCTTATCAAATGACGGAGAAGTAGGTTAATTGAAAAAATCTGTATGTAATATGCCGCTTCGCAATGATTTAGCATGTACTTATGGTAAATAGAACATTTTGTTCAAAGAACACCCTTTCCATTGGTTTGCCGTATGACATTCCTTCACAGAAACTTATCCTTATACGCTACACTATGATTTGGTATATTAATAGAGGAAGTATTCATTTTTTCAATTTTAACCGATGAAGTTCCCGACAAGGGTAATTGATTTTACGAAAATCTAATGATACCACTTTAGTTTTCGACAAAATCGGCCTGGAGACTCCTTTGGGTGTTTTTCTCTATTTCGTATAGTTTAAGATTTGGCCTTGAAGGCTCCCTTGAAAAATTCACTCTGTTAATATATAATTTAAAGTATTATCTAAGTACTAAAGGAAAAAAGTCGTGGTAGCGTATTGGCTAGCGCACGCGTCCCAAGCTCAAAGGGCGCGGGTTCACCCTGGCCGGAACGCATGCACCACTTAGGCAGTTTTCTGACCTAATGTGTATATTGTTACGTGCTAAAAACGGTAAAGGAAAACATCGTGATGCAAACTGCACATGGAGGTGACCGATGTGTCAAGCTGGCTAAGCCGCCTTGGACAAGCGTGACGGGTATACTGTCCGTTTTCCTATACTCTGGTCTAGAACATATTCAGTTTATTGTTAGACAGGTCTTGAAAAATCATAATGATGTTTTCCGATTAAGATTCTAACCCCCGTCATTGAGTTTCGGATACAAGTGCATTAATCACTAAGCTAAAGATAAATAATAATTAAAGTTAATTTTATGCACTTTCCAGATAAACTAGAAACCTACAAGATTGAAGGTATATACCAGAAGGGCAGCAACGTGCTGGGTTTGGTGTGCTTCAGTATAGTACTGGGTATAACGTTAGGAAAGATGGGTGAGCAAAGTAAGCCACTTCAGGACTTCTTTCATGCGCTATCTGAAGCTATGATGATCATCACTGGATGGGTTATTTGGTAAGTGTTATTGAAACTTCGAAATCCAAAATTAAAAGTCAGTTTTTATTTATTGGTGAAGCACAGCAGCCAGGCTGACGGCCTAACTGTGATGCAAAGTGGTTACCGTCGCCTTAGGACATTAGCAATATCAGAGGTCCTGCCAATATGCCGCCGGCCTTGAAGGAGAAACTAGAACTTGGCCACTGATGCCGGAACACAACTCAAGGTTGTTATGAAGGCATACTCTAGACCAGGGGTGGTAGCCATCCAGTCGGGCAAGTACCCTACCACCTGGCTGTGGGTTCTTTTGTCGCCACTTACGACAGGCCGCCCGGTCGCAGGAAATTCTATTTTTTCTCCGTTCCTGCACGAATAGTATATATCCATTATATATCTGATCTGTTTAATCTTATAAATCTGTTGGGGGTGCTGACTTTGTCAGCGTCGCTAATTCGGTCCAGCAAATTTCGAAACTGAATCTCTGTCTGTGTCTTAAATAAATTAAGTAACGGATTTAAATGAAAATTGGCACAGAGCCGAAGTACCTTGTATCCCAGGTCAAAACTGAGGATACTTTCATTCCGATCAATGACGTTGTTTCCATGGAATAAACCAATACAGCCAATAAAATGGCGCCGCTGTCGAGTTATTTTGTTGCCGCCTGGCCGCAGGAATTAGTAGTCTTTTCCGTTCCTGCACGGAGAAAGGTATGCCGAGGATTAACTATTAAGAGCTCATCTCACATATTTTGAGTAACTGCTTTGTTACAGTTTCTCCACATAAAAATTCTACCTCACATAGTAAAAAGCCCTGCTATATATTCTTAACCGACTTCAATAAGGAAGACATTCACAATTCGACTGTATGTTGCTTTTTTGTTTGTGTTTGTTAAGCGATTTCTCCGTCAATTGTGCACCGATTTTCGGATTTTTTTTTTGTTCGAAAGAGGTGGTCCCATTGTCACCAAATCAGTATCTGATAAGTGAAGTGAGGAATCGAGAACAACCCTCGAATATTATAGGCACATACAACGTGTTTCATATATTTTTATTTTCTAAAGCTATTCAAGGACTGATTTGCTTAAGTCTAGTAGTAGACAATAAAAAAATTGACAAAAACAAAACAGACGTCAAAATAACAAAAAAAAAGAAAAAAAAATTTGCTACATCGTGAAGTTGGTGTCGAGTAAAACATAAAAATTACTATGTTTTGCAATTTTGTTTATTTTTGGCACCGACTACAAGATGTTGACTTCAAGGTGTGATTTCTTTTTTAATTTTGAACCAACATAACTGTTTTTTGTAGGCTATTCCTTGTTCAACATTTATTGTACCTAGTTTTTTAAAAACGTACTTTCAATTTTTGGTGAACAATAAAGTGTTTTCATTCATTCAACCTGCACATATTTGCACTACTAACATAACTTATATTATATACTATAATTTTTACGAAGGTGAGTTTCATTATTCAACTCCAACTTAAGTACTTAGGAATCTGTTGTACATCTCTTTGCAGGCTTTCGCCGCTCGGTGTATTCTTCTTAATAACAGCGAAGATAATGGATATAGATTCATTTGCCGATTTGATTGGACGGCTGGGCCTTTACTTTGTGACTGTACTCCTTGGATTGTTCCTACACGGATTCGGGACATTGAGTCTTTTGTTTATTTTGGCCACGAAGAAACTGCCATGCAGATATCTCGCTAAGATGGGACAGGTCATGGCCACTGCTTTTGGTACTGCGTCAAGGTAAGATAAATAATTGCAGATGATTTACTTTTGTTGCTCGGTAGCGATTTTGGAAATTAAGGGAGCTTTATATTTTCTAAGTTATGTCTGTCTATGTCAGTATTTTTTATATTTATGGTAGGTTAAATTAGCCACTAACTGGTGGGTTACAATAGCCACTTAGGTATAGATAGGTTAACATATAATAACAGCCCACAAACGTCGCACTGCTGGACTAGGGCCTTCCACCATAGGGGAACGGACAATGTACCTGCCACGTTTGTCCAAGTCGGCTTCGCAGGTATGACACGTCGGTTATGTCAATGTGCAGGTTTCATTATGATGTTTTCTTTCACCGTCGTTAACACGTGGTAAACTGGTAATTGTAATAATATGCACATTAGGTTAGAAAATTGTCAAGTGGTACATGCGTTCCGGCCAGGATTCGAAGCCGCGCCCTTTGAGTTTGGGATGCTTGTGCTAGCCATTACGCTACCACGACTTGAAGATTAACGTAGCAACTTGCAAATGGTTTAAACTAGCTTATAGGTTGATTAATATAGCCACTTAGAAGTGGGTTAAAATATCCACTTTCGTAGATTCACATTACCAATAGAAGTGTTAAAATAATGTGTAACCCCTTATGCTGTGTCTAAAACTACCAATAGACGCGTCAACTTCACAATTCCATTCTCCAATAGTGGTCCTTTTGGTCTATGATTTATTACTGAAAATTTTATCGCTCAATCTCATCTTTTTGAACAGTAATTGATTTTTTTGGAAATAGTAGGAAAATAATGCACTTTAAGAAAGAAATTCAATAATTTGCAAGATTATTGAAGAGTATGAATTTTTCTTCCATGATTATGAAAAAACTGTGGTAGCTTTATGGCTCACGCATTCACAAGACATCTCTACTTTGGAAATTTTCTAACCTAACTTGCATACTTTTTACAACTACAAGATGCTGAGGGTCACGCAAAAATCGAGATAACCGATGTACAAAACCGCCATTCCGTATTGTTGAAACATAGCGGATATTATGTCTGTTGTATCTTAAAAATGAGGAGACCCGATTCCTAGTCGTGAGATCTTTACTGTCAAATATAATGGGTATTATTGGTTTTACCAAAGAATTTGAACTTATCGTCGATAACAGTTTATAAACCTTTGCAAGACTTTTTTTTCAGTTCAGCAACAATGCCCATTACGATTGGCTGTTGCGACGACATGGGCTTAGATCCTCGAATCACTCGTTTCGTCATTCCCATTGGAGCCACTATTAACATGGACGGCACTGCACTCTACGAAGCCGTTGCAGCTATATTTATCGCGCAGCTACGGCAGGTCGACATGTCGTTTGGCAAAATCGTCGCTGTTAGGTAATTTTTTTATTAATTTATCTCATTTTCATCGCAAGTATTTATTGTAACTTTTTGTTAATTTATTGGTCGACTACAGAAGATAGGTTGCTGGCATACCTGATGGAAAGCGGTTCAGTGTCACCAATTATGACACACTTTTTGATTAAATCCATATCGTAACACTGTGGGAAAACCTCAGCTGGCAGCTCATTCCAAATCCTCAGGGTGCGCAAGAGAAAAGTTCTAGAGAAACGTTGCGTACATAAGCGAAGTGGCTCAAGGAAGTAGGGGTGAACGCCCAGCCGATGGCGAGCGGTACCATGGTAGAAAGAAGACGAAGGCATAATTATGAACAGTTCCTCAGAATAGTCTCCATTATACCGTCAATAGAATACGTAGAAAGACGCAAATTTCTCCGAAAATCATTAGTATCTAGATTGTCTGTGAGTATGGGATCATCAACAACATAAACGGTTCGACGTTGAATACAGACCAGGAGATTAAGCTGGAAGGCAGATACTCCAGCCTACAGTTGTGTGAGCAGTACTCTATATGTGGCCTCACTTGAACTTGAACAGATTTAGCAAACTCAGCTTCTTGGAGGCAAGTTTTGCCTTGCCTTGTAGAAGGCCCCTGAATTGCAAATCGGTCGTAATGTCGATACCGAGGATCCCGATACTCTTGGGAGGTGGTAAGAGAAATTCCCCTTGGAACAGAAGCGCTTGCACGAATGCAGTTTTTTTGGCTATACTTGATTACGATTGTTCTAAACTTATCATAGACTAAAATTATTTTCAGATTTTTGAGCGTGACAGGTCCTGTTACTCTATAATACTTATATGGTTGTTTGCAGTGTGACAGCGACTGCGGCAAGTATCGGTGCAGCAGGTATCCCACAGGCTGGTCTTGTCACAATGGTTATGGTACTAGACACTGTTAATTTACCAGCTGAAGACGTATCCATTATCCTTGCTGTTGACTGGCTGCTGTAAGTACTTATTACTTGATATAAATGCAACTGACTAAAATTAATGCGTGATGAACTACGGAATGGTACAACGGGTAATGTCATTGCTAAGGAGCAATCCATACTGGAACAAGTTAATTTTTGTTCACTGATGGGCGTAAATTTCCTTAAGTTTATGCCAAATACTCGTATCCCAGTCTTCCGCCTTCCTCATACTCCCGCCACTGGCGCCTTGCGAAGGTCGTCAATTCACTAGGCTGGGCCCTCCAGCTTAGTGAAATTCCTACACTCAGGTTAACAAAATGCAATTTTCCCTCCAGAATTCGTTTGGTCCATTGGCCGTTAGTCCTGCGACAAATGTTATTGAGACATTGTCACTTCATCTTACTAATTTTATGAGCTATGTATGCAACCTTAGTTCTTCTACAAATATTATTGATAAGGAGCCGTCTATAAAATAGGTACGTCACGCTAAATTTTGCTCTTTGGACCCCTTCTCTCTGGTCAGGCTGCTTTACGCTTTCTGGAACGCCCCTATAAGTGCCACATTCCAAAAAATATAACCCACTGTCTCTTTATTGCCGATGCAAATTATTAAAGTCACGTTTCCTTATAGTCCCTTGTCACAATTTGCTCCGCTAGCGATATCTCACCGCCCCTGTATACGAACGTACTTTATAGAGGGCCCTAACTGCCCCTAAAGGACACCCAACATAGCTCGCTCCATAGCCCCCTAATCTACTTACAGTTGTTAAATCGCTCTAAGTGTCCACCACCATTTCTTGGCATGATATGTTACGACGAAATGCTGTCTAACCCAATCGGCTCCTTATATTGACTTTCCTCTCGAAGTTCTGTTTTCCACTTGTGCACTTCCAAATTTGCGAAGGGTGCCATTAAACATACACCAATCCTCGAGACCCAACCTTCGAGCGGACTCATTTCGTCCGAAGTTTCCTAAGTCCCGTCGAAGTGCTAGCCAGGATTGTATTGATATTATAATTTATCACACTTGTTGACGGTAACATGTATTATCGTTTCTTCTTCCAGAGACCGTTTCCGCACTACAATCAACGTGGTGTGCGACGCACTTGGCGCGATTATAGTAACGGCTTTGTCCCAAGGTGATATCGAAAAAACGCGTACAATAGAAAACGATAGAGAAGTAGCGCCTTCCCACGAACTTAATGAACTAGAAAAGGGCGATCACTGAATTAGCCAATAACGTCCAAAACGTTGCTTGTATTACGTTATAACGTTTTAACACAATGTAAACCGATGCTTAAAATAACGTAACGTTATTTCACAATGAGTGTTAAATGTAATAACAATTAGCTTATGTCAAAATGACATTGACATTTTAGAAAGTAAAATGAGAAAAAAATCATATCACTGAAAGTATTATGTCCGGTGTTCTTTGTGTGAGAATTAATGTTCATTGTTATATAATTTAAAACTAAATTTAATTATGTTATTCAAAATTATAAGTTTTGAGAAAAAAAATCATGTATCGTGTTGAAAGTTTAAGCTTGATTTCCTAAGTGTTAGCTTTAGTAAAAAAGCATTGATGTATGTACATATATTACTTACTACTTTGTGTAAGATACGTTCTTTCGTTTTTCGTCGTCAGTTTCTTTTTTTTGCTTATGGCCGGTACCTAGATCTTAGTATTCATTCGCTCGTGTTACCGTCGGTTGAATTTTGACATTACTCGTATGAGCTTATGTTAAAGTTGAACCAATAGGCAAATGAACGGTCGGTAAAATACAGAAATCGGCCATTAAACAACAATAGAAAACATAATAATTTACGACAAATAGTCGGTGTTTAGAAAAAGCTTATATTAGTCAATGTGTTCTTTAGGTGCCATACTAGTTGACCTGGTTTATTTTGAATGCTGGGGCTTCATCTGCGTTAGTGTTAAAGATTTAGGCTATGGATGAATGCGTCTTACGTAAATCGTTAAAAAATAACGTCGTCAACGCATAGCTACATTTGTATATATGTATACATATGTTATCTGTATATTAATTAATTAATATTTAACGTCTAAATAAATAAATTTATTTTTCGTAATCAGTTGAAGACGGCGTAGTATGGCGGTTTCATTCCATATTCGTTTATTCTAGCATACATTGTCTATTCACATCACAAACTTTTATGGGCGTGTTCTCTTGTAGCTCACAACGCTCAAAGTGCTCTTCAGCCGTTCCACATAGCGACCACGATCGTTATGGTAAACGCGAAAACGTCACTAATGAAGGCATAATTTTCGATCACTTAGCGCTCACAACGACTATCGACACGGTGATAAAGGCGCGATTTTCAAATCAATCATACAGCAACCAATGAATGACATCAACGCTCCATAATCCGTTCCACTTGATTTTCTGATTGTTACGCCCGCAAACAAGTGGGACAAGAGAAATCGCGGCCGTGAGCGTGGCCGTTGTGAGCTCCAGGAGGAACGTAGCCCATATCACCATAAATAGAGATAAGAACTTAATAAGGGAATCAAGGATTATACAATAGTAAATATAAAAATATAAGTGCTCCAGTTTATAAGGGAGATATCTCATTTCTAGTAATTGGTGAAATAAAGTGGAAAAATATTTTCAGGGGGAATTTTACAATATTTTTGAATGCCCAATTTTTAGTAGTTTTAAAACCAAACTGTAATAATATTGTGGCTCTCAATATATTTTTATATGGATGTATTGTGTAGTGAATATTTAATATTATATAAATATTCTGTAGTCAATGTGCCATATTTATATACAAGCTGTTACATGACTTTACTTTACTAAAAAATATAATACTAATTTATGGCAGTGATTATGTTGCCATACGATTAATTTCCACCACATATTGTCCAGTCATACAGTTTTTAGCTGAACAAATTATAACAGTCCAGTATAATAGTAACTTCATGATTACACGGTAAATATATTTAGTTATTAATTTTTAAATATTTTAGGTCTTTAAAGCTATCCTTAAAGTCATTTGATTTTCAAATTGCGAAGGTATTACACGTACTATGTATATGCGGTTAGCCGCATTCCACTCAACTGTCCGTACACACAACTTAATACCGACCAGCCGCACAATGAGCCGCATAGTGTGTAGAAACCGTCCGGATGACCGGCGATGGGGCTGCAGCACTTCGAGCGACCCGACCGGTTTGCCGGCAACCAAAATATAGTACAAAAATCAGTTTTACATAGTTTTTATCACCTGTCGTGGTCAGCCGGAAGCCTGACCGGACTAACGGCTAACCGCAGTGTGTATGAGCGCTAAGTTTGGCAAACATCTTTCGTACTTGATCTTATAGAAATATAGAAAACTTCTTTTAACAGTTAAACAGACTCGACTAATAATGTTTCCAGACCCTTTGTAGATATACAATGACCTAAAAACAAAGTGTTTGTGTTACCTTTTGTACAAAGGAATTTAAAGCATTCCAGTTATTTAAACATTGAAATATTTTATCGATATAATAACTTATTTAACATTTCTCGATCGTTTTAAACGATTTAAAATTAAGTATTTACATTAGCTGAATGGTTTCTCTATTTGCTATGTGTGTTGGAAAGAGAATATAGTAAAAAAAACTTCTGGCTACTAAATCTCTCATTTGCATCTGGCTGGAATCTGATTTTCCTTTTGTAACTCTTTGAATTTGTCTCGTTTTGCTATAGAAAATTTGTCTATGGTTATGTCAAACCCTGTCTGCCCGTGATGCCATATATCATCGGTGCATTAGGGAGATACACGAGCGGTGCCTCACTTATCGATAACAATACCTTTTCATAGTAATAATATCGACATCACACTGGTTCGTCACTACGCCTCCCACTAGGCCTATAAGTGTGACAGAGAGAGACATAGGTGTAGATATATTGTATTGCTCCAAAGGCAGCGAGTGGTTGACACAACTTCAGCACACTGTTGTAACGTCAAAATCCATGTTATTTTGGTGGAAGAATACATAATTATGCAAAGTTTGATTATAAAAATAGTTTATTCTTATTATAACCACAGTGTAAGGAAAGTCATCCAAATTGTGGCCAAAATATTGTAAGTAATTTAAAGTATAGTGTAATATTAGATGAGTATTCTCATCGTAAGTTTACAGAATCTTATATTAGTATTTAAATGTAACTGTATCTATACTTTATTTATTTAAATTATATTTGTAATGTTCGCATTGTTTAAAATATCCACGAACAACTAAAAAATAACTAAACTACCGAAAAAATCGTCCAGCTAGTTATTTGCTTTAATTTATAACGTAACGTTATGAAAACGTTACCGGCTAGTTATTTTGTGTTCACAATATTTTGTAGTAAACACTTCGAGTATCTAAACAAAATTCAGACCAAAATAGATTAGTGCAAGGCATAAATAAGTACAAAATTTTATTGGTGGTATGTGGAATATAAATGTTTAGGTATAAATTAAATTATTATGTTTGGATGTTATTTTAATAAAAATTTGTGAACTTAAACTGTTTTATTTATTTCAAAATTATAGGTCAATGAACATGTGTACTTTTTAAGTTTCTTTTTTACTTCTTACGTAACATACATAAAGATACGTCAAAACCATCGTTAAGCGTAGCAAAGGATACTCTGATAAGGTATATTTTTTAAAGGAGAAGAAAAGACAACACATTTTCAAATATTATATTTTATATATAAAAATCACTTCTCACAGTAACTAGATAGACTTTGGTACAAAATTCGCTTATATCGTCGTATTCTTCCTTATATCACCTCACAGCCAATGTACACTTTCATATTACGCTAAACTTTTAACATTTTATAATATAAATTAAAATCTAACAAAGACCTTCTACAGTGTGCATAAACTTATCAAACAATTACTAATAATGAGAAGAGTTTTAATATAGTACTTGCAATTCATTCAAAATGAGCGGGCTTTAATCGTAGTTGAACATGTATATATACAGGCACATTGCCATAGTGTAGTTCCGTGTGTGACGGAACGATCATTTGCGAGCATGCTGTTCAATATAGAGATGGAAGCTATTATGAAAACCAGCTAAGTAAATAACGGTTGTTCACAACATAGCCACTTCTAACTTGTACGTGGGTGGGGGTTCAAGAATAAGCTCACTTTCGCCGCGCATAAAACGCAGGCGACGGTTGTAACCAGAAAGCTCAAACTTGGTACCCCAGTCGTAGGCATGGGGGAGCAAAGCATCCAGCTCGTCAGTAGCATTAAACTGCTGGGTCTTACGATATAGAACAAGCTTACTTTTAACAGCCATGTAACCCATGAGCGTTGTCTGTCGTAAGGCTCTAAATATCTATAAGCGGGTAGCTATGACGGCTAAGATAGAATAAGGGTTGAATCCCGAGATAATCAGAACCATGTACATAGCGGTAATCAGGCCAATAATTATGTATGCCTCCAGCGTTTGCGCTTCCGGGAAACATATGTGTGCGAAAACAACTCTACACCATCCAGAGGGGCTTCGCGCAGAAGATTGCCAAAACCTATCGCGCTGTCTCACTCAATGACGCACTCATCTTAGCCGTGCTACCACCATTGGGTCCTAGGATCTAAGAGGTGGCACGGTTAAACGAGTGTAAGCGAGGGAGACCCACCCACGAACAGGATAACAAAGAAGAGTTAGAAGAGCGTGTGAGCTTTGGGCACGCTCCCCACCCCGTTTCAGAGCCGGGCCTTAGGTACGACTCCAAGATTGATATGCAGCCTGAATCAGTCGATCCGTTACAGCTGCCCGAGTATATCGTGTATACCGATGGCATCAAGATCGGCGGGATGGTAGGCGCCGCATTCACTAATTGGCGGGGTGGAGTGGAGATCTAGGCCAAGCGAATGAAGTTGAAGCCGTTTTGCATGATCTTCCAGGCCGAGCTGCTCGCAATCATGACCTTGGTAGCCATGCTGAGCGATTTCAGGTCTTCGCTGGACTCGGTCTGCAATCCGGACACGCTCCACCCCTTTGGCTTCCCTATTCGTCAGAACCTAGCGATGCTGATAGGGAAAGGGTACAACGCCCGGCTGTTATGGGTCGGGCTCATGTCGGCAGTGACCGAGCAGATGAACTGGCTAGGCAAGCGGCGACGCAGTTCGATGCGGTCTCTCTATACGATAAATGTCCCGTTTCACGAAGCTCTTCTACCCCACCGTATATGCTGCACGTTGCATTTTTAAGGATGCGAAGCTGACACTACACTGGACCCAGGCGTTAAGTGGACATGGAGGGTTCGCGACATATCTGCATCTATTTAAGTCAAGGGATATTCCGGAATGCTTTGCGATTCTGGAAGTAACGAAACTATCCAACACCTGTTACTAGAGTGCTTAGCATACAGCCGGCCCAGGTGCGACCTCGAGACTTTTACAAAAACTAAGATTACCAAGGAAAGAATTTATGATTTGATGTCAGGTAAAGACTCGAGGCCGCACCTGGAGCAGTTTTGCACACCGTTAGTAAGGAAGGCGCTAAAGTGCAACAGTAGGAGATAATGGTATGTATATAATTATATTAAGTAGTATAGAATAATTAGAGTGAACAAGATCTGACTTGAAATAAGTATAAATATGTAAATAAGAAATAAATACGCGATTTAGATAAGAACACGTAGATCTAAAAGAACTGTTCACTAATATCCCTGACTATGTTAGAGGTGACGCCTGGCTTGAAAGGCCAGAATTAATAAACAAAAAAGTTGTCTATCAACTCTCCAGCTGGCTAATGTTTGTCGAATAAAACCAGCAATTGACAAGTTTCAGACTAATAGACCGTTCCTACGTCTCACCAGCCATCTTACTACCGGTTAAAATTGATTTATGGCCAATTCTTACATAAATCTTGTCGGCCGTTCATTTGCCTTACTATCTGTAAAAATTTGACATAATAGTAATGTTAAAAGTCAAGCGATGGTAAAGCAAGTGAATGAATAGTAAGATATAGGAACCGGCTATTGGCTGTCAGTTAATGAGTTATTTATGCGCGGTTTCTGAGGTACTTTTAACTGTAGTTTATCTGTTCGTTAGCGCCATCGATTCAATAACTTATAAAATTGCGTTTTTGAACACACCATCGTACGATAGTTAAACTAGGTTCAACCTAACTGACCAATATTAGGCGTTTATTTATTCCATATCTTTTGTTTGATGCAAGATGATATTAGATATTTCTTCTTAAATAGATCCATCTAGTGGCAAGTTTTTGTACTAGTTGTAGGTTAACAGTTAACTTAAGTTTATCTATTACTTAGCTTTATGGAATCAATTGTTATTGAACTCATAATGCGTAACCTCAGAAACCGGTCATTAGTCAGCTATCAGCTGGTTTTGTAGCCGGCTATTGTATCATCTTTAGATAATGGTATAACCATCCAGAGTGCTTAGTGAGGGTATTATTACTAATCGATCACGTTCCAAGTTAACGCAATTTTGTATGGTACGATTTATGTTGCCCTTCACGCTTACGAGACGAACGTGATCGAGTATTATGTTTTTTGAATTTTCTGTTGGTTACGCATCACTAGTCCAATCATATCTTTTGATCTCGCACACAGAGATCCGTGTTTACCAAAAGTAATGCCCGCCTTCGTGAATTGCTAGAACTATATATAAATAACTGTTTGTAATTTGCTAATATGAGTGCCCTATATCTAAAAATAACTGCTATTGAAACACAAAGAAAGCTAATGATTATTGGCAAATAAGAAAGTTGGGGTAGTATACCTAGACTTATGGTCTGTCAGTCAGTCTTATAGAGTAAATATAATATCTATAACAACTGAAATTCTTTTATATGGAATGTTTAGTTTCTTTTAATGACGCTTCATTTGTCTTATGAGTATCTTAGAATTGATTAAAACTAACTTACGTTAACAAACTTATGGTACTGATCTTGAAACAACGTAACCCAAGTAGAATAAGATTGACGTTTTCTTATAATTATGTGACGTTAGTGTTGTTTTGATGAATACATATTTCTATTAAAATAATTGAAATCTCAATTTGGTTTTCTATTTAATGAGTAAGTATATAATTATAACTAAATCTAAATGTCGAAAATAATCATCGCTTAACAATCAGTGCAACTTCTAAGACATATAATGCAGCATGGTTATTGATAGTTCAGTTGAGTGTTACTTGAACAATAATAACAGCCCATAGCTTCTCAATGTTAGGGAATGGACAGTGTAGCCGTACGCTTGTTCAAGAGGGAATGACGGTTTCCTATTATATTAATGTACACTGTGAATGGCGTTTTCGACACACTAGTTATTTCGATGTGCAGGTTTCACCACAATATTTCCTTGTACTGCCAGCACATGGTAACAATATGCACATTAGGTCTAGAAAACAGCATAAATGGCGCTAAAGCTTCCCACGTTTATTTAGAAATGCGGCTTTTTTATATTATTATTAATACAAATATGGCATTAACATTAAACCTTAAAACTAATGACAAGGCATGGCACAAACCTTACTAGCAAACCGTTGGTACAACTATATTCAACCGACCCAAGATATGTTTCGGGACTAACCCCCTTAAAGCTTTATTTTACACAGTCACTTATCCCTATATTACCACATTACCACTGGACACTGGCTGCTGTCATTTTTTATGCTTATATGACTGACGCCATTTTGGCGCTGATTGTCAAGGCGCTGAATGTGAGAGTCTCAGTGAACTATAAAGCTAACACGATAACTTGACGCGCTGGGTTACAAATGATCAAAAAATTAAAATCTAAAGTCATAAAACACCGTGATAATTACTAGAAAATTCCAACCAAAATTAAGAATAATTTAAGTTTTGTAATATTCTCTATATAAAACATGATATTAAGCAATGTTAATTTTTAGAAAATGGTAACCCTGCGCGTGAACGGAGTAGAGTTCCAGAGACTCGCCAGTGGCGCTTCAAATTGACCCAAAAACATGTTATTATAATAATTTATATGCAAAAAACAATTCAGTAGTAATAATAGAGATCAGTGTACAAAGTACGAAATTAAAGTATATAAATTAAGATAAAAAAACATGCATGTATGATTTTTACATTTTTAATCGTAACTTACTGACTTATCGTTAGATAGTAGGTAACACTTTTTTACAGCTTATGCAAGAGATATACTAATTTAGGACTTATTTTTATGTCATTCGCTTATATATCAACAACTTCAATTATAATTAACAGTATTATGCATTTTCAACGCCCTTACATTAATCTCACATTGTTCTTAACGACATCATCGATTATTTATGTCATATATTTTACATGTTCTTCTAAAGAGTTTTAAGTCTCATCAAGATTACTTACGAAACTGAAGTCGCATAAGTAAGATGAAATTAACCAACTCGATTGAAGAGGCAGACTCATTTGAAAACCTTAGGCGTAGGAGCTATATAAGTAGCATGGGGCCGCTCATTACCTCTTTCATACTTACAATCGTATTCATATTGAGTGAGATCAAGTTTGTAGTATTCTTTATGGTGCTTAAAGAATACTTCCAAGAATATAAGAATATTTTTTTAAATTATCTGTGCAGGAACGGAGAAAGAATAGAATTTTCTGCGGCCGGGCGGCCTGTCGTAAGAGGCGATAAAACAACTCATAGCTGGTGGTATGGTATTTGCCCGTCTGGTTAGCTACCATCCCTGGTCTAGAGTACGCCGCTATAACAACCTTGAGTGATGTTCCGGCATTCGTGGCCAGGTTCCAGTCTCCCTTTAGAGAGAGGCAGCACATTCATCCATCCATAGGCGATGGTAACCGCTTTCCATCAGGTGGGCTTTCTGCCTGTCTGCTGAACTCACGCAATAAAATAAAAAAAAATACTGCAAACTAACTCAATATGAATAAGACCGTAAATATACTAGAAGCGGCGTGTTGCGGGACATATACAAGAGGCTCGGGGCGGGTGAGGTGCGGTTGGATTTATAGTAAGTACGAAACAAGTAGGCGCCCGCGCCACGCTGGCACCACGCTTGTGCCGCGCCACGCCACTAATATATAATGTCCCGCGCCTTACGTATTTTTGTGTATTAATTATAAATTTGTCTAAGATAATTTTCGATTCTTAGAAACATGGAAAAGAGTACTAAAATGACAATCGCCCAGTAAATAACTTAACTCCGAAAAGATCCTAAGTCCTCATGACTAGATGGCGCCACAAGCCTTCGTTTACTTGTTAAGATTTTTTTAATTAAAAATTGTTTTTTTTAACAAATCAAAAATAAGTCTCTTTGCAGTTTTTAAGTAGTCTAGTAAAAGAAATACTTTAAATACTAAAACCCGTGATGCTATTTTTTATATTATTTACTTATATGAGATTTACTTGCCAGTTGTCATTCATAAAATACAATTAAAACATGTTTTAATGAAGCTCATTAAAATGTTCATCGCTCTTTAAAATGCAGTTTAAAAAAAATGTATTTATCATAATTAATAATGCAATTATGAAAAACATTTTTTTTACGTACCGATAAACTTCGTATCTTACCGACTATTCATTTGCCCTACTATCGGTTAATATTTGACATAAGCTCCGTACAAGTAAGGTCAAAATTCAACCGATGGTAAGGCAAGTGAATGTAAAGCAAAAGATATAGGACCCAGGACGTTCCATTTGTAGCTCACAAAAACAAAACGTTCCGTAAGCTGTTCTACAAGGCGACCGCGGTCGTTGTGGTCGTGGCGAAATCGTCACTAATGACGTCATGATTTTCGATCGCACAACGCTCACAACGACCCATGTTAAAAGGTGGGTCGAATAGCCGTTCCACTTGAGTTTACGATTATAACGCCTGCAAGTAAGTGAAACGAGAAAAATCACGGTCGTGGACGTGGTCGTTGTGAGTCCCTAATGGAACGTAGCCCATATGTCGCTCTGACTTAGACTACGAAATAATAAATAACATAACAGCCAGCTATCAAATCCGTTATCGGAACAACGTTATTTCACATCACTGTGTCCAACGTTTCACATTATAGTTTCTGCTATACAAAAGCGCTACTAACGTAGCACGGCTTCAGTTACACCATACCGTTGCCGACGTGATTATTATTGATGGTATTCCAGTGTTTTTGGGTTCCGTTATGCGTTGCGTACGCTGAATCTCGTCGGCTGTTTCGATCGCTGCCAAATGAGTGCCTCGTCCTACTAAGCGTCGCTGCTGAGATTTCCATAGAATCGCCGTATGGAAGGCGGGAACCTCGTCTGCCACTGCCGCTTCTACAACGGAAATTCTGAAAGTTAAATACCGTTATTAAGATAAATCATGCTTGAAACACAACTTAAGAGCACAGAGCAAGTAAAGACGACAAACTAAAATTAAATTAAAAAATGTGTGTGTCAGCTCCGAGTCACGACTGGAGTTTACTTCTTAAGTACAATTGTCTTTGAATAATAGAGTGATGGGTATTATCTATAATATTATAAAATTCTAATCACACCATGCCTGTAAATTAAAGCAATTTAAAAAAAACAACTGGATTAGACGATATAAGCGATGGAGAACACGATACGATTTTTTTTAGATTTCTTGTCTTTTTGTTTGTTCGGAATTCACATAAAAACTACTGAGCCGATTTCGATGCGGTTTTCGCTGATATACAGCTAATAATTTTAGACTTAAACTTAAGCGCACCAGCCGTACGAGCGTGCCGCAGTAGCGGCCGGCGAGTGTCAGAATAGACTGCTCACCATCGTCACAATATAACGAAATGAACGAACGAAAAAATGTTTCCCAGACATAGTGGATGCAGAAGGGAGAAGCACTGTTCCCCTCCCCACTACTTAAAATTGATAAAGTTTAACCAGAAAATATCTGTCGTGTTAGCTATATAAAAAAAAAATAGATAAATAATATTTCAACATACGTGGCCAGCTTTGATAGATCTTCTATTTCTATTGAACACCCCATAAACGATGGGATTGGCACATGAGTTTGTGCACGAAAACAGCCACATAGCCTTCTGTACCGCTTGGTCCAAGTTTTTCAACGAGTCCCTATCTATCCAATACCTGAAAACAACACGAAAATGTAGGTTATGTACTTGAAACATTCTTAAATAAATTCTAATTTATCGTTCATATAAAATTCAGGTGTTAAAATAACTTTTGATGATCACTTTTAAAATATCTTGATAGATTTTTTTTAGTTAGGTACCTACTGGCTGCTACTATTTGACTCGTGAAATATATGACGCCTTGATCTACAACGCTTGTAAGTAGTTAAATTAATTATTCCACACATAAATAAAAAGTTATTCCGTCTTTCTTCTAGAAGACTTCCTCTACATAATTTCACTGCACAATTTAACAAAATTATTATCTATTGAATATATAAATTAAATTAATTTTATGTTGCATTTTTACTCGTACACGTGCGGTTGCATATAAGACCGCGCCTTGGCAACACTATGACCATAGATAATAAATACACTTGACTATGACCATGATGGCTATGTTCCAGAAGGAACTTACAACGACCACGTTCACAACCGCGATTTTTCCCATTCCACTTGCTTGCGGACGTTACAATCATAAACTCTAGTGAAATGGATTATGGTGCGTTGATGTCATTAACGACGAAATATACAAATGTCATTGGTTGATTTGAAAATCACGCTTTTTACAATGTTAAGAGATAGAGAGATAGAGAGCCAACGCAAAGTTCTTGACATGGGTCGTTGTGAGTGCTGTGTGATCGGAAATGATGACGTCATTAGTGACGTTTTCGTCACGACTATAACGACCGCAGTCGCTTTGTGGAACGGCAGACGGAGCGTTTTGGGCGTTGTTAGATACTAAAGGAACGCGTCCGATATGACTTGACGTGATTACATCAATGTAACTGTATTTACGACCGGGGCGCGGCTGTTGACATATACGTGGAATCTATTGGAGGTGGTCTGTGGCTCGTACTAAATCTATAAGTCACATTAACTAGAAGGTTTCGGTATTATGTATCTCAGGAGATTGACTGATAACTCTTATTTTTATTTCTTTATATTTTCCTTTCATGATTTTGCCAATTGCATACAACTTACCATAAACAATAACAGTAATAAGGAGACCAACACGTGAAGAAGACTAGAACAATGGTGACAGTCATTTTGAGAGTCCGTGCTTTCGCTCGGCCCAAGATACCGACGCCGCTGCGACGCATCCTATCTGTTTATGAAAATTAAAACATTAGAAGAAAGAAACAAAGAAAAATATCGCAAAATAATAATTAAAAAACAGTAAATACGTTTGTTTGTTATATATAAACACAATAAAATTAAAACATATTATAATATAATGTACGAAAAGATATAAATATTTTTAAGAAAATGTACATGAGATACACGACCATGAGGCGGGTAACTCAGTATTATGCTGTATCAAGGCTGACACAGCGCTGATTTTCAGTTCGAGCAGTAGTCCACCAGTCCAATAAGATTTGAGCCAACAAGTAAATTATTGGTTACCATCTTCAAGTTTGTGTATAATATTATATTTTTTTAAAAACGCCGTGCCGCCGTGTCTGTACATTGAAGCCATTTAAGAAAAAACATCTGGAATAGACTAGATTTTTTTTTTTGATTCCTTGTCTGTTTGTTAGAAATTCACGAGAAAACTACTGGGCCGATTCCGATGCGGTTTTCACTGGTAGACAGCTAATTCTTATACGTAAAATCTGCACTAATTTCAATTCCAATGCATTTCTTTCACGCATCGATAGCAAATTTTATGTAATAAATGCGTGATATTTTGTGTTTCGGGAATCCCACAGGAATTTCAAGTCAAGCGTGGGTAAAGTCGCGAGCATATCCTAGTTTTAAATAAAACGCTAAACACTAATAATAAAAACCATATAAATTATAAAAGTTAGATGTTCGATATTTGACATATGGATAGATAATATTAATAGAAAATAAATACTTATTTAATATACACAGATCCTATTCCATAAAAACACATCGGTTTTGTATCTATGAATCACAGCTTAGAACCGGTTTAAAATTAATTAGTTTTAAACGGTTATAACCGGTTTTAATGAACTAATCCGTTCGGAGTGTAAACCTTAAAAATATAAACCTGCATTAAATGGTTTATTCCGCAAGAATTACTTTCTCATTCTAACTCTAGTAACATGTGTTTGTGTGCGACTGAAAGCATTGCGCTTTAAAGGTGTACGGCAAAAACCAGTCAAGAAGTTCGAAACCGGTTCAAGCAACAAAAAAACCTATTTAACAATCTTTTGTAACCAAAAACCGTTTGTTTGAGGTGAAATTTAGAACAAAACCGAAAAGAACATCAACTATGTACATACACAGGCTTTAAGCGGTTGGACTTTTTTTACCAGATTCTAAGTGGGTGTGTAATGTTTTATTTTTAATACAACACTAGCAATCAGGAAGGTAGTATAAGTTATTTATGCAGACTTATATGTAAACGAGTGTGGGAAGAGCTTATGATCGCGTACACGTGAGGACCAGCCATTAAGTAGTTTCATTTAATACCCTCACCTTGTTTTCTTTGCGCGTAAAAGCCGATTTACAATATTCCAGCGGCTAAGTTCAAATTCGAACGAAGTTATTGCTGACTTCATGCCATCGTGTAAATTGATTTGAACTCAAGACCGCCGCACAGCGCTACCAAGTCGGACTGACTTCAATATTTCCGATTGAAAATTTTGAAGTCACTCCGCTCTCGCAAGTGAGTTGCTGGATTAATGCAACACTGAAACAGCCTTTACAAACGGTCTAAACGCCTATGCTTTAAGGCTCCTATATGGATCGATGGATGGATCTTAAGAAAATCCGGACGATCCATCGCGTCGAATTGCCGCTGTGTTGAGTGGCAATGAATGGCAAATAAACGATTGATCGAATTATTGTTATGATCATTCGTACGCGAAAAAAGACGTGTTTTTTATATTCAATTCAATACGTGCCAGCCCTCTTTGAAAATGCATAACGAACTTCTGTTCATTACTTATGTAGCGGTAAGTTTAATCCGGCTACAGAAGCAAAGAAAACTTAAAAAAGTGTGAGTTAAGAAATGGCTGTTAAAGCGAAATTAATATTCACATGTAAATAATTTAAACGAATTAAGATTCCACCCAAAGACTGGCACTACTACATGAAAATGACCGAAACGACTCATACACCTTCAATCTATCATCACGATATTCATGACTGTGTTGGTTTTTGTTGCGAACACAATCGTTCCGTATATGGGGGCCTACTAGACTGTCCTGTAAAATTCAACCATAATGGTCTAGTTATTTTGAGAAAAAATGCTAAAATGGCAACGTAATTTTAAATCCAAACGAATTATCTAATGGCGAAAATTGTTAAATAAGTGCTATGTGTAATAATACCAATAAACAGCGTAAGTCGTCAAAAAACAAACAAACAACAGAGCTCATTCAATACTACAAGAGTAACAATGAAAATCTTCAAAATGGCGGCCGATAGAGACCAAACAATAAATTAATATATTTTTATTTTTGACTCATACTAAAAAAATGTTATCATTAATATATCGATTCATTGACATATTAAATATTTATTTATTTAATTTTTTTCTATAGTATATAGATTTTATAGATATTATATAAAAACAGAAAGAAAGAAATATTTTATATTGGGACAAAAACAATACAGAAGATTAGCAAACAATAAGAACAGAATAAGTCCTAAATTTAAACCCGGTCTCAGCATATGCTAGCCAATTAAGATCAGAGTAGTTCTCCCGCCTGGGACCAGCAAGGACGAAGAACAATTCAAGACAAATAACAATAATACAATGCAGTTAAATAATGATAAAAAGATATTAACCAAATGCATAGCTATAACATTGATAAACTCAAAATGTTTTCAATGCTATCTAAAAAATATCTATTGCACACATAAATGAATTTAAAATAATGACTCACCATTAGCAGTATTTGCTCTTCGTATAATTTCTAGTAATGCAGCACATGAGCAATAGAGTGTAGATATTAACGGCAGTATGTACATTAGCGCCATATTAAATAGGAAGTAAGCTAACTCGTGGGACAATGTAGGCAATGACCCGTAAGACACGCACTGGTAGTATCTGCGAAAGACAAATAAGAAATCGGTCAAATATATCTATATAAGTCGTGCGCAGAAGGTTTGCCGATTGTCGCCCTTGCCGCTTCCTACGACTGGGACCGGGGCTTGTCTAATACATAGTACTAAGAACTAGACGACCGCGGGTCTCGGTTGTGGGAGGCGGGAGGAGTTGTCATCGGTAAACCTTCTGCGCGCGAATTATACATACATATAGACAAATAAAATTGAAGTGTCTGTTTATAATGTCAAAAAAAAACCTTTTTACTAAATGCATATGAATACGGTACTTATATTAAAAAATCAGTTTTAATTTTTTTGTTTGTCTGTCTGGATTTTCCGGCTAATTTCTGAAACGGAGGGACCGTTTATGACGGGACTTTCACTGGCAGACAACTGACGGTAACTTAGGCTACTTATTTTTTAGGGCTTCGCGAAAAAAATTTACGACGTGGACAAAATTACGAGCACAGTTAGTTAAAAAATAAAAATAGGTAGTTAAAAAGCAGCGAGTTGATCGGCAGTGTAGTCTCGATAAAATGCTGACCATATAGTACAGGGGTCGTCAAATGGCGTACCGCCGACGCATGTTGTGCGGACCGCGAAAAAATGCCATTTTTCTCATTGATACGTAAAAAAATACCTTTGTTATTTCCGTAATTATATTTGTTTCATAAATATTTTTTTCTATAAAATGTTGTGCGAAAACTCTTTATTGTTCACCATAACTTAAACCTAGAAATGTAATATAAATACATTTCCATTAGAACATTATAGCGATCTCTTCCAGGCAACCCGGTGTCTAAGGAGACATTACAAGAATAATTAAATAATATTTGGTGGTTTAACTCATTTAAAACTAATTCAATTGTAATTATAGAAAAAAAAAACGTATGGAAGCGAGAGTTAGGTATGGAAGAAAGAGCATGAAAGTAGAGTAAACGCGGTCAAGATGCGAGCACTGCGCAAAATCTGCGGAGTGACGCTTGCGGACCGCGTTCGTAATACCGAAGTAAGAAAGACAGTTGGTCTAAATCCGGTGGTTCGGACATATAGAAAGAATGCATGATGAAAGAATGAATAAACAGATATACAATGCAAAAGTGGATGGATGCAGAAGTCGTGGAAGGCCACGACACACTTTCCATGATCAAATTGATCGTGTACTAGCAGAAGGTGATGTTAGGAGCCTTAAGAACAGACGAGCGTGCATGTCAAGAGTTATGAATGTCAAAGAAGCAAGTGAGGTGTGTAAGAATAAGCCTAAATGGCGCTCTGTTGTTCGTGCCTACCCCGCAAGGGAACTGGCGTGAAGTTATGTATGTATGTATGTAATTACATGCGAAAATTAATACAATTCCATTTTCTGCAACAAATTTTATTTCATGGACAAATAATGGTCAGTGATCAAGTGTTTGAATGTAGAAATGAATGTAGCTTGTCTGATTTTCAAGGGGAGGGAGTTCCACAGGCGAACAGCCTGTACGGCAAAAGAGTTTCCTACAAAGGGCGAAGTGTGTTTAGGTATCGTTAGGAGAAGATTTTCATTTGAGCGCAAATTACAGGAATGGGATTGATAGAGGAAACTAAAAAGTTCCTTTAAATATGGGGGAGTCCAGGGATTGATAAGGATATTGTGCAGAAGTGAGAGTAAGTGAACATTCCGGCGAAGGCGAATTGGCAACCATTTAAGCTTATTACGAAATTCGGAGATGTGGTCATATTTACGCAACCCAAATATGAACCGGATACAAACATTTTAAAGGCGTTCAAGCTTATCTAGTTGTTCTTGGGTAATGTCTAGATAGCAAGTATCAGCATAATCAAGCAGGGGGAGAAGCAAGGATTGAGCAAGCATAATCTTAGTAGCAGTAGGTAGGAAATTCTTCAGTCTTCTTAGTGAAGCAGATGACGCAAAAACGAGATGGTCAATTCATTTCTTACAACGGACCCCGAGCGAAACAGAATAAGTAACAAGTGCCCTGTGCGAGTCGGACTCCTATTTACAAAACTCCTCTATAAATTACAATACGTATATTAAGTGTTGTACAATTTCAAGCTTATCATATAAGTATATATTATGCCTTTGCTACATCAGGGATAATAATGGTTTCAGTGAATGGATCACACAGATGTAGCAAAGGGTTTAATACATTATTGGAGATACGACATTGTTAATGACGTTAAACATTGGCTAATAATTCATGTATATACACTACTGTAGTTACACGTTAACGGCGTTGTTTTTAAAGCTATAAGAATATCGTATTTAGTGATAGTCTCCGAATACTAACATATCCCAGGTGTAGCAGTGGCAATAACGTTAATGGTATTACATTATTTAAATACTTTTTAATGAATATAATCATTTGTGTAATGTGTTTGTTCTACGATTTGAACTCGTAACTATATAGTTACGAGTTCAAATATAGTTAATATATGTCTAACTATTGTAGTTATCTCACAATAAGTGTTTTCTTTTATTTTTTTAAATAATTAAAATGCCGTCGCTTCAAAAACTCTTTATTTTGTACCTTGGTATTAAAATAAATTACTCCATATTCAAGACGAATTCAATACCTTTCTAGAACTTTTTGAATTATTTAATTCAAACGAATATCGCGATATTTAAAATAGTAATAAGTATTAGTGTTGTGGCCAAATAGACTAATATTGTTTGATTAAACGCGCTAATCTCAGAAACTACTGGTTTGAAAAATTCTTTTAGTGTTGGATAGCCTATTTATCGAAGAAGGCTATAGGCTATATATCATCATGCTAAGACCAATAGGAGCGGAGCACCAATAAAGAATGTTTCAAAATCGGAGGGTTTTGAAAGCAAGTTCCACGCGGACGACGTCGCAGACACAGCTAGTATGTAATATGTTTAGAAGTTTATTCCCATGGTTCGTACGCAAAGAAGTGTCGCAAAACGCGCCGACGCCGCTGAATTTCGCGTGTTGGGAGAGGGAGATAGACATATATACACATTACTATAGTCATCATGACTAAACAGATATACAATGCAAATGTGGATGGATGCAGAAGTCGTGGAAGGCCACGACACACTTTCTATGATCAAATTGATCGTGTACTAGCGGAGGGTGATGTCAGGAGCCTTAAGAACAGACGAGTGTGCATGACAAGAGTTATGAATGTCAAAGAAGCAAGTGAGGTGTGTAAGAATGGGCTAAATGGCGCTCCGTTGTTCGTGCCTACCCCGCAAGGGAACTGGCGTGAAGTTATATATGTATGTACTATAGTCATAGAGAGAAGAGTATACTGTGTAATGTATGAAAGTCTGTAGCCTGGTAACCACGCTTGAAATTCCCGCTTAAATTATTATTTAGTCCTTTTATCTTAACTAGTTAAATTTATCCAAGCAGTGAAAGGAAAATTACTACACGACCTGTCATTCACCGGAAAAAGTTATTGGACTTGTAAAGTGCCTCGGGCGCTTTCTCAGAGCACACGGTGAATGACTCCTTCATCTTACCGAGTTTATTCAGGGAATTTGTTTAATGAAATCGTATGCACGAACACGATTGCTTTTAACTATAATACGGGAGTAAAAGTTTGGTCTTAATGGCCGTCAAAAGCTGACCTTTGGCACAGTTTTAGGGCGTATCCTGATAATTATGGGTACGCAGCGGAAGCAAACAACAAGTGAATTATATATTATATTTAGTAAATAAAACAATTATTTTGAATATATTTTGATGGCCGTTAAGCTGGAATTAGGCGCGTTCATTTCATTCTTTCAATTTGTATAGAAATGACACTTAGTAAAAAAAAGATATTATCGTTAAAAACGATTTCATAAGTGACTTATTAACTGGTTTTTCAAGTACTTTCTTTTTCATTTATTAAAAAAAAATCCATATTTTGTTATCTGTACTTCTATTAGTTATATTCATAAGAATACACATTTTATACTTTAACACACAAAGTACTTGAAAATACTCCATAATCTAAGAAACACCATTAAGTAACGCATTTAGAATGTGTTTATGAATAATCTTTTTTCTTCTTTTTTAACAAGCCTATAAACCTCGTAAAATTAATTAACTATTAATGTTCAAGACATAAAATATGGTAATTTAATCAATTAGCCTGACAACACTAAAAAGGAATTTTATGTGCGACTGCTTTAATAAAATTTTCTTTTAATATTGCTTCCTTGAGTTTCATTTCGCCTCGCCAGTATATTTATTATGTTTACACTTATTAACCAAGCTGTAGTAACTATGTATTGAAGTGTCTTTTCTGTATTTACATATACAATAGGCAAACTCAATATCATTTAGGACTTTAAATTGTTGACTGATTAAATTAATAAATATAACAACACATTGATAGAAAGTTTTGAGATGGCGGTGGCGCCAATAGGATTGCGGAGTGAGTTACGAATTTCGTCTTTTACTGGACTATTATTATTAGATAGATAACGCTTTATTGCTCATCAAATATACGATTTCAAAAATACACAATTACAATATTGTGGCGAGCTATATTAATATAGCTTTAGCTATATTAATATTGCATATAATCGAATACAATGCAAGAAAACTTAATTATTTGTGTTGTATTCTACTCATAGTCCCTGAAGACTATAAGTAGAATACTGAGCCCAGATCACCGTCTTCTATGGGTAAGGTGCCCAGAAGGCTGGCTACGTTTCCTCGCTGGATCGCCATACTTATCCGTTGGCCGAGGTAAGCACCAGCCCTCTGATCACCCGAAGAGTCAATGAGTCGTTTCGATAAATTTTGGTAGAGGCTCATGGCCTCAGGACCCCACGGTCCAAGCGTCTCGACAGCAAACGGCACAAACATATAACTCTCACTCTCGCTTGAGTGATTCGGCTGTTTCCGCCGCTGAACCGGCTGATTTAGACGTGTTTGGTAAATGGGATGCGGCCAACGTGTCTACGCAAGTCACATCCCACACTAAAGGCTTGCCACGCTGCCAGGGAATTAGAGTCACTCCGTCCGGACGCCTACCATCGTCACGTGCAATACCGTTCGGCTCCAATAAAGCCGGCACGTTAGCGGTGGCAAGCGCCCTCCCTAAGACATCATTCAAGGCAGCGTGGCGTGACCATCTGCCGGCACTGCGGCGGCAAGAAAGACCGTGGTATCCCGGGCGGATTATCTCTGTTCCACAGACGCATGTGTGTGGTGCACATATTGTCATGGTAGAAACAATAGGCGGCCTTATCGCTTAAAGCAATCTCTTCTAGGCAACCTAACTTAAGAAATACATTAACCTAATCTGGCGTTGTAGGTGGTGCAGATTATTAGATATATTACAAATAAACATAATTTATTGTTATATTATTGTTAGATTTCTTCTTCCATGCTAATACTTTTAGCCTTTAATTAAAAAATAAATTCGTACAGAAAAAAATATTTGTTGCCTAAGTTCCTTGTCCTACCAAAAGAACAAAGACTGGAAACACACAAAGGTTAAAGCATGAACAAGGTGAAATATAAAATAAAATTTCCTTACATAATACGTAATTACGTCTATGTACTTATACAGCTACCTGAAGCTATTCATTATTCAACAATAACTCCAATGCCCTTTGGCAGGTTAACTAACTTTTGACTTTATGTGTCACCTTAATTTTAGTACGTAGTCCTGTACAGATGGTCGTTAACATCATACCATGGGTATAACTAGCCATACTGACCTCGTTGTTGCTTAATAATAATTTTAATAGGTTATTAACTTCGTTAAAACTATGTTAATATTATTCTCTAAGGAAATGAAGTTTAATTACATATTTCGACGTCAGATGTGAGATGAGTGGGCGATGTGTAAATAAATTCTATGCTAATATAGTTATATTATAACAATCGGTTCGGTATGTGTCAATCTATATACAGTAAAGACGTAAATCCAATATATTTGTCATTTTCTATAATACCTTGAAGTCAGCCAAGCTAGGTGGTAGGATACTTGCCCGTCTGGATGGCTACCACCCCTGGTATAAAGTATGCTGTCATAACAACCTTAACTTGTGTTCCGGCATTTGTAGCCTCTGGTGTTGCAAATGTCAATAGGCGATGATAATTGCTTTCCATCAGGCGGGCCCTCTGCCTGTCTGCTGAACTCGTCCAGTACAAAAATAAGTCGGTGCGATAGAAATTACTACATTTTGAATATTTTTTTCTGTTTTTTTAAAATATTTGTTTTTTATTTAGTACACTGGAAGACGGTTTCGTTTCTTGTTGATTTCTTTTTAATTTCTACTTTTTCGTTACACAAATACTTGTATAATTTTAGAAAATAAAAGTATATAAAACACGTTATACGTGCCTATAATATTCGAAAGTTGTTCAAGAGTTTCCTGGGATCCACTTGTTAAGGAGTAAACTCTTTCGAAGAAAAAGATTTAAATCGGTTTACAATTGATGGAGAAAGATAAGTATCGGTATAAAAGATTAATATCGGTTCTTAAACCTTAAAAAATCCACTAGGTTATTTAATGACTTATTTATTTAAGTTAAAAGGTGACATATATAAGCTTTTATATAAAATAATTATACGCTTTGAAAATGGTATAAAGCAAATACCCACATAAAATTTAAATTATAAAGCTTAGACAACACTCAATGAAGATTGGTTTCAGTAATTTTAAGATATGATACCTCATATCTTAAAATTAATGGCCACGGTAGAAAAAAAAAAAATCTATGGAGATTTTTTTTCTACCGTGGCTACTGACAAAAAAGTGGAAGATTATCACCATTATGGAGTGCTTCATTATGTGAAGACTGCCAAACATTACCCGATTTTTATTAATGTTTGCGGCCTCTTTAACTTTTGATCCAAAAAATATTGACTTGACATCGTAAACGATGATAAGCGTGGATCTCACAAGACATTCCAAAAATCGCGTTAAGTTGAGAAAAATAAATAGAAAACTTTACTTCGAGCTCCGAAGCGGACGTTCCGAACGCTACTGGGATATAACGCTAGTAATGATGATGCATAAACAGCTGCCATCTTTGTTCAAGTTATGCTTTCGCTTTCATACTAACCCTTTAACATCAGGATGCTCTTCTACGTGGAATATGAAGCTCTGGGGAAGACTGGCAATACCAGCTGACAGCCACGCTACCACCAGCGCCCTCTTCACTCGAGCTTCCCACGTCACGTTCAGCGGTTTCAAGATGGCGTTATACCTGAAAAGATTATGTTATATGGTTTTTATTTTATCTACATACTAGGATTTTCCCCCGATTTTGTCCACGCTGGACGGGTACCGTAGATTACAGTTATACTAATACTGACGAAGTATTGAAAATCAAAGGGTATTTTCAGCAGGGCAACGAATATTTTAGTATGAAAATACATGAATTCCGAAGATTCCTGTAAAACCCCGGTGTAAGTCATGTAACTGAAGGCATAAATATCTAAATCTGTTCTATTAAAGATGTCTAATAGACATACAAATTGTCATACCAAGCAAGTCCTAATATCACGTGATTTCGAAATTTAGACATCCTGTAACGTAGTACTTGCACCATTAAAAAAAACATAGACATAGCTAATGACAGTACTAATGTCAGACTATGTCACTGTCAAGAGAGTTTTAAAAATAAAAAGCTGTGACGGCGGTTAAGTTGAGACTCGCTCGAAATTCAAAAATATCAGCTGTTACAATTCTTTTATAAATATTATTCCAGACTATTCAAAACTTCCTTTAACGTTGTTAAAATAACTACGTGTTCCCGCTGGTGACCAAGGCTACCCTTACTTAGGAAAATCTATACAACTTAGCCAACATATACCAGACGTGGACAATTACCGGTGGAGCTAATATTAGAGCTGTGGAACAAGTTGACTCGAAGAGCTTTCAAGGCTTCGACAGGCCAGTGTACCCTTTTGTGCATAGAAGTCCACCGGTTGTCACGGAACAGATTTAATATACTACATAATTAACGAGATAACCTTGTATCGTTCATTGACCCACCTAAACCTATTCTGTGGCTAAGGAGGAGAATCTTACTCTTCTCCCCACGTCACAATCCCGGAGAATATAAAAAGTCCCCGATTATATTGTTTTAGTATCAATCCGAGCCACTCGTGTTTCTGGGGAGATTCTTGCCGCTTCTTCTTCTTTAAACAGCGATAACACGTTGCCAAGCGGTGTACATAGAATAGGAAGTAGATCTTTATGACCTTTAAAAAGTTTTTTTGGTGTTAATGCAAGTTAAGTTCTCCAGTGGAACTTAACTTGCATTAATACCAAAAAAACTAGAGATAGGATTTTATAGTAATTTGGCTATGGAGGTATGAGGCATCAGTTCATTTTAGAAAAGAAATTGTGTCTCTTGCCCAAAACAGTTTGGGAATCCCTGAACTATACTATCGGAATTTGTGTTGATCGTCTAATTTATGGAGCACTGTTCTGTTTAATGTAAATCGAGATGAGGAAATCGATCAGCATCTCCATAGTTCCTTGACAGCACCCCGCCATCCGGTCCCATACCTCGTCTTGCAAAGTCTATCATTTATTCGCAGCATTAATTAATTTGTATATCTATATATATAAAAATCAATTGCTGTTCGTCAGTCTCGCTAAAATTCGAGAACAGCTGGACTGATTTGGCTAATTTTGCTTTTGATTTATTTGTTAAATATGAAAAAAAAAAGGTTGGAATATAGTAAAAACAACAATTTCGCTTTCCCTTGGAAACTATTCCTACCTGTCAAACATTTGATGTTCGTCCCGTCGTTTAGAAATCAATTAAATTTAAAAGTCGTTCAGAAATCAAATTAAATTTAAAAGTGAAGATTTTTTCATTTTTTTGGTTTTGAATGTTAAACGTTTGATGTTCGTTCCGGTTGAATTTTGACCACATTTTTTACTAAAGTTGAAACATTCTGCAATTATCATTCAGCTTTTTTATTTATTGATTCTGAGGCGGTACGAAGTTTGCCGGGTTAGCTAGTTAATTATACGTAATTAGTTTAATTTTAGTATTTAATTTATTTTAAGCTTTTATTTTTAAGTATCTAGATTATATTTTATTGTAATCTATAACTTGTAACACATAAAATTGAAACGCCTGCGAGTTCTTTAACTTTTGAACATTATGAATATATGAGTTAAGTGATTTATTTATACATATAAAAAAACCTTTTACTTAACAAAAGTCATTCCGAGTCTATCATATTATAAATTTCTAACATGCCATGTCTGTAGATTGAAAGTATTAAAAAATTCAACTGGATTATACAATATAAACAATTTAGTCTTATTATACAATTTTGATTATACATTACTTTTAGATTTCTTGTTTGTTTTTCGGTTTGTCTGTTTGTTAGGGATTCACTGATCGACAGCTAATTCTTAGGCTTAAAATCTGCGCTGCTTTTAATCCTAGGAATCCCGCGGGAATTTTTCTGGGACTGATTTAAAATGGCCAGATTAAAAATAAATGAAATCCAATGTGAGTTTTTCACTGATCGATTGCAATTTTATGTAATAAAATGTCTGAAATTTTTATCTCGGTAATACCGCGGGAATTTTCCCGGGATTTGATTGTAGTTGTTCGGGTGCATCAAAATTAGCCTATTTCCACACGGTTTTCACCAAAACGATAGCTTACATTCTGTTTGTGTCCCAGGAATCCTGTGGGAATTTCAAGTCAAGCGTACACAAAGTCCTTGTCTATAATATTATAACATTCTAAACATGCCGTGTCTGTACATTGAAGCTATTTAAGAAAAAACAACTGGAATAGACTATGTAAACGATGAAAAACACGATGCTATTTTTTTTCTTATCTATTTGCTTGTTTCTTCGGGATTCACGTAAAAACTATTGGCCCGATTATGATGCAGTTTCGCTGATCGACAGCAAATTCTTATTCTAAAATCTACACGACTTTTTATCTGGGGAAACCTCGCGGAAATTTTTCTGGTTTGATGTAAAATGGCCAAATAAAAAAAAAACAAATTCCAAAGATATTTTTTTACTAATCGATAGCAAATTTTATGTAATAAAAAGTATTGATACGTGCGAGCGGGGGTACGCACTTGGGATTGGAAGGAAACACCAGTTCTTTTAAGTAACGCTTGATTGACTTATACAGCCGCACGTAATACCTCTCCGCAGGGTTGCCCCTATACGCACGACTAACGATGCACCGTCCCGACGATAAGGTGTTTCGCTCACAATACCGTCGCCGATATTGCGTAGACCACGTCCTGCTACTGCAGTGCTCACCTCCGATATTACCGCGAGTAGCTTGCTTCTGGTTCGTCTCTCGAACTACGCTACACTCCTCCTTCACTTAACTGTCCACTTGACTCGTCACTGACTTCTATTAAACTTTTTTCCAACTCTTCCGTATCGCACTTGTCGCTTCGCTGTCTTGAACTGAACTCAACTCTAAACTGCCTGGTAGACGCGCGCCCTACGCTGCTTATATACCCGGAAGAATCTTCTGGAACCCATAATTTCGATCTTCTTTTCGTTATTCTTTTATTTGCTATCCATCCCTCTCTATAGATCTGAGGGATGAGCCCCGATAGGGTTGGAGGAGCGAGATGGAATGCTCCTCCGTCTCAAAGGAAGATCTTCCAGCGAGGCTACTGTTGTTCCTCGCAGGCCTAGGCCCATCTGTTATAGTCGAAATTTTGTATATATTCTTTGTATGTTTCAGGAAACGTTTGTGAGATCAATTATTGCACAGCGCCATCTATTGGCTTGTAATTGTTCCACTATAGATCTATTTATCTCTGTCTTTTCTTTCCCGAACATTCTAACCTAGAACTTTCGTTCATCATCTATCTCTTTCTAACATCTATCTATCTCTGTTTTCCTTCCCGTACTTTCTATTCTAGAACTTTCGTTTATCGTCTATCCCTTTCTAGCATGTATCTGTCCTTATCTGTTCTTTCCAGAATTTTCTAGCTTTTTCTAAAAATTCTTAAACTAATTCTTAATTCAACTAACTAGATGGTTCCACCATCATTCGCCACACTATGATATTTTCAGCCCGGGTATCTCGCGGGATTTTTCCCGGGAGCGGTTTGTAGTTGTTCGGATGCATTAAAATTAGCTTATTCCGACATAGTTTTCACTAAAAAGATAGCTTACGTTATTTTTTAAATGCTGTGGTACTTTGTGTCCCGGGAATCTCGCGGGAATTTTAAGCCAAGTGTTGACGAAGTTCTAGTATAACAATATATATAATCTTTACACAATATAAAACAAAGTCGCTTCTTGCGTCTGCCTGTGTATCCGCTAACTTCTCGCAAACTATGCAAAGGATTTTCAAGCGTTTTTCACCATCAGCTAGATAATTTTTCACTGAAGATTTTTATATACATATATTGATTACGCTTTGGTTCAATTTTAATAAACTAAGGTTTGAGCACAATCGTAACTGGAAGGACATAAAGGGAACTCACCGGATCTCCTTCAAGGGGTTGGACGGCACAGTCCTTCTATATTATTATATTTTCTGGCCACTACTATTGTCTGATAAATATTTAGAGCATTTGTAGCACTACACAATTTTATGTAAAAGAATTTTGTAATATTAATTTCACTTAATTTCGACTGACGCACAGAGCACAATGGATTACCTCCTTTCTTTCCGTCGATTTCTTCTCATCCAGTGAGCAAGGTATATTTGCCTCGAATATAGGGAATTATGAAGGAAAGAAAGGGATGGATAATTACACGTCATGCACTCAAGCAATGTTATTTAAATAAATAATGAGGCGACGGTTTATTTATTATACTGCCACAATTGCACATATCGAATGTATAAAATGTGGATTTTACCTTTAATATTAATTAAATACTATAAATGGCGTAAACATATATATATATATATATATATATATATATATATATACACATACACATAGACATATACACACACACACACACACACACACACATATATATATATATATATAAGTACATAAATAAATACACATATTATATTACATACATACAAAAGTAAACAATAGCACTACAGTTTGAGGTAATCTTTAACTAATCTGTTAGAAGAAGGTAATGATCGTGTCTGCTTGATGTTTAGTGGTAGTACATTCCAGAGTTGAATGGCCTGGACGATAAAGGACTCATTGTAAAAAGTGGTTCTGTTGACATGCCTTTTCAGTTCCAAATTCTCTGACAAAAATACAATAAACTTTAAATTAAAGTCATCAATTTATTCAATTCATACGCTATAAATTGTGTAACGTAAAAAATTGATGGATATGATTTAATTTAATGTTTATTTTATTCTTTTTAGAGCTTTAAATAAAAGCTTGTTTTAAAAAATGTTTATTTTTTATGTTTTAATTTTTCGTATTCTTCACAGCAAACCCTTTAATTTAATACTCATATTATGAGAGTGCACGTAAATAATTATTCCCCCATGTCAGACCGTCCGCCATATTAGATTTATAATGACGTCACTTAGATAACTATCCATTGTCATCCAAACTAAATGCGTATACAAAATTTCATCTCAATCGGTAGAGGATAACTGCTTTAAAATTCAGCTGCAAGTTTTGATCCAAACATATATATATAAACATTGCAATTTAAATACAAGCTTGTAATAAACGCATTTGATCAGAAGACTTCCGGCATTAGTGACCAGGTTCCAGTCTCCCTTAAGAGAGCAGCAGCGCATTTGTAACACCTTTGGTGTTGCAAATGTCTATAGGCGATGGTAACCGCTATCCATCAAGTGGGCCGTCTGCCTGTCTGCTGAGCTCCTGCAATAAAAAAAAAAGACTACTTAAGTGATGCAAGCTTCAGGGTTTGTACTCAACTCAAGTCTCTTTTCAAATACGAGTTTGTGACTCGAGAGCATTACCCGCTAACAATAGCAATATCATTCAAACCAAACCATTTAGAGATGAAAATTCGAAATAACAAAAACACAGTATTAAGTTATACAGTCATTGAAGTTGGAAAACAAATCATTTCACGGTAGAGCGCATTGACGGATGTTCTATCATCAAAAAATTTCCACGATAAATATTCTCTTCGAAAACTTCGGTATTAATATGGAAATCAATTTGCGTTGGGTGGACCCACGTAAATTGTCCACTACGAATGACGACATATTGCGTATGAAAGAAAGGGCTTTTATAATTGTTTACGTGGTCTAAAAACAATATATTTCTTATTGTGGGTTTTCTATATTCGTCTTCAAGTATCGATTGGAAATATAAGGCTGTAAACAAGGGTATTATGCTACTATACCAAACTCCTAGTATACCATACCTATGAGTACAAATCTAGGAATGAGAATATATTTGTTTTAAGCAATATCCCCAACTTAGGTTCTTTATATTAGGTGTCACCCGTTTGGGCAGATCAGCGCCGAGACCTTGTCACCGTTACCGGATTTGATCCGGTAACTCCGGATGGGATGCCGTCTCCTCCTTTTGCGAGCGAGTTAGTCAAGGAGGAGTGGAACGGGAGTGTGTCCAAAGCAGTTGTCTACTCCACTACCGCTAAAGGAGGACGACCTTACGACGAGAAGGAGGGTGACCTTAGACCTTCGGCTGTCATGAACGGGCGGCGCGGGTGGGTGACCTTGGGGAAGGATTCTCATCTGAGCTTATGCCGTCGAGATGGGGGAGCACTCACCTCTCCTCCTGTGAGGCGCATTACAAACCGTCCCACGCAATGAGAGTTCGAAGACGCTGGTAAGCGGCTGGGACATGTACCCGTGACTCTGGCATAAGGACGAAGGGTGCAAGACCGAGAGGTTTTAATGAGTATCCCCGACCTTGGTGTGGTAATAACACTTCATGCTTGCGGCGTTAGTGCCACCCCAACGTGGAAATTCCACACCCCCCACCAGGGTTCCCCTGCGATGGATATTTCTCAAACGGATTTCTTCTCGTTAAAATATTTTTTTTAAATTTTTCCGTAAATTAACTTTGAATTTTGGTTTTTGTGCTATGAAGCTTGACGCTTTGTCATTTTCGATTTCGTCTGTTGTTATATTAATAAATTCTTGTGAATGACAAGCACCGGGCGGCATTGTTAAAACTTCACTTTTTTAATTACTAGACGACGATAAGTAGAAAATAATAGAAAGCAATTAATAATTCAGAAAGAAAATACTTTCGCGCGCGTTTGAACTTCATCATGCTTTATGTACATTAATAACGAGTGCGCTACTTAACTCATTTTGCTTGTAAAAACTATGACGTCATAAGTTTGTACGCTCGTATGATGATATCTATAAAGTTGCGCCGTTTGACTCTACTAAGTCTTAATATACCTTATTAAGACGTAGTAGAGTCAGGCTAGAATCATTCATTATCTTGACTACAGCTCTTATAGGGCCTGCTTGATTGGTGTGATACTATGTAATATCGGCGTCAAATAGACTAGAGCTAATCGTGTTTCTAACGATGAGTGAGAGTTCCGTTTGCCCATGTTCCTCTCCCCCTATTCCTTCTTCTCTATCCGTTCTTTGCTATCTAGTCTTCTCTATCCCGTCTTCTTTATTCAAACCCCCTATTCCAGTTCCCTGTGTCATCCCCTTTATCTCATTCTTTCTGTACGATTCCTCTATTCCATTCGTTTATATTTTTTTAAGAGCTGCGCAATAAAAATCCTAATAGATGATAAGAAGTATATCAGTTAAGGATCCGCGTGTATATTCCTTGAGCCGTTACGCTCCTAATTGTTCTTCAGAACGTTTTCCTTGCCCAGTTTAGGAATTTGTTATTTATACAGAGGTTTCATAGAGCGTTATGATATAGGTTTAATATAAGATGTCATCAAATTCCTATTAGATATTTGAAAAAAAAATTAGTGTTACCAATACATATAGGCTATGGTAAACACTTTTCATCAGGTGAGCCATCGGTCTCTGTACTCAGATACACTTCCTTTAATAAATAACTTAATTTTCGCATTATAACTGTTGCTTTATTAATATTTTATAAGTTCAACGCCCGGCTTTCTAGCAGTAGATTTTAAACAAAACAACTAGTAAATGATATTTTGACAATTTTAAATTTCATACTGTTTATTCTTACAAATAATATTCATTTACAATGTGGAAATTCTAACCTATGTTCTTAATAGGCTGACTCGTTAAAGAAATGACAACTTGCTACGCTCGTACAAAATGTAGGCGACTTCGTCTGTAAAACTGTCGTAGTTGATTCGATTGCAAATTATTTAATTATCTTTTTCCGTGTTTAGTTTATTTCCTGTAGGTGCATTGCTTAGAAGCATAACAACATATATTATGGAATGAAAATTTTCGCCAGTTTTCAAATTGATTCATTTAACGTTCCGCGAGCACATGTAACTATTTGGCAATAATGTTTAAAATTACTCAGATTAAAGTTGTTTGTTTGACTTTCTAAAAATATTTAGACATGTAAAACCTTTTGAGAACGCTCCCCACGGACAGCGATCTGGATTACATCTTTTACTAGTAAATATATTTACAATAGTATTTAATTTCTATTTTTTTTGTTTTTCAGTGTAATTTATTTATAATTTAGTTTATGTTTAAGTATTTAGTTTTAATTTAATATTCTTAATAGCCTTAAGAACAGACGAGTGTGCATGACAAGAGTTATGAATGTCAAAGAAGCAAGTGAGGTGTGTAAGAATGGGCCTAAATGGCGCTCTGTTGTTCGTGCCTACCCCGCAAGGGAACTGGCGTGAAGTTATGTATGTATGTATGTATGTAATTTAATATTCATAAGATTATAGTTCTTATAATATTTTGAGCTAATTGAATTCCTTATTATTTTTGTAACTTTTATTGGTTTCAATATTTATGTTAAGCGTAGTGATTATATACTCTTTGTTTGTTATTGTTAATCACAGCGTCTGTCATTGTCAACATTGCATTTTCTTTCTTTTTCTTTATAAACATAACATTTATTAAAAAATTGAGAATATGTTTCTTGTACTCGTGCAGACAAAAGTCGACTTTACGGTGACGAACATTTTCATTCCGCAACTGTACATGTGCAAAAACAGTAATTCATTTAATCGGGTTTCTATATCTTACTATAGTCAATCATTAACATTATCTTACTATAGTCACTTGTGCTATTCGTTAAAAATTGACTTAAATTCTGTAAGTACAAATAATGTCTATTAATTTTCTCCCAATTGGTAAGGTGAAATAATGCATAGTTAAGCCTGATTTATGTTTGCCTTAGATAAGTACTTACTTAACTGGCGAATAAGTCCTTACCATCGTTTAGACAGACATCTAAGCAATCGACAACTTATTACTGAATTGTAAAATATCTGTCCGCCAGTTTTGAAAGTTAAATAACCATAAAAATATAGAAATCGAACATTATTTAAAATAAGTAGAAGAAGATAGTTTACCTGTCAACAGCTATGCATATGAGTACGAAGCTGGAGAGGTAGAGGCCGAATGTCCTTGTGAACATCATGGCTCGGCACATGAGGTCTCCCGCCAACCATTGCACGGTGCCAGCCCACGCAATCTCCAGTGGCATCATCAGGAATGTTACCTAAAAGGATACACTGTTTACATGTTAATACTTTAGTAGACATTTGGATAACTATGGCAATCCATCGAGGTAACGTAGCCAGCTTTCTGGGCATCTTAACCATAGACGGTGGATTAGGCTTAGTATACTATTTGCAATCTTAAGGATTTATATATGCGCTAGCTGTACTCGGCAGACGTTGTTCTATCCCTAAAAAATAAAAATCTGGAACCCGATTGTAGCGCTATTTACCGGGACCAAATTTTAATCTAAATTATTCCGAATCCACTTGAACAAACAAAAAATTGGATGGGAAAAAAATGGCAATGGGAAGGCCAACAAAATTTTCCTTCTAATGTAATGGTGCAAATTTAGTAAATTTATTAAACATCTCTCGTGGTACAATTTCTACCCTTTCCTTTATAGTTTGATTTAATCAGGCCCCTTGACAAAATTAATGTAAATGTGGCGTGACACTGACCGGCGATTATCCCTGTCTACACCATACTAATGCACCCAAGGACAAGCCCCGGCCAGTGTAGGACTATTGTGGGAAATGAGGACAAAAAGTACCGGGCTATTGGGGTGTACTGCAAGTGGTACTTGGGGTCTGGGAATATGGGGCCTATGGCGTCTGCCCGTCGCAATGTTCAGGGAACATGGAAAAATGGCAGACGGTGACTCGCCACTCCCTGCATGGGCCCCAAAAATGCCATAGAAGACAGGGGCAACATGGGTGTAAGTGGCTAAGGGTTGTAGAGAGGTGGTCTGCTAACTACTCACCGAAGCTACTTCTGACGTGATGCCATTTATCGCTTCCACCGAGCTTGAGTCTTAGCTCTAGCGATGTCCACTCCATGCCGGCTGGCTAAGGCAAGCACGCAGGCGGGGGCCTTGCGTTCGCCCCGGAGTCAGGTACGAGGTGTCGCTACTCACCTAAGACTTCGCCACAAAGCCCCCCTGCGGGTTATTATTATTATTAATAATAATAATAATCGGCAGACATTTTTCCATGCTCCCTGAACATTGCGACGGGCAGACGCCATAGTCCCCATATTCCCAGACCCCCAGTACCACTAGCAGTTCACCCCAATAGCCCTAGCCCGGTACTTTTTGTCCTCATTTCCCACAATAGTCCTACACTGGCCGGGGCTTGTCCTTGGGTGCATTACTATATGGTGTAGACAGGGATACTCGCCGGTCAGTGTCACGCCACATTTACATTAAATTTGTCAAAGGGCCTCTACGTGTTGGCCTTTCCATGGTCATTTCCGGGCCATTTTTATGGCCCGTGGTCTTCCAAGACATACATTTTAATAATCGGCAGACAAACACACATATTGCATATCCCCAAATTAAGCAAGTTACGCTTGTGTTATATATATCAAATAGGATTCATATATTTTTAAGCTAGGTTTATTTATATTATGGATTATGCCCTCTTTTTTTATTTAGTTCTAGTTTTTAATTTTAGGTTTATTTTTCATACTGTAGTTTAGTTTTAGTATTTAATTGTATTTTTCTATTAAATGTAATATGTATTAAACAATTAATAAAAGCTCAAAATTCATATAAACTCTGTAGTTTCTGAGAAAAGCGATTGGACATAAAAAAATTATAAAACCGACCTACGTTCGGATATGACGAATGCATAATAAGAGGTATGTTATTGTTATAAATGAAACAAAACTTAAATGTTATTTTTTAATGTCGATAAGGGGGACGCAAGCTCATTTTGGCACCCCAGATCTCAACCTGCTCGAGACGGGGCCCTGGTCCTATGTAATACCAATTTACACGAACCAGACAGTCGTAATTCAAAACCTTCTCTAACAAATGTGAAATTGTTTGTTAAACTATCAGAGCGGCCTTCGCATATGTTTGTGGTGAGACCTTCAGTATAAATACTTTGTGGCTGGAAGGCATTTTTGATTTGTTAGGCATTCGGACTCAACGGGGAAACGTAACAAGAAATATTTAAACGGAATTGACAATAACGCAGTTTCACGTGATTTGATAAAAATAAAATGTGGTTCAATACTCGGGACAATGGCCTGAATATGGATTATTATTATTACAAGTTCGTGTTTTGAATAGCAACTGGGATTTATGTTGCCTTGGGATTAATGAAAGTAGAGATTAAATTAGATAACACTTTAATGCTTACCAAATAAAACATTTCAAAAACGAAATGCATAATTACAATAAATACTTCTTGGCAAAACCACGGGCGGCCTTATTGCTAAAAGCGATTTCTTCCAGGCAACCTAGCTTAAAAGAAATTCTCAACTAATCTGGCGATGTAGGTGGCGCAGAAAGTAGATGAAACAAAAGATGTACTCAAGATAGCAAGTATGTAGCAATTGGAAATCCATCGTCCTGCCTACTCCTATGGGAAATGATTATGTGGTAATATGTATGCATTATATGTATGTACTAGCATTGGCCCGTGACTTTGTCAACGTTGGACAGGTAACAAAAATTACAGTCTTTTTGAAAAATATAAAATGAAGGGTTATTTACAGCAGGGTAGTGGATTTTTTAGTATGAAATACATGAATCCTGGAAATTCCCGTGAAAGCTTGGGATAAGTAATGATATTAAGTAGTAGGTGAACAATTTAGGGTAGGTTTTTGAGGCAGTGTGAAATTTTCAATAATAGTCCTTTGAAGACCTCTAAATAAGAAAATCGAGGTCTAGCTGAAGGGTAGCGGTCTCTTACCAACCCTTGAACTTTTTGAAACGGGATTTTTTTTTAATAAATAAAATATGGTTTTGAGGCAATTTGAATTTTTTCTGTATTTAAGGGATTGAAAAATAAAAATCGGGTTTAGTAATATAATAAAATAAGTAGGGTTGAAATGTTAACCAGCCTCTTACAAAATGGTTTTTTAAACAAATTGAGAAATGTTCTTGAAGAATCTTGAGCTTTTGGTAGAGTAACATATTACTCTTGGAATTAAGCAATTAATTCCAAAAAGCCAGATCAATTTGGTGGAGTTGTCACAGCACTATGCTTTAGCTTTAGCTTTTTAACTCTATCGTGACCTAATAACATGTTTAATAGAGGTCTCACGTGACGAAAGGGCTAGCCTGTATTTAGAGTAGCGTATTAGCATTACCACACAACGAAGAAATGCGGTCAGCGTTTTGGGAACATTCTTAACTGACGGCTATTTGGGGACTCGTATATTATTTGTTATTTTTAATTTAATTAACTTTATTTTTTTTAGTTTTAGTGAATTTCAATAATGATTCGATCATATCTATAGGTAATACATAAATAAAATGTATTTCTTATAAAGTTTTTTTATTTCATTCAAATTATGTGTTTGAAACGTGGCCGGGGAACATGTACCGTTTAGGCAGTTACCTACCTATTATATAATAATAATAATAATATAATAATAATCGGCAGACAAACACACACATTGTATATCCCTAAATTAAGCAAGTTACGCTTGTGTTATAGGTAATATACAACGGACTACTCTGGGGCCGATCCCAGACACCCAGACCATAGTAAATAACGGAGAAAATACGTTTCCGAAATTTACTATACCAGGAATCGAACCCGGAACCTCTGCGTTGCAGTGAGGTACGCCGGCAAAGGCTTAGCCCGCTCAACCACAGAGGCCGTCAATTTTAATTATAATTATCATGTGTTGATATTTAAGAGTCTGCAGTCTGGCTCATAGAGATTACAGATTTATGAAACCCCAGCTAATTGGCCTTGTGCAAGCGTTGCGGGTATACCACCTACTCCCCAAAGGGTTGCCCGAGCTCAGTGTGATGTTAATAGGCTGAATGTATTATGAACTTGTTTAAATAATAGTTAAAACATAATAAGAGCTACACAGCCTTCAGGGCTACATGATACAGGCCAAATGAGCTTTATGGTACCACTGCCTTAAGAATTATGTCATTACCACATGTTTGAAGATATGAATTCACAAAATTTACTTACGACAGAGTTGGATTCTACAAATCTCAACTATAATATTACGCAGAAGGCAGTTTTGCTAGACACGGCCCGTATCGTGAGGAGGTTCCTGCCTCTGGAGCCTAACTACCCATAGCTTGGATCCTAGGCCCTACCACCGGCGAACATCGATTTTCACATTTTTCTTGAATACATGATTTTTTTGTATATATTTAAAGAATAATGTAAATATATTGAGACCATTTGTGTATATTCGAATATAAAAAAATATTCAGAAAAGGTTTCATACATAAAAAATACAAGAATAATTTATGATTGTTTCTTTTTATTCTTCATGTTTGCCTGTAGATGGATAGATAGATAGAAAATACTTTATTGTTCACCACATACACATAAAGTAAATCATTTACAGTCATATCGTGTCAAGGCAGGAACAAAGGGCGGCCTTATCGCTTTAGAGCGATCTCTTCCAGACAACCCGGGATGTGGATTGAGTGAAAGGAATCGAGAGTGTATGACGGTGGTGTGCAAATCAAATACATGTAATTAATAAGATACATAGACATATTATTATAATTAAGAAAAAGAAAATAGACAATAACACATATTAATATTATATATATCCAAATATATACATATTATATTAATATGTGTATAGCAACAACAATAGCTATACAATATTAATAATAGCAATAATTAATATATCAATATTATATATATTAATATAATATATACAATATTAATAAATATATTAACAAATTAAAATACGTACAATTTGATATGAAATATTAATTAAAGTGAAAGATAATATTCTCTTACCAATTTTTTGAAAGTGGGGAGTGATTTTGCTTGTCGTATATTTTCGGGCAATGAGTTCCACAGTCGAACAGCCTGCACAGCGAAGGAGTTGGTGTAGAATGTAGAAGCGTGTGCAGGTATTTTTAAAGTAAGATTATCAGAGGAGCGCAAGTTACGGGTGTGAGACGTATGGAGGAATTCGAAACTTTCCTTAAGATAGGGAGGGGTAGAGGGAATAAATAGTATGCTATACAATAAATGAAGAAGGCCTGTATTACATTAGTAATTTGTTTGTACATTAACGTCCTTACTTATAATAGTTTCTTAAATGTAAAGAAACTGCTCAGCAACTGATTAATGAAAATCTTACCCATAAACTTCTCTTTAGTCGAATATTTTGGGTACCACCTATGTGAATCATTCAAATTTCGTTTATCTGTGCTCCTCTTAGGTAAACAACAAGTAATACGAGTTTATAAGTGAAAAAAAAGATATTAATTGATCAGGGTCTGATTCTGATTCTCTTACTTAAGAGGTGGCTAATCGTTTCTTAACGAGATTATTATAAGTAAGGCTGTAAGAATTTAATTATGCGTACTAATTACATTTTATAAAGAAACCCAAAATGTGCGTGCTGGGCACTCACACATGGCCATTCGCTTCAATTTATCATTCTTTACGTTTTGTTACTGACGCGACGTAGCAAACGATCCTAATTTGAATATTTTAAATAGTAATTTTTGTTCTTCATTTGCTAACAAAAGTATCTCTCGTAGATTTCTTTTGTACCTAGCTAAAGTTTGCTTCTAAAATCTTAAAATTATTTGCACATCACATTTACAGGACAAAATTGAGCTTTAATTGTAGTTTTATAATACATACATACATAACTTCACGCCAGTTCCCTTGCGGGGTAGGAACGACCAACAGAGCGCCATTTAGGCTTATTCTTACACAAGTTACACACCTCACTTGCTTCTTTGACATTCATAACTCTTGTCAGTTTTATAATGCTACAATATATTTTTGTACTGCGAAGCTGGCAAATAGGCAGATGGCCCACCTAATGGAAACCATCGGCTATAGACGCTGGCAACACTAGAGGCGAAGCCAACGCTTTGTTCTACTTTAAGCTGGGTTAGAGGGGATGATATAGGAGGTAGATAGGTTCTGTCGCAGAAGGGGGCCGCTGAAACAGCGAGGGAGGAGGACGCGTACGTGGACCCCCACCGGCAGTCGTAGGAGTCGCTTCGCGCATCTCCTCCTCCCATAGCTACCGTCACAGGGGAAGTCACTCCTGCTGTACGAAGTGAGTCACAATGCTCCCCGAGGTAGCCCAGTTACAGGGCGTAGAGGCCTTACGATGCAATGTCTGCGTACTAAATCCCGAACGTAAAAGTGCTATAAATGGGGAGCAGGTTTAGGTTTGTTTCTCACGAGAGCTCTGTTTTAGAGGCTAGGGTGGAGACCCGATCGCTGAGAGTCCCACACAACTTCGATGCAGGCCTTATGCCTGCATTTGGACCCTTCCCCCAGCGTTATTTCCCTGTGTTAATAAAAAGGAGGGGATAGATAAGCTCAGACAAGAAGAACGGAATAGAACTATTTTTAGTAATGAAGTGTTCTTAGGGCTGTCTGCTTGCATGGTTGTAAAGCGTAGTATGTACTTGAGAAACATAAGCAAGAGCTGTGTGTCACGGAGACGAGCATGCTGCGGTGGAATCACACGAAAGGACAGCGTTAGGGAATTCAGCATTCGCGGCAGCCTTCATATTCCTGCTATAGCAGATAAACTGCAAGAGAGTTCTCTACGCTGCTATGGCTAAGTTATGTGAGGAACTTATGTCTAGTTATGCTGTCTCCGTCAGGTCCCACTAGAAGGGGTAGACCCAAAAATAGGATGATATGCGTAGCGCGTACCAATGTTACAGTAGAAACACACAGCGGTGCGTAGTTAAAATTATCTAAAATTATACATTCTAAACATGCCATGTTGACTGTTAAAAATGTGGAATAGGCTATATAAACGATGGATCAAAATGCATTTTTTTAAAATTGTTGTCTGTTTATCGGTTTGTCTATTTGATCAGCATTTACGTTTTAACTGGGCCGATTTCGATGCGGTTTTCCCTGAACTACAGCAACATCTTAGACTTAAAATCTGCGCTATTTTTTATCCTGGGAATCCCGCGGGAATTTTTCTGGGAATAATTTAAAATGGTCAGATTAAAAAAAATCAAATTCCATTGTGTTTTCTTTACTGATCGATAGCAAATTTTATGTAATTAAATGTGTGATTTCTCCGGGAGTGGTTTGTAATTGTTCGGGTGCATAGAAATTAGTTCATTCCGACACAGTTTTTACTAAAACGACAACTAACATTATTTTTTAAATGCTGTGATACTTTCTGTCCTGGGAATCCCGCGGGAATTTCAAGTCAAGTGTGGACGAAGTCGCGGGAATATCCTAGTTTATTATAAATATCTTCATTTTTAAATATTTTTAATCAAGCATGTTACAATATTTTAGAAATAAAAGATCGCTTTAAGCGATAACACGGTCCAACTTTATGCCACCATGTTTTTCTTTTATGATTAAAATTAAGCCTTTATTTTAAAATTAATCTCTCCTGATGAACAATAGAGATTTTTCTGTCCGTCTAATACTTATTATTCTTCTATTATAAATACTAATTTTATCCGATAACTAGCTTTGAAAAGAGAGATAATAATCATATGGAACAATTAAGAATAAAAAGTTTATCTTATTTGCCGCGCAAAAGATTATATAATTTTATATAATTAGTATTCTATTGCATATAGCTATATATAGGTATATATATTATGTTAAAATAGTTGTGTCATTAAATGTCAAAGAAGCAAGTGAGGTGTGTAAGAATGGGCCTAAATGGCGCTCTGTTGTTCGTGCCTACCCCGCAAGGGAACTGGCGTGAAGTTATGTATGTATGTATGTATGTATGTTAAAATAGTTGTATTTTATCACTATACCTTGTATATGTATATAACATATGCGTATACATATATTTGTATATATAATATAGATAGATAAATAACACTATATTATACACCAATACAAACATGAACTTAAAGACTAAAATTATATCTAGTTATATACAAAGGGCGGTCTTATCGCTAAAAAGCGATCTCTTCCAGACAACCCCAGGAATGAATTGAGATGATAATGCGATGGTGGTATACGTAACATATAGTACGAACTACTTACATTTTAATAATAAATACATAAATTATATATATATATATATATATATATATATATATATATATATATATATATATGCAGAAATTTTATATATTACATAGATATATACTTACTAGCAGAAGGTGATGTCAGGAGCCTTAAGAACAGACGAGCGTGCATGACAAGAGTTATGAATGCGAAAGAAGCAAGTGAGGTGTGTAAGAATAAGCCTAAATGGCGCTCTGTTGTTCGGGCCTACCCCGCAAGGGAACTGGCGTGAAGTTATGTATGTATTTATGTATGTATATATACTTAATATAGATATCATACAAATACATATCTACAAAATATATAAATGTTTATAAATGAATTTAAATATCATATTCCAACGACAGGTAGTATTTTTGATCATAGTTTTAAATATAGCTTATCGCTTATTATTACTGTTAAGTAATAGGAAGCTCGTTCCAAAGCTGTATACGTATATTTGTATGTCTTGCAAGATCAGGGACCATAAAAATGGCCCGGACTATTGGAGGGTTTGTGTGGGGCCATGAGTAGGCCAACACGTAGAGGCCCCTTGACAAATTTAATATAAGTGTGGCGTGACACTGACAGGCGATTCTCCCTGTCTATACCATATAATAATGCACCCAAGGACAAACCCCGGCCAGTGTAGGACTATTGCGGGAAATGTGTATATGTATATTTATTATTAAAATGTAAGTAATCGTACAATAATTATGTATACCACCATCGCCGCTCCTAATCAGCAATATTCTTGTCACAGGTTGTTTGGAAGAGATCGCTTTTTATCAATTAAACCGTTCTTTGTACACAATTAGAATAATACGATTTCGTAAGTTTTCTGTAATGGTGCACATTAAAGTGCATTATCTATCTATTTTTCAATACAATATTATGAACACAAATCGATTTACCTAAAACATTTTGTTACCACGGTATATACCTATCAATAAAAGTGATTACTGACGCGGGAATGGCAGGAATAAGGTTCGCAGAAACCTTCCCCCAAAGGTTTCGAATGTTTCGCAAATTGATGCCTCGTTTAACGCAATAAAAAAGAAAAAATTAAAAAAGGGACATTGAATATTTCGTGTTCGAATGAACGCTTTATTTTCAGCCTGTTATGAATAGAATATACTGTATAGATTATGACGACTTATTTATTTGCGCCAAACTAGGTCTTCACTCAATATAAAAATGAATTCATAATACCAGGGAATTACAATAGGTCATGCATACATCAATACATGAGTCCACGTGTTATTTTTCTCTTGTACTTTGACTTTTTTTACAAGCTTTTTATTAACTTGCAATGGATGTATGTAAGTTCGGGTGGAAACTTGCAGGTTAAATTTGATCAACTTTCCGATTTAGCTGAAATTTTGCATGCTTATGTATATCGCGTGACAATGCAGTAATATGTAATGGTAAGGTATGGTACCATTTAGCTGATCTGATGGTGAAGTCGGAAGGTAGCCAAGGAACTCCTGTACTAAACAAGATAGACCCGTCCTGTTTGGGCTCGTTTTACGTGTCTTGGCTAACACTCTGCTGCTACATGATATCCAGGATCTCAAAAGCTTGTATTTAAAAACCTTTTAAAAAAGCTTATTTAATATTAGGCGAACCTAGACAACAACTAATACACACATATTGTATATCCCCAAATTAAGCAATTTAGGCTTGTGTTATAGTTAATATACAACGGACTACACTGGGCTCGATCCCAGACACCCAGACCATGTTAAAAAACGAAGAAAACTCATTTCCGAAATTTACCATAACAGAAATCGAACTCGGAGCCTTTGTATTGTAGCGAGGTAAGTCGTCAAAGGCTTAGCCCGGTCATCAACACAGAGGCCGTCCAATTAGTATAATATATACTAATATATTAAAAAGGTTAAATTTGTGAGTTTGTGAGATTGTGACGTTGTAGGGGGTAATCTCTGGATGTACTAAATCGATTTTTAAAATTCTTTTTCTGTTAGAAAGCTACATTAACAGGGAGTGTCATAGGCTATATAACATGACGCTATATATCACGGGAGTGGTACATAGCGCGGGTGAAACCGCGCCGGGCCGCTAGTAATTAATACCATTGGAAGTATTAGTATTACTGCTTCATCTGGGCTAATATTAATAATAGAGGAGACGCTGAAGATCGACCGTCACCAATCTGATGACCAGATGAGACATATTTTTTTATCAAATTATATTATCACGCCTGTGATAGCTAGCCAATCGAAAAGTGTTCATACCTATTTTTAATTAAACTCATTTTATTCTTTATTGTACACAAAATATTTACAAATAAAACTACAAACTATTGACGATGTACATACAAAGGCGAGCTTAACCCTAAAAAGAGTTTTCTACCAGCAAACCTAATTTTAATTAATTTCTTTTCATAACGCTCACTCACTGATAACTGAAAAGATAATATTTTCCTAAGTTTTCGCGACATGTATACATAATAAAACTACGTTTTAACGGTTTTAAGCACGGTAATTTATTTGATTTTTGTTTTGCCAAATACATTACCGCGCTTAACACAGTTAAAACGTAGTTTTATAACTGAAAAGATATTGAGATGATAGTTTCTAAAATGGAGAATATGCCTTGATAGGCTTGCCTACTTATTTCTATCCATGGCTACCTGGCAAGCAGGTATGAACAGGTAAGACATTAGTTGCCATTCGTTTTTCCACTTGTCCGTTGAAGTTTCACTTCTACTATGTGTCCCAGTACACATTTCGATTTTTTTTAACGCTTTAAATAAAACACATTCGGCCACAGTCTAAATCTTTAACATTCACGCAGATGAAGCCGCACCATTATAAGATTCTTTTTTACGTTTCTAATTAAGCAGCATATAAGACATATTTATTTAATTGGTTATCAACTAATGATGGCAACACATTACAGAAGTGAAGTTATCATTCCTATTATTCTTATTGTAATCTAAAAATACTTTTAAGAAAGACTGACAGAAATATAAAGACTGAAATATATAACAGTTGTGTGCCCTTTGATCTTCCTCTTGCAAAATTTAAGCCACCACAATACTTCCCTCGTACCCCCAATTCTCTTAATTTTGTATACTTTACAAAGATTTTGAACAAAACGGTACATAGTTGTAAAAACAATTTTTAAGATTTTATTCAGTTAGACGTTCCTTAAGTTAAACATTAAAATATTTTACATGCGACTAGTATACATAACAAAACTACGTTTTAATCGTTTTAAGCGCGGTAATTTATTTGTATGTATTCACTATATGTTTGTATTCGCGATAATTACTTAATATTATTAAAATTATTAGAGTTAGGCATGTTTGATGAAGAGTTTCTTGCTCCACTTCTTCTCGTCAAGCCACATGTTTCGAAGCGGTGGTAAATTAAATTAGGCTCCCATAGATTAAATAATAATCATAAACAAAATTAAAACTAAATAATTAAGATAAATAAGTTCGTGATAGGCTAAATAATAAATAAAACTTTAACAATACTCATTGACACTTGACATCTTTGCCTTCCGTGATCACGGCCACTGAAAAGTGGCCGAAACGTCGGAATAGTAAAAAATCAATAAAAAATATTTTATATGGTTTCAATCGGATAACAAACTACCTCCGTTATTCCCTCTTATCGAAACTATGTACATATTTGTTAAATTACGTTATCATGTATGGCTAAGATCGTAATAACACATACTAATGTATGTGTTATTAGTAATAACATAATAACTTATTACGATCTTAGCCATACATGATAACGATATTTATGTATAGATTGTATGACAGTATTTATATATTTTTGTTCCTTTTTCAAGGTCAAGAATTATTTTTTTAAATTATAGTACCTACTTAAAATAACTGAAAAGCATGTTTAATAGTAAACTGGTACCACCGTCTATTAGGTTACAGAAAGTTTTCTCCTCCTTGGAGGTTGGTATACCAGCGTATAGCCTATATACCATACAGAATTTTATTGTAGAAACGGTACATATAGTAATCGCTGCAACTACTATATATATGGTTTTTTTACTACAAAAAATAGGATAATTCCTTACTAGAATTCACTTCCTTCATAACCCTTACTAAAATTCTTAGTCAACTAGCCACAAGCAACATAGTAGATCCGTAGCTCCAACAGACTTGTGGGTGATGGAGCACTATCTAACTGCATAATACATATTATTTGTTGTGTATGTCTTATATATATATATATATATATATATATATATATATATATATATATATATATATATATGTGTGTGTGTGTGTGTGTGTGTGTGTGTGTGTGTGTGTGTGTGTGTGTGTGTGTGTATGTCTGTGTATATATCTGTACATATTTTATATGGTTATTTACTTATCGATTACATTTCTATTATCACACTTATTGTAATACATATTATCATTAGTTTAATCTTAAGCTTCATGCCAACAAAATATTGTGAATAAGATCCTTGTCCATCCAAAGGTTGCCTGGAAGAGATTGTTTTAAGCAATAACGCGGCCCATTGTACTAACTACTACCTTATAATTTGAAAATATGACAATGTGTTACTGTTTTTATGTTGGTGTGCCATAAAGAGTATTGTTGTTGTTGTAGATCCAGGGACAACCACTACTTACTTTGGCTGAAGGGTTTAGCAAAAAACAAATCTTACCATAAGATCAGCAACTGCTAAATGCATAAGTAGCAAATCCAGCCGCGTCGCTCGACCGGTTCTCCGCCTCCGTAACAGCTGCGACAACACTGTCAAGTTCCCCGTCGCTGATATTATCATCAATATACTGTAAACCATCATCGATACCACATGGCCATGGTTGAACCTCATATCCAGGGGCAGTTCATCGTTACTCGCGTTCAAATGAGTCCAATTCTTTTGCGAAGCCCCGCCGGGCCCAGAAACTTTTTCATCGATATCCATTACTGTTGTTTTAGTTGTTTACTTTTAAACATAAAGTTCTTGATTCTGTTCCGGCCATTTTGGATTGTCTGCTACCTGAAAACAAATGTTAAAGGTTTATTTATAGATTTGGAATTTGTTTTTTACTGTTACGCCTGTATTTAGGGCAGGGTTGAATGAAATATGGGATTAGGAGGTATTGGAATGGCAAAGGTTGGCGAAACAGGTATGGGAGAGAAGAGACAAATATGTTTTTCCTGTTCGCTCTCTCGCCATACAAATCGATTTTAAGCTGATTATGTAGGAGTAAACAAAATGTAGCATCTAAACTGCATATATTACAACGCGTGCTTCCAATAGCGGTAGGCAGCGACGATAAATCCCACTTGTTATGATTTTGGAATATAATATTCGCATAATCTATTCTCATATATACATTTGTTCAAAGTACTTTTAGTAGTTGAATTTCGAAACGTTATAATTTTGTTTACAATACCATAAATTATGATCTAAATAAAAGAAAACTTAACTTATTTATATTGTATTCTACCCATAGTCCCTAAGTAGAATACTAAGCCTAGATCACCGCCTTCTATGCATAAGGTGCCCAGAAGGCTGGCTACGTTTCCTCGCTGGATCGCCATACTGATCCGTTGTCCGAGGCAGTCACCAGCCTTCTGACCACCTGAAGAGTCAATTAGTCGTTCTGACAAATTTTGGTAGAGGGCTCATGGCCTCAGGACCCCAAGCGTCTCGACAGCAAACGGCACAAATATATTACTGTCTCTGAGGGTGAGGGTTATGTAGTTTAGATATACAGTGAAACTTGGCTAAGTGGGACCTGGATAAGTGAGAAACCTTCAAAACTGGAACTCATGCTGAGGTCCCAACACTTTAGCATTGAATCTTCCACGAAGTCAGTAAATAATGTAGTCATTGTGGATAATAATTGTATAGGGTAGTCTCTGGAGGAGATCGCCTTTGGCGATAAGACCGCACGTTGTACTTTAATGTATGTGCAATAAAGTTATTCATTCATTTATTACCTCTGTTAGTGGGACGAAGCAAACCTCTATATCGGGGATTCGTTCTTTCGATTTATCATCATAGTTACCTCTATAACTGCGACAGCGAGTGAATTTTATATGTATAGACCTCTGTAACTCAGATAACATCGTTTTGTTTCAACATTTTGAAATGACATCAATTGATGACCAAAGCATATTTGATAAAATGTATAAAATCGAAAAACATCTGATGGCTGATACTTCCAAAAGACAAACTAAAATGACAGATTTTTATAATTGATACATCCTGTTTCCATATTTGTAATACGTATAAACGTGTTTGAATAATTTTGTTTATTACATTTGTATGATCACCTTTATTATTATTTTTATTTATTAATACTCATTTATAATGTTTACGTAACACGTTATTTTATTTAATAATCGCACCTCTGTAAATGAGACAGATATTTATTTATACCTGGATATTTGAGACACTGGGTAAGTGGAATACCTCTATAAGTGAAACCACATTGCAGGTCCCTTGATGTCTCACTTAACCCGGTTTCACTGTATTACTATGATGTTTGTTTTTTTTTTAAATCAGCCGATTCGACTCCTGACAAGGGTAATCCATTTTCAACATGTAATGAAAACATTTTAGTTATCGTGAAAGCCAGCCTCAAATCTCCTTTGAGTGTTTTTCGCTATTTCGTATGGTTTAGGATTTGTCCCTGAAGGCCCACTTGAAAAGTTTATTTTGTAGAATAATTAATATTATTAGCCTACTTTGTAATGGATCACGTTAATCAACCGGGCATGAGTAAACAACGGTTTTGAATATATTTGAATACTTAATAATGAAACAAGGCAACTTAGTTTCTAATTCGTTGAGCTGTTAAGATAGGGAATTACAGTTACACAAATACTTAGATAATCCTTGGAGTTGGTAAATAGATTATTAATTGGTGTTTCAGATAATCAGAATGTGGTTGGTATTACTGTTGCGGCGCTTCATGCTTCAATCATGACGCATCTGAATTTCAAGTGTTTCTGACACTTCATTCTGATACTAGTCGTGCTCAAAAAGTTTTATTTTATTTACAAGCTTTTATTTAACTTGCAATGGATGTACCTATGTATGTATGTCTGTAATTCGGGTGGAAACTTGCAAGTTAAATTTGACCAACTTCCCCATTTCCGATTGAGCTGAAATTTTGCACGCATATGGATATCGCGTGACAATGCAATAATATGGAGCTGATCTGATGACGAAGTCGGAAAGTGGCCATAGGAACTCCTGTACTAAACACGATAGACCCGTCGTGTTTGGGCTCGTTTTACTTGTCTTGGCTAGCACTCTGCTGTTACATAATATCCAGGATCTCAAAAGCTTGTATTTAAAATCCTTTTTAAAAAAGCTTATTTAGATTATATATTGAGGTTTGTAATTTTTTCATTAATTATACAGTAGAGGAGACGCTGAAGAACGACATTCACCCATCTGATAACCAGATGAGACATATTTTTTTAATAATTCAATTAATTTTAATCAATATTTCGTTTCAACAGATAGATTTTAACATGGACAATATGCCTTGATAGTCTTGCCTATTTATGTCTGTTCGTGGCTACTTGGCAAGCAGTTATGAACAGGTAAGGCAATATAGGTTATTACCTATATTGCCTTACTTGTATTTTCAATTATTACCTATATTGATTAACAGAATGGTGAAGTCACCATTCTGGCAGAAGCTAGTAATAATAATAAAGCTCTTTTATTCCGAAATACATGCAATTTAACATTTTTAATTTTATAAATTTTATTTCTTATCATATATCTCGCAATTCGGCGAGCCTCTTGGCATAGGCCTCCTCCAGGTTTCTCCATTGAGCTTGGTCTTCTGCAACTCTGGTCCAGTATGGTCTTAGGGTTAGACGAATATCGATGCCCCTGCCTTATGATGTCCCCCTGGATACCATAAGGTTACTTGTTTGCTCCATTTATTTATTTTGCAATGTAGCATATATCCTGTCCAACTCCATTTTAGATGTTCTATATGAGTTATTATATCCGTTACTTTTGCCTTCTTTCTTATTTGCCGTTACTTTTGCCTTCTTTCTTATTTATGGTTTTAAAATCTTTTTACAAGTGAGAACATTGGGAAAATCCGAATTTATATCTGTTTCACCAAAAATTATGCCCCAATTCTAAATCATGACACAAATTCCTCAAGTCCCAATTAGCCGTATCGGTTGGTTTGAACATATTTAATTAAATGTTTGTAAATTAAAACAAAAGATACAAATTACAGCTCCCTTAATTTCTTAGCATCCTTTGATCTTGGTGAAATTACAACCAACAATGTTGTGTTATTATCTAGATTATGAATGTACAAAGTTCGGATATTGTTAGACGAGGACACAAATTGTAAGCCCGAATCGGTTCTCGGTATCGGTCAAGGATTGTGGTATATTTAGCATGCTACTAATTAAATAACATGGCAAAAGCATAATTACCTTTGTAATGTTTTATCGTTCAATTGTAACTAGCTGCGCCCCGCGGTCTCACCCGCGTGGTTATGGAAAATGGATAATTCACACTATCTTTTTAAATTATAGTAGTCTTTGTGTTATTCTGATGTATAAGCTATATTATTGTAAAATTTCATCAAAATTCATTCAGTAGTTCTTGCGTGAAAGAGTAACAAACATATATTTTTACAAACTTTCGCGTTTAGAGTATTAGTAGGATTAATTATACTGTACTTCGTTGAAGCAAATGTATGAATTTATTTAATTAATATGCACGTGGAAGAAAAGATGAGAATAGAAAGAAGATAGGTGCCTTACTCTGAAATAATTCTAAGCACGATCCTATGGCGTAACAGGTGATTTTTATAGTTCTAGTATATAATCTTAATATCTCTTTTTTATAACCTTCTTCCAATCATTGGGGGTTGGCACAATTTATGTCTTCCTTCCGTACTTCTTTCTCTATTTTGACATACGCCTTCTGTTACACCACAAATTATCATGTCATTCTTCACACAATCCATTCATCTCTTTTTGGTCTGTCTTTACATTTTTACACGTCAATCTCGCAGTTTGACGTCTCGTCATTTTCATCTCTCTTCGTTACATGCCTGTACCACCTTAGTCTTCTTCCTCTCAATTTCACATTCACAGGTGCAATTTTCAAAGATCCGCTTATGTACTAATTTCTAAATTAATCCATTCCTGTAACACCACACACCGTTCTCAACATTCTCACCTCAGTAGAGTGGAGAGGTTTGTAGTTTATCACTAAAGTGGCTCAACTTTCGGCACCGTATAGCACGACCGGTCCTATGACTGATTTATATATTTGACCTTTTAGTTTGAGTGGCATTAGTTTATCACATGTCATACAGGTTCCCTGTCTCCATATAGCCATGCTACCTTTATTCTTCTCCCTACATCCTTATTTATATATAGTTATATCACATTAGGTAATCTTTATATACATACCAGTGGTAACCGCAGACGTAGTCTTGCCTTGAAAACAATTTATAACCCGAATGCAGCGCCACCTACTAGGTTCAATTGTAAATCTAAACCAACGGGGCCTCCCGATGATTTAGATTTACAGAGACTCATTCGAGCACACACAAAAAAATTCATCAAGATCGGTCCAGGGGCTTAGAAGATGTTCAGTGACATACACATTAACATTAGATATTGTTACAACTTAGGCCCCGACAAAGACAAATTCCACGTACAGATCTGTAAAAGCACATTTTGTTACCTGTCGGCATTTGAACTAATTGTAATCCTTTTATGATCGTCTTCTTTTGTTCACTTATTTATTGGCATACGTTTCTACTTATTGTGGAGAACAGCCTATTGACCTATTGTACTCATTTACGGCCGCTTAGGAGCATCATTAGCCATGTGTTGTGGATTATAAGTACAAGCTAATTCTAGGAAATTATGTCGACGTTGCCGGGCGGGCACATTTGCATTTGTGAAGTATGAAACGATGGCCTGATTGAGAGAGGGGGCAGTTGAGCTACAACTACGATACGGCCGTGACGTGTGTACATTCGGGAATCCAGTAGTGACGGACTTTGCGCGTTTTATTGAATTACGACCTGCATTACGTTTGGATTTGTTGTGTTCGGTTATATTTGTACCTGAGTTATACGTGTTCGTATAGTTCTAATAAACTCTATAATAATCCTAGCGGCATTTTAATTCGAGTCCCACTAACTAGTAACAATATTTATAATTGAGGTCAATAATCGAGATAAAAAGTTTCCTATCTTTTAAGTTGGACCACATTACACATAGTTGTATAATTTCATCAAGATAGGTTTAGTAGTTTGGGAGTTTATCCCGGACGTACATTGTGACCTTAGATAATTATATAACTATATATAAGATAAGATATAATTATTTTATAGGTATGTATATAACTGTACTCCTCTGAAACCGCTGGACCGATTTTAAAGAAAATTTTATGTGTCACTGAGGTTCGGGTTGGTTTAGAATTTAGATTCACAAATGGACTTCGTAGCTGGCGGTGTAAACGCATTCCAGGATAATAATTTTTCAGGGCAAACCTCTGCAGGGTTCCGCTTGTTGGTATATACTGTTAGTATAGGACTGAATAGCAGTAATATTTAATGTTAGGTTAGAGAATAATATGAATTATATGTGTAAAATTAGATATGCAAGGTTCATGTTTCATATCAGTAGGTTGTGTACATATAGATTTCATTATATAAATACGTAGAGCCAAAACGTTGTACCCCTTTTTACGAAAATTGCGCGGACGGAGGAGTATAAAATTTCGCAAACCCAGAGTTTATATACATATAAATTACGTGTCACGTTGTTTGTCCGCGATAGACTCCTAAACTACTCGACCGATTTTAATCAAATTTGCACGTGTGCAGTTTGATCCGACGTGAAGGATAGGATAGCTTACATTTGGACCCGGTAGGTGGCGCTGCAATCGGGTTCTAAATTTTATTTCTTCAGGGCAGAACAACGTCTGCCATGACAGCTAGTAGTTTATATAGAGAAGAAGCGACGAATGCTAATATTTAAAAAAAAATGTGCATAAAAAATACATTAAATCAATAAAAAATATTACACACACTACCATGTATTTGACACACACACGCATATATACTCTTTTGTTTATTGTTAAAGCCAAATTAACAGTGTAGCCTTGGTGAAGTCTGTGATTATAGAAGTATTGTCTTTGACAACAGAACCTTAATAATGTTGAAACTTATAATTTAAACTATTTATGGCCGAAATTCGACCACTAGTATAAATAGCTAAGCATACATGACGTGTGTAAAATTAAATATGTAAGATTCATGTTTCATGTCATTAGGTTGGGTAATTCATAAAGAGTGACTCGAGGTATTTTATCCAACCGTTGAATTGTTGGATTTATTAGTTAACCAAACTCCATGAAGCGATTCATTGGATAAGGCTTCTGTTTAAGTTCGGACTGTGATATTACGCCGTTTTTCCAATGTTTATTTTATTGGGGATCAACCAGCCGTGCCGTTATTCTACGAAGTTTGAATATTTAATATAATTTATGGGTCGAACTTTCCGCTTATTATTTTTACGTCGTCATAACATTGTGCTTATGAAGTTCCTTCGATAAAATATTAATTAAATTACACCAGAATGGGTGAGCACAAATATACATAGGGAATTTTTCAAATGAGCCTCCAGGGTTAAATTCTAAACTATATGAAATGGCGAAAAACACTCAATGCAGTTTTGGGGCCGATTTTGTCGAAAACTAAAGTAGACATTAGAGTTTTGAAAAATCAATTACTCTTGTCAGAATTAAATCGGTTGATTTTGAAAAAATTAAAATATCATCATTATGTTAATTCATACGTGAAGCAAAAACTTTGTACCCCTTTTTCGAGAATTGCGCGGACGGAGGAGTATGAAATGTCGCACACTTTTATAGTTTATATAGAGAAGAAGCGACGAATGCTAATATTTTTTTAAAATTATACATAAAAAACACATTAAATCAATAAAAAAAATATTACACACACTACTATGTATTTAACACACACACGCATATATACTCTTTTGTTTATTGCTAAAGTCAAATTAACAGTAGCCTTAGCGAAATCTGTGACTATAGAAGTATAGTCTTTGACAACAGAACCTTAATAATGTTCAAACTTATAATTTAAATTAATTATAGTCGAATTTCGACCAATGGGCGACTACTAGTTCTGTATTATTATACCAAATCATAGTGTAGCTTGTAAGGATCAATATCTGCGAAGTAATGTCAAACGGTAAATCAAGGTTAAGGGTTGTTTTTAAATAAAATTTTAAAAGTTCTATTTTCTCCTCCTTCCCCTTTGAGGATTTTTCGCTATTTAGCATGTTTAGGATTTGGTCCTGACGGTTCAACTAAAAATTTACCCATGTATATGGTATATTTCTTACACAACATTTTATAGTTAAAGCATACAGTCGCGTACTTACCTGCGAACTGTAACCGTAACCGTTACAGTTACTGTAACCAAAACTCAGTGTGTGCAACGCGAACGGCTATTGTCGGTTTTTGCCGCGAATTAAAGGCCGCGGCAGTCGGCGCCGTCAAAGGCCGCCGTCAAATTCCGCGAAAAAGGGTGCCCGCCGTACGCTCTTGAGCTACGTACACGCTCAAAGGCGGCTCATTACGCGGTCAAAGGCAGCTCGTTGGTCGTCGCGAGCGAAGATCGTTTCACGCGTACACACAAGAGTACTATGCGGTTACGGTTACAAATCGCTGATGAGTACGCGGTCAAAGGCGGCTCATTGGTCGTCGCGAGCGAAGATCGTTTCACGCGTACACACAAGAGTACTATGCGGTTACTGTTACAAATTGCTGATGAGTACGCGATCAAAGGCGGCTGGTTGGTCGTCGCGAGTGAAGATCGTTTCACGCGTACACAAGAGTACTATGCGGTTATGGTTACAAATCGCTGATGAGTACACGGTCAAAGGCGGCTCGTTGGTCGTTGCGAGCGAAGATCGTTTCACGCGTACACACAAGAGTACTATGCGGTTACGGTTACAAATCGCTGATGAGTACGCGGTCAAAGGCGGCTCATTGGTCGTCGCGAGCGAAGATCGTTTCACGCGTACACACAAGAGTACTATGCGGTTACTGTTACAAATTGCTGATGAGTACGCGATCAAAGGCGGCTGGTTGGTCGTCGCGAGTGAAGATCGTTTCACGCGTACACAAGAGTACTATGCGGTTATGGTTACAAATCGCTGATGAGTACACGGTCAAAGGCGGCTCGTTGGTCGTTGCGAGCGAAGATCGTTTCACGCGTACACACAAGAGTACTATGCGGTTACGGTTACAAATCGCTGATGAGTACGCGGTCAAAGGCGGCTCATTGGTCGTCGCGAGCGAAGATCGTTTCACGCGTACACACAAGAGTACTATGCGGTTACTGTTACAAATTGCTGATGAGTACGCGATCAAAGGCGGCTGGTTGGTCGTCGCGAGCGAAGATCGTTTCACGCGTACACAAGAGTACTATGCGGTTATGGTTACAAATCGCTGATGAGTACACGGTCAAAGGCGGCTCGTTGGTCGTTGCGAGCGAAGATCGTTTCACGCGTACACACAAGAGTACTATGCGGTTACGGTTACAAATCGCTGATGAGTTCGCGGTCAAAGGCGGTTCATTGGTCGTCGCGAGCGAAGATCGTTTCACGCGTACACACAAGAGTACTATGCGGTTACGGTTACAAATCTCTGATGAGTACGCGGTCAAAGGCGGCTCGTTGGTCGTTGCGAGCGAAGATCGTTTCACGCGTACACACAAGAGTACTATGCGGTTACGGTTACAAATCTCTGATGAGTACGCGATCAAAGGCGGCTGGTTGGTCGTCGCGAGTGAAGATCGTTTTCAGTGTACACATTAAAGTAAGTTTTTATATCCACTCGGTTACATGTACAGCTCGCAGATGAGTACATGGCTTATGAATCAAAAATCGGGCGAAACTATGCCAAAAGGCATAGTCATTTAATATTAATCACTGGCAGAAAATAAAAATGAATATACTAGAAAATACAACCTGCAAAAAGTTTCTGGTCATCTGGCATACTCATTTTACCGCAGTAATTAATCTTACTTAGTTCTAAGTAGAGACTTAGAACTAAGTAAGATTAACTATTACGGGAAAAGGTCGGAACAGTGTGGAGTGGAAGAATAAATTGCCAGAATGCCAACGCATTGGTATAAGCCTTGATTTCTTCACTTATTACCAAAAACTACTATATTGATTAATAAGTTAGTTAGCTACTTCTCATTAGATTAGTTAGTGCTGATAACATTGTGTCCAAGTAGTGTCACCTATTATTGAAATATTTGCGGTTAATTGTATTTACTAATCGGATCGGATCGGATCATCGGGCATGGTAACGAAAGATCATTCTCACTTCGACTTTGGTTCGATGCACATATCATAGTAGTCCTCTAGGGTGGCTAAAATTATTCTTCGAGAATAATAGCTTATAATCAATTGTGCTTTAGATCGACCTTCTTCGTTCAGAATTCAAATAAAAGAGTTCTCAAAGTTCTACGTGTTTCGTTATATAAATTCCGCACTAACTTTAGATACAATGTTTTGGTTCTAACACGTTAATTATATTATGTTTGTTAAATAGTAACATAAATTAGTTTTACAGGCTTCAGCCAATCAGGTTTTAGCCAAATAACAAACAGTAGTCGTCCTTGAGCTTTATGTCATACGTAATTATTATTTATAATTGCGATGCCGTATTCGGTAACCCGATAATTCGTTTGCGAACACGTGTTTTATTACTTCTGGTATTTAAAATATCTGTAATTCTTTTAACAATCCTCTTAATTGTTCACTGTCATTTCTTTGCGTTTATTTTCTAAGTATTGAAATGTGTATTTGTATTTATTGCCGGCCTATAAACAGGTTTTATTGTTCAAATTTCACTGCATATTCTTAGAGGTCATCTTCTTTCAGATTAAGCTTACAAGTTTTAAGATTTCAGTGAATGCGTGTTTATTGGGGGTACATGTGTATTTTACAAATATATATAGTATACAGTGTAATATACGGTCGGCCCGTTGACACAGAGGTCAGTTTATACTGTAATTGAGGCGTTACTAAGTGTACATTCGTAACGGGAACCTCACATTAATGGACTTTGCGCGTTTTATGTTATTACGATCTTCTTGCTCACGATTTGGGACTGTTGTAGTCAGTTGTGTTTGTAAGTTGTAAATTACGTTTGTGTACTTCTAATAATGTTTGTGATAATTCCTACGGCATTTTAAATTTGAAATTCGTAAAATTACTTTTTTTGAAGTCGCTTATGGGTTTTTATGAATTTATTGTCTGTTGTACCGACCATTCCCATAATATTGGAAGGCTAGAACCCTACAATGGGAAGTATATGGATTTGTAACCTAACCTCCACTACCAATACAATTGTTCCCGTAGCGAAACGACAGTCACGTACCAATCCCTCCATCCCTTCCCAAAGCAAACACTGCCTTGGAATCTAATAGAAATCTTACTATATTATCACATTTCGCATATTTGAAGTGATTTTTATTCCACGTACTTTTGTTTGCCTTTGGGTCCTTTTGATGAAGAACGTCACTATTGAAATTTATAAGAAAATGTTACTTCAGGGTTTTCGCGGGTCAAATATTATGATTTAGGTAAGGGGTTCTTTGTTGAAAGTAACGTATAGACGCCGCCTTATCTCTTTAACTAAGACTGCGCACTCAAGGGCCGGTCGGTTTTCCAGACTTATTATATATTTACATAGTATAAAACAAAGTCGCAGTCTATGTCTGTCTGTATATCCACTAACTCCTCCTAAACCACGCAATGGATTTTTAAGCAGTTTTTACCATCGGTTAGATAATAGGTCCACAAATTTTAAAAATCAATGTTACCCTACATATCATATGTGGTACCGACATGTAAACCTTCTTTAGGCCTATTCAAACTTTTCATCTAACATATTTAAATTCCCTTTTTCGCACGCAAGTCAGTAATGCATGTCATGTCATCTAGAAAAATAGATACGCTCCGCAACTATAAATATGTAAAATAAAATAACTTAATATTAGAACCTGTAAAATAATATAAATCGCACCGCACCGCGCCCCTTATATATATAAAAACAGTTCATCGCATCGCTATAAATAAATTAACAGAAAATATAATCCGCACACCTTCGCCGCTTCATAAATAAATATTACATAAACATAATTATATAATAAAAGTGACCTGCAGTGAGAAGTCAAGAGGTCGCCGATATCCATTGCTTCAACAAACAGGTGCGTATATGCTATTTCTTAGCACTACCCTTCAAAATTGTTCCATTCTTCTTTTCTCTCAATTTGTCACGGTTCGCTTATTATTATTAAATTCAGCGTCACGGCAACATTACGTCTATAGCATTTTATAATTTCAAGTACACAATTTGCGAATATATTCATGGAAGTACTGAGTTTGTTCTGGTTGTTAAGATTATTTGAGAAATTAAGAGAGAAAGTTACACTTTCTCCACAGTAACATGGTATAGATTTTCTGAAAATCTTCAAAATTTTTGTGTTGAACGGGGTGAGCACTTCTACTAGGACCTAAAAGTGGTGGTGGTAAGGTATGAGGGTAGACGGGGCCGTTACATGATGGCAGGTTACTGTTGGTCTTTACAAAGGTAATTTTCCTCAAAAATATTGTGGAAGTAAATTTTATGTATATATTTTTCTGAAGTAAAACATAGCTTTCCGCAGATAGAGCCACAGGACAAGGTTTGACCTGTAGCGTAGCCGCGAAGAAAGCTCTGGTTAGAACGCAAACTAATGCGAGTAATTTTTAGAATTCTGTAACTGGTGACAAGTTAGGGAAGAAAAATGAAATTCGGGATACGTGATTAATCTTGCTGTATAATGCCCTAAAAAGTTACAGGTAATGGAGTGAATTCAGATAAAGGCTGTTCACTTGATACAAATATAATGAACGCCTGCAGAATTATTATGGCAATCCTGTTGGCCCGTATATCTTAATCAAAATTATCAGGCTTCATAACAGTAGCCATTTTAGGATTTGTAATGTGAACCTGGCAAACAGGCAGACGGCCCATTTGTCGGGGGCAAAAAAAAACTACTTACGTTTTAACTGTTTTAAGTGCGGTAATTTATTTGATTTTTATTATTCCCACGTATCAGCCACTTTTCTAGCCGTGATCACGGAAGACTTAAGAAAAACTACTACTTACTTACTAAACTAGTCGCGTAAACTTAAGAAAATATTAGAAAAAACAAGTTTTAAAATATCATAAAATATCATGACAGACAGTTTTAATTACTGTTTTTGCAATCAATAATATGTACACTTACAAAACGTCCCAATGTGTTGTTCTTAAATTTATTTAGGTGCTTTTCTATTAATGTTTCGCCCCCCTCCACACTCGGCCTTCGGATCACCGAAGCTTCTGGAGACCCACCATAATAGAAAGTAGTTACCGTTGCATATAGACGTTTGCAACACCATTCTGCTATTACTATCTCGTCAAAGTCGCCGGGAATTATTGTTAAAAAAAAATTTTTTTTGACCCACCCTAATATATAATGCGTCACTATAGAAACGATGGAGAACATGATAGAATGTATGATTACAAGTCTTGTGCATAATAAAATAAGTTTTCCTGTAAAGGCGAGGGTGTGTTGCATCACACGCAAACTTCATAGGTTTAAGTGGTGCTTTACTACTATTTTATGATAAATAAAAAAAAAAAATCGTAAGTCAGTAGTATCACACCAACTGAGCTGGCTCTAAAAGCTGTAATTGAGATAATAACTCCAGCATGGCTCTATCTCATCAGTTCAAACTAAAAAAGAGTAAATATTATGCAGAAGTTTTTTATATTCAAAGTACGAAATCTTTCATCCATGCAGGAACGGAAAAAGAATACAATTTCCTGCGGCTGGACAGCCTGTCGTAAGAGGCGATAAAACAACCTACAGCCGGGTAGTAGGGTATTTGCCCACCTGGATGGCTACGACCCCAGGTCTAGAGTATGTCACACTAACAACGTTTAGTTGAGTTCCGGCATTGGTGGCCAGGTTCCAGTCTCCCTTTAGAGAGCAGAAGCACATTGGAAGCGCCTTTGGTGTTGCAAATATCCATAGGCGATGGTAACGGCTTTTCATCAGGTAGAAATTTAAAAAAACGTAGAAAATTTATTTATATTTTAAGCACACACTTTTACTATTTCCAAACACGTCCACAAAAACTGAAGACATCTTTGACGAATATCAAGCAAGCGTTTTATGTGCTGGAATACTTACGTAGCAAAATGGAACAGGGCTCTACCCGTCCATTTTAACATACATTTCTCAATAAGCGTCAATATTATTGACAACCTTGACAAATTGTGTACAATTGACATGTGATTTTAGGGTAAGCATCTGTAGCCGTTTTGGCAAAAATGAAATCTTTGTGGAATTGTCATGTTTGTCTCGTCTGTCTTTGAATACCAGACTATGATTTTCTCGAACAGCACTGGGTATAATAACTATATATGGAAGTTTAGTAGGAATTATGTAATCTATTTTGCCTGGTGGTAGGGCATTTGCCCGACTGGATGGCTACCACCCCTAGTCTAAAGTATGTCGCCATAACAACGTTGAGTTGTGTTCCGGCATTAGTGACCAGGTTGCAGTCTCCCTTAAGAGAGCAGCAGCGCATTTGTAGCAACTTTGGTGTTGCAAATGTCCATAGGCGATGGTAACCGCTTTCCATCAAGTGGGCCGTCTGCCTGTCTGCTGATATGGTGCAATAAAAAAAAAAAAAAAAAAAATTATACGCCGCTACACATTGCTATTTTCTGCTACGCTCTTTAAATATTATCGAACGTAGAAATAATACAATTTCCTGCGTTGGGGCGGTCTATCGTAAGAGGCGACAAAACAACCCACAGCGAGGTAGCAGGGTTTTGCCCGTCTGGATGACTACCACCCTGGTCTAGTTGTGTTCCGGCATTAGTGGCCAGGTTCCAATCTGCCTTTAGAGAGCGGCAGCACATTGGCAGTACCTTTGATGTTACAAATGTCCATAGGCAACGATAACCGTCACGTGGGTCGCCTGCCTGCCTGTTGAACTTATGTAATTTTACTATTTTTTGCATGAGATCATGAAAAGTTGGGAAGGAGAAAGAGAGATAACACTTTATTGCACATCAAAATATACAATTACAAAAACAGAGCAGATTTACAATATTTTCTAGGCAATACAATAACAAGCATGCAAGGCAATACAAGTTGGTTTCTGATTACGTGCTGTCAAAGTATAAACTGTATAAATGGATCCAGTCTGTATTTTTACTTAACAACATTCACCCTTAATCTCAAATCTTTTCTTACATACCTTTATAAACCCAGCAGAGCAAATTATTTCCAAGAAAGGGGCTCGTTCCGCAATAGGAAAAGTTTAATTAACTAAAAATTCGATTTAGACTTATAGGACGGCTTACGTACTCTGTTTATTAGTGCAATTAAGTAAGTCGGATTGCTGTTTATTTAGGCCTTATTATTTCATCGGTTTATTTTGTATTTTCTTCAATGTTTTTGTAACGGCGTCGAGGTTTTAATGGGGTTTGTTAATTTGTGGCCTAACACGACTTTACGGTAGAACTGTCTGACTTTGTAATAAGATTGTATTTATATTAAGGTGAAAACGTTTATCATCGCTATCCTGATTATTTTTTTTTGGCAAAAACTTACAAACACGCAGACGGCCCACCTGATGGAAAGTGATCGCCGCCTATGGACGTTTGCAACACTTGGCCTTGAAATTTTATTATTAAGTTTTTTTAAAATATAATTTAAATGACCCCATGCCGTTCTAGAGAACCGTTAAGCGTCGTAGCTCAAAGACCTGCCAACGCCAGCGGGGGGGTAGGCCATGTACCCGTGGCCCTTGCAGTAAGGGCGAAGGATAGAATACCGAGGGGTTTTAGTGGGTATCCCTAACTGTGGCGTGGCACGTCTAGTTCTATCTAGAGGTGATAGTGCTATCCCGACTCGGCGAATTCCACATACCGGCCGCGATTTTACCCCATCGTCGTAGCTCAATAAAATGAGGGCGATTCATGCTGCCGATGGCGAACGGTGCGGTGGTGAAAATGTGGCGTTGATAACAAATCGAGCAGCTCCTCGGAACACTCCTCATTGTACAGACAGTAGAATACGCAGAGATATATACGACTTATTGTATAGTCGTCGTCAGCCATTCGCAGTCCACTGCTGGACGTAGGCCTCCCCAAGACGGCGCCACTCATCCCTGTCCTCTAATTTCCTCATCCAGCGCCTACCGGCGACCTTGCACAGGTCGTGAGTCCATCGGGCTGGAAGGCGTCCGACAATACGTTTACCGAAACACGGTCTCCACTCCAGGACTCGTCTGCTCCATCGGCTATCGGTCCTGCGGACGTGACCGGCCCACTGCCATTTCAACTTGCTAATTTTGTATTGTATAGTATTGTAATTAAAATACGTGCAATTACTCTTGTTCGGGACATGGCCCGATCGAAACTTGTAAGGAAAGGTTAGAAATTGCACCACTTGAGGTATTTAATCATTTATTAATTTACACCATCTTAGTACAGTCAGCGTCATAATTATATTTAGTGTCAGTCAAAACCAACCGAAGTGATCACTAATGTCGATACAATCAAGGTTGTCTAATTGTTCAAATCACCCTTCCTACGCAAATATATCAGAACACGAACAATGTTAAATACATGAGTTCATCTAAAATATCCAAAAATAAGGTATACTCTAGAAAAGTTAACTCTATTATGAATTTGATTAGAATCAAATCAAGACAAATAAGATGTATGATTAGAATAGAATCAAAATATGATTTCACATCAAATATAAACAAAAGAATTAACCCTTTTGTTATTTTTATAACGTACTAGCTGTTCCCGCGGTTTCATGAGCGTGGTGATGGAAAATCGTTATATTTTGTATAATTCACATTATATCTTTATAAATTATAGCCTATATTTTATTCTGATGTGTAAGCTATAATACTATTGTTAAGTTTTTGCGTGAAAGAGTAACAAACACACATCCATACATACATTCTTACAAACTTTCGCGTTTACAATATTTATAGAGATTATACCTAAAATTCGCCTGTATAATAATGTTACGAGTTGAAGGACTCGAATTAAAATGCCGTTGGAATTATTATAGAGTTTAGTAGAACTATACAAACACGTATAACACAGGTACAAATATAACCGTACACTACAAAGCCAAACTTAATGTAGAAGATCGTATTTCCATAAAACGCGCAAATTCCGTCACTTAATAGATTACTGAATATAGTACACACGTCTTGCTTCGCTCGTGGTTGTCGCTAGACTGCCGATCTCTCCATTGGGCCATTGCTTTTTCCTGCACCGATATAATATGTCTGCCCGACCGCGTGGACCGCATTCCTTAGAATCAGTCCGACGCACCTGGCTAATGACTACCATAAAGTTACAATACACAATGGGCTGTTATCTAATGACAAATTTTAAACACAAAGCAAACAAAAGAAGTCTAAATGCGGAAAGTGTGTTTTTACGGTATGCAGGTGTGAATCCACTTTTGTCGGCATGTAGGTAGTAACAATAATATATCATATCTTTTCAAGACATTTGTACAAATTCAAATTCAAATTTAAAAGTTTTTATTCATGCATTTTTTCTACATGTCCGAACCACCGGAGCATTCCTTTCCTTACCTTCAAGACATTTGTACAAATTCAAATTCAAAAGTTTTTATTCAAAATAAGTTCCACTGGAGAACACTTTTTGAAGGTCATGTAAGTTAAAATTTAATTTTATACAATACACAATAAATAGTAAATGGACTCGAGAGTAAATGTGACCTATTTAGGCATGAGAGGGTTTCGCGCACGAACTTATCGAGTGCGCTAATAGTTCGAGTGCCTAAATAGGCCTTTCACCCGAAGTTAACACTTTAGATTATGAGGATTGATAATTCCTTTCGATGATGAGGAAAGTAAATAAAAACTGACTACTTAAACAAACAACTACCTCTCTATTGAAATCAGGCGTTAAATCTATATTTAAATCTGATAAACTCATTTAATACCTGACATATGAAACGCCAAGTTAATTTCTTTTTTTGTGGCATTCTATCAGCCAATATTTTTGTGTCACTGACGATAGTAAATGTTTAGCTCAAATTATGTAAATTAAATAATGACTTAGTGAAAAGTAATTTATAAGTATAAAATGATGTTACAAAATTATTGATATTTTTTTATTACGTACATAGCTTTCGTTGCCCAAGAACGAAATGTACTGTTTTCATCCTTGTGATCTGGCAAGTCCAAGCATATTTTCAGAATATGACAAATGAAAAATATATTACAATCCGGGAAACACCGTAATATACAAAAAAAATATGATTCAAATAACAACCAATAACATAAAGAAACCCAATTTGAAAATAATCTATTATAATATAAACAGACATTCAACTGATTTTATTAAAATAATAAAATACAATATTGGACTATAAATAAGGCTTTTTGAACGTTTTCTGAGTTAATGAAATTGGATATGTCTATTCACAGCGTTCTAAATTTAAAAACACTTTTATCTCATACCCTACTGCTCTATCTGGGATAATGTTATAATTATTAACCGTTTCACGCAGATGTAGCGGTGAGTCATACTTTTGTACTATTTTCTGTAGAACGTTTCTATTTTGCATGACATGTAAGGAATCTATGGAGATTGGTCGCAGTATGAATTCTTAGATGTCATTATTGACAATATCTTTTTGTTCGTTACAACTCCATTCATTATTGGAAAAGTAATTGTAATACAACTTCTATACGTATTTAAAAAAGATAAAAGAACCTGAGATAATATATAAATAATTGTATTGAGAAAAATAATTTTTAGCTAGACGTGTCGCTGGGGAGTTTCTTGCCGCTTCTCCGCCTTTGAACAGTGATAACACATTACGAAGCGTTGTATATTGAATAGGAAGTAGATTTAAATTTTGACTTACATGTATGACTTTCAGAAATTGTTCTCCAGTGGAACTTATTTTGATTAAAAACTTTTGAGTTTTGAGTTTATTAAGTTCTTTGTGATGCGATATGGTTATTAATTGTTAATATTGTTAAGTTAATTGTTAATGATGTAAAATGTAGTCATTCGTTAAGGGCGTTATTTTTAACGCTATAAATAAGACTCATTTGTCCACAGTAAATAACTTTAACGTTATCCCAGATGGAACCCGAGCATAGAGTGGTTGCAATTTAATGATGACCAGACCACTAATTTTCATGTTTTTATATTAATGTACATAGATATACAAATAGGTTATTATTAGACTGGGCTTCCACTTCGTAAAATTTGATCAATCAATATCAGCGAATTCGAAAGCATATATTACGAGCGCACAAAGTTTACGCTGTTAAGGCTGTCTGTTCATCGAAGCGGAGCGAAGCTCCGGAGCGGAAAAACGGAGAAATATTAACCAATAAGGTTGCATAAAAATTGCGTCAATGTACAGGCAGCTTAATACTCGAAAACAAAAATGTATGTCATTGAAATATCTTTGTCTCAATTATCAGCATAGGCCAAATTGAGAGTGAATGAAATAAAATATTGTATATCGCTCTCTATTCCACACACCACATTATGTCATAAGTGAAAATGAAACAACAGTATAAATAAATCGGCAGACAAACACACAGTGTATATCCTTGTTTTATACGTATGTAAGTTGCAAAATATCGAATCCATAATGTAGCGGTAGAACTGCAGGAGTCTTACTTACACTAGTAAATCTACGTTTTACGGAAACCAGCGATTTATGTGGAAGACAAATAATAATGTCACTTTTGCCAGGTTTAGGTGAAAAGGGTAGGCCAAATTAAGCAAGTTACGCTTGTGTTATTGGTAATATACAACGGACCACTCTGGGGCCGATCCTAGACCATAGTAAATAACGGAGAAAATTCGTTTCCGAAATTTACCATACCAGGAATCGAACCCGGAGTCTCTGCGTTGCAGTGAGGTAAGCCGGCAAAGGCTTAGCCCGCTCAACCACAGAGGCCGTCAGTATCTATTACTGTTGCTATTTTAACACGGTTTCTGTGAGAGTTCTTGTTCTGAACGTGCACCCACTGCTTCCCGACAGCATAATTTTAAAATTGCACCATTTCTACCCGAATTTACGTTCAATGGTGAAAATATAACTAAGTATTCCATTTTGACTGTGCTAGAGGGCGCCGGGGTACAGTTTGCATACGGGCGCTACATGGGCTAGATCCGTCTCTGAGAGGAAGGATGCTTTGAATGCAACCGGCATTTAAAGTTTACTATGTTCTAATTTGTTCATAGGTTTATTAGACGTAATGTCTCAGTTTCAGCCAGTTCTGGTTGGTAAAGTTCATTACTATGCTAATGCTGGTTAGATAAGTAATAAATAAGTATCTTTACATTCTATTTAAGTAGTCAGATTGAAAATAATACCTTATCCATTGCGTTGATGCGGTATTGGAAACTAGTCTATGTATTTCAGCTAATAATTCAATTAGAAATAGGCCACTCATCTAACCCTCTTCAGATTTCGCTTCGCTTGCATACTTTATTAACTCGGATTTAATAAGTAAGTCGATAAAAGCTTGTGACGGGCCACCGAAAAGTTGAAAGCTTAAAATTTCAGTTAGGAGACAATATTCGTAGGCGTAAACATCACGCTGAAATTTTGGGGATGTATAGTGCTTATATAACATAAGAGAGGTGGTGATCGTTATTCTTAAAATTAATAGGTTATGTAAACGTAACAATTAAACTTTGGTAACTTTTTCACATTGACTACACTTCCTTTGAGGATAAATTAACTTCATCAGTATTGGAATGGATTTGATTATGTAAATCTATACAATTATAAAAAGTGCCGTGTACAGTAGTGGTATGAAAATCTTCACCAGTTTTCAAATTGATTCATTTAAAGTTCCGCGTGCACATGTTACCTTTTCAAACTAAGTAAATAAAGTTAGTGTACTTAATTTTCATTAAGTGCAAAACAAAAAATTGTAATAGTATTTTATAAAAGAAAATAAGAATGCCTGAGTTTGTGTGTATGTGTGTGTGTGTATGTGTATGTGAACGCATAATTAATAATATATTCAATAAGGAATTTGTAAGAGAGATTCTACTGCGTCGTAGTCAAGTGACATTAGCCATTTTAGCAAAGAGGTTTTACAAGCATGTGTGTTCATATGATACATATTTAACACCTGATTAATTTTGTTGTAGGAATAGCTGGATTGATAAACGTATTGCCGCCTAGCAGAGGAAGTTTTTATAGTCCTTAGTTCAAATATTACGTATCATCTTCTCGTAGTATCAATATTTGAGTGTAAAGGCTTATATATACCAAGTAATTATCTCTGTTCGATCAATCTCAATAGTTCTGCGATTTTATCCCAAGAATATTCCAGATTTTTTCCGGGAGTTTTTAATAGTTTTCTACGAAAACATGCCTCCAAAATAAAAAAAAGTTTCTTTGCTACAACCCTGCGCCCGTATGCGCTGCACACCGTGCAATATAAGTGAAACCGACACTGCTTCCTCTTAAACCAATAGTTTGCTTTCTTATGACTTTAATTCAACCATTTTTGGCCTACGCTTTTCACGGCAACCTGGTAACAGTGACATTATTATTTGTCTTCCACATAAGTCGCTGGTTTCCGTAAAACGTAGAATAACTGGTGTAAGCAAGACTCCTGCAGTTCATCCGCTACATTATGGATTAGATATTTTGCAACTTACATACGTATAAAACAAATGAGCAAGTACTATGTACAGTGGACGTCTTCGGCTGTCAATAGTTGAGGAAGTCTGTTTAAACTTTGCGTCGCTAACGAGTGGTAGAATGTCGATATATGTATCTAATCGAATAATTTTTTTTTTTTTTTTTTTATTGCTGAAGTTCAACAGACAGGCAGACGGCCCACTTGATGGAAAGCGGTTACCATCGCCTATGGACATTAGCAACACCAAAGGTGCTACAAATGCGCTGCTGCTCTCTTAAAGGAGACTGGAACCTGGTCACTAATGCCGGAATACAACACAAGGTTGTTATGGCGGCATACTCTAGACCAGGGGTGGTCGCCATCCAGTCGAGCAAATACCCTACCACCTGGCTATGGGTTGTTTAGTCGCCTCTTACGACAGGCCACCAGGCCGCAGGAAATTGTATTCTTTCTCCGTTCCTGCACGGATAAGATTATAATTATTCAGGGCACTCCCTGTTGTACAGATCTCTCCTTCTGTAAAGCTTTAAAATTCTAGAATTTAAATTTGAGGTTGGTGATAACTCGAATAACAATTGTATAACATCTGTATAAACTACATTCTTGCAAATTAAGATATTGATTGATGGATAAACTAGTCATAATTTAAAAGACATCTTTGCTAGAGATCAGTAGGCCAAACTGAATCAAAATTATAACTTTATCCATGTCTAAACCTATAAAATCTTCTAGATACAATGACATAGCTTTTCGTTTTCAAGTATTAGTCTGCTTGTACATTGATGCAATTTTTATGCAATCTATTTCTCCGTTTTTCCGCTCCGGAGCCTCGCTCCGCTTCAATGGGCAGGCAGCCTTAATAGCGTAAACTTTGTGCGCTCGTAATATGCTTTCAAATTCGCTGATATTGATTGATCGTAATTTTACGAAGTGGAAGCCCAGTCTAATAATAACCTATGTATGTCTATGTACATGAATATAAAAACATGAAAAATATTTTTTTTTTTTTTTTATTGCAGGAGTTCAGCAGACAGGCAGACGGCCCACTAGATGGAAAGCGGTTACCATCGCCTATGGACCTTTACAACAACAAAGGTGCTACAAATGCGCTGCTGCTCTCTTAAAGGAGATTGGAACCTGGTCACTAATGCCGGAACACAACACAAGGTTGTTATGGCGGCATACTCTAGACCAGGGGTGGTCGCCATCCAGTCGAGCAAATACTCTACCACCTGGCTGTGGGTTGTTTAGTCGCCTCTTACGACAGGCCGCCGGGCCGCAGGAAATTGTATTCTTTCTCCGTTCCTGCACGGATATTTGTATACTTGTTACTACTTTCTGCAATAATTGACTTATTTCGTAACAATACGGGTCCCTACAGAAGATATAAGTTATTTGCAACTTGCACACTAACAGTATTCATCATTAAATGAAATCAAATGAAATAATTATATATTTGTTCGAAGCATCTTAGTTAAACAGTCGGTATATATGTTATGGTGTACACGTGTTTTGCTCACATAGGAGTATCCAAATATTTATAATAAACTAGCTGTCCCGGCAGACGTCGTCGTGTCCGGAAAAGCTCCAAGCGATATGTCGACAGCAGCGCCACCTACCGGGGCCAATTGTGAACCAACTCAGAAACCTTCTTTGGGTCATACACAACAACTTTGCTAAAGATCATCACATGATCAAATGTATAGTTTACGATTCTATAAAGGACAGACAGACAAACATTCATTTTTATATACAAAGATTTTATTAAACTACATAATGTTAAATGAAACACGTGAAAAAAATATTGATAAATGTCAAAAGTTAAAATTTTTGGTCGATTGTCATATTTCTTTATGGTTCTTAAAGAAGCCTTCAAACTTACTCTAACTCAATATGAATAAGATCGTAAATATAATAATAGACATATAATAAAACTGTGGAGGTCGAATTTCTGTACAATGAAAAGAAAAATGCTAAAAACCGAGTCAGGGGTATGTAAGAAGTGAAATACAACTAACTAAGATTTTTTTCAAATTTTTTGTTCCTCTGTTTGTCTGTCTCTTTGTACCGGCTAATCTCTGAAACTACTGGACCGATTTAAATGAAATTTTGTATGGTAGCTTATATCCCTGGTCAACATATAGGATACTTTTGATCCCGGATAATTAAACAGTTCCCGTGGGATAGTTAAAAAACCGCACCACGCGGGCGAAGTCGCGGGCATCAGCTAATATATAATAATAATCCGACACTGCCATCTTTTATTGCATTATAGAAATATATTAACGTCCTTCTTGGGGATCTGAATACGTTTCTTCGATAAGATTCAGAATGAAATAATATATCCAGCTCTTCACCAAATTCATGTTGCTATGGAGTTTCACTTTAAAGAAGCAAATTACGTTGCGAAGCAGTGTCCATGGAGTAGAAAGGAGACTTAATTTTTTAACTTATAAGTAATAAAAATATTAATGATTAAGGTTTTTTCATTGTATCATTATATACATATTATACATGAAGCAAAAACTTTGTACCCCTTTTTACGAAAATTGCGCGGGCGGAGGAGTAGGAAATTTCGCACGCTTTATAATTTATATAGAGAAGAGAAATTATGCATAAAAAATACATTAAAACAATAAAACAAACATTACACACACTAGCATGTATTTTATACTCACACACGCATATATACTTTTATGTTTATTGTTAAAGTCTAATTAAGTTAAATTAACAGTGTAGCCTTGGCGAAATCTGTGATTATAGACGTATAAGTCTGACAACAGAACCTTAATAATGCTTAAACTTATAATTTAAATTAATTATGGTCAAATTTCGACCAATGGGCGACCTACTAGTTTGTTTATAATTTATGTACTTATTTACAATACACAATACAATACAATAAATACACTTTATTGTACACCAACGTTACATAGAAAAAATACACAAAAAACTTACTTACTAAAAGGTAGTACAATGGGCGGCTTTATTGCTAAAAGCAATCTCTTCCAGGCAACCTTTGGATTATTTATTTACTATATTTTGATGTAAATAAATGAAATCATCGTTTCCTTGGTATAAAATATCAGATTTTAAATAGAAATTGCAATATTAGTCATCTTTAATTCCTTGGTATCAAACTCAATGTTATTTTTAGAAAATGAAATTCTATTTCTAGATTTACGAAGCCAAAACGAAAATAAACCTGTCAAGTTAGGGAGTGATTGACGCTTGACTGAATGGATCGGGTCACATATGAACATGCAAAAAGCTTTTGAACGTAAATTGCGAACATCTAGTTTTAGGGTTAGTAGTAAAGTAATAACAGCCCATAAATGTCCCACTGCTGGGCTCTGGCTTTCCGCTATAGGGGAACGGACAGTATACCCGCCACGCTTGACCAAGGCGGCTGGGCAGGTTTGACACATCGGTTATCTCGATGGTTGCATCACGATGTTTTCCTTCACCGTTATTAGCATGTGGTAATTGTAACAATATGCATATTAGGTCAGAAAACTGTGTAAATGGTGCATGCGTTCCGGCCAGGATCGAACACGCGCCCTTTGAGTCTGGGACGCGTGTACTAGCCATTAGGTTACCGCGACCTACCTACTACCTAGTTTTATGGTTCCGATTTATAAATTCAAAAAGATACCTTATAGACTCACTTCGATGTTTTAGGGTAGCCTACATTTTTGAAGGAAATATAGTATGTGTTTTTTTAACCGTAAAAATATATGTATTTTTGGGGAAGTTAGGTAGGTAATAAAATAGTACACATTTATTTTTCATTAATTACTTTATATTTTACTAGAGTTTACCTTGCGGCTATGCTGCGTATCATAACCCAAGGCAGTAGCTTTATTTTAGTTATACAAAAACACAATTCAGTTTTTTACATATACTAATAACAAAGAAACTAAATCCATATAGTCTACACAACTGTCCAGCAAAACATAAAGACGAGTCGAAACCAACCTGATTTGAAGTAATATATTGAATGAGATGTTGTTTATGACTACGTAGGTATTTGTTAGTGAATCGAAAAAATGCTATTGCAGTGCCGTTTATTTTGCTAATCCATCTATCCTATTCTAAGGAAACGACTTAATTTATAGGGATAAAATGTATCCTAAGTGTTAACTCGGGTTATAGCCGGCATGATAATATACGTTCAGTAGTTTCCAAACAAGATGCAATCGCGGTATCACCTTTTTCGCTATTTTCGTCTATCCCACGGAAACGACGTAATTTATTGGAATAAAAAATATCCTAAGTTACATCCCTAGATAAAAACTAGCACTGTGTCGAGTTTCATTTTATTTATTTATTTAAGCACAAAACAGATTACAAACATTAAAAATGAATCAATAACAATGTAATATATAGGGCTAGATCATAATCCAAACTATGTGCTAATTAAACGAACGACAAAGTAGATATTCTTTTGAAAGTTGTTCATATTTATTTTGCAAATAATATGAGTGAAAAATCGACAATAGATATTAATACCGATTGTGTGAGAGAACTTTTTTGCATTTATCCATAAACTTAAATTGACATTTAAATCCGTTCAATAGTTTTCACGTGATGCTCTAACAGACAGACAGACAACAAAATGTGTGTGTACAGTTCACAAGCAGTAGAAGTGAAACTTCAGAGAATATACAGGCGAATATAATTATATCTACCACGCTTAGTAGACAAGTGTTAACTGCACACACACATATTCGCATTTCTATTATATTAAAGACATCTTTATTCTTAGGTTCATATTTTAATTAATACTAAGTTTAAATTTTAAAGAAATTACATTTAATACAACAAATAAAACTAAAAATAAATCATTCTTAGGTATTTAGACCTGTTTTTTAATTTATTTATGTTTAAGGCTTGGCAACTAGGCCTTTAAACCAGGCGCAGTTGTATTGTAGGCTACAATCCACACCATTCAACGGAGTTCTTGTGAAAACTCGAAAGGCCACATTTGACTATACAGTTCACATTTCTCATAAAAACACATAATTACTACTCAAAAACTATCAATATCCTACAACTATTGTTCATTTTAGAGTAATTTTACACATTTTTAGAAAATAAAACTGCACAGCACAACATCTCCTTTCAGTTCCCGCCAAAAACTCGGTATTTAGACCCTTATTCGTAATAATTCGTTCTAAATTACACTTTAAATCACTAGCATATAGTTTAAAATTCATTGCACTGTTACGCATGTATGTGTATCTCCGTATCTGTTGATCTACGCAAAAAAAGAATATCTCTCTTAAATATATATTGATAGAGCTAAAATTCATTTGAAATCTTTTAAGTTTTATTTAAAGTGAAAATTAATACTAACGGGTAAAGAAAAATGTATTTTGTTTCGAATTAAATAAAGTTGAATTGTATGCGTTTATTTCTTTTTACTTTTTCGTTTCAACAAGTTTCAAATCACAACGATTCTAAAGAAGTTCAATTTCAAAATTCTAAAAATTGCATTTTCGGAATCTGTTGGTCCGAATTAGCCCATATGATTTTTTTCACATTTTTAAACGCATTGTACAAATTCGAACCAGTTACAGATTTATTATATATAGTACAGCTACTACTACAGCATTAGACTTTAGATAGTTTTTGTTTGGCCAACGTGACACAAGTCATCTTCAAACATAAGTAATTGAAAAAGGGGTAAATAGTGAGCTATCAGCTCGTCGACATCTCTCTACCAAAGCCCCTACAGATAAAGTAAAAATAATGTTGCTCTTAGCTCTAAAGACGCGGTCGTTTCGCTGAAGTGACTTTCGATTTAACTAAATACTTTTACCTACTTTCGCGATAAGGATCGGCTGTCCTTAATTAAACCCGAGGGAGAGTTCTGAGCTCGTGGATAGATCATGATCCTGTCTGTCTTTTATTGTCTGACATTTGTTAGTAATTTGCGGAATACGTACCGCTTACTTAAGAAAATTAGTTAACATAATTAATTGCTTACGAAGTTAAATACATTTTAGATTATTACGGTTCCGTAGCTATTTGGCCAAAAATGGAGCACGTATAAAAACGTCCTGTCTGTCAGTAGGAATCATTACATAGTATAAAACAAAGACGCTTTTCGCAACTGTCTGTCTGTCAGTCTGTCTGTATATCCGCTAACTTCTCCTAAACCACTCAAGGGATTTTTAAGCGGTTTTCACCATCAGTTAGATATTTTTTAAAGAAAAATATTACAGTTATTAAGTAACATAGTTGTTCTTGTCGTGTTTCTTTTTAAAGTTAATAATTAATTTTGTTATGTACCCTCTTATTTCTAAACGATACAATCGGTTGTACAATTGTTGTACAATCGAATAAGTCCTTAATTGAATAATAATGTTATATTTTTATTTATTCTGTAATTAGCGCCTGTTTTGTATAGGGTAGTTCTCCATAATTTACCTCCATTTTATATAACAATAATATGATGTGATAATTGTGTAGGTTATCAATTGTTCGAGTATATGGACGGTACATGTTATTTTCATGTTGGTAGACGCGATAGATTTACACTGAGTTCGGTTTGTTTTCTTGTATAAAATGTTGTTTAGAATTTACAAACAATAATGTATTAGATTCTTTTCATTTATAACCCTTTAATTAAAATAGTTTATCAATGACTTCAATCCGCTATCGGTTGTGCCAATTTACTAAGTTTTGTTAGACTGTAAAATTGTTGGAGGGATAGCGAGGTATTCTATAAATGCTTGTCGAGTGTAAAAAGTCAGTGTATAATATATGTTAAAACCGTAAGGTTCTCTGATTATAAAGTATTGTGACCAGTTGCTGTTCTTTTACTATCATAAACCCTTCTGAGTTGTTGCAAGTATTACAATATTTTCAAGGGCAAAAGTTAGTACACACAGCAATACACACACACACACATATATATATGTATATATATACTGTCTCTTAATTGCGGCTTCGCTCGCGAAATATAAAATTATTATTGATTTTCTATGTAAGTAAAATAGATTTACATGCTATGGTGTGACCCGCGGCACGGCCACGGGGAAGTCTGGTGTGTAACAAGTAGTATGTATGAAAGTGTGCAGAAAAAATTTAAAATTGTACAATTTTTTTAGTACTTTCTTTATTAAATGGTAAAATAATAAATGGTTTAAAGGTAGCGAGCAAGTTTTATTTTACAATCACATAAATTGTAGTCCGCTCTTTTGAAGATATGAAATGATTGTTTTTTTAATTAGCGCAGTAGAAAATACGTAAAAAAAATCGTTTCAATAAGATCCGTTGAGTAGTTTTTGAGATACGGAGTAATTTTATAATTTAAGTGTTTTTTTAGGAATTTATAGTCAAATAACAAAACCAATAGACAATTTGCTCTTCGGAATGTTTCAAATTGTCTATAAAATCGTAATTTTCTAGCTTTATTTTTAACTGAATATTTCGTCAAAAATAACATGGGATATAAAATATATATATAATATAATGGGGAATAAAATGGGATTGTAACAAATTCTTGAGTGTACGACGTGGCAGTACGTAATAAAATGTAGTATAGCAAAAGTAATATTAAAAATAAAATGCTAAATAAAAACAAGAGATTTTACACGTTTTCCATTTAATAATAAGAAGGCGTGCCTCCGAGATTTGAATGCGATAGTACAAATTCGACTCTCACATTCTGGGAAAAAATACTTATTCTCACAATACTCAACTCCCCAAGTATTTAACGCGCGCCATTAGTACTTTTATAATCTTTCTCAAAAACCAAACAATGCCCGGCTATTACTAACCAACACAAGTACAAAAATACAAGCTCTAAAAAACTCGTCAAGTCATATATTAATCTATACTTATAATAAATCTCTAAATGGTTCCAGTTTGTACAATGCGTTTAGAAAAGTCAAAAAAGTAGGGGGGTTTTTCTGGAGATTCCGAAAATGCATTTTTAGAATTTTTGTCTGCGTGAAACTACTGAACGGATTTAAATGAAACTCGATATAGAGCTAGCTTATATCCCGGGGCATAACTTAGGATACATTTTATCCTTAAATTAAGTCGTTTCCTTAGAATAGAATAGATGGATTAGCAAAATAGATGGCGCTGCAATCGCGTTTTTTAAATTCACTAAAAATACCTAATTTGTCATAAACAACATGTCATTCGTTGTATTACTTTAAATCAGGTTGGCTTTGACTCGCCTTCCCTCCCGGCCGTGGTACGCACCATGGTCGGGAGCTCCACCGGATGGGACGCCGTCTCCTCCTTCTGCGAACAAGTCATGTTTGCGAAGGAGGAGGCGGAATGGGAGCGTGAGCGTAATTCCCTGCTTCGCTCCCGCCAAAGGAGGACGCGCCGACGCCGGAGGTCGGATAGTGACCTTCGGCCGCCGTAAGCGGGCGACGCGGGTGGGGCCCCTAGGGGTATAGGGGTTCTCACTCACCCGCACATGCCGTCGAGGTGAGAGCGCGAGTGTTCCGCGCGCGTTCATCTCTCTTCCCGTGGGGCGCGTTACAGACCGCCCCACGCACGGATTAGACCTAGAAGTAGCCGGGGGATACGTCCCCTGCCATAGGAAGAGGCCCAGTGAGGGTGGCCCACGCCTGCCAGGGCACGCGGAATTGGGAAGCCCGCATTCACGTAGCCCTGGCATAAGGCGCAGGACGGAACACCCAGGGGTTTTAGTGGGTATCCCTAACTGGGGCGTGGCAATTGCGTGGCACCGGTTCTGACCGGGCACGCTAGTGCCACCCCCGATCTGGCGAATCCCACACACTCGCACCGGTCGCGAACATCCACCCAGGCTTCTGTGCCTGTCGCGGCTTAGTCCTCAAACGGATTTCCCCTGGCCAAAAAAAAAAAAAGACTCGCCTCTGTGTTTTGCTGGGCAGTTGTGTAGATCGAATTAGGTTTTGGGTAAGGAAAATAAAGCTTCTGCCTAGTGTTTATATTAAATATCTATAACATAAAATTCATTCAACGTTTTTCCAGCGTCATAAACGGCAGGTATTAAACTTCACAAAAATAAGAAACTTGAAGCTTGGCAGCCTGATCACGTCGAATGTCGCCGCCTATTCATAAGATGAAGTACGAACCAGCCCTCTCTGGTCACGAACTAACTTAATAAGCAACCTTCAAATCAATTGGTGCCGAAATCAGTCTTTTCGTTTGGTTCTAATATTGTGAATGCCACTTGAATCACAATTGTTATTTCAACATAGTAGCCTAGTGATGCATAAAATCAAAATCACAAATTCGAATTAACGCATAATATTTTTGTTACAAGAAAACTAGTCAATGGTTGTCAGGAACAAATTTTTAAAAGGAACAAGAACGCTCATTACCTTTTATTTCTTAACTACATAACATTTTTAGTATTGTGAATAGATCTGGGGCCCAATTCTGCTATTATAATATCTTGGCGTTGCAAAAATCACACCCTTAAAATTATACGGTCCGAAATCAACTTTAGAGTAATTGGATTTTAATATCTAGTACATAGAAATAAGGTGTAAAATTGAAGAACGTAATGTTTTTAATTAGGTCTCTACAACTCTAAAGGTGCGACATTCAAAATAAGATTCCATTGTAATAGTGTCAAAAATTCATATTCTACCAAATCCATTAAATCTCCTCGATATCGTCGCGGCGGAATAATAGTAGAAAAATAGCAGTAATGGCCGGAATGAATATTGAAAAGCTACCAAAAATTTAAACATTTATTTCGCAAGTTTTTGCTTATAAACATTTATAGAGCTATAGTAGCTGCTACACGCACACCACTGAAATTGATAGAATACCAATATCAGGCAACATACGATTGAGATGATAGTGTCCCGCAATTTTGACAAGATTTCAATAGCAGAATTGGGTTAGGCCCAATTCTGTACAACCTTAGAATAATAACTAAAGTGTACAACTAAGACACGACACAACTTCCATGATCAAATTGATCGTGTACTAGCAGAAGGTGATGTCAGGAGCCTTAAGAACAGACGAGCCTGCATGACAAGAGTTATGAATGTCAAAGAAGCAAGTGAGGTGTGTAAGAATAAGCCTAAATGGCGCGCTGTTGTTCATGCCTACCCCGCAAGGGAACTAGCGTGAAGTTATGTATGTATGTATGTATGTACAACTAAGTCCACTTGTAGGGGACATTGTACGGGTAGTGTGATAGTCAGACAAAGCAGGCCCTAATTGTTTTCTATCATAACACAAATAGACACTAAATACTTTATAACTTTATAAAGTAAGCAATATTAAATTGCTAGTAGAAACAAATTAAACATAGAAGTAAAGCCTTTGGCCCTTAAAGGTGGCAAAGTGATAAGCGTTAATCTTTTACCCAACCGGCTTCAACAATTTATGGACATTGGCTAATACATTACAAGGATCCAGTCTTATTCACTGTTCGTACTCACTTTGTTGGAAAATCGGTTAACTGTGTCCCAGTCCACAGAAAGGTTTCGTGAAGGTCAACAATGTTTATTGTTTTTGTTATTTACCAACGAAATCCTAACAGAAACTTAAATTGAAAATTGTCCATGTCTTAAAAACAAAGAAATGTAGTTAAATTTATTTTGATTATTTTCAGAATTTTCGTCATGACTTGAATTCTCGAAAAAATAATAATGAAGGGTGACCGTCATACATGTACTTAGACTCTTAGAGAATAATTTTTGTTAGTGTATCTTGAGACTGCTATGTTTGATAGAAATTAAAAAATGTTGTTCCCTAATACATTTTTAAGAGCCGATTTTTCAGACATCGGATACAAGTTATGAGTCTAATCTATACTATACTAATACTAACAATATTATAAAGAGGAAAGATTTGTATGTTTGTAATGAATAAACTCAAAAACTACTAGACCGATTTTAAAAATTCTTTCACCATTAGAATGCTACATTATCCTTGAGTAACAGGCTTTTTTTAGATTTTTATAGCTCAGGGCAACGTTTGTCGGGACTCAGATCAGTCGTTTTTGTGAATTTGTTTTTGAAAACCATAATATTTGTTTTTGTCAGATTTATTTTCAGATTATTAGATGTCAACCAATTTATAACACTATCTAAAGTCTCGTACATGCTTTTTTCAATGTCTAATTCATTTTTACCATTAAACAACACATTACTGTCATCTGCAAATAATACAATTTTCTTATTGATACATTTGGGTAAATCATTGATATAAAGAATCAAAAGTAATGGATGGCCCTAGCACACTGTCTTGTTGCACTCCGATATTAACATTCCTAAACCTTGATACATATTTAATAGTCTTCTTAAGCGTAGGGCATAATTTTGTAATCATAGTACACTGTTTTCGATTACTTAATTAAGACTATCAAGTTTAATGCATTACCCCTTATGTCGTATGAATTAAGCTTTTTTAATAGTATGTCATGGTCGACGTAATCAAAGGCTTTGGTTAGATCCAGAAAAATTGCGGCTGTTACCATTTTGTCATTTATATTTTGCATGACCAAGTTAAGGAAATTATAAATTGCCATATTAATATTTTATTTTTCGGAATCCAACTTGTTCATCTGCCAAATTCTTCTTTTCTGAACAAACAGACAAATACAAAAAATCGAAATAACCAAAAGACTACACTTTTACAATTTTATAATAGTATAGACTATAATTATGATTAATGGACGTTCTATATCTCTATGGCATATTGTATACTGTTTTTCGGCCTTAACCAAATTAGCCGAAAACTAAATAACTCCCCTCCCTAAAATCGCCAGTCCATTGGTAGCCCCAACTAAACTGAACGCGGGAATACGTAATTCAGTAAATGTCAACTGTCCTGTTCCATAAGTATTTGGTTGAATTCGATTAACCCAAGCTTCGGGCTAGTAGATTGGTGAATCAACATGCGTCCACTGTATTCTGTAGGCGTTTTCGTTTCGCTTGAAATATCAGAAGCAAATAATTAAAATTAGTGCGCTGCTAATTATTTAATTGCTACGCTTTTAGAGTCACATTATTAGCACGTATGCATGACGTTGGTGAGCTATTTCTTTTTATTTGTATATACAGAGCCGTCTTCAGGCCCCTATTGCCCAAAAGTTCGAAAGTGAGGTGCAAACGAAACAACTTTTCGTGAGTATTTACAGTGTTGGATAATTTAACAAAGTGAAGAATTTTTGGGGGACGTTAAATAAGAAAGCCATTTTGAGTTGAAGAGATTTTTTTATTAACCAATGTTGTCACACATCAAAACATGTTTTTAGTGTTGCCGGACTTCACTCTAAAATTAACATGTTTTATGTTTTGAACATACAGATCAATAATTTATCACAAGATTATCATTAATCTTCACGATATGAGACTTAACGTGGTTTTCTGAGACTTAACGTGGTTTTCTCAATTATTCTATATTTATTTAAATTAAAAAAAAATCACAAAATCACCTCCAAATTAATACATGAAACCATTTTACGTTCTCAATTTTTATCAAAACATGATTTAAAAAATTATACGTCTTTATAAAAGACTAGCGGCCCGGCGCGGTTTCACCCACGCTCTGTCCCGCTCCCGTGTTATATAGCGTCATGTTATTATAGCCTATGACACTCCCTGTTAACGTAGCTTTCGAACAGTAAAAGAATTTTTAAAATCAGTTTAGTAGATTCAGAGATTATCCCCTACAACGTCACAAACTCAAACACTACGTCCTTATAATATTAGTATAGATAGAACATTGTATCTGAAAAATGATCGCTTCTATGGAATCCTCACTACCGCAAAAAAAATTGGTACCGAAAAAAAAACTCAAGAACGTTGGCGTTACTACAAGCCTTAAGCATAGTGAATACCGGGGTGAGAAAATCAGCTTGCGCCCTCCTTATTACTGATAGTAAAAAATAGCATAGATTTTTTATGTTTGATTTCTAACGTTCCCTAACCATTTTGGCAACAACGTTACGAGATTTACTTCTCAATTGTGTACGGATTTTAATTTTTTTTATTAGAAAGAATACACTCCAGAGGTGGTCCCATTGTCACCAAGTCAGGATCTCAGGGAAATGGAGAGAAACCCTCTCGAATATTATAGGCATTCATATTGTTTTTTTCATAAGCTATCCTAGTATTTGCGTAACTAAAAAGTGGAAAATAAATAATATTTTAACAAAAAGGAAATTCGACTTAGATTTTTTTTTGCGTCTGGAATTCATATACGGCAGAAGTGAAACTTCAGAAAAGTAGGTCACAAAAGAATGATATATAAATATATAGTATCAGGAGTATTAGGATAATTATAAGGTTTATTATTTTTATTATATTTTTATCAAGCTCAAAAATGATTTTATATTTTAATGTAAAATATTACATTTCATACATTACATATTTAAGATAAATTATAACACATTATTCAGATTCCATATTTTCACTTTGAACACGAAAGGCTTATGATAACGAGAATAGGAGACAAATAGTCTAGTTTCAATATGATTTATGAACTTCAAAATATTTCCAACTCTAAACAACTAGATAAGCTGGAACGCCTTCAAAATGTTTGTATCCGGTTCATATTTGGGTTGCGTAAATATGACCATATCTCTGAATTTCATAATAAGCTTAAATGGTTGCCAATTCGCCTTTGCCGGAATTTTCACTTACTCTCACTTCTGCACAATATCCTTTTCAATCCCTGTACTCCCCCATATTTAAAGGAACTTTTTAGTTTCCTCTATCAATCTCATTCCTGTAATTTGCGCTCAAATGAAAATCTTCTCCTAACGATACCTAAACACATTTCGTCCTTTGTATGTGACTCTTTTAGCATACAGGCTGTTCGCCTGTGGAACTCCCTCCCATTAAAAATCAGACAAGCTACATCCATTTCTACATTCAAGCACTTGATCACTGACCATTATTTGTCCATTAAATAAAATTTGTTGCAGCAAATAGAATTGTATTATTGTTTGCATGTATTTATTTATATTAAATGTCCAGGTTTAAGTTATGGTGAACAATAAAGTGTTTTCATTCATTCATTCTATCTCTACAGTGTTTAAATTAATGAATACCGTTTACGTATACGTTTCATCGAGTTTCAAATCACAACTCTCCTAAAGAAGTTTCACTTCAAAAAGCAAAAAACCCCGATGTTACTAAATTCTAAATGCGAAACAATCCAACTATATTACATTCAAACAACTACAATTTTAATTTGTTTAAGTTGTATGTTATTCTATGAAGATTTTTTCTCTGGTAATTGAAAAACCAGCGTTTAAATTACGAAGATGAGGATATATAGATTTGTCAGTAAGCTTTATGGGCTTAGCGGATTTACTACTCGTGATCCATGTATTGAAACCGCTTCGTAAAATGTTTCAATAATAAGGCTTTAGGTTGCCCTTTGATATATGACACACGGCACATTCATCGAACTTATTAGATTATATTTAAGCCTCACATAGGTCGCTCTATGTTATATGTTTCATATCATAGACCCAACATATTGAATTTGTTGAAATATTGAATAGCATGGAAAAAGTATATATAATACTAAGTGCAAAGATACACCTACCAAAAGTACGGTGCCGACATTTCAGCGACTGAATTGTCGGTCTTAGTATTCTTCTTCCATGCTATTCAACATACAGAAAACTTAATTCGATTTTTATAGCTATACTATAATATTACAAAGAGGTAAAGTTTGTGAGTTCGTATGTTCAGGATAATCTCCGGTACTACTGATCCGATTTTCAATTTTGCGTCACCAGTAGTAGGTTACATTATTCCCGAGTGACATAGGCTATATTTGATTGCGATTAATAAACCAGAAAAGTAGAAATGTTTTACGCCCAGCGAAGTGCGCACGGGAACGCCTGTCAAATATGTTACAGCAATAACGTTCCATGCAAGAATTGCGCACATCCTTGGACAAGGCACTGTGAGTACTTACTACGTTTATGAATTAATTAAAGGTTACAATGTTTAATTAAACCTTGATGTGCGCAAATGCGTCTGTGCCTATGTGCTTATGTGCATGTGTGTTTTTAATGACGCCCAGCCAAGTGGACATGGGTCAGATATGTGAAGTGATCATTTATCTAACTGATAGTGAAGCCAATTTAAAAATCCGTTGTATGGTTTACGACGAGTTAGCGGATATACAGACAGACGATGAAAGATGAAAGATGAGAGAAAGATGTTTTAACCCACAGGTTTCACAAACTTTTCTAATCCATCCCAATGTTGTCTGGAAGAAATTGCTTTTAGTGACAAGACCGCCTATTATTTTTTGTACTTTAAGCTTCTTCAGCTGTATCGTAATGTTATGCAATATAATCATTCTATTTATTTGTATTATATCTAATGCTGGGGCTTCATTTGCGTTAGTGTTAAAGATTTAGACTGTGGCATGTGTGTTAAAAAATAACGTCGTTAACGCATAGCCACATTAGTGTATATACGTTATCTGTCAATATTCATTAACAGTCTCGCATTCATATAACGCACTAAATCCATCGTCATATCTGCGTGAAACATCCTCAACCTTTCATACTAAAGCAGATGAAGCCTCACCTTAAAAGTAGAATAATCTAATGTCTGATTTGGTTTTTTACAGTAGTGTGGTACTTCCTTTCATATGACTAACATAGATAAAATCTAAATATTTTCAATGGGGTACTTGACAATGAAATCAACTATACACTTTTTATGATCATACGTTACGCTAGGGATGTAGACACATCTTCTTTACATAGTATAAAATAAAGGACCTATCCTCGTCTATCTGTCTGCATGTCCGGTAATTCCTCCTCAACCACGCACTGAATTTTTAAGCGGTTTTTACCATCGGTTACATTATTTTTCACCGAAGGTTTCACACCGTCTAGGGATATTTTGTCTAAATTTCTTAAATTTATAAAATGCTGACAGGCTTCAAGATCTTTTGCAGCAAACTTATTTTGTACGCCCTTTAGAATTTGAAAAAATAAAAACAAAAGATTTGCGCGGCATAATTATAGGGAGGGAAATTCGTAGGTTTCAATTTACCTACCAATTCGAATTTATGCAACTAAATGCATTCTGACAGATATCTGAATTCTAAAAGATAAGTAGGTAACTATCTCCTTTTAAAGGAGACGAATACGCTTTCATACATTCTTGGACCCAGATTGTAAAAAGATGAGAGTGATTTTAAGATTCCTGTAACTCCAGCAAACAAAACAAAGTTTTTTTTTAAATCGAAAAGAAGCGGCATGCGGACGAACGTAGGCACAAAGAAACACATATTACATCGTGGCGCGACGCGGACCGAAGGCTGTTTTGGGGTGCGCGGGCGACAACCGACGCTAGCCCACCCCCGCATCCTGCTCAAACCCCTCTATTGTCCTACGCGCCCTCTCTGCCGCCCGTCTTCGCCATTTTAAGAAGAGCGTTATAAAATTTCTTAGAGGCCGGCAACGCCCCTGGTGTTGCAAACGTCCATAAGCGACGGTAACCACCTTCCATCAAGTGGGCCGTCCGCCTGCTTGCCTGCTGCAGGCAACAAAAAATATATATTTAAAACTACCTGAGGCCCGCGACTTCGTCCGCGTGGTGCGGTTTTTTAACTATCCCACGGGAACTCTTTAATTTTTCGGGATCAAAAGTATCCTATATATTAACCAGGGATATAAGCTTATCATACAAAATTTCATTTAAATCGGTCCAGTCATTTCGGAGATGAGCCGGTACAAACAGACAGACAAACTGACAAACAGACACACAGACAAACAGAGAAACAAAAAATTTGAAAAAATCTAAATTAGTTCTATTTCACTTCTTACATCCCCCTGACTCGGTTTTTAGCATTTTTTTCATTGTACAGAAATTCGACCTCTACAATTTTATTATAATTATGTATAAATATATATTATATTGCGTCGCTAACAATTCCTTTTTATTATTTTGATATATTTTATAATAGTAGTGCGTTTAGTTATTTTGAATGGACGTTATAAGGAGATGGCTATCTAGCTGTCTCTCTCTAGGTTTTGCGTCAAATGTTTCAGAATTTTCTGCAATATGTGATAAATAACCATTAGAGCGTTGTATCTGTTTTGTTACCTTCTCGTTGTGAACTCGACTTCATTAATGTAAAATTCAAATCACACCACTAGGTAACGCATTCCCGACAAAATCGGAGCAAATTTCAACGTCAGATACCTAACAGTAATAAATATTCATAATCAAATTATGGTAAGGAGGGTTAGATAGCTTTATCTACTTGGATTTGACCCTTCTTATTTGAGACTCCTTTTCGTAATCCGAGTAACTTCATTTTATTCATACTGTCATTATTTATAATGTGTTCCGAAGATCTACTTTCAAAACATCAAAGATATCTGAATACGATCTGTTGAAGAGTTTTCGAGATTAGGGTTATTTCCAAATGAGTGTTTCATCTCTATGAACCTTCTGCTAAATTATAAAAGATGATGTATCATTGTCGCAGCACTATTCATCCATGCAGGAACGGAGAAAGAATACAATTTCCTGCGGCCGGGCGGCCTGTCGTAAGCGGCGACTTAACAACCCACAGCCAGGTGGTATGGCATTTGCCCGACTGGATGGCGACCACCCCTGGTCTAAAGTATGTCGCCATAACAACCTTGAGTTGTGTTCCGGCATTAGTGACCAGGTTCCAGTCTCCCTTAAGAGAGCAGGTGCGCATTTGTAGCAACTTTGGTGTTGCAAATATCCATAGGCGATGGTAACCCCTTTTCATCAAGTGTCTGCCTGTCTGCTGAGCTGCTGCAATAAAAAAGAACTATGCTGTTTGTTGTCTATGCTCAAACCCTTCTTTATGGAGACAGAAATGAACGACTGCGGTAATTGTACTATATATAGCACGGAAGTCAATAAAGAACTATGACTAGATGACGAAGTTTGATTAAAAACCCACCGCCAAGCAGATACTTTTACAGCATCATTACTGTGCGTGGACTTGTGTATGTATATGTATATAACACAGAGTTAATTTATTTTTCATTGCGTGACAGGCAGACGGACCATTTGATGGAAAGCGGTCACCATCGCCTATGGACATTTGTGACACCAGAGGTGCTACTAATGAGCTGCCGCTCTCTAGAGATAGACTGGAACCTAGCCACAACTCAAGGTTGTTATGGCGGCATACTCTAGACAAGGGGTGGTAGTCATCCAGAAGGGCAAATAACCTACTACCTGGCTGTGGGTTGTTTGGTCGCCTCTTTTTTTTATTGCAGGAGTTCAGGAAACAGGCAGACGGCCCACTTGATGGAAAACAGTAACCATCGCCTATGGACATTTGCAACACCAAAGGTGGTACAAATGCGCCGCTGCTCTCTTAAGGGAGACTGGAACCTGGTCACTAATGCCGAAACACAACTCAAGGTTGTTCTGGCGACATACTTTAGACCAGGGGTGGTAGCTATCCAGTCGGGCAAATGCCCTACCACCTGGCAAAACAAAAAAAAACCTCTTACGACAGTCGGTTGTAAATAGTCGAAAATATTATTGATTCCATAAATTATTAATTTTTGACAATAACTTACATTTAATGAATACAAAATACATAATTTTTAAACGTAACCAAGTCAAACTATCTTAATATGTAAATAAAACTATAGCGAGAAAATTGGTCCCAAACCATTGTCAGTTGTTGGGAAAGGTCCCAAAAGGTTGTCAGCATTACCGCCTTAGATAGATATGCTAATCCGTTGGCCAAAGTAAAGGGCAGCCTCTCAAACCTTAACAAAGTTTTAGAGCATCAAAACCCCATGAACCAAAGGTTTCGTTCGAACCCAAGTGAAATATTTTATAAGAATTGAAATTGATTTTTAATGTTATCATTAATTACAGATAAACTTTGAATGCAAAATAATTTTAACAAAGTTATTTTGTTCAAAAGTATTTCAATAAGAATATTCGTTCATAATCTCGAATTGAAAGTACGAGTAATAAGCACATAGATCCCCAAAACAAATACTAAACTCAATCAAAGGGAACTCTCACCAAGTCATCTAATATGGGGCGAAGTTGGCGACGAGTCACTTATACACTGAAAGCGATGGGAAAGCAGCAACAGGCTCCTTAAACATCGACATCTCAACAGTTAAGATGTTAACTTTACCAGACAAATGTCGAGAGCACGACTATCGTGTCATGCATGGTAAAATCGTGTGAAATATAATGAATGGCACTCTGTTGTTCGTGCCTACCCCGCAAGGGAACTGGCGTGAAGTTATGTATGTATGTATGTATGTATGTAAATATAATGAACAGTTCAACTGAAAAGTGATATTTTTCAGATTTTTATAATATTTATTTATGAAAAATAATTTTTATTGTTTAATTACTTTCGAAAAAATGTCCGATATGGAATGGAACCCATCAAGTGTCATGTGACACGACTGTCGTGCACTTCAAAATATTGGAACAATAAGTAACTACGTAAAAAATATTTCTTGGACAAAAACCCAGATTTCTTCAAATGCTTCATTATATCGCACGGTAAACATAAACGATGGTGTAATTTGGGAATTTTATCATGGGCAAAACAGTTGAGACCTAAACATTTACCGGATTATACGTCGGCGAAAACTGTGAAAAACCCCAGGGGTTTGTATTTTGTTTGTTTTGTTATTTTTTTTATGCTGAACAGCAGATAGGCCGACGGCCCAACTGTGATGGAAAATGGTTACCGTCGCCTATGGACATTAGTAACACCAGAGGTCCAATTTGCTGCCGGCCTTAAAGGAGAAACTGGAACCTGGCAACACAACTCAAAGTTGTTATGGCGGCATACTCTAGACCAGGCGGGAAAATGCCCTACCTGGCTGTGGGTTGTTTTGTCGCCTCTTACGACAAGTCGTCCGGCCGCAGGAATTAGTATTCTGGTTTTAGGGAAATTTTCTAAATTTAATCAGGAGATCCTGTCCACAGCCTATCTCCTTCAGACTATCCTACAGAATTATCATAAATAATATTTTAATATAACAAAAACCAAATTCTCTACATAATATAGGTAAAAGAGTGATAGAGAAAATTATCCAAGTGCAAGTCGATTAAGAAGACATAGGGAAGCTCTCCGTCGATTTTTAAAAATATATATAGGACAGATACTTATAAATATATATATATATATATATATATATATATATGTTACAGGCGATAAAAACGCCCCACAGCCAGGTGTTAGGTTGTTTGCCCGTTTGTATGGCTATCACCCTGGTCTAGAGTATGTCGCCATAATAACCTTGAGTTGTGTGCCGGAATTAGTGGCCAGTTTCTAGTCTCCCTTTAGAGAGCGGCAGCACCTTTGATGTTACAAATGTCCATAAGCCATGATAACCGCTTTCCATCAGGTGGACTGTCTGTTTGTTTGCTCAACTCATCCAATAAAAAATAAATAAAAATAGAATACATCGTTTCCTCAACTCCTATCTTATAGCGCACTTGCCTACATATTACTGTGCGCAGAACCTAATAGTAATCGTCATAGATGCTTATCATATTTCACCATAAACCCGAGAACTGCGTGTATCAGTCATGGTGGGTCACGTTGACCGCGCAGAGGTCACACCTGTCACCAATATCACCAAGCTGTCACACAACACAGGCGTAGACATCGTTAGTGTCTCGTATCTAAGATCTTTGTCACATACAAGTAATGTGTTCTACTACGCCTCAATGCTGAAATATTCCAGTAACCGTGAAACTTTTTCGATTCTCGTGCGAAAAAAGGTTCTTAATTAAAAAGGAATCAATTTTTAAGTACTTTGGGCGAAATGGGAAAAAATTATAAATTTCTACAAGAAAAGTTTCGTTCATATTTGTATCTCTTCGACAGTTTGGAATAAAAAAATTATCATCTTATAATTTCGCACACTAATAATTAAACCCTCACTATATTTAATTTGTCTTGTTTTGATATATGTATACACATCAAAAGTGTCTAGGGATCCAGTACGTTTTAGAGTATTGCAGCAATTAAGGATTTTATTTTAACTCTTTTGCATCGTTATTGATGCTTTTTATTGAATTTCACTATTTGAATAAAGAATATGCTTTGAATGTTGTTTAAAAATCGAAAATCAACTGTCAATCAGGATTCCTATAAAAGTATTAAGTTTTGGGTTTTGTTTGGAGGAAATTTTCCTCACTTCTCACAATGTTTGAATTTAATTCGTGGAACGCCTCTCAAAACAATCGACAACAGAATTGTTGGAAGAACACATGGTGTAGGTGTTAAAGTCTCTTGATTGATAACATAAACTGTATATTCTCTGAACCAGTCTCTTTATGAAGATCCCGGTCAGCTCGTCAACCGCCGGCCGCTACGTGTAATAGCGTTTTTACAGAACTGAAAAAAAAATCACATGATGTGGAGTGACGTCATCATTTGACACGAGAAGAGATGATGAGTACCGTCGGAATATTGTAAACTATTTCCAGGCAACGCACTGTGGCTGTCACTCTTAGTACTGCACAGAGCGTTATAAGCCGCCTTTTGACACGCTATCGTATCACGGGCAGCATGGCCGAGCGATATGGAGGACGATCTCGCATCACCACTCACAGACAGGATCGGTACATACAAAATTCTTCTCGATGGCATCGTACTATGACCGCCATGATGTTGGTTTCGAGGCTTCAGAGCTGTTCAGGCTTGCTGATATGCGACCAAAATCATTTACGTGAAGTGGGTCTGATGCCTTCCTGAAGGCCGCTGAGAGTTCCAACTATATCACCCCGCAATTGTAGAGCCCGTTTACAATGGGCCTGCGAACACAGAAATTGTAAGGAAGAAGACTGGCGTTGTGTTTGCTTTGCTTATGAATCTCGTTTCGGTACGAAGCCAGATACCAGACGTACTCGAATTTGGAGGACCTCTGGTCGTCAATAACGTTTGAAATGTTGTCAGGAAGTTTATTCATATGGAGGGGGAACAATAATGTTTTGGGTATTTGGATCGGTAGAAGAACCGATTTCAATTGGATCAGGGGCAACCACAATACTCAATTTATGCGGGAGGATTGTTTCAGACGTGATCATCTCTTTGCGAAACCGGTTGGGTGACTCGTTTCGACTAATGTACGACAATACATTTCTACATACGGCTAAAGTCGTAACACCCGCTCTTGCCGATGCTAGCACCAACGTTCTACCGTCGCCTGCGCAATTGCCAGACCTCAACCCAATTGAGTACGCATGGGATATATTCCAAAGAAGAGCTCTGCCGAGTACGGATGCCGTGCATACCCCACAACCACTTTTTGACTTGTTAGAAAAAACGTGAACGGCTATTCCTCAAAGTGATTTTGATGAACTGATTTCAAGCATGCCAAATCACTGTGATTTTGTGATTCGTGTAAATGGTGGAAACACAGATAATTTTTTTATTTATTTCCAATAAATATTTAAATCACCTCATTGTTGGCAATTAAATGATGACATTAACTTAGGTTCATTTCCCACATTTGCAAATATTGCAATTTTTCTTAATTTTTACAAAATATACGGATACATTTTTAACTTTTTTTTTATTGCAGGAGATCAGCAGACAGGCAGACGGCCCACTTGATGGAAAGCGGTTACCATCGCCTATGGACATTTGCAACACCAAAGTTGCTACAAATGCGCTACTGCTCTCTTAAGGGAGACTGGAACCTGGTCACTAATGCCGGAACACAACTCAAGGTTGTTATGACGACATACTTTAGACCAGGGGTGGTAGCCATCCAGCCGGGCAAATGCCCTACCACCTGGCTGTGGGTTGTTAATTCGCCTCTTACGACAGGCCGCCCGGCCGCAGGAAATTGTATTCTTTCTCCGTTCCTGCACGGATAAAAACTTAAACATTGTAGTTAAACTAAGAAGCCAGTCTGGTAAAACTAGATTTCGTAGATGTTAATTGGATATTTTTTACATACATAGATACATACATACATAACTTCACGCCAGTTCCTTTGCGGGGTAGGCACGAACAACAGAGCGCCATTTAGGCTTATTCTTACACACCTCACTTGCTTCTTTGACATTCATAACTCTTGTCATGCACGCTCGTCTGTTCTTAAGGCTCCTAACATTTATAGTTAAAAAGATAGATATTTTTTATAGTTAAAAATATGTTTGATCCGTAGACACTTGATGTGTGTATCTGCATTATAGAAATGCATTTTAAAGAATTGAAGCTGTTGCTAATTGCACCATAGAAACATCTGTTTAAACACGTTTATTGTCAAACACGCGATATTGAGTAATGCGAGCTCTCGCCAAACAGCTGAGCACGCCTGTTAAGCACTTTTAGACAAGCAAGTGTCCCAACAGGCTGTTTTTATTAAAATATATAGAATGATCTGTTTATATGTGACTGTGTCAATAGACTATATAGTATTTAAAAAAAAATCCATTTCTGTACACACCAACTCGTTTTACTTCCATTTTCCGATTATACAACCAAAGCACGCGACATCGTGTGATCCTCACTATCATGTTTCTGTTCTAAACTATTTCTATAAACACTGCCATAGCGAAACTGATTTTCAATTATCAGAGTTATAATTTATAAATATTTAGAGTAATTTAATCCTGTTTATCTTCTATACAAATAAATAAAATTGAAGTGTCAGTCTGTAATGTCAAAATAACCGCTTTTTACTAAATGCATATGAAAGTATATACGGTGCTCATAACAGAACTTAATTTTTTTAAATTTTTGTCTGTTCCAGCTAAACTCTGAAACGGCTAGACCGATTTTGACGGGACTTTCATAGTCAGATAGCGAATGTTAGTACTGTAACTACCAGCCTCTGTGGTCGTTGTGGTTTTAGAGAAAATAATATTTGACTATTTACAATGAAAGACAACTGTCAGTGGCCTGCGGGCTGCGCTGATGGCTATGTAGTAAAAGAAAATAAATAAAATATAATAATTAAAGTCTAAAAATATATGTCAATTCCCCGACCCGGTCGTTATAGTACCTTAGGCTAATTTTATTTTACAAGAAAATAAATTGAAAGGGCCACACGGACGCCGGTTTCGTCGCCGCACCGGAAGGCAAATTAAATTAAATTCCACGCAGACGAAGTCGCGGATACTATGGTAATAAAAGCATATATGTCTATAACATATTCGTACCTACCTAGTTAGCTCATTTTGATCCCAATAAAGATTAAATAAAATAAATAATAATTTTGACCACCAGAAAAAATCAAATTTTCAATTAAATAACGAACGTGTTAACAATTAACCAAACACTCTTCCGGTTGAGTATCAAACATATCGGTTTGATTATCTACATATATCCACAGGCCTCAGTAGATCAATACACTAATATTCAATGTAAATTAATTATTACGTCGTACCTAACGAACAATGTCGTACTACCTGTGTAATCTAAAAATCCCCTTTTTATAAAAATTTGTAATATTCAGTCGTTGAAAACTTCAAAGGTAAGTCGAAATTTTTTCGTGATCCTCCACCAGGCGGAACAAAGGGTCTAACCCTGAAGGACCCTTCACAATTTCCATTCAGGTCACATACTTTTGAAATCGACGAGTGTCACAGCAAAAGTTGAAGTCTTGTAGAGACCTCAATAAATACGCGACGATGACAAGAGTTTGTCAGCTTAGATTATTGAAAACTGGGCTAATTTCATATCTTCTAAAATCTGCATGTTGACAAAATGGAATATACATGAAAATGAGACGGCGACTTTTATATTTTTATATGTATTAAACCTTCAATGAAAGATTATCTACGTGATGGTGAAAATTGCTTAAAAATGTATTGCGTCCCTTAGGAGGAGTTACAGACATACGAGGAAAGCGACTTTGTTTTATACTGCTACAACTCAGGTCCCGACAAAAAACAAAATCCACCTGCGTATCTGAAACAAGACACATTTTATTACCTGTTGTCATTTAAACTAATTGTAATTCTTTTATGATCATCTTCTTTTGTTTACTTATTTATTGGCATACGTTTCTAGAGAACAGCCCATTGTTTTATTGGACTCATTTAGGGCCGCTTGCGGCCGTCTCATTAGCCAGGTGTTTCGGATTATGTCGACTATGATACGGGCACATTGCATTTGTGCAGTATAAAACGATGGCCTGATTGAGGGAGGAGGTAGTCGAGCGAGAACCACGATCGAAACGTATGTACTACAATCGGGAATCTAATGGTGACGGACTTAGCGCGTTTTATTGAATTACGACTTTCTGCATTACGTTTGGACTTGTTATGTTCGATTATATTTGTACCTGTGTTATACGTGTTTGTATAGTTCTAATAAACTGTATAGTAATTCTAACGGCATTTTAATTCGAGTCTCGCAACTCGTAACAATATTATATTAGAGTTTTCCCCGCGGCTGCTCCGTGGGTCAAACCCTACTTCAGGCTTCTTGTTTATACAGCAGGCATTAATACAGGTTACATTGTATTCTTAATTTTTTATGTTAGTGCTATTTGCCCCGACAAGATCCACTTCATCTTATATCGTAAACTATCCCATCTCCCGGGATGAAAATTATATGTCCATTTTTGGTATTACATATGTACATAATTACAGCAAAACCGATTCAGTTCTCCAGTAATCTATCATCTATAAACTACAAAAATTACCAAAATTACATCACAAAAAAAAACGAAACCTACCCTACTTTCTGGGATAACCTTTACATAAATCTATCCCAAAATCCCTTTCACGGGTGAAAAGTTTCCTATGTCCTAGATTTACAATTTACATATACGCGGAGTTTCACCCAAATCAATCCAATATTTTTCCGTGAAAGCATAAGAGACAGACAGAGTTACTTTCGCATTTATAATATTAATAGTGATAAAGGTAAAAATAATCGATACACTAACACACACGTTGTATATTAACAAGTTAAGCTAGTAGGGCTTGTTTTATGTTAATATAACGAACAACTTTGAGACTGACGTCAGACACCCAAGCCATAGTAACCACAGAGGTCTTCATATTACTTTACAGTACATGCCACTTGTAATGACACTTACTCCGTCAACAACATCTATTTAAATGTTCTTTTGACTCAACAAAGTTAGAAATAAGAACAGCTTTAATCCCAAACGCAAATCCTCAGGGCTTTATATAAAATGTGACTCAACGATGCGAACTCGTAAGTGGGGACAATATGTCCTAAGGGTAACGGAGGGTACTTGTAAAACATTCGGAGCCCGACTGAGGATTAACAATTTCTAATTCAACTTCGTGATAAATTATATCAATATATTTTATATGTTCTAGATATTTTTTCTATAAAATGACTTGAGCTTAGCATTCTACACATAAATTAGGTTGGAGACATTTTTGCATTTGTAGTATTAGTGTATGTATATACCATCATGAAGGTAGTTCTTGAAAATAAAACCACATGGTAGAAATAGTCAAATGACCGGATGTCAGTTTCGAAGCATTTATTAAAGAGAAAACGGATATCGGAAATCATGTAACAGGTGGTGCTGGTACATTGACTGCCGACAAACGGATGCAATCTTAAGTTGTCAAATAACTGGAACGCCAGCGCCGCCCTGGTGGCGCATGACGTAATCTACGACATGGTAAGATGGACGCTCAACGTACGAGGCGATGACACACTTCTTCGCTGAATATTAGTGATAAGAAACGTGCTGTAACCAACATATTGCCAACTCCAATGTACCGTACTGGCCTTGCAAGACGGCAGCAATGCTATATGTCTGTGACGCTATATAACAAGATAAATAAACAAATCAATATACATGGACTCACCAGTCGGGAAGTCAAAATTAAACTAAAAAACTGGCTACTTACCCTTGACTACACTACCACCGAAGCACTGTTTTAAGCTATTTATCTTAATAGTAACCGTATAGTACATACATAATTACACACATCACACACACATATACACAACACACACTCACACACACATATACAACACATACTCATTCACATACACAACACATACACACACACACACACATACGATGTGCGCGCGGGCGCGTGCTCACGTACATCCACACCACACGCTTACTCACTAGACATAAACACTCTGTTACCGACTTGTATTATTTGTGTTTAAAAGTACATACTAATGTGAGAGGGCACTGATTCCCGAAACACAGGCTTCATGCCTAGCTCGGGAGTTAGGGACTTCAATAAGTTAATGTATCAGATTTTTTGGCAATAAAGATTTATTATTATTATTATTATTTCTTTTCTGTGCCTGGGTTATTAATTTTTAGGCTTTTTGTTTGTCTTGGTTTGTCTGTGAAGTGTGCGTGTAATGCAATGCGGTGGTAGTGCGCGTATTATATACGTTTGTCTGCTGAATATGGGAAGTTTTTTTATAAAGATTGTAATCTTGTACATTGTCGCATTATACTTTGTATGAAGATGAGTTACGATTTTATTTCAATCTTTACGATACGCCCACAACGATCAACTAAAGAGTACTGATGCGGTGAAAATCAGTATATATCTCCGTCATATATATATTTACACACACAGCGAGTAAAAGCGGAATAAACCAGTTTGCGCTACTCGCTACTGTCTCTCCATTCCTTTCCATTGCTGTAGTGGTACCGGGGATGGTTGGGGTACCCCCCTTAGGAATCACGCCTAGGACTTTTTTTTAGTGTCGTAACTTTTTCATTTATACGTCTACGGCACTGGTCGAACCCTGCTAAGTAGTTTTTATATATCACGAGTGAAGCCGCGGGCAATAGCTAGTATGTATATAAACTTTCCTTGAAAAATTATTTGACTAATGGTGAAAACCGCTTAAAAATTTGTTGCGTGGCTTAGAAGTTAACGAATATACAGACAGACAAACAAACGCCTGAAAGGAACTTTATTTTATTCTGTATCAGTATAATAGTACCTTTACATAGTAGTCTAACGATGTCAACGATAAATAATATAATAATTAATATACATCGAGAAAATAATGATATATGATACAATCTTATCACAAATTTTCGAATTACGTTTATACTGGATCGTAGACACGCCTATTTTTCTTCCATGTCTAGAATCAAAGTCAAAGTTTATTTATTTCTTAAACATGAGTATATTTACATATCAGAATATGCATGATGGTATAAAGCTAAATGTGCATCATATTTGGCCAGTTAGGCATAGAAAATTAGAATAATAAATAATAATTATATGTCCTACAATAATGTCATTATAATAATTCAAAAAATGTCATTAAAAAAATAATAATAATATTACCATAGCAACTAATTGTCTACTATTATTATTTTATTAATATATTAATACCACATATATATATATACATATAAAAATTTATTTATAAAGTCCAGTATATATATATAATCTATCTAAATGCTATATATGCTAAATCTATCCATTCTTTTAACAGACTTGTGAAGGAGCACTATTTAACTGTATAACGTGTTTATTGTTTGTTTTGTATGTCTATGTACGTATATATATATATATATATATATATATATATATATATATTTATAACTATAATATATGTATTATAATTATTTTATTATTATCTATTTCAACTGCACGCCAACGCTATCTATGTAATTAGTTCTTGTCCATCCAAAGGTTGCCTGGAAGAGATTGCTTTTAGCAATAAGGCCGCTCATTGTACTACCTTTTAGTAAGTAAGTTTGTTCTGTATTTTTTCTATGTAACGTTGGTGTACATTAAAGTGTATTGTATTGTAATTCATAATAGCATTTATTTAATAAAAATGTCCTTAATTTTTATATGTAACGCTTTAAATCTATCCAGTCTTTAGGTAATTTATTGAAAATTATTGAAGCCATACAAATTATGATTCTGTTCATGAGTTTCGTTTTTGACACTTGTAGACAGAGTTTGTTGTGATCTCTGCGATTACGTGTCACTACTTGTGATAGTGTTTTGAATAAATTAGGGTTATCTTTGACGAACATTGCTATTTCCATGATGTAGAGAGAAGGAAGTGTCAAAATTTTATATTTGCTAAAATATGGTCTACAACTATCAGTCGATTTTAAGCCAAACGTGGATCTTATGCATCTTTTTTGGGCTTTAAAAACTAATTGTTTGTTAGTTGAATTACCCCAGAATATTACACCATACCTTAAATGGCATCAAATGGAATCAAGAAAATCATTTAAAATCGCATTTAAAACCGTTTATGTTTTAATTATGTGTACCTATCATTCCCGAGAACGTAAGTTACGTCACAAATTATTGCGTCAATACGAACCTGCTACGTCCGAATTGCATATATCTTTCGCCGTACATTCGGCAGCCGAATATTCGGTGCTTCGGCTGAAAGCGTGGCCGAATATTCGGTATTTGGCCAAACCACTATTCGTGGCATCTCTCTAATAGGTATTAATTTTAATTAAGTTAAATTTCCATATCTGGTCTACAGAATTTGTTAAATAGTATTTTAAATTTTAAATTATACTTCTAACAATCTCTTGATTTCTGTGACGGCGTTTATTAAATTTCTGGTCGACGTCGACAGGAACGATCGCATCTATTCTTACAAACTTTCGAGCTGTCTTTTTATTTTATTTTTTTACAAAATAAAACCGACTTCAAACCAAAAATTATTTTTCTACAATATATTGAAGTAAGTGCATTTTGCATGTTGTTGGTTTTTTTATGTTATTCTCGGGATCGAATTCAAAATGTGGAAAATAGTAATTTTTTGCTTTTTATTTTGAAGTCGGATTTTATTTTTGTTAAAAAATATTTTGAACTTTCTAGTGGCTTGGATGGCAAATAAAATTAACATTTTAAACGTCTATGCAAATAGAAAATAATATGTTACGCGCCTGTATAAATTGTACTCACGTATATACAAGTTTTGCTTTTCGAAAAAGTGAAGGCGCTCGGCGCTCTTCAAAAAGGGTTGCTCTCGTTCTCCCTGAGATCCACTCAACAGATCCCGAGTTACTGATAATGAGACTACTTCAGAAGAATACTCTTTCGAATAAAGAAAAATGAAAATCGGTCTACAATTGACGGTGAAATCGCGTAGCACATAAAAACACAGTCGAATTGAAAACCTCCCACCTTTTGGAATTCTTTAAAAACTAAAATCACTTCTCATATCGCAGCCAATGAAAAGGATGCGATTCCTTTTACTCACTGACATGACATAATGACTCACTCATTTATGGAAATGTTCACTCATTTAAATGTTCATTCATTGAATTGCTCATTCATCTCAATGCTGATTCATTGAAATGCTCACTAATTGTATGCTATATAAATATATAAATGCTCAGTGTGTTTCCGTGTTCCCAATTTTAAATTCCATGAGCTGTAGAGCTCGCTCTCGTTAGTACAGTGCGTCTTGATAGCCTGAGGTCACACCCTGATCTTCCGAAACGTGATAACAGGAGTGCGATATGAATGTTTTCATCTTTGTTCGGACGTCGGGCGTGTCACTCGCATGCTTCTTTGTTTTTCAACGTTATCATTACTAATTAATTACATGCGTTGTTATGTGTGGTCGGTCTTATTGTAGAGCAGTAATTACATTGTGGTTTGAGAAGGTATAATTAGTAATTGTACCAATCGTAACACAGCGATGTGTCAACTCGGTTGGTATTCCGCGTATTCCATCAAAGCTTGAGTGAAAATCGAATTGAAGCGAGTTATATTATTATGTGATTTGAGTTATAACCGCAACCGCCTACCCTATATACAATAATAGACACTTCGTTTGTTCTGAAAATATCAGTATTAATATTATAAATGTCAAAGTAACTCTATCTGTTACGCTTTCACGGAAAAACTACTGGACCGCTTTGGTTGAAACTCAGTATATATACATTTTCGATGCCTAGGATGAACTTTTTATCCCGAAAAATTGGATAGTTTCTGGCATAAGAATATATTTGTCTCTTTGTTTATTATGCTTTTACGGAAAAACTAATTGACCTTTTTGACTGGAATTCGGTATATAACTAGTTTGGCCATAAATACTGTTACATAAAAACTTTTTTTTTCATATTTTTTCGTGTTCATTATCAAATTACAGTATGGAATGGGGTGTTAAAGAAAATAGGATTGCAGTGAGTGATTGCCTTGCACAAAGTGGGAATGGAGCCGTCGGTCATATTCCAGACACTTCAAAAGCTTGGTATCAGCCGTATGTTCGTATATCGTACTATCAACAGATACAACAACACTTCGTCTGTCAAAGACCAGAAAAGATCGGCCGCGTGCTGTTCGAACTACATAGGCTGTTAATGCTGTTAAAGCCAGAATTCGTCGGAACCCCATTAGGAAGCAAAAAATCTTATTGCGAGAAATGAAGATTCCCGCTAGAACTCTGTCGCGTATTATAAAACAAGACCTGAAGCTCGGTGCTTATCGTTGATATACAGAACATGCCCTAAATCAATCTTTACAATTAAAGAGAGTGGATCGATCAAAACGCCTTCTGTCGCGATACGCAGGTGAAAGGCACAGAAATATCCTCTTTATCGATGAAAAAAAATTTCACGATTGAAGAACACTACAATAAGCAAAATGATAAAGTGTACGCTCACAGTTCTAAAGAAACTGCTCAAGTGGTCGGAAAGGTACAGCGTGGTCATCATCCTGCGTCAGTGATGGTTTGGTGCGGCGTGTCTTATCAAGAAGTCACAAAACTACATTTTTGTGAAAAAGGAGTTTTCACTCCTTCTTCAGCCAAAGTGTATCAAGATACAGTCTTGGTTCATGTTGTGAAACCTCTCAACAATACACTTTTTAAAAATATACCGTGGACTTTCCAGCAGGACACTGCACCTGGTCACAAGGCACGAACTACCCAAACCTGGCTTGAAACCAACGTTCCGGACTTTATAAGAGCTGAAGACTGGCCCTCATCTAGCCCAGACCCTTTAGACTTCAAATTATGGTCAGTTTTAGAGGACATGGCCTGCTTTAAACGACACGGTGACATTGAGTCTCTTAAAAAATCTTTGGAGCAAGCAGTGGCGAAATTTCCTTTGGAAACAGTGCGTAAATCCATAGATTCGTGGCCAAACAGACTAAAGGCCTGTATAAAAGCCAAAGGTAGCCATTTCGAATAGAATATTTTTTTGTTTTTTGCTGAGACTTTAATAAATATGTAGGTATATAATTTTAATACCGAAGGTTGACAAGGGGTACTTTTCATCCCGGATAATAAGATAGATTTATGTAAAGGTTATCCCTGGAAGTAAAGGATACGTTATTTTTTTTTTGTAATTTGCCATTTTCGTCATTTTGGCATGTTTGGCGTTTTTGGAATATTTGACATTTTTGGCTTTTGCCATTTTTGGCATTTTTCAGATTTTAGTCTTTTTTTGGCATTTATGTAATTTACACATTGATGCACGGGGGATAGATAAATAAAACTAGAACGGGTTGAATTAGGGGATGAAAGTTTGTATGGGAAACCAATCATTTCTCAAGTTTAGAGAAGATATAAAAATTTATCATCTATAAAAAATGAGATAGTAACTCGATCTTTCTGTCTGTTAAACTTTCACGGAAAAACTACTGGACTAATGGATCGGTTTTGGTGTAATTTTGTACATATATGGTTTGAGTACCGAAAATGGACATAGATATTGTTACGACCGAGGTGCCGACAAAGGCCAATTCACACCTGCAACCCTGTAGAAACACATTTTATTACCTTTTAGGCATTTGGACTTCTTTTGTTTACTTTGTGTTTAAAATTTGTGATTAGAGAAACAGCTCATTGTGTATTGTAATCTTTTATGGCAGACATTAGCCAGGTGTGATTCTCGGAAATTCGGTCACGCGGCCGAGCAGACATATTGCATCCGTGCAGTATAAAGCATTGCCTCAATTGATGGACGAGACAGTCGAGCGATAACCACACGCGGAGTAAGACTTGTGTACATTCGGTAAACTATTTAGTGACGGACTTTGCGCGTGTTATTAAATCGTGTTGTACGTTTGCACCGGTGGTGTTCAGTTATATTTGTACCTGTGTTACACGTGTTTGTATAGCTCTAATAAATTCTATAGTAATTCCAATGGCATTTTTTTTTATTCGAGTCCTGAAACTCGTAACAATATTATCATCTCGGGAGTTTACGATGTATAATGAAGTGAATCTTCGGGTGGCAAATAGCAGTTACATAACAATTTAATACGGTGTAACGTGTAACCTGTATTAACGCCTGCTCGGTCGATAAAATCTTTAGTATACTTCACAATTTTAATTATATATGCCTTTAGTAACATTACTTATCCTGTTTTTTTACAGGAATTTCCGGGATTGGTATCAACCAGGGTAATAGATTTTTTAGTATGAAAATACATCATCAATCATGATGATGTATAATCATACTAAAAAATCTATTACGCTGCTGATTATAACTATAATATTTGTTACCTGTCCAACGTGTACAAAGTCACGGGCAAATGCTAGTTGAATAAAATCAGTTGTCAACCCTATCTTTAACTCACTGAATCCCATCATTTATGATTAGTTACCTATAGGATGTGGTTGACTAAAGCATTGGACTGGAATATCTGGCTTAAGTTAGGAAGGCTCACTTCCAGCAGTGAACTGCGATTGACTGATATGACGACAATGATAATAGACGTGGAGTTGTAAGTTTTGACTTCCAGTTTGTATAGTTTTCATAAAGTCGTGGTAGCTTAATGGCTATTGCACGAGACCTAAACTCAAAGGGCGCGGATTCGATGTAAAGTACATATTGTTACATTTATCACTTGCTAACAATAGTGAAGAAAAATATCGTGATGCAACCTGCATATCGAGATAACCGATGTGTCAAGCTTGCCAAGTCGCCTTGGACAAGCGTGGCGAGGGTATACTGTCTGTGTTCCCCCTATAATGAGCGGCTCGAGCCCAGCAGTGGGACATTTATGGGCTGATATTGATATTATAGTTTTCATGTTTAAATATTCCAGTTTCTTAAAGTCCAGAAACAACAGTCTCCAAGGGAAATTGAAAAAGCTGATTAAGTGACTTTGAAACGAAGTAAATAATTAAAATAAACTAAAATTAAACTATAATATAAATATAATTATATTTAGAAAATAACAATCTATAAGTAAAAATAGACGCCAGGTCGCTGTCAGCGGGGAAGCTTGCCCAAAATGCTGGCCGCATTTCCACGTTGGATGACAACGCTGATGCGTTGCACTAGGTGCAAGCCAACCTTTTGATCATGCGAGACCTCAATTAGACGCATTGAGAAGTCTCGATATAGGTGATGAGCTCCAGGCCCCCACGGCCCCAGGGTTTCAACCCCGAAAGCTACAAATATGTTCCCATAGACACATATTTGCGGCATTTCAGGGCCTGCTGGTGTGCGGCAGCAGCCCTGGCTGTCACCGCTATGACTGGGAGATGGGAAGCCGCCAAAGTATCAATACAAGTTGCATCCCATACTACGGCGCGTCCCGTCTTCCATGGCACCAACTACATTCCATCTGATCTCATTTTCAAACTAAATTACTTGCTATTTAAATTAACCGATCAAATAAGATTTAAACTAATGGGTCGTCTCTTTCATACTTTAACGTCTCGGGTATTAATAAATTTTATGATTTGCCATTATTTGAAAAATGTAAAATTTCACAGCCAAAGTGCAATTTATAAAATATATTTTTTAAATTAATTGACTAACATTATTTTAAAAACATTCTTAACTCATTAATATAGCCTGAGGTATTTTATAGATTATTATTCATTTCAAATACAATTTTAGAAAGAATAAACTTTGAGAAGACAGAGGTATTATTTTCGTGTAAAATATTTTTTAAACTGCGTTGAATAAATAAATATGCAATAAAAGTAAAACAGAAAATATTTTTTATTCATTATAATGTATTAATTACTATAAGTCATGAATTCTTCGTGGCTATAAAAGGCGTGCTCGACTAGCTACTTCATGAGCCGTATGTTAAATGAATTAAGTGATGGCAAGACCGTTATTCTTTTCAGTAGTTTATTTTATATTATGGCGGCCAGGGGTACAAAATTCCAATGTGATGTGGTTTTAAGATTTTACAGAAAAATGTAGATTCTTAAAAAATCGTATGTATAACGTTATACGTATCGGTAATTTTTACGTTATTTCAAGCGACGTTGCCATTTTTAACAATTTGCTTTCTACGATGTTGCCGAAACAATCGACAAACACAACTCTAAATATTACGCGCGCTCTAGCAACGCGCTGTTCGACTTTTTTGTGAGTGAAAGAGGGCGACGATGGCAACAAAATATAGGCATAACGCTAAAGTTACCGATAAAATTGTATTAATGTTATATTTTTTACCGGTAAAATGGCTATAAATAACGGTAAGGTCTATAACAATATTTATTTTTAGCGTTATCTAAAATTAGCATAAATGACGATACCACATTATTATCGGTATTTTTTATTTATTTTTATTATTATTATTAATATCTCTACGGACTCGAGTGCCGTACCCTTTTTTACTACTTAATTTCTATATAAAATTTTAGACTCCATTCACGCTTATTGTTTATTTGTGTTACTGTGTGTGACATTAATTTAGTAATTTTTATTTTGTGGTGTACCTTAAGAATAAATTATTATATTAATTTATTCTAATTTTAATACTAAACTTATACTAATGTAGAGTGTATCTGTTACATGCTGGTGTTGTGAGGAAGTGCATGTGCAGTGTTGGCCTTATTATATCTATACTTATATATAGTCCTATCTAGTGCCATGTGTGTTGTTTTTTTCTTTTCTATGCCTGGGTTATTAATTTTTAGGCTCTTTGTGTGTCTTGGTTTGTTTGTGGAGTGTGCGTGTAATGCAATGCGATGGTAGTGCGAGTAGGTTTGAGTATGTGTATAAGTTTTATTGTTAGTTATGTGTTTGTGACTTTGTGTGGTGTTATAATTTATTGTTTAATTGTTGTTGTTTTATTACCGGTATTTCAAGCCCTGGCGTGAACCAAAATGATTTCTTTTTTATGATAGTATAGGTTCCCTTTTGACAAGATGGAGCACGCTTACCTAGAAGATTATGACCTATTCACACGGGACTTGAAGACACCCAACTTGTAGGTTCGGAGAAAAGCAGATTCTGGCAGTAAGTTATACTCTTTTGCGTTGCGCACAATGAAGGTGGACTCGAGGCGCTTTTTCGTATAGGTGGTATGTCCACTAAATATCGATACCGCCTGCCATTGCGTCTGGTTGTCCTATGATGAAAGGGAGATGGCGGGAAAAGATTGAAAAGCTCCAATGCACACGAAAATTTATATCTGTATATAGTAGATAAGCGATAAAGTGGCAACCAGTGGCGTAGCGTAGTGGGGGCAGCGGGGGAGGCCTACCCCGGGCGTTACTTTTTAGGGGGCGACAAAATTTCACAATAAATAATATAAATATTTGAACCATATTTTTATATTTTTATCGCTACTACAAATTCGGACCGGTTGAAAAGAGCACGGAATTTTTGATTACTTATTCTGTGACGAATTCGGAAAATCCCCTTTCTTTGAAAGATATTTGGTAGCGACTGCTGGCAACACAAAAGAAAAAGAATTTTTAAAATTGATTCAGTAGATCCAGAGATTACCTCCTACAACATCAAACAAACAAACTTTACATCTTTATAATATTAGTATACCTATAGATATAGTATGCATTAAATTGGAATACCTAAATAAAATAATATAGATGTTAGACGAAAATAGCGAAAAAGATGGCGCAGCGATCGCATCTTTTTTATAAACTATAATGAACGTATGAGAACGAACCTCGACATAACGCTGGTTACGTGGTACGCATTACCCGAATCACACTAACACAACTTGCAAATACGTTTTATCCCGATATAAGACGTCGTTTACTTGGAATATATGGATTAGCAAAATAGATGGCGCTGCAATTGCGATGTAGACCACCATCGCTGTAATTCAATAACAAATACGTTTTCAGCTTGCCCACATGTCATTCATTATGTATTAGGTACTTCAAATCAGGTTGGCTACGACTTTCCGTTGTATTTTGCTGTGCAGTTGTCTACACTATATTTATTTAGTTTCTTTACAACAAATTAAGTATTAAAGGTAAATATATATATGAAACACCTAATTAAATGTTGTATGTACGTAACATAGAGCTATTACTACTAGGGGTTTTCACGCGTCTTAATCACGGGGAAAACTCTAGTATTACATAAATTATACATACATACATAACTTCACGCCAGTTCCCTTGCGGGGTAGGCACAAACAACAGAGCGCCATTTAGGCTTATTCTTACAAATCTCACTTGCTTCTTTGACATAAATTATAAACTGGTATAATGAAGAAAACTTAATTTATATTGTATTTTATCTGTAATCCCGTAAGATTGTAAGTAGAATTCTGAGCCTAGGACATCGAACTTAATAAGTAAGGTTTTTTTCAGGAGTTCAGCAGACAGGCAGGCGGCCCACTTGATGGAAAGCGGTTACCATCGCCTATGGACATTTGCAACATCAAAGGTGCTACACATGCGCTGCTGCTCTCTTAAGGGAGACTGGAACCTGGTCACTAATGCCGGAACACAACTCAAGGTTGTTATGTCGACATACTTCAGACCAGGGGTGGTAGCCATCCAGTCGGGCAAATGCCCTACCACCTGGCTGTGGGTTGTTTTGTCGCCTCTTACGACAGACCGCCCGGCCGCAGGAAATTGTATTCTTTCTCCGTTTCTGCACGGATAAAGGTTGCCAGAAGGCTAGCTACATTGCCTCCCTGGATCGTCAAGCTGACCCATTGTTCGAGGTAAGAAACAGCTCTTTGGCATCTCCGGTCACCTGAAGGTTTGATTAGGCGTTTTAACAGCAAACGACATAAACATAAGTATATTACATATCTGGGATAGACATTATAGAAAAACATCCAATAATAACACTCGTAGGTATGTCATTAAAATATTTTCACAAAATATATTGTTTATTATTAATAACACGATTTAAAATATGCAAATATCATTTAAGAATAAAGTGCTCAAGTTGCTAATTGAATTATTGAGATAAGAATCTTGTAATCCGATGTTTGTAATTAATACCTTGCCACGCAAAAGATTTTCGTAGGGCTATGATATTGAGTTAATTAGTAAATTTAGTTTATTTCTATTATATATTTTTTAATAAAATAAAAACTAAATCAAAGCAATTTTTACTTTATCGAAATGTGCTGATAGTAAATTTTTTGTATGTATCTAAAATTTCTTCGATCCAACACTTCTACACATTTATCCTTACTAGTTTTTGCTTAATAATGTTAAAATACGTTATATATTTTAATATATACACATACAAACGGACACACGTACGCGCCTACAGAAACAACAAAATAATTTTAAAAATCGTTAGCTTAGATATTTAGTGAAAATCTGTGTCGCTGAAAAGTTTCTTATCCCTTTTAACATAATATTGCAAAGCGTATATGCAGTAGAAAATAAACTTGTTTCTTTATTTATATTATGTACTTATAACTTTTAAAAATGTTTTAAAATATAACTTAATTTTAATAAAAATATATACAGTGATGACGCTGCCGTTTGTTCATAATATTTTATGAGAAATATACTAATAATAAATAGTAACAGCCCATAAACGTCCTACTGCTCGGGCCTCCGATTAGAGAAGAACGCCGCCGCGTTACCCGCGTATACCCGCCACGCTAGTCTAAGGCTAGTAGGTAGTGCCAAACCGGCAGGTTTGATACATCGGTTATCTCGATGTGCAGGTTTCATCACGATGTTTTCCATCACCGTCGTTATCACGTGGTAATTGTAACAATATGCTCATTAGGTCAGAAAACTGCTTAAGTTTTCGCGAACCCGCGCCCTTTGAGATCGGGACACGTGCACTATCCATTACGCTACCACCACCAACGATCATAATATTTGTAAATAAATGTGCCTGCGATTTCGTCCGCGTGGATTGTTTTTTGCAGAACCCTAAAAAAAGGGGAAAAAATGTAAACTAAATTATACCGTATAACATCAGCTATCTGCCAATGAAAGTCTCATCAAAATCGGTCCAGCCGTTTCAGAGATTTGCCGGTACATCCAGACAGAGACAAAAAAATTAAAATTTCATTTTTTTTATATAAGCACCGTGTAGTATACTTTCAAGTGCATTTAGTCAAAAACTGTTATTTTGGCTACAAATAGACGCTTCAACTTTATTTATCTGTATGTATAGATAATGTAATGTTTTTGTAAGCAATTAAATATATTCTCTTAATTAAAGGTCCAGAATGAATATCCACACGTAAAAGGGAAATCCTAAATTAAACCTTCTTGATTATAATATAACAACATTATACTTTAGAACACAAATATCTCGATAAAAAGTAATATATAACAGGAATATAGAATACATATTAGTTGTTTATCAAACTTTAATGATATTGCTTAAGTTGGATTCAAAGAGTCTGAAGGGCTATCAAATGTCAAAATTGTTTACGTGCATTAAAATCTTGGATCATATAAATATACTAGCTTCTATCCGCGACTTCGTCCGCGTGGAATAGTTACAAAAAAGTAAGTTAAAAAAAACCTCCCGATTTTGAAATATTCTTCATTGGTGCTCCGCTCCTGTTGGTCTTAGTCGTGATGATATATAGCTTATAGCCTTCCTCGATAAATGGGCTATCTAACACTGAAAGAATTTTTAAATTCAGACCAGTAATTCCTGAGATTAGCGCGTTCAAACAAATAAACTCTCCAGCTTTATGTATTAGTATAAGATGATACTGTTACGGGTTTAGCGGGACTCGAATTAAAATGCCGTTGGAATTATTATAGAGTTTATTAGAACTATATAAACACGTATAACACAGGTACAAATATAACCGAACACAACAAATCCAAACGTAATGCAGAAGGTCGTAATTCAATAAAACGCGCTAAGTCCGTCACTATTAGATTTTTGTTATGTACACACGTCTCGCCTTGATCTTGGTTCTCGCTCGACTGCCCCCCTCCCTCAATCAGGCCATCGTTTTATACTGCACAAGTGCAATGTGCCCGCCCAGCAACGTGGACCGAACTTTCTAGAGTCAGCTTGTACTTTAAAATCCGTAACACCTGGCTAATGATTACAATACAACAATGGGCTGTTCTCTATAAACTATATAACTAACTATAGAAACGTATGCCAATAAATAAGTAAACAAAAGAAGACGATCATAAAAGAATTATAGTTATTAGTTCAAATGCCAACGAGTAATAAATGTGCCTCTACAAATATGTACGTGGAACTGGTCTTTGTCGGCGCCTAGGTTGTAACAATACCTTTCCGATTGAAGTTATATTTTTTTCGAAGGGCTTTGGTTTACTGTAGAAGATTACGTATAGTATCTATATCTATGGGCTATGGATTTTACTTTTGTTAACACAGGGGGAAATCTTTTCTTGAGAGACACACTCGGGTTATGGGTATGGGGGAAACCATATACAGCGCATAGTGCCGCCTGCACGACTGCATGTGATGCTATAAGGAGAACCCAGAACCCGCCCCGGGGGACAAAATCCAGCCGAAACTAACCACTAGAACCTACCTGTGTCCCGACGAATACACCTTGTAAGAACGCCACGTGATCTTGGACAGCTACTGCATCGTGAAATCCTAGTGTACAACCTGGATACAACCTCGGGGAGCAGGCCGTACCACTAAATCAGAGGTAAAGATCACCTGTTAACCCCGTATACAGCGGCCGTATGCGACAAGGCTATGGTTTTTTTTTGTTAACGCAGAGGGAATGTCTTTTCTTGCGACACACACACACAGGTCTGGATACGGCGGAAAACTAAAAGCAGCGCCTAGTGACACCAGCTTCGTGTGCGTGTGGGACTCTTGTACCAAACGGCAACCGATTCTCCTCCGGTGAAAGAAGAGGTCGACGAACTACCCACTAAACCTACCTTAGTTCCTAGTGAGAGATTGCACTTAATCAAAACGACACAGGGTTTACGCCTATTGGTAGTTTACTGTCTCGTTCTGGTGCTCCGAATTGGTACTAAGCCCCGAGAAGCAGAGTCGTACCATTTCAGTAGAGATGATTCCACCAATACCCGGTAAACGGTGGCCCTCTACCACGGAATTACGGGAGGAATTTCTATGCGTAACGCCTTCTCCGAACCCCCGTCTGACGACGATGATCGAAAACTACACGCACGGTCCTCTCTCTCTCTCGGCAGCCTCCTTTTGAGTCACTAATGACTCAGCAAAGGATACAGCTGCCTCCATGTTAGAGTCACTTCGGATCATGACTTCTACCAAATTTCTCAGCAATACCACGAGCCCTAACTCGATCTGAAGTAGGAACTTTTGGGGTCCCTACGCTATGCATTCGACGAGCTTATGAAACGTTCAGTCGAAGGGTGCACCGCACTCCTAACACTCTGGTGTGGCGTAACGTCCTACAATATGATGTCGGTAAAATACTTGCCTAAGCACCCATGCCCGGCAAGTATCTGCGTCATTTTTTATGTTAGGGTCCCGTGCTTTCGCAAGACTCATCTGGATAGGCAGAGACGAATGGACTCCACCGTCAAGGCTATGGGTTAAGCCAGCCATACTCAACCGTTTTCTTATAAGGCCCATAGAGATGTATTGGATAAGGTGCTGCTGGCAACGACTTTATTTTATTTAGGTGTAATTTTATGGCTAAAGTATAGCAAAGAGGCTAGCGGCCCACCTGATGGAAAATGGTTACCGTCGTCTATGGCTAATTCTGCGATACTGTCAATAATTCGGTTTTTACTAAATCCAGAATATCTTCTCAATGTCGTCGCGGAAAAATAAGAGCAGAAAAATAATTGTATTACATGGTATTACCATTAGCAGAAATGGCGTGAACTGAAATGAATATCGAAAACTCGCGAAATAAAGGTTTCAAACTTTTGGTACCAATTTTAAACATTTGTTTCGTGAGTATTTACTGATAGATATTTACAAGATGGAGCGGCGCGCCACGGGTGCGCCGTTAGAACCGAAATCAGGCAAACCTGCGATTGAGACGATAGTGTTCGGCGATTTTTACGGGACAGTAATAACAGAATTAGGCGCCTGAGATGTTACCGATTTAATTTTACAACTATTAGTATGTTTTGGGTTGTAGGCTGGCAGAGCAAAACAAGTTTTTGTAATGCACAGTGGATATTTAATTAGTGGTTTTACACTAATTCTAGGAAATACTTTAAACGTAGACACAGCGAGACAGCGGTAACTTGACAACATAGAGAAAACAAACCGACCATAGACATTGTCTTTTACTTTTTTAATTAATGGCATGGTTGCCAGATTAACAGACAATAACAGATCTAATAGTAAATAAAACAAATTAGTATGTAAAACGATTTAGTATGTAAAACGGATTCTTCGAATCTCCATTTAAGTAACGTTTATTTTCTACCAGTGGTAAAATAATAGTAAGGATAGAAAAATATAGAAACCCGTGACACAAAAGGCTAACCCTTATTTAGGGCATCGTAGACGTATTAGCGTTGCCATTCAATGCGGCCAGAGTTTTGGGAACCTTCCCAACTAACAGCAATTTAGGACTCATATGTTCTTTATATATAAAATTCTTCTGTTTGTGTGTATGTCACTGAACTGCTCCTAAACGGTTGGACCGATTTTGATGAAATTTTTTGTGTGTTCAAGTAGATTCCGGGATGATTTAGATTCATTTTTAGACCCGGTAGGTAGCGCTGCAATCAGGTTCTAATTTTTTTTTTAGCACAGGACAATGTCTGCCGGGCCCACTCTAGTATTATTTATGTAATTTTAAATATTTATTATTTATATATTGTTTTTACTCTATTTGTATTAGTTTATTTAAATTATTTTTATGTAGGAATAAAGTAAAAATAAATCCTTGAAACCCAGTATAAATTAATATATGAATTTGAAAGAAGAGTCGAATTCTATTCTATTTTTCTATCATGGCATTGTAAGAACAATTTTGTTCCCCAGTGAGCATCAAAATTGGGCCTTAATAAACCAATAATATTCGTTATT